>OX453317.1:3593787-4193787 GCA_949710035.1 Crambus lathoniellus
ACATCATTCCATTGTTTTTGGTTCGGAGTCTTTCGAAATGTTCCATTTATATTTCGTAAATGGAACAGTGCAAACTACACTAGCAACAGATTGTTACGAATCTAATTCAAAATGAAAATTTAAATATCGAATTTCAATCTTTCTCAAAGTATTTCGGCAAAGGAGTCTTAACCATTCAGCTTTATTCCGATATACGACCTTAATCAATCGCTGATCCGCGCGTCGCCGCACCGCAAACAAGTGAAACTCGGACGCAACGCAATCTACGACGAATATCGTACGAAATGAACGGAGATCATTGAAAAAAGACGAGAAAAACCGACGCGACGGCAAGTTATTGCGCGCTTTAATCTCTCCGTATGAGGCCCTATGAGATAGCTACGATAGATGCGATGGATTAGATACGACCGCTAATGCGATTCTTGGGAAATTAAACATGTGCCGCCGATATCTTTTTGTCAGCTTTCTATGATTGTATCGGGGGTATTAAGAGGTTTTCTTGTATTTAATAGGATTACATTGACAATGGACATGGGGTATTCTTAAAGTATTGGGAAGAATTACACGTTGACTAGACACTATTCTCTTGTCAATTCCCTAAGAACTTTCAAATAAATAGCATGATTAAATGAAACGTTAAAGAAAGATGATATACAATTTTTTATCTATGCTATTTTAAAACTATAAAGCAATGCAGTTTTCTCGCAAGGCAGTACGCAATCGAACAAACTTGATAAAGTACCGGAGACACTCGCGCAATTTATGGGCGCACCACCTCCGTGTATTTGCATGTTCCTATGGGGGACATCAGGCTTCGAAAAGAATGTAAATGTATGGAAAAATATTATCTAAACAGCCACTTTGAAAGAAAGAGGTAGCGTCTCCAGCAACGTTTATTTATGTGAAATATTAAAATGGAATATGCGCCTGGCCTTGTTTTAAAAAGATGTTTGTTTAAAATCTTCGTCGCAAACATTGAAAAGTATGATCTGATAATATCGTTCTATTTTTTAAATATAAAGTTTATGTAACACTTGTGCACTTTGATTTAGAAATGGAATAATCTCAGATTACTAACAGTAGGTATCATTAGGAAAAGTTGTGATAAAAATAACCAACGCCCCTGTAAGTAGATTTTTGGACGGGATACACTTGCAAGGCTGGTGCTGATTGTATATTATGTAATTTGTTTCTAAACTTACAAAATTGCATGAAAATTATTAACAAATCATAATAAAAACATTGCTAAACTATCAAAGCAATCCTATGTGTACTACTTTCGTTCGATTTTTAAATTTAAGTTTATTCATCCATTAAGATTAAGCAGTTCTTATACGATAATGGAACATCATCACAGTCTTTGAGCAAAAAGCATTCAAAATTTAAACTTCGATCTTACTTATCTTGTCACAACAACACTCGCCAGTTTAGCTATCATTTGAAAAGAGAACAGCATCACAGCCAGATTAAAAAGCAAAGCATTCGCAGTTCAAACACCGATGTTCACTTGTCACAACGCTTGCCCACAGTTCAAAAGTGTGATTCGATCGTCTTCTGTCCGCCAATTACTTGCCGGACCTAACCGACATCCCCAAATGATCTCCAAAATAAAGAGGGGATACGCCATTGTCACACGTCGGTGCTCCCAAAAAGGTTGTAATTAAACTAAAAATGCGGTGTGGACTTCAATAAAAAGCTGTGACTGTGACGGCCGCGGTCGGGGCCATAATTGTCCATAGTATAATGATTGTAGGTAATTGTTGGGCTACCCTTTAACCCTATCGTGAAGATGCCCTTGGAGGAGTGTGTGAAAAGGGTCCGGCGATTTGGCGGAGTTTAGGAAAGTTGGCGAATGTTGTTGTTAACTAGGAGTTGTGTTTGGTTTTAAGTGACTAGTTGCAGTGGTATTAAAATAATAAAATAAATTGTATTGCAAACAAATAGGTATCTACTAAATGCAAATTGTTGATAATGTGTAGTTTTTTTTGTATTTTTAAAAGCGATCATAAGAAATCCTTTCTGAAATACACATCAACCAAATTCAAAATGTAAAAAAAAAACAAAGAGTAGCTACTTAATTAAAATTTGAAAAAGTAGAGTGTGTGTCAGATAACTCTTACAATCTTTTTTTTTGTTTTAAGCATAAATGGAAAAGATTAGTAAGTAGCTATTCAACTTTGTCCACCCACAGACTTATCTGGCGCGCACTCTAGGTATTTTATCAAATTTCAATTAGGTAGGTACCTACTCTTTGTTTCAATTACCGTAGGTACCACATAACAGGAGAAAGAGGTCAGAAAGACCTCTTTCTTCTATTTTCTTCTTTCTATGTCATCACGCATTTGGTAAATTAACATGGATGGTTTGCTGTTTTAAGCATAGGACTTCCAGTGCGAGCCTTTACTACTTCTTGCGTATTTCTTTTGTTCTGTTTTCATCTAGTACTTTTATTTTTAAATATTGAAAAACTTGAGATTTTATATTATTTTTATGCATTCACAATGCAATTGGGTATTTGACTGTTGTTGAAATGTTGATATTTAATTAGGACATTCAGAAATATAACATTATTGAATAACAAATGTGAAAAAAGAAATACAATATGTATTATAACAAGAGAATTATGAGCTACTTAATTGTGACTCTAGCTATCTCTTTCTAAAACGAAATTTTCTATGGCGCGAGTATGGCGCTATAGAAATGTGACGTCACGTTTCTATAGCGCTCTCTTTGTCTAATTAGAAAGTTTGATGCTCTATATCGTTGAAAATATGCAAGATATTTGAAAATAAATACCTATGTTGTGTTGCTACTAATTAAATGAACATTTTAAGTCAATAAAAAATATCTGTCAAATACCCAATTTTGTAAGTAAGTATAGGAAAAATGTGATAGTAAAAAACCACGAGCCCTATAAGTAGCTTCCTAAGTAGTATCCCGCCTGAAAGCTACTTATAGGGCTCGTTGTTTTTTACTATCACATTTTTCCTATTAAAAAACATTTTTTTTTATTGACAAAACACGTTCTTTTATCAGTGCCTCCCAATTGGCGCTCGTTCAGGCGATACTCGGAAAAAATGTGCTGAAGCGAGATAGCAATGAGAAAACGACGCGCGCGGGAGCGAGACAGATTTTGCAGATTAGGCAAAAAAAACACAAAATCACTTCGTATTAAAAAACTACAGCGATTTAAAAAAAATGCTTCTATACGATCCTCAATATTATTGGTGTCCACTAATTAAACCAATTTCCAATAGTGTAAGTAACCCCATTTAAGAATAATCTTCACTTTTCGTATTTTTTAGAGGTCTTTTCGAAAATAAAAAGTGTCGAGGCAAAATCATAAAATCGTGTTTTTGAAACTATACGATTCTAGATAAAGGTATGAAGAAATATATATCTTATTACCAGATTTTTAACAACTGTAACCGTCCTATAGTTTTAAATCAAAAAGTCCATATTTTTCCGAGTAGCGCCTTCAAGGAGAGGCGGCGCGTCGGGCGTCGCGGGGCGCGAGCAATTTTATTGTGCATCAGTTGGTGCGTCACGTCGACTTATTTGATTAGACGTCTGTCGCGAGCGCGCAATGGTAGCACAAGTTGCACGCGCCGCTCACCGCGCCGCCTGACTCGGACGGGGTTGGCCGTCAGCTCCGCGAATCTATCTCAGCTTTATTAGTCTAGTTATATTAAACTATTTATTCTAGTGTCTTATGTTTGATTTAGCAACAATATGGCTAGTAATAAATTGTTTCGCTGAGTGTTCTGCTCCGGTAGGTTTTATTGCAAAATCATCTTCGGTGTGCACAAGCGCGTCAGATCTCGCAGATAATGATTATTATGAGCTATTTTAATTATTAACATTTCTACACTCATATGGCTATTTTTATATAACCTTAACTGCCCACGGCTTCGACTATGATAGTTTGCCGGGATAAAATTTATAATTCATAATTCAAATCATTTATTCGTTTTATGCTGATTCAGCACTTGTGAACGTCAATAAAACTACGTCATTGGTTCAGAAATCCTACGGCGGGACGCCTTGTAACGAGAAAAACCGACAAGAAACTCGCCAAGGGCAATTTTTCTCTCCCCGTCATATTTCATACCGAGTCGTCAAATTCAAAAGTGACTTTAAGGGCGTATATTAGTCTGCACACTAGCGCCGCCATTTGAAAAAAATCATAGTGCTTAAATAAAGACGAAATTGTGAATTATCTCTCTGTAGTGCACTCCGAAGAAGCTTTGTGGTACTTTTTATTGCTTGATCTATATTTTCTAGCTTGTCGTTTAATTTAAAGGAGTTTTATTGCTAAAAGTGGCTACTTTTCCCAAAAAAAAAACTGAATTAAACTAAACGACAGGCAAACAAAATAATATCCTTTAAGCGATAAAAAGTACTACAAAGCTTCTTCGGAGTGCACTACAGAGAGGTAATTCACAATTTCGTCTTTATTTAAGCACTATGTTTTTTTTCAATGGCGGCGCTAGTGTGCAGACTGCGCGCTCTTAAGGCGCTACTCGGAAAAAGTTTGGACTCTTTGATATAAAACTATAGGATGGTTAGATTTGTTATAAATCAGGTAATAAGATATATATTTCTTCATACCTTTATCTAGAATCGTATAGTTTCAGAAACACGATTTTATGATTTTGTCTCGACACTTTTTATTTTCGAAAATACCTCTAAAAATAAGAAATATCAAGATTATTCTTAAATGGGGATACATATACTATTAAAAATTGGTTTAATTAGTGGACACCAATAACATTTAGGATCGTATAGAAGCATTTTTTAAAAATCGCTATAGTTTTTGAATACGAAGTGATTTTGTGTTTTTTTTGCGTAATCGGCAAAATCGGTCTCGCTCCCGCGCGCGTCTTTTTCTCATTGCTATCTCGCTTCAGCACATTTTTTTCGAGTATCGCCTTAACATAATATAATTATGTTAAAAGTAAGCCTATGTCACTCTCCAGCTTCCAAACTATCCCCAAACCAAAATCACGACGGTCCGTTGCTCCGACGTGGAAGACGGACAAACAAACAAGCATAGTTTACTTTTCCTTACTATTATGTAACGTAGTGTGTTGTTCCTGGTCCAAACCAAACTTAATAAAATTTGTAATGTATAAGCTATATTGAAGCACTATTTATATGAGCCGAACCACTGACTTTCTTAACACAGGTTTTCCTAGCACGAAAGTCAGGGGATCAACTTACAGAGGACACTGATGTTGCCATATAGCTGTAAGTTTCTGTTGTGTCACCTTTACATTGTAAATTATGGCTTTGGATTAATAAACTTTATTTATTATTTATTTATTTATTATTATTATAGTATGGACACCCTTATCTTATTGTTTTGGTTAGTCCCGCTTCCGCTTGTGCACGAAGCCGCAACGTAAACGGCGCAGCGGTCAGAGCGGGTTGAATTAAGACAATAATTGCTCTCGGACTGCGCGTTCCGTTTTGGGTAATACTTTTTATGGCGTCCACTGTACACGGTATTGGCGCGTTTAGTTGTTGGGACATTTTTGTTGTAATCGCTACGGTTAGCGGCGATTGCCATGGACATCGTTAATGTTAAGTAACTTGTGGGGAGGTCTGAAAAATGATGGGTCACTGGGAAAATTTACTTTGATTAAGACGGTTAACACACACACACACACGGTTTCTGCTCCCGTGGACGGAGATGCGACGTGAGCGTAGGTACTGGGCGTGTTATACACTGCGGTTTTTGTATGCAAATCAAGATTCTACATCCATACTTAAGGCGAGGTTACCCGACCGAAATAGGCACGCTAACGCTTGCTCGGCCGCGCTCGATACACTTCACGCGGACGCAGCGGCAGCCGGCAGTGAACTGTGGACTCGCGAGCGCCCCGCAAATCTAAAATCACCTTAAAATTCAATTAAAAATTAACTAATAAAAATTTTAAAATCCCTCGGCTAATCAAAGACAATCATTTTCGTATATTTTTCATTAACTAAAACCAAGTATACTGCAAGTAATAAGATATTTGGATTACGATTAGACGGATGTTTGGGATTTTATTTGACACAGTAAAATATCACCAATCGAAAAAAACGGCCGGAAGCACTAGATAAATAAATAACTGTAAAATAACATATATTTTTTCAAATTTTTAAGTACTTGTGATTTGCGAGTAGGTAATCCATAATTTAAAATACCCTATTTTGGGGAATCGCAGCCTTAAGAAGCGCACTACCACAAACCTGAGCGATGTGCAGTGCAGTGTGAGAATCACCTAAGCTATGTAGGAGTTCAATATGACCAAGTTTATTTTGTTACTTACAAGATAATATATTGTAAAGGTAGATAAATAAATAACAATAAGTAGGTACTTACCTCAATGTCAGTAGTTTCCCAAGCCACAATATTTATAATAAGTAGGTAATCAATTTTAACAAAGTAAGTATCGAGATTAGGCTTGCCTTTTCAATTTATTTCTTATTTTTTTAAAGGTCTTCTTAGAATAGAAGATCTGATAATTAAATTAAATAGGTAAAACTTGTTATTGTTTCCATTTTCTCTCATCAATTAGGTTATAGGTACATTTTATTATTAAAAGGCTTTTTGAAATGCAATTTAAATAACCTTTTTTATTGATTTTAACATTGACATGACAACAATCCACAATTTATTTTTCTCTCTAAAAGAACATTAATTTTATCCTATCGCACATATTTACTAAAGCATTATTCACAAAAGATACCAATATCTAGCCTTATCAACATTACCATCAAGACATAAAGTAGGTATAACTTACTTCAACTTTTCTATCAATATTATCAACTCTATTTCTAAAGCAATAAGACACCTTCGAATATTTTTTTCAACGACCTCTACGAAAATCAAAGATCGTCCGCCATACTGCCATTAGGCGTGACGTCATCGCACAAGAAACGCTATCATCCGTACCAATCATTAATCTTTTTAATTGGCGCTACTGAAAATTAGAAGTAGGTTTAGCTCGTAATAATATCTATTAAAACTAATTCTGTCGGTCGACAAAAAATAAGAAGACATAAACGCTATATAACCTCTAATTAGCTGTCAAAATAGAAATCATAAATATTAAAGTGCGTGAATCGTGACCTTTTTTGTTTATTCGAAACTTAAACTTGAAATTTTAAGTGTCGAACGCGTTTTAGGAAAATCGTTGTAAGTAAAATTTGGTTTTGTCCATAGGCTGGACAGCAAAATTGTCCACTACGTATTGCCGGTTTACATGAAACGTGGCACTTCACTGGATTTGAATTTAGGCGCCTAAATTCAAATCCAGTAAGTAGGTAGTCAGTTGTTTTACTCCTTATCAAGGCTGGCACCAGCGCTGGATTGGCATGTCAATACGTTCAAAGCTAGCGCTGGACTGTAATCGTTTTCGGCACCAATCACTGGAAGCATATATATAGGATTCCCTAAACCTAATGGTCTCACAACTCGGTATCAATACTAAAAAACTCCTTACTTATAAATTCAAACACATCGGTTCTCACCTCACCTCAAAAACCGATCACGACCGAACAATAGCCGATCGCGCGCTCTACATAAAATGGCGCGCAACAAGTGAATGATTCATAGTTTTCGAATCGAAAAATGATGGCGCATGGCGGACGAAAAATCGTCGTTCGCGCGTTCAATATAAAAATGCCGTGCAACAAGTGTATTGTATCTGTTGGCCCACACTGCTGTTAGACAATGTTTACAAACATTAGTATAATATTTGTGATCAAACTGTTAAGAAATGTTAGTTAATGACAGTAAAAATTATTTAACAAAATAATTATTTAACGAATTCTAACAAATCAAATGATGACACAAAAAACATCTGACAATTCCGAACAGAATGTAATAATTCTGAACATTTCTAATCTAAGTAAATGTATAATTTGTTACCAAATACCTTCTTCCATCTTCTTCGCAATTTGGTTGTTTTGCAGCGACCACAAAACGTATTGTAAGCTGTATTTTAGCGCTTGACATATACACCATAGAACTTTGTTACATTAAAGCGTTCCTTAACAAAACTATTAACGCCACGGAAGTCATTCAAGATTGTAATATGTCATAGTCCTATGGTGGTTCAGATATTATTCGCTCACGAGCGTATAGTATCTTCGTTCGCGCATCTTCGCGGTCGGTCGCGCGCACCTGGCAGCCATCACAATTGATATCTTCCGAAGGCCGGCAAATAACAGCTTGCCACCAACAAGGTTGAACGCGCGATCAGACCATAGACTACAGATGCTACATTAAGTGTCAATCACTACCTATAAGTTTAAGTGCGTCTTTCACAATGTCTGATTAGGAGATACTATTCCAGTTTAATTGACAGTTTTGTATGGATCTTACTTAGACATTGTGTGTGAAACAGGTCCTAAGCAAAAAAAATAAAATGTAAATTTTGCTGCTTACTATAGATCTATTTGCCTAGTTATAGGTATTGAACATGATGTTAACTAAGAAAAAAGCGAAAACAGAAAAAAAACATCTTAACTGATATGTATGGAACGTGCGAAAAAAACAATAGAATTCAATTGTTGTAGTTTAAGATGCGAGCAAAAGGATTTGACGTTAACTACTTGCTTACATAAGTAAGTATTAAGCTTTTACTCCAATCAGGAATCCAGTAACACTTTTAATAATATTAAATCATCTTTTGTGCCTGCAATAAATGAATTTTATTATTATTAATAAAATGTACATAATATTTATTTGTCAATTAATACGTAACCGATTTCATATAAAATTTAAAAAATCGTGATTATACAGTTGGTAAACTTGCAAACAAACATCTACCCATATAACCATGGAGCTAGACTTAATACTGAGGTAACTGGAGTTCTCACCCTGAATAAAAAAGTGTACCCAGCAAATTTGACATTTAGTATGTAGTGGCTGTCAGTTGTCTCATATGACCATACGTTTTTTTTTAAAGAGTAGGTGAGACGGAAGACAGCCACTGTGTAATTTTAGGTCACAAAAAAGTGTTAGTACTGCACTCTCCAGTTACCTCAGTATTAAGTCTAGCTCCATGCATATAACTCAACAATATTGTAAAATTGTCAACACTTTTTCAACACTTCCCCACTCTGCGTCAGTCGTTTATTAACTCTATGGTCGAAACGTGTATACGTGTTCCCTTTATGAATAGTCGAACGGAAATGCCTCGTGAATTGCAGTTTTTGTTCTGTCCCATTAGCACGCTGATATCGTTAAGCTCATTATATATTTTTGAACTGTCAATAACACTTTTTGCTCCAAAGACGATTTAACGCCGTTTACCTCTAAACAACGATTAACACTACCTAACACACAACAAAACTCTTTATTAATCACTGGTCGAAAAAACGAAAATGGAAACACACTGGCCAGTAAAAAAAGAAAACACATTGGCCCAGTACTTAAAAGTCAATATGTATGTAGGAATTCGATTTTTAAAATTTTTGCTAGTCTGTGAATCGACAATTCATTTATTATACTTCGACATAATGATTTTAATCCTTTTCAGTGAAAATTTGAGCAGTTAAGCCTTTATCGTACACTCATGTTAATTTAAACATGTTTGTTGAACAGTAAATTTAATACCTGACATATGACAGCGTCTCCGAGCGATTGTTTGCGTTCGAGTAGGTATCTTTTATAAGTAAAATGTTATCGCTAAGTATCAAATTAAAGAAATAATACCATTGTAAACTAATCATCTTTATCTCGATACCGCAATGTTTTTCACTGAACTGACGCATTTGGTTGTACCTAATTAGATATAATTAATATTTAGTAGGTAAGTAATACAATGGGGGATTGTGCTGTTTTATTATTGGGATTTTCCGATTAAAACATTATTACTGGGAATTTTATTTAAATTAATGAGATCAGATAACAAGATTGTTTTTGTTTCCGTAAAGAGTATCATTAGTTTATCAACAAGATCATGGCCTTAACCAGTATTGTTTGATGATGACCTGAATGAACCTTTGAAAAATCCAAATACCACTATACTTATCAAACGCAATTTTTCAGTGAATGACAGCTTCCCGACAATTGGCCGTTTTCACCTAAACTTATAAATCGCCTAAGTCTTAACTTAACTACTACCCGAACAAGTTAACTCTGCACCTGAGTGTAAGTGACGTTTTTGAGCCAGGTGCCAAGTTAACTTGTTCGGGTAGTAGCTAAGGAAAGACTGTCGTTTTTCTTAAAAGTGTTTCATCAGTACTGGCTTCCATAAGTCCTTCTCGTCAGTTAAAAGAGTCTTGAATGGGTGGTAGGGCAGAAATGACGCTTCTCATATTTATATGTGGTCGTCCAAATCAAAAGGGACCTTATTGCGACCGGCAGATACGTCTTTATTGTCCTTGTTTTGTATTCGAACAACAGCAATAAAGGCGTAAGTGCCGAGCGCCACAAGGTCCCTTTTGATTTAGACGACCACATATTTCTTTCTAGAATTGTTTTTTTTTTTATACCTACCATCCCACCCCGTCACTAATACCAACATCTCTTTGTCCACAGATAGCGCAACTGGTGGAGGACGTGCGGCGGCTCCAAGCGTCGCTGTCAGCGCTGCAGGAAGCGCACTCGCAGCAGCTACAGCGGCTAGAAGAGCGACTAGACGAGAAGAAGCAACATATAGCACGTTTAGAAGCCAGGCTTGACACGCAGCGAGACTACGATGACGTCAAGCGGGAGATCAGGTGAGCATAGCTAGCTGTCATATATTGCCATAATTTATGTCACGTGTGCACCACGAGATACTTTTGCCGCTCAGGTCACTGCTGGCGCTCAGGTCTTCCTTGTGGATGGATAAGAAGAATAGGCCATGATCACCCACGCATGCGGGTAGGTGCGTGTTATGTGCTGCAAAGCATGTCTTATCGTTTACCTATTCTGTTGTAACTTCAAATCCGCCAATTACTTTGAATTTAGTATTTTTTATATATTTTTTAATTTAAATTAGTACTGTAATCAAACACCTCCCTCCTTCCACTTATGTATTTATTGCTGAAGAACACATAAAGTGAAACCTTCTAAAGATAGATCGTAACTATTTATAATAGATAGCGCGATGCAATGGCGCCACGTTATCGGGCGAGGTAGGGTCAGCAAATATTGTCGCTGGAAAGCTGTTGCCTCGGATTATGACGAGGAATAACTATTGTACCACTTTATTGTGGAAGGGTGTGAGCCTCTGTTATCTGCGGTGATTAATAAACGTTTCGTAATGTAAAAGTTTGTTACGAGAAACTGTTTGTGTAAGAAATTGTTCAAGAATGTTGGGTCTTTGACTTTGATTAGCTAAATTTTTTTATTACTTTACTAGCTTTCCACCCGCGGCTTCGCCCGCGTGGACTTCATGACGTTATCCCGCGGGAATGTGATATTTTTCCGGGATAAAAAGTAGCCTATGTTCCTATCCAGGCAACAAAGTATCTGTGTCCCAAATTTCAGCCCAATCCGTTCAGCCGTTTTGGCGTGATTGAGTAACAAACATCCAAACATCCAAACATCCAAACATCCAAACATCTAAACATCCAAACATCTAAACTTTAACATTTATAATATTAGTAGGACTAGCTGACCCGGAATCTTCGATCAACAATAGTACTAGATGACGGCTCACAAACTAAATGAAAACTTTATATGGCACAGACTGACTTTCTTTTTAAACGGAGAAAAATGGTTACGAATGCTGCGATCTTACATTATAAATGACAGGAAGTGGTCCAAGTTTGAAATACCTTAGTATTGTTGACACTGTGAAAATAATCTACTTATAATAATTATACTCTCAAGTGGGCGTATAACGCTCGGCCATGTCTGTCACTCCAACTATGTATCTAGAACTAGGTGTTATTGTTGATCGAAGCCTGGATAACGTTGTTTTGTCATTTCGATTATTTTTAGAGATACTAATATCGCTATTAAATAATGGGGGTTGGTGGTAGGAGGGTTATAATTACTTATGTATTTTTGTGCTAAATCATAAAAAAATTAAAATAAGTAACCCATATTACTTAGGGGTACTTATAAAAAAATGTTAACGGTTCTATTTTCAGACCTTTGGTAGGTCTGAAAATATGGAAAAGAAATCATAAAAATCAAACAAGTCGAATTTTTTTAATCAGGAACCCAACCAGTTTAGGAAAGCCTTCGTTTCCTGGACACCCTATATCATCACAATGTGATCAATGATTTCGGAACTCATGGAGGGCAGTGCAAACATTGATTTTTATTTATATTCTTCGTGATTGAGTAACAAACATTCAAGTAGTAGAGAAGTAGAGTAGAGTAGTAGAGAATGCTTTTAGCGTTAAGCCCGCCTTTTGTACTCTACTTGATGTAACTGTACAATAAAGTTTAATAAATATAAAGAAAAAATAAACATCCAAATATCTAAACTTTCGCATTTATAATATTAATTAGGATTAGTTTGGATTCCTACTAGTTTGTGCATGCAACAAACAGCTTTAACAATAAATAAACACATTGTATTGTTTCCACAAAAAGCACACAAACATATAAAACTGTGTTAATAAACTTAAAATATTGACTCTACATTTTTCCTTATCCATCCATAAGGAAAGCCTGCGGACATTAAATGGCTGATGCTGATTCATACAAACACAAATAGTAACTGCTTACTGTGTTGTATCACTGTAGTCAAATAAATAGGTAGGTAGGTACTATTGTTTCGTGTTGACTATGTCTAGCTAGCCTTGCACTAGGTCCTTGCCCAGGCTCAAGGCCTGTGCACCCTGCTCATGTTTCTCAACGAACAAACAGAGCAATCTCTGCAAACACTGAGGTGAACGCACTGTGATAGCACCTTATCTATCGCCAACACGTGCTCAGCTCTATCTGCCCTATGCACTACGTCTTGGAATGCATTTTCATACTGTCATCAATGTGTTTTTTTTATTATTTTTGATTAATCTGTGGCAGAAGTTGTACCAACTACAACTCCTGAGAATGCATATTGAAATTTTACCCCAAAAGTACTAGGAATGCAGCTTCAAATTTCTCATCAATGTATATTTTTTTTTATTAATCTCTGGCAGAAGTTGTATCTAGGTACTACGTTCTAAGAAAGTAATTTGAAATTTTCGCCCATGCTTAGATATCGCGGCTTTTCCTCTTCCTTCCCTTACCTGTGAAAATATCGGGCACTACATCTAGGAATGCATTTTCAAATTGCCATCAATGTGTTTTTTTATTTTTGATTAATCTGTGGTAGAAGTTGTACCTTCTACAATACCTAAGAAAGCATTTTGAAATTTTCATTTCATTTCCACTAGATACTAGCTTAGATATCGCGGCTTTTTCCGCTTCCTTCCTTACCTGTGAAAATATCGGGATACAAAGTAAACTTCACGCTGTTCTAGACTAAAATCTATCTTTCGGTGCCAAATTTCATCCAGTTTAGTTCATCCGTTGATCTGAGCTTTCGCATTTATTATGACTGAAGCGATAGCAAGGAAAACTTCCCATTTTTAACTAATCTGCGGCACAAAATTTCCTGCCATTTCTTTCGTCTCTCAATTAGGAAACGTGGTTAGAAAGTTCGTGGAACACTCGTTACGAACTACAAACACGGTTCTCAAAACACTTCAAATATTCACTTTAAAAAGTCACAAAGAAACGTCTCAATCGCGCGCCAACACATAAAACCGACAATGGCGACTTTAAAAGGAGTTTTAAAAAGAGTTTAAAGGATGTGGCGTCCAAACAAAACAAGAGTAATTAACTTACCGTAGTCTGTACTGGCAGGCTGTGAAAACATTCGGCTTGGTCGTTCGTCATTCGATTTTTAAATATAACACACGATTTTTTAATTTGTATTTCGAAACTATTTTCTTTTGTTCTTTTTTATGAAATTTGAAACAAATGACTGCGTTATTAAAAAGTGCCGATTGCTTCTACATAGTGCGGAGAACCGATGATGGCCGGTGGGTCGGAATGCTTTTCGACCGCGAACTGGATGAGACGTTCCGTGGGCAGGCCCCCTACAAGGTGGACCGATGATCTGGTCAAGATCGCGGGAGCCGCTGTATGCGGGCAGCGCAGGACCGATAGTTGTGGAGATCCTTGGGGGAGGCCTATGCCCAGCAGTGGGTGTCGGTCGTTCGGCTTCTACAATACCCCTAGATGACGCGTCACGAAACTCACGAACTAAAACACAACGCAAATATTGTCCGAATGTTTTTTTATGGAGAAAAAAGTCGCAAATGTTGTGATTTTACGTCAAAAATGACAGGAATCTATATTATGCCATGCGCACCTTTGAAGTGCCCTCTTATTCGCTCGACCGTTTGACACTCCAACCGGTTATCTAGTTTAACCGCCTTCGGGTCTAGTGGTTCACACCACCGATTTCAGACCAAGTAGTCCCGGGTTCGATTACCAGTGGGGGTACATATTGTATTCGGTTTGGTTGGTGGTAGGACTTGTTCTTAGTCCGCCTGGCTAGCTACCACCATCTTATCTAAGTCTGACGCCATAACAAAGATGTTTTCAGCATTATTATGTTCCGGCAGTTAGAGATACGATAGCCAGTTCTTCAGTGATTTAGGATTCAGGGAGTAGTGCGCTTCCACCTTCAGCCTTATCACCACTTAACATCAGGTGTGATGAAGGCTAAGTGCTAGAGTGCTACCCCGTTGTGGATAGAAAAAAAGTGGTATTGTTAATCCAACTATTGAGCTTGGTACCTAATCGACATTCAATTTTTAAAATAACACTGTAGTCGAATTCTAAATTCAAAGTATACCATTTTGTTTCTTTTTATTCATAATTCGAAACAAATGACTGCGTTATTCAAAAAGTATTTATGACTATTCAGAATCACAGCTATAAAAACAAGTGCATGTCTAAGTAAGCTGACGGTTGGTATAACAACAGCTCAGTGTTTTCGCTCGGTCCCACTAGCTAGTGTCACTCCCACAGCCCTCTCGCGTCTGCCCGCTAAACGATTCGAGATACGGAATTTAGCACCCACCCCCGAGTTTGAACAAAGTATTGATACAAAAACTGAGTTTGAACAAAGTATTGATATAGAAATCGCTCCCTGAGAACGTTTAGCGACGGATTCCTTTTTTTTTCAAATTTCCTGCCAAAAAAAACTAGTGGGAAATATAAATAAGTTTATCGCTCACGACGAAATGTAGCGTTTCGTTATCAATTTCGAAATTAATGAAGGAAACGGAAACGCTATCTTAAGAAATCAGGAACCGATTGACACAGTTTTTTTTAGTGTCTTTTCGTTATTATTTGTAAACAGAGATAAAATAAAGCTATAACCAGCTACACATTGTTGCGGAAGAGATCAGTCAAGATCCTTGCGCAAGTCGATGATAGATCACGTGAAAATTCACTGATAAAAAAACTATCAGCTTAGTTTATTGGGGACAACGCTCGATAACAGAACAAGCGACTGCGTTTTGAAAAAAGTATAATTTGAATATAGAACAACTACTGAAAAGACCTTATTAAATATACATTGAAGGTTTTAGTTCAATTCTAAAATCGAATGTCTTCTTTTACAAGTTACAAGTTTTTACAACCTTTTTATTAACTTGCCATGTTAGTTAGTTATTTAGTTTGTTAGTTAGTGGGGGACAAATCTTGCAAGCTTAATTTGACCCACTTCCCAGTGTCCGATCGAGCTGAAATTTTGTATACAGGTTTGAGTTAGATGACAATACAAAATTAAAGTTACAGTCAGTAAAAAAGCTTTTCATAAAAATGAAATTTTTACTTACTTTACCTGTCCATGTTTGTAATCAAATCTTGCAAGTCAAATTTGACAAACTTCCCGTTGTCCGATTGAGCTGAAACTTTGCAATTAGGTTTTGTTTGGATGACAATACAATAATATACAGTTAGCAAAAAAGGTTGTCATATATTTTTTTTACAAAAACTTTTTTTTTAAACCAATGCGTTCTCTTCACTGAGTTGCAACAAAACAAAAGCGAGTCTATGATAATAGCACCCACATATAAATGAAGCGCGTCGCGAGCGCACGCGTCTTCATTACAGCTATAATTAACACATCAATGGGCTATATATAACAATGACAACTTCACAGCCGGTAACTCAATGTTTTCCATAGTTTAATGTGTTATTTTTACCAATATGGCGACCGATGGCGGCCCGTTTGATCTCCATCAAAGGGTATCGTCAAAGCGCCGACTTGTCATGACATAAAATAAAGCATTATGCAACACTGTCCTTTTGGGCGTTAACGGTTCATCTTGATTTTATCGATTTTATTACCGGATATTGATTTCAAAGACAGATCTTAAGATTTAAAGACTCCATATGAAGTCTGTGTAAACAAAATACGGCACTTTACGAGTTTCTTGTTAAATTTGACTCTTTTCGTTACGAACATAGGACTAAGTGTAAGTTAGTAAATACGAAAACTATCGCGTTTGAATTAAATTTTGACAGACATTATAATACCTTATTAGAAAGACGTAAAGGCTGCTGCACAAGGGTAGAGTAAACGGTAGAGTAGAGTGGTAAAGTACTAACTATCCTACTTAACTATACTAATGTAGACATCATTGGTAGAGTGGAGTTCAGAAATTTGGTAGAGTAGAGTACTGAAATTTGGTAGAGTAGAAAAGCTAGCACCGCGGGCAAGCTTCTCTACCACTTTCCTTCCCCCACCCAGCGTCCACTCTACTCTACCGTCTATACTCGACCCATGGAAACAGTTAGTAGAATAACTACATAGTTCAGATTTTATTAGAGCGTTCCTTACAATTTCTCGATTAGTGACATTCAATTTGTTCTAGCGTTTTTACAGTGACATAAAAGCGTTACTCTGCTAACAAAATGAAAACTTACGTGTATACAGTTACTCTACCAGTTTATACTACTATACTACTCTTTATACTACTCTTAGATCTCTCTCTCTCTCTTAGATCTTAGAGAAAGGGATGCAAATACATGCAACGAATAGATTCATCCCTTGCTAACTGTAGGTAAGTACTTGAGAACAGATCTCCACTTGAGTGTCGTTATATAATACGGGCCTTGTATGTTAGTTCACTCTACCGTTTACTCTACCCGTACAGCAGCCTTGTGACAAACTTACACTCGGGGTAAGTTACTTACACTGCCCCTGTAGACAAATGGCTTTCTATTAGTGAATTCGCCAGTCAAATAGAAAGAAAATGTATGGGATTGACATTAGCGGTCACGTGACATTTCGATTGCTAATGTCAATCCCATACATCTTCTTTCTATTCGACTGGCAAATTCGCTAATAGAAAGCCACTTGTCTAGGGGGGCAGATGGCGTAGTGTCTTTGACGTTCATCAATGCTTGCAATATCGTAAACTGAATAAGACTCTATTTCAATCTTTGTAATCAATTTCCTTTTTCAATAAAGCCCATCTAAGCACGTCTCAAGTAAAAATACTTATATCCCCCAATCATCATCATCATCATCATCAGCCATTTAATGTCCCCACTGCTGGGGCACTGGCCTTCCTTATGGATGAATAAGGAGAATGAGCCATGACCCACCACGCGGGCTCAGTGCGGATTGGTGGGTATTAACGACTGCAAGTGCAGCCGGGACCAACGGCTTAACGTGCCTTCCGAAGCACGGAGGAGCTCGAGATGAAAAGTTTTTGGTCACCCATCCCGTGACCGACCATTGCGAACGTTGCTTAACCTCAACGATCGCAGGCCAAGCGCGCTATCCACTGCGCCACGGGCTCCTCTTATATCTTATATCCCCCAATAGTAGCCCCAATATTTGGTGACTGAAACCCAAGAAATATGATCGGCTCACACGACACGCTGATAGAAAAATAAACGTACACAATAGAAAATGGCCGCCCAATTATTGCGAGAGACACGCAACGGCAACCATTTGTGGATTCCCATGATCAGTATTTTTGCGTCTGATTCTTTCCTAATCCCATTTAAGATGGGACGATCCGGGAACGGAAGTAAGCCATCAAACGGATAAGGGAAAAATATTGCTAATTATGTTACAAGGCCTGATAGGATAGGGTTTTTAGGCCTTCGTGTAATATCGAGATTATTAGCTTCGGAACCAGTTTTCAATTAAGAAATATTAGTCCCACAAGCATTTCTGACCCGGTGACAGAGGTGGTGCCTAGAGGAGCTACACGCAATAGAAAATTTGCTGTCAAAATGGTGTACCTAGGTATGTAGTACTTCGCGTAAGTGTATATATTCTTTGGTAGTACACAAACTTACCTGACCTTGTACCTTTCATTTTTGTTGTCATTTTTGGAACAAATAAATTTTCATACTGCTGATAACCGACTGTCTATTTTGACAGCTTAATTTCGTAGGTTTTGCGAGTAGGTAGCTCCTTCAAACTTATGGAGAAATCGGACCTAATTGATTATAGAAATTTAAAACTAAACCCATAATTCAAAGTTGACGCCACTATATGAACGTAAACAGTTGGAAGCACCTGTAGCGGTTTATTGCTTATTTATTCCGCTCCTAAACTCGGGATTAAGTTATAGCCAGCCTCCGAAGATTAAACCTTAATAGGGGGTGGAATAGATTGATTTCAGACGATACCGGCCCAAAGCTCTCCTTAAACCCGCCATGTTTGGCTTCTGATTAATTTCCAAATTTGAATTTCGAATTCTGAACTCTCTGTTCCAATTTTAAATTGACAACTGTAAAGCGAATACTTACAGTGCGACAACGTTTTATGTTCCGGTGGCTAAAAACTGGAACTAACGTGTTTTCTTTTATGTCATTTTGCTGTTAAGTTTTTGTCCAACCATACTAACTGCTGCTGTCTGCTTCCACCTTCAGCCTTATCACCACTTAACATCAGGTGTGATGAAGGCTAAGTGCTACCCCGTTGTGGATAAAAAAAAAAAAGGTCTAAGAAGTCAGGGCCGGTTAAAAAGTAGAAAAAAATACATAAGTAGCGCCGCTGTCACCGGAACAAAAAAGATTGTCGATCTGTACTTCTAATTGATGCAAATTTATTTTTTTCTTGGCGGTTGTTTGTGCCGGTATTTGATGACTTAACGATTAGTTTATTTAGCCCATTAGCGGTTTGACTTCACGTAGGTATGAGAAGTGTGAATTAAAGGGTAATTCCACCTCTTTTGAATAAATCTAACGAGTTTACGTTACACTACAGTTACATACCATTTAACACATCCATGATCATCTTTGCCTTGTCTATAAAAACATCATCAAGATGCAGCAATTCTAATGTAAATAGACAATTGTGTTTGTTCTGTGTGACAGCTTTACATGCGCTATTCAAATCAGTTGTGACTTTATCTGGTCACAAACTTTTTCGAAATTAAAAAAGGCAAATGTTTACACTTTTTCGGAATTAAAAAAGGCAAATAGGGAATAGGCTTCGCTTATCTCTATTTAATTATCTTCTAAGCACACGTGATTTACATATTTCCAGAGCAATCTAAACAGACGCGCTCTATACGTTACAAGGAACCACATATTTATCCTATATATCAATACGAAGGCCCTATCGTGGACACCTGTCTCCATTTACTTAGGCGGTGTTTAACTTACATTTAACATAAGTTTAGCCTAACACTGTCACACACAAATTATCAACTAATTTACGCTCTCCGGTTTTTTGATGTCATAAAAAGAATAGTCGTCCCTAAGCTTTTTATAATGTTTGAGTAGCGCGCTCGAACGTTTGAGTGCGACAACACGAAAATTCCGAAAAATCGGTTTCGGTCAACATTCGGTTTTTGAGAACTGCCCAATGGTGGTTTGAGATTGGAACGCGAGCGGCCGAGGCGGCACGTATTGACCGATCGATCGGCCGTGATTGGCCGGCGTGCGGGGGCGGGGCATCCGATCGCCACCCGATAACTGCTCATCGTTATCATTGTTCCGAATTCAAATTCAAACTTTCCAGTTCCTAATTTCAAATATCCGATTCTAATATCGAAAATGCGTTTCGAATTTTTAATTAGGCACTTGTATTGGCATTGGCGACGCGCTTCGAATTTCAACCCTTTAAAGATAGCGTTCAAAGACATATTTCTAGCGGGGCGGGGTGATGCGATGTTTCGATATTGATTAATAAATCAGGAATGCCTCTAGTGGAGGCGAATTTTCGGCATTAATCAATGCATTAAACATCAAAGTGAATACTTTCAAACTTTATGCGAGTGGGGGATCGCCCGCCAAATGCCGAATACTTTTCGTACACATTTCGTGGGTTCTTTGGCATACATTCAAATGTATTTCTAATCAATATTAACATAGACTCACTCAATAATGACGACCTCCGTGGCCGAGTGGTGTACGCACCGGTTTCAAGTTGCCGCTATCTCTAGAGGTCCCGGGTTCGATCCCCGGTCTGGTAAATGTTGAAAACGAACTTTTCAATATTTCCTCGGGTCTGGGACCTGGGTGTAGTGTAGGTATGTGGATTGTGGTAATACCCGTCGTTGTTTCCAATTTTCATAGCACTAGTGCTTAAGCTACTATACCTTAATATGTGATGGTGTCCAATATTTATTATTATTATAATGAACAAGTGCATAAGTAGGTATAACTATCATCAAAAGTCATCATAATAAATTATCTTTAAAGAAAACTCTATCAACAAAGATTAAACCAAAACAAACAAGAGTGGTTCTCCAAGAACTTATAAAGTTCAACAAACTATATCCGTTCAAAACTTCGAGCTAAAAACAAAAAAGCCCTAACCACATGCCCCGAAGTTGTCGCCATTTGTTCGAAAGTTGCGCAAACGTGATTCGTTAACGTGTAAGTTTTGCCAATTAATTGATTTAACGCGAAAGGAGCGCTTCATGAAGTATTCAGTGTGGTGCGGCCTTAACTGGGGCTTTTGGCCGAAGACAAAGATGCTTTTAGGCTTCCCTCGGAGTAGCGAACGTGTGGAGTAGGCTTGTAATCTTTAAACATATTTTTTTAGATTCAAGTTTCATTCAGTACTTTCTGTTCAAATAAGCATAGTTAGAGCCAGCGCCCACTTGTGATTTTTAATCGGGCGATAGTTTGATCGTTCTCGGATTCAGTATAGAGTTAAATGGCAGTGCGCGCACTGACGATTAAAAATCGACCGCTCAAACTATCGGCCGATAGTTGTTCGATCAAACTATCGCACAGAACAGCACAACTATCGGCCTTTCGGTAAAGTGCATGAAGGACTATGTGAGCGCGCGCACTGCATTCAACTAAACTATATCGTCCTAATATCGGTCGACAGTTTAATCACGATCGTCTTACAATACCGACTAAACTATCGGTCGACTAAAAATCACAAGTGCGTAGGTATTTCAGTAAGAGCCTGCTCTAGGAGTTGAGAACCCTAATTTGAAAGATATAAATAATTCACACCATACCTAACATTGTCTTTTATTATTTTCTCTATTTGATTTATTTTTTAATTTTAAATTATGAGAATAGAGTCAGCACTACTTACTTTTGATTTCAATGACACTCTCACTTTAAACACTCCACATTCTCCAACACAAACACTCCAGGCCTCCCATATCCCGCCGCTATTAAAACTCGAGCCATCATACCCGCACTCCGCTACATAACCGAGTCACACAGTTTCTAAACGCCTTTATATTTCCCTCGGATAATGTTAAAACATGTCGCTTTATGGTTTTAAGAAAGTTGCGTAAAGAGCACCAAATTTGAAAATGGAGCGCGTACTTTTTAATTTTAAGGAACGCTGTCTATTTTTAATCATAACCTCTTTAGAATCGAGCTTTATTTTTAATTTAAATAAGGCGTTCGGTAATTAAAACTCCAAGTTTGTACCGCGATTCCAATTTTAAACCATGAATTAAATTTTTCCATGTTTACACTACTTGTTCTAAAAAGGTTACCCATTCCAAATTCAAAAGCCAACATTGCCAAAATGACAAAACATGAACGCCCCAAACTTTGTATTGCATTCGCTCACTCGTACCACAAGCATTTAAACTTTAAGCACAGTCCAAGTTCCGATTCTAAATGTGAAATCTATAGCGATTTAGTTCAAAACGAGACAATTTACTCCGTCCTCACCTGCTAACAATCGTCTGGGGCATACCTGTACACAAGTCATACCGGCTAAACAATATTGCACTAACCGACCAAGTTAGAAACGTTGACATTACTGCTACATTGTTTTCTGTTGGGTGCCATCTTAAATTGGTCGCGTAGCACCGATCGGAGTCTAATTGGCGATATATTAAATTGTAATTAAGGTGCAACTATTGTAGAGGTGTGAAAATCTTGGGTCGAATCGATACAACGCTCGATTTGTTGGTCGACTGGTTGAATAGTGACATCATGTACCGGTTTTGAGGTAATAGTTTGAAGATCTGTTGGTAGATTTGTAGGGAGTGGGTAATGATGGAGGAATTAGGGGTTGATTGTTCGACGCTTAGTATTTATATTGTTTACACTTTACAACCAACTAGAGACATATATCAATCAATTAATTATTTCTTCAGTTAGTTTACAAGATAATTATGACTAAGTATAAGGTGTTTCTCTTTGTATTGATAATACACGGTAATTTTTTTTATCACCCCGGATAATATCAGGGATTTTTATACTCATGAAAACAAACAACTTTTACTATTGCATCAAAATTGAAATCGCGAAAAAAAAATCAGCTGTTCCATACAAAAGTGGAAAAATATTATCAAAATGTATGGAATAGGGAACAGCTGATTTTTTTTCGCGATTACAGTTTTGTTCCCAAAATAAAAGTTGTTTGTTTTCATGAGTAGAATAATCCTTGAAATTATCCGGGATGATAAAAAAATTACCGTGTATAGGTACTGTATAGGTAGTGGTTACTGGTTTGGTTACCTTTAGTAAATCGTGCTTTTCAATAAATCTGTTGGAACGCCGATGGGCCGGGTACCGGGTACCGGGTCGCTATCAGGGGCCGAATCTCTAATAGCTCGCAAGACGCCTCAAAGGGTATTCTCAATAAATTTATGAAAGGAATATTGCCAATAAGGGCACGGCATATCCTATTAATTAAAATACTTAATTAATTCACCTGGAATGGTTTTAATCAATTCACTTTCGCTCAATTTATTAAGGTATAGGACCCTTCTGATTATATTGTACCTTTCTTTACGTTTTATGGGATTGAGATGTAACCTATGGTAATTGAGTTATAGGACTGATAAAGCATTCTGTGATCATTTTGTAGGGACCGGCTGCGTTTTGTGGTTTTGTTACAAGGAATAATTAATTGATATTAAGTTTCTTAGAAATATTGAACCAAATTACTTACAACGGTGTTCTTTTAAATACAATGGTTCAATATTGTATTGTACTCGTAGGTATATATGGCGAAATAAGTATTTCATGATGCTATGATTTGTTGTTTTCATAGCATCATGAAATACTTATTTCGTGTTGTGTGTGTTTATGATTGTTACCAGTGCTCCAATGATGCATTTCAGAAAGAAGAACCTAAACGAAGAGTTCGCAGTCAAAGCTAGAGTCGAAATAAAATAAAGTATTACATACATAGGTAGTTAAATATTGAAACTAATTTCAAAATGTTTTCTTGTTCCAGTATGCTCAGATCGCTCGACCTGAGCGCGGGCGAGCGGTCGGTGGAGCGCAAGCCGGAGCCGCTACGCTCGCCAGCCGCGCCCGCGCCGCGCTCCGAGCGGAGTAGCGTTGAGCGCGAGCGGAGCGCCGAGCGGAGGGACCCAGGTGCGTACCACACACACCCACACCCCGCGCCGCACTGAAGAGGACAGAATGGAACGCTGCTATTTATACCTACTATATATTTTGAAAACAAAAGACGATCGCTGCTCGCGTTTAAAATGAACCATAGTGTTCCATTCCACCTTCTTCAGGCACTAGCCTTCTTCCGTTCAAACCGATGCCTTTGACAGGCTGACAGTTCGAACACCACCATGTCGTCAAGTGGCCTTACCGAAAGCACGCTCGATGTCAAAATGTGTATGTCCGTAGCTAGTACGTGTTCGCTTTACTTTTCGAAAGAAACCGACGCGGAGTACGAGGAATATCCAGTTCCCACCACCTCTGCCATGCCGCTCACGGACGCGCGTAATCGTCCCATGCTTGCGTAGGATTTGCGATTCGGAGCATGCAGACATGAAAAGCTGCGCGCGCATTAATATTCGTCCGCCGAATTGCGCCGCTCGCGAGCGCGCGTGACTACCTCCCCCTCCCCCGCCTCACTGTGCCTCCCCCCCCCCTCCTCGTGGTCCCGCGTAACCGTGCTCTGACCGCAGGTGGCGAGGAGTGGGGCAGCACGCCGCCGCCGCTCAACAACAACACGACGCACCACAACAACAACGGGCCGGTGCTGCCGCTGCCGCCGCCGAGCCCGTTCCGCTTCGACGACCACCGCCCTTACCGCTTCGCCGAAGACATGGGCCCTTTACCACCGGGCGCTCTAGTCGGGAGACTAGGGGACTCGCTAATCCCCAAAGGAGATCCAATGGAAGCGAGACTGCAAGAAATGCTGCGCTACAATATGGACAAATACGCAAACACAAACCTAGATACTCTACACATAAGTCGGCGGGTCCGAGAACTGCTCTCAGTACATAACATAGGCCAGAGGTTATTCGCCAAATACGTCCTGGGGTTGTCCCAGGGGACTGTCTCGGAGTTGCTGTCGAAACCGAAGCCGTGGGACAAGTTGACGGAGAAGGGGCGCGACTCGTACCGCAAGATGCACGCGTGGGCTTGCGACGAGGCCGCCGTCATGCTCCTCAAGTCGCTCATTCCGAAGAAAGGTACATGTTAGTGATCCAACCTCATTTACTTATTACTATTTTAAGTTCTTTTTTTGTTTATTTCCAACCAAACTTTCTATTACACTTTGCACAAAAACTTTTTTCATTCCGAATATACTGTAAAAGAAGGTTGGTTGGTCAAATAAACAAAAAACTATCAATGCCTAAGTTAAATAATCTGGCCGAGCTTTTCAATTTGAAATTCGAACGTTATTCAAAATTTTGGCGGGCACGTTTAAGCAATCTATCTTTAAAGTAGAAATAGAAGGTCACAGCACCTCATGTCTGTGAGGAGCCATCAATCCCTTTGCCCAATCTTCCGAACGGTTTGGCACGTCACCCGCTATCAGCCACCTGACAATAGGCCTCATCAATCACCACGAGAATGCAAGATAGCTATTACAGACGTTTACTTTGGGCCCATTAAGTTGCAAACAAAAGGTATCGAGCGATTGTTTTTAACGCTTCAAATTGCACAGTTCATTGCTCACTTTAATCTAATGCGTTTAAAAAGTATTCCATTCGCCACTTTCAGAATTAGAATCATAGTTCTAATTTCAAATTCGAGTGGCGAATGAAATGCTGTGTTCGAAAACCAAACTCAAATAGCGTCTGATTGCGTTACATACTTTTTTGTTTTTAATATTTTATTTTGTTTTTCCCTCCAGTTCTA
Source organism: Crambus lathoniellus (assembly GCA_949710035.1). Taxonomy (NCBI): domain Eukaryota; kingdom Metazoa; phylum Arthropoda; class Insecta; order Lepidoptera; family Crambidae; genus Crambus; species Crambus lathoniellus. The sequence continues at coordinate 3,619,265 of OX453317.1, forward strand.
CCTTGTCTTTGTCCCAGACCTTTCCTTATTCCTGCCGCGCGGGTGGCGTCGGTAAGATCAGTGTCCCCCCGTTACGTAAGGGTAGTGGGGGGTAGGGGGGATAGTGGAGGGACATGGTCAAGCGGGCGCACCTCCCGGTCGCGTTCTATAACTCCAATTTATCGTTTTAATACGTGCTCCTCTGGCAACGCTCACATTTTTATAATTTTTATTCCAAATTATTTTCATCCAACTATTAGTTACTATTGGTTTTTCCATAAAGTTACTTGCTGTTACTCAACATTTTTAGTACGAAACTGAAGTTTCACCGCTAAAATTTTCGCAGTTTTCTTTTTCCAAATTTCCGTCGTATTATTTATTGGGCCGGAAGCCATTGCGGGTCCAAACAAACCGCCAAGAGTGTTAGAACAATGGAAAAGTAAGCGACACGCATCTAGCCGGTCACACAACGAGCGAGGCTCCGATTATGTGTCCCATTGTCTGTGGCCACATTTTAACACTCAACTACAATAAAAACAATAACAACTTGACTTATGGAAGTGCCGCATTAAGCAATTAACACTTTTTTGTTGCTTCTCGTTAGCGAATGATAGAATTAGAATTACTATTAGCAGGTAGCATAATCTTTGATTTTAATTGCAACGCAAAAAGCACGCATTGCAACTCGTTTTACAAATCATCATTAGCGCATAGAATTAAAACTATTAATAAGTTACATACTCTCTGCTTACAATGTAAAGTAAAAAACACGCAAACTCCTTTCAGAAAAATACAAAGAAAATTACTCGAATTTGTAACACAATGCTTTACATTTGCTAAAACCAACGCCACACGTAATAGGGGCGCAGACAGAAAATCGGAAGAAATTAAAAAAAGCGGACTCATTGTAAAGCGGTGTACACATTAATGACGATGCTGGACAAAGTATAAATCTGCGGAGACAATGGCGGCCGAGCATTAGCCTTTGTCCCCATCGATAGGGATGAGCTCAAATAGATTGAATTTCAGATAATACCAAAGGGTTCTTCTTATTTCCTACCGAAATTATGCATGTTTCGCCGATTGCAATTCTCCCGGTGCAAATGGCTGTTTGCTCTATGACTTTGCATTGTCTATGCTTCTGTTTCTTTTTTCGTATGATTACTGTTTTTGAGCTCATGAATGTTTGTTTTTACAAGAAATAATATTTGGATTTCTTGATATAGCTACAGCATTATTGCAGTAGGTACTTATCATACCTAGTTTCTGACTTGAACAAAAATTGCTTTTATAAAAACATTTATGCTTATAAACCTTGCAGTTCTTTAACAATCTTTATATGACAAATCACGCAAAAAACTTTCCCTTTTTTTATAAATCAGCCTTGTTTTCAAACAGAAGCCTACTCTCATACGTCCCACTTTACAACATACGTAGTACCGTGGTAATAACAGCCAGTGACGGTCACGCCACCTTCCGATAATCGGTCGTAATGTAACTGGCCGTGGGAAACCGCCCGCCTCTACAATCTATGCCTCTATGCCGCTATTATCGAAGAAAAAATAAGTTAAGATCGAATTTCAAATAATTACGCCAAGTGTTTTCCAAGAAGGTGGAATACGGATAGTTTGATAGCGTTTATGAAAAAGGTAGTAGGTACTTACTTACAAAAGTTATTTGAATTTCGAAAAGAGGTTGACTTTGTTAAATAACATGTTTTCTTTTCGAACTCTTTATACTTAGTTCTGTATTCAAAAAGGTTTTGGTATAGAAGCTTCGATCAACAATAACACCTAGTTGGAAGTTACTTTTGTATTTAAAACAATTTTAATTAAAGACTTTTCTCCAAGAAGGCGGAATGCTGATAGTTGAAAGCTTTTATGAAAAAAATCACTTAAGTATTATGATTTCATATAGGTATTTGAATTTCGATAACGAGTTTGAATACGATGAAAAGATTTTTCATTTCGAACCCCGTTTAAAAAGGTTTTAAAGGAACTATATTTTTAATTATTGCATAACACATGCGGGCTCTGATAGCGGGTGTTGCGCTCTGTAATTTTCTTACCTGACAAAGAGTCTAGACCGTTGTCTGTGGTCCGTAGCGACTAGCGACTCCCATACAATTCAAAACGTGTCATTTGCGTTGTTATGGCATCGCCATTTCCACAATTTCCCAGTTCCCACGATACATATGTATATAATGTACGTTGTCCTGTTCGTCTGTCCGTTGCGAAACGATTGTATGGCGTTCGACGTTCACACGTGACGCTTTGGAGGCTCGCAACTGCAAATGACACGTATTGTTGCGTTTAGTGTCAACTTTTAACTGCAAATATTGGAACGAGCTGCGAAAAAAAATGTTGAAACTTCCTTTTAAACGTCGCTTTGTAAATAAACAGTCAGTTATCTAACTCAATCGGACCACACCAAGCTAATGACCGGCAAATAACCCTCCCTTATTACTTTCTGATATCTAATCGCTCGTTTTTAATCAAGCGAAAATGCAAATTTAATTCAACTACAAGCACGTACAATAAAATCAATTACTCAGTACGCTTGGTTACAATTTGTTATAACGACCATTAGCAAAAAAACGGCAATTATTAATTAAAAGAGGTGGGATTTGTTATGCGCTATCAGCGTGCGGTCATTTTTTACGCGACTAGACGTATTATTATACGATACGATGAGTAATAACTTATCGTTTATCGTCGAACATGTTACACGTATCGGCGAAAATGCTCGGACCCACAGCTGTGAGCGGCGCCTTAAAAAAACATACAGCTAATAAAATATTATCTATATTGTTAATGTTGCCATGCCAGCACCAAAAAATACATTAGCAGATGGGGTTGGCATATCCATAGTGATAAAACCCCTTAAAACAATAAGAAATATAATTATTAGCAATAACTTGACGATGTTTATTTATAATAATAGAATTTATTAAACAAGGCAGTCGTTAATTTTTATAGGCACAGGGGAACCGTGGTTATTAGTAATGTCGGAGGTAGATAAACAATGTGTGATTTCGCTGGAAAAATAGCTCGTTTTTTGATTCCGTGACTAGATTCAATATCAGTAGTCGCGATACTGTTGCGCAACAAATCAACTATCCATCGCCGTTTATCAACTTTCTTAACAATAGTTGGTTATTATTGTTTTCTGCTGCTAGTTCTTGTGTTAAATAACTTTATGATATATTTATTTAACTATTAACTATACTTATACACGGTAATTTTTTTATCTCCCCGGATAATGTTAGGGATTACTCTACTCATGAAAACAAACAACTTTTATTACGGGACCAAAACTGAAATCTCGAATTTAAAAAATTCTGTTCCATATATTTTGATTAAATATTTTTGTACCTTTTTTTAGATTTAATTGACTTTAGTGCAGGGACGCTCGATACACTTTCTTTTCCCTTTTCAACAATGATAAATTCGAATATGGACGGCAATTTATATACCCATGACAGTTTTTCAATTAAATCCAATATAATTCGTTGAATCATATTGTAGAACATAAAATTTATGTCAAAATAAAATAAGCACAAAGCTCTATCGACGTGTATTAAAAAACCATCTTAATTCAAAAACCATATAAAACCAATCACCAAATCGTTAGAACTTATAAGTACAAATAAAAACAAAAAAAAGTTGTACAAAATGTGTGCGAATTCACGCTGCAATATTTGTACGAAGTTCGCTTTCGAAAAGCTGAAACGTAGCGTCAAATTTAAGTAAGTATTTTCAATGGCAACTATACACAATAATTTTTTTATCATCCCGGATAATCAGGGGTTATTTTAATCATGAAAACATCAGCATCAAAAAAATCTGATGTTCATACAAATGTGAAATTTTATTATGGGACCGAAACTGAAATCGTGAAAAAAATCAGCTGTTTCATACAAAAGTGCAGAAATACTTAATCAAAATGTATGGAACAGCTGATTTAATAACTTGTTTGTTTTCGTAGGTAGAATAATCCCAAAAAATATCCGGGGTGATAAAAAAATTACCGTGTAGGTATATCGGCCGGGACACACGGCTTTACGCCAAAGTTCCGCCGTGAACTGGATGCTCCTTCAGCCCTTGTTAATGGCTAAGTATAGTGTGTAATGTAATTAAAACCATTAGAACCTCTTCGGTGACGATTAAATTATGGATGACAAAAATAAAAAAGGCGCGAAAGCTATCCGCAAACTTTCTCGAATTCTTCTTTGCCAACTTAATCCTAAATAATAAGATTAATCATAGTATTTAGTTTAACGTTGATGTTAAAATAACATAAACATGTAGGTATATTAGTCGTATTCACTCATATTTTCAGAAACGAACCCCTTAAATCTCAAAAAAATTGACCAATAGTTGTGAAACTATAAACGCAAATAGGTTTAAGCACAGATAATATAATACTATTTAAGGCTCGTTGAAAAGCGTGCGAATTCACGCGGCAATATTTTGACGAAGTTCGCTTTCGAAAAGCTGAAGCGTAGCGTGAAAATCTATTTTCAATGGCCACTATCGGCCGGGACAGCCGGCTTTACGCCGAAGTTCCGCCGTGAACTAGATGCTCCTTCAGCCTTGTAAATGGCTAAGCAAATTTTAATATTCAATTGCGCTTTTCGGATTTGTAGGGAGAAGCTTTTGAAGTAATGAGACTACCGCATGTGTGGCAAGCAGTATTGTAAATTGTAAGAAGTTGTTTGAGCGTCGGTTGTAATGTCCTCCTAAAATGTAAGTGATGTAATTTCCTCCTAATGCGTTAGTAAAGCAGTTATGTAATGCGTTCTAATTTTTAAAGTTGCAAAAAATACATTATTTACTTGCCTACCTTTTAATTCATACCTAATTAACAAATTCAAATCTAACATGGCTAAAGTAGTTTCTATATACACTTAATGACTATGGTGTACAAAATTGTCCCTGCCTCACGTCAAAAGCATTTATCACGGAACCTAAAAGTGGATCCCGTACACAATTTCACTCCCAATAGCCAAAGATTTGATCAAAGAAAACTGTCCAACCCAATACTTTGAGAAGCAACAAATTTAAAGCGATTCAAAACACGAATACGGTTTTCGGATAATGGGTACCGGTAGACTGAACTACAAGTTAACGTTAATGTCTCAAAAGATTATGGCTAGCGGGCAGCGGACATCGAACACAAATGGACGAGAAGTTAGCGTCTTCAATTCGCCAACTTCGCGCGTCCGCCCGACGTCCACCACTTCAAATTGATTTCGGAACGAAGCCAGTTAGTGTCCCTCCCACTATTTACACTAATTAACAGTTCGAAATAGTTATTTTAATTTTAGAACGCGATTCGGAAAAGTTTCATTTTCAAACAAAGGAATGGAGATTCCATTTTTAAATTTTAAATCAAAATTGCATTCTCAAGTACAATAATTCCGCTATTGTTCAAATCGTCCAGCCAATTCCAGAACCGAATGAATGCAGTGGAAATTTCGAGATTCGCTACGGGACGCGGCCATTGTGAAAGAACCTAATTATGCCGTCCCATCATTTTCTCTATTATTTATCAGCTCTACATAGGAAATAGAGGACAAAAGAAAATACTTTTTTGTTTATACATTTTAATTAGATTCTCTGCAAAACATTGTTATAAGTAAACTTCTAAACTTCGTATGTTACCCGTAACCTGTAAGTGGCACTGGCACCTAATGTCGTAAAAACACCTTTTTCGTTGTTTTCATCATCATTAATAAGCCTAATCGAGCCCTCAACTATCAAAGCGGCCGGTTGCCCTCCGCCACGGTTTTCGACATGTCGAAAATAAAACAGGTCAATTTCTCATAAATCATAAAGTTTGGAACAAACACGAGAACACGGCGGCCGGCCGATAATCACGGAATAATTACGTACCCGATACACGGGCCGACCGCGCCCGCCAAATGGGACCTTTCTGTCAAAACTTTGGGCCCCAAGCCCAACGTAGGGAAACGATCGCATTATAGACAACTTTTACCTTTTACATCTTTTGTGAAAAAAAAAATTGTAGTTGTAAACTGTCCAGTTGCTGTAGGTACATACTGACGCCATCTCGCGGCGAGTAGCGAAAAATGGCATTCGAAACTAATTTACGCGCTTTACGAGACGCTCAGCTTTAACATGCACACATCATCATATTCATCTCGTCAACTTCTCAAATTACGATTACCGACTCGGTCTTTTAACTTACGACGCAATTACAACTAAGTATTATTACAAAAGGACGTTCCCCAGAAAAAACTGGCAACGAGAACCACTTAGAAAGCACCTTTGAAAAACTAAATAGCCATTTAAGTGTGTTTACGCTGAAATAACTCGAAAAAAGTGCAAGTAAAAAGTTGGGCACGCACGCAACAATGTACTCGTAACGCCATCTGGCGGGGAGTAGCGCTCTAGTGTAGAGGTCAAGAAATTATTTCGCGAAGAATGCCCGCCGTCTCGCGGCCGCTTTGACGGCTTCCGACGAAGCAATCAGACCTCTTTACGGGCATATTTATGTTTATAATACCGTGTCTCATTATATACTTTATGATTTTATACCTAACCGACTGTCCGAGATAATAATACCTAAGTAATTGTTACGACTGAACGCGTAAACGACGAGCGAGCGAGAGCCTTCGAGGCGCACACCCGTCCCTTTCCATCTTATTTCTATTTTTGTTTTCATTGCTTTGTCTGTATGTAATTAAGTCTTTTTATTGTTTACAAAGATTGAATTTTGGTTATCTTAATATCAGTTTTTGTGTTACCTACTCACACAGGATTGAAGGTTTAAATAAAAGAATTATGTGCGCTCAATAAAAAACAATGTCAGTGATATCAGACGTGACGACGACGTATAATATTTTAATAAAAACGTATTGACATTGAACTAACATTACTTACATTAATGTGTAGACACGATTTACATATTAACAAATAAATTACCTGTGCTCTGTCGTAGTTATTTGGTGCGTCATTAGTGAATTCTTTTTTTAAACTTCTTTATGAACCATAGACACCATAAGTAAGACCTTTCTGTAACCAACGCACATTTGACACGAACAACTCAACCTAAATTCTAAATTCAAATTCCCGCGTATTCTACGGCTTTTCGCTATCGCGTACCAAAATAGAACAATTAATTAATTCTCGTAGGTGTTGAATTGCAGTCGCGCGTCCAGGACAGTTGCATTATTATTAGATACTTCGTTCATCTCAGGGCTCGCGAGATTAAGGACAATGACTGGTCAAGAATTCCATCCAAGCGTTGATTAAAACCATAGATTAATTACAATAAAGAGGTCGGTATCACTGGTTAATATTCATTGCTGCCTCCTGCTATGCTGATGATAGGACAACATTCATAGAATGCAACTTAAACTTAACATAGCAATTTTAGCAAAAAGTTTGTGTTATGCCGCGTACACACCGCGCCAACGAACGCCAACGAATGGGTTTCGATGCCCTTCGTTGGTCCTGTTTGGACGGTTTGGCGAAGGCCAACGATCGTTCGTTGGCGTGTGCCGGCGATCCGGAGCGTGGCGGTAACATCAAAGGAATTGAGCCATTAGATCGAACTCGGTGTGGACGGCGGCCGAAGGCCAACGAACGAACGCTCAGTTGAAGCATAGTTTCTACCAAAAGCGAGAGCGTTGAGTTTAATCTGTGTGTAATCTCTAGCGAAACACCACCAATCACAGCGCGTGAGCGTGACGTCAAATGTGAGGTCATGAGGTGATTATTTGTCATTTGTGAATCATTTTTCTGTTCTTCTAGATTGTTTTTTCTAGCTTTTGTTTGCAAAACACTGTAAAAGTTTGTGATAATAGCCAAACAAACCGTTTCAAGAGTCATCGAAAGTGCCCATTGAATAATACCTACCATGGAACCAGGCACAGCCTTCTCTATTGTGAACCGCTTCACGAAAGCCGATAATCGCAATGTCCGGCCCCAGGCAGGAGTAGACATAATAATGGTCGGCAATTTATTTGCCTCTAATTCAGATTACTGTGCTGCTGAATTTAGGAATGTGAAGAAAACATCCGTGTAAGTTTGTCAACCACTACATTATTTATAATCAAATACCTACAAGTAATCATTGCGAAAATAACATAACCTCAAAAGTGTAACTCTTCATATTTTTAACTACTTATTATTTTTGTTATGTTCAACATAAAATATTAACGTTCCCTGTCTTTTCAGGTCGGCAAGATAATCTTACGGTGATGCTGCCGTTGGATATACCTACTTCGGCGCGATATGAATGAATTGATTTGAAGGAGTGTACAGAACATAAGTCCGCTCGAAATCATATGCAGCGATAGTGGATGAAAAAGAAGGAAAAGTCATCAGCATCCAAACATGCTGTTGCTCTCCAGATGTGAATACACAGGCGCAGTGAAAAACCATCCAGTACTGACACACAGTGCTACTGGAAGAAATCCAAATTAGCTCATGTTGGAAATAATTTGTAATATATCACGGCTGAAATGATGATGATGATGAAGGAAATATCAGCCGGTATAAGACCATGTTCTTAGCAGACTGCTTCCAAAACATGCTGACACAATTTCTACAAGCTGCGGCAAAATAAAATGTATCCAACTGTGAAATACTTAAAATACAGCTAAGATTATGAGAAAAGTGAAAAGTGCAAATGTTATTGTGTAATGAAACTTTAGTTTTATTTTTTCCAAAAGTGAATAATTGGAAACAAAAATTTACCCTATATAGTACGAAAGTACAAAATAAAACAAAATTTAATAAAATATTTTTTATTATTCAATTCAATGTAAGCCCTAAATATTAAATAATTCATAAAAACACTAATAAAAATTTTGTGTTTATGTTAGAAACACTTTGGTCTTGATAGTTTCGTATGTTCTTCTTTGAAAGCAATTTGAAAGGAGATGTTGATATGGTAGACTAGACCGATTAACATTTCAATAAGTACAGTAGCGATTTATATGCAAATAAACAATCAATCCATCTATTCAATCAATATCGATTTTGTGTGTGCGCCCAATATTGATTTTTACAAGCGTCATCAAACATATCATTCAATTTATAATATTATAGCAGGCTGAGTAAAATATAAATTGGTATTTATAATGAGTGCACAATTTATTTAAATTTAATATTTAATAGTATACTTAAATATTGTTTATACTTACCCAAGTAATATATTTAAGTATTACTACTAATTATAAATGCGAAAGTACCTCTGTCTGTCAGTCTGCTTCGCTTTCATGCCTAAACTACTAAACTGATTTTGATGAAATTTGGTACCTACAAAGATAGAGTTGACCTTGCGAAAGGACATAGGCTAATATTTATTTCGGAAAAGCTTGTACTCTGTAATCCATGCGGGCGAAGCCGCGGGCGGAAGGCTAGTATTAAATTTAAAATAAAGCCAAGCTCACCAAAAGCTCACTGACCTCTATTATTATTATTACACACTGGACAGGCTGTCTCCATACAAATGAAAGCTAATTTTGTGTGGCAATTTGAAGCGCCACTACGAGTGTCCCGAGAACTAATTTTGACATAATCATTACCACAACTGACTGAACATCGCTAGTTTTAGTTACATAGACACTCGTACCTATATGCCTACAGCGCCAAAATAGCGATACTCAAATAGGCACTTTTATGACAGCCAGTCCAGTCCAGCCTCCAGTATGACTCCAGTGTGTAAATAATAATTTAATAATAGAGGTCAGTTGCCAAGCTGGACAGTGTTGCCAGCGAGGTCTTGTCAAAAAATACACCTAAACCCTGAAATGTACAAAAAAGTAACCTTCTGGCAACACTGGGCACTGGAGCCGGAATCGAGTGCCAACGATCGTTTGCTCAACGTTTGTTGTGTGTGCTATAACCTTCGATAGCCAACGAACGTGCGGCAGCCAACGCTGAATATCCTTCGTTGGCGTTCGTTGGCGCGGTGTGTACGCGGCATTATTAAAACTATTTCAAATGAACTGGCCACCATATAAAAAATAGAGAAGATGAGAAAGTAAGGAATCCGGAATTCAAAACGATATGCAACGAAGTTGCCCACAAGCAAAAGAGTTTCTATAAAAAAAACTTTCTGGCTACTATAAAGACTCAAGAAGACACTTTGAAAAAGAGATAAATGCGAAATTCAAAATGCTTCCGAATTTACGAAGATGCTCAATAGCTAACCCTGAATGAAGCTTATTCAGCGGCTAGCTGGAATTAACGCGCGCATTATATTCGGACGCGTCACGCAGCGCATTTGTCGCTGCAAGCGCTAGAACAAGGGTGGGTGATTGCGATAATTTAGCGCTGCGCTTATTTCGAGCGGCTATTAAGCTTTAATAGTGTAGGACTAGCATTGGCTGGCGACGATGTTAATGCAAAGTGAAGATGGATTTTATAAGTCATCTGATTGATTAAATCTTAATTTAATTTTCGGGTACCTTTTACTTTTGTTATAAACTGACGATTTTTTATTCTTATCTTGTTGGCTATCTGACAAATTAATATTATATTTAGATATTTTAGCCGATGACAAAGCATAAGTTTCGAGTACCTTAAGGTTATCCTTAATAACAAGGCGGTAAGAATGAAACAATCACCCAAATAATATCGATATATATCTTCGACAGCAATCTTAAACTGGGACAACTGTCACATTTTGGCGCGCACCGCCATTTTGTTTACACACAACCTAACTGTTTAATAGTTTATTAAACGCATCCTGACATATTATTCGTCGTAATTAATTGGGCACGTTTCCTGAGCGAAAGCGACGAATATATCAGAGATCTGTCGCGGGAGATGGCTTGTTTAACCTGTCCGTTCGGACACGATTTGTGACCGGCCATTTTACATCTTTGCTCCCTGTCTTGCATAATTAGTAAGGATTTAATGCGAGGCTATGGACGACTCGTTGTTTCGTAAATTAGGTTTAATTTGGACACGTGAACCGCGAGGTAGGATTTATTGTGGCGTACTAATTATTAATTGGTTAGCGAAGCTTGTAGGTTATTAAAAATGCCCGTTCGATTAGGTATAGAAGTTCCAGTGCCAGCGATATTCAACACGAATCATTGTTTGAACTACGAACAAATTCCTTCAAACAAAAAAAATCATCTTAACCACCAAAATGTTAAAAATTCCGAAATCAAAGTTTCCGAACTGTAACGGCCTCTAATTCAGACCATAGACATTATTTTTTTCTCCATCGTTCACGCGTAGCTGGCGTTGGTGCGCTGCGTCAATCGCGTGTTTGCCCGCAATCAATCGCCATTACAATCAATAAAGCTACCGTGCACAAATCAATGCACTAATAACCGAGTCGCGGTGAAAATTATTCCTTTGTCACGGCACCGCACCGCCTTGCTGATTAGCGATCACTTTTTTTACTCATTAAAGCTCATATATAATGATGGTAAAGAATTTATACAGCCTTTATCGAGATATTCTTGGCTATATTATAAAAGCTTTGTTTGTAGCTCAGCTTTGAGACGCCTAGTGACGAATTTGTACTATTGTAGCATTTAAATGAAACTAAAACTTAACAGTTTAAATTAAATTATTTTTACTTTTTTGCATTCACTCGAACTCGTATCCATGACCTTTCACTGTTTAGGCGAATGCTCTTAACCACTAAACTACGGAGTCGCTTTTCTTTCAATAATACTTCAATTTCAGTTGTTTTAAATGGATTTCATGAAACAAATAATCCTTTAGTAGATAACTGACGTCAACGAAAAGAGTTGTGTGGAAACCCAAAAATCAATTGCAACAAAAGCCGTCAGACGATCAGGTGAGATGAGACTAACTGCGTTACGAGTCGCAGTTAGCGGCAATTCAGTTATTTCGTTAAAAAACTTTGCTATGCTATCGTTAAAAGTTATGCGGATAAGCTCCCGTGGGCTGATACCAGGCGTACTAGTGATGAGCTAGCTGTATGATCTACGTTCCTTTTCCTGACAATTTTTTTATCATACACTACGTTATGAAAAAGTTATCGTATCAAAACTAACGTCGTTAAATAAGTGTTTCGTAAAAAAATAATTTTCATGACAAGCTTTTTTGCTGACTGTAAGTACCTAATATTGTATTGTCATCTAAACTAAATCTGTATACAAAATTTCAGCTCCATTGAACACTGGGAAGTGGGTCAAATGAAGCTTGCAAGATTTGTCCCCCACTTACTAACTAACTAATATGGCAAGTTAATAAAAAGCTTGTAAAAGTAATGATGACCAAGAAGGTTGAGCTGCACCAAATTCCATTCAAGCTTTAAAACCTCATTCAGTTTTCAATTAAAAGTAAGAAACCACCTGTCCACTCAAATTGGAAAAAAAGAAAATTCAAATGTAGAACACACCGACCATAAACAAATTCGGAACTCTTTTTTCCCGTCCGAACAGCACTATGGCAATGGCGGGCGGTCCTCTGCGGAGCTCGCAAAATTGATTATTGAATCTAGTTACGAACTAGCGTCGTCCGCACCACGAGTGCTCTTAACGTTTTTACCTTTACCGCGGGGATTTTCGACAGCCAGGGGAAAGACAACATTGTAAAATGCCAAACGAAAAAAAAAGTTTGGTGGATAGGCATCATCCTCCTTCGTACGTGAAACGGAAACTGGGGGCGATAAATGCAATTTCGGAACAAATTGTAACGGTTTCCGTAAAGGAAGGTTTGCTTTCTGACTTATCAATAACGGAAATTTCGAGCTTGTTTGTCAATCTAACAATTCTCATGTGACTTGGGGAATATTTCAAGAACGTATTGAATGCTGAAGACATCTTTTGTTAGTTAAAATAACACCAAAGATGAGTTTAAAAACTAGTACAATTACAGTTTATATTATTATTAAAGAATGTTATGTCGTGTTTTAGTGACACGCACTTTCGCTCCGGACCGAAATTGTCATACATTATCATTAAGAAAACGGAGCCACCATCAAAACGCATTTAGCTTCGTTTCCATGATCGCTTTTATTTTGTCTATGACACGTTTAAAATATAAGGTTAGAGTAGAGATTTGTGAAGCAATAACCGGTCAGTAATAGTAAGTTGTGACATTATGAAGAGCGATACTTATAGCCAAAGCCATGCCTATTGTTACTGATACGGTATCAGTTCATATAGGTAAGTTTAAGCACATCTTAGATTTCTAGCGCGAACTGTTCATTGACATAAAACCACTTTTTTACTGATTTAATCACGTGTATATTGCACACATGATTAAATCCGTAAAGTTGTAAAAGTTAGTTTTAAACCTCGAACCATGTTAAATCTGTGCTTGAACAAAACCATGTTTGTCTTTGGTAATGCAGTTTCTTATTAAATATTGTCTGTAATCTCATGTGTTGCGTCGTGTCGCTTCCTTTCTGGTATGGAATCAATTGTGGTCGGTGCCCCCGGCGATTGCCATCGGCACGCGATCCCGATCGGCCGACCCCACGCACGCGACGGGCACTCCAACGTACGCAACAACCCTTGCAATAACTACTGTACTTACAACGTTACAACAAATACACCCCCAACTATTACCCACTTAACCGGAATAAACTAGCTATAATGTCAAATCGTCTCGTTTGTACACTCCATTACAACAGCACGTTGGCACCTAGTTCTAAATTACGATCCCGGCATATGCAACTATTTTCTTTTACACCGTATTAACAATTCAAATGCGCCATTTTTTCCGCGGTCCGCAACACTTTCGAGCGGCCCCGACGTCCGTCGCCGCCGACGACTCGCATGCAAATGAGCATCGATCTCACGGGTGACGTAGGTACGTAGGTATGTGCGCCCGATTCTCACCCCTTTCTTCGACTACCCGCCACCTCCGCCGTGATACATTGCTCGCATCAAACGGACCTAATTACATGGCGAAATATTTTTTCAGTGTGTCACAGTGACACGATAATTTAGGGCACCACCCCTTTACTTTCCAAAGCTCCTGAATATTCATACGGCAATAGCAATCAATAACGGCCACAAAGAAATAGTTTTCGCGTGCACGCACGCGATACGGTGTCGCATAAACAAATAATTTCACTGTTTTTATATTATCCTTGAATTACGATCGGTCGAATTTACAAGTGCCCGTTGTCCGGCGCCGCCGGTCGGTTACAATCAAACGATGGGCGATAAGTACGATTCCGTGACCGGATCACATTAATTTACCGCCTTACACGTTGCTACTTCAGAAGTCTAGAATCCATCAAAATGCACATTGTAATGATTGGCAATAAAACTGGATAAATTGTATGAAACACAAAGAAAGACAGAAATAAACTAACAATAAGCTTTGGCTTTTTTAAGGATATTTCAGATCGTAAATACGGTGACCACCGGCACTTAACGAAGAACAATCGCGCAAAAAGCGCCATTATTTCCGCGCCAGTCCGCCATATTGACTGATTTGACGTTTACACAAAATGGCGATGTCTGCAACAAGGTCGCCTGAGTCAGGTTTTTGTCAAAAACTCCCGAGGCACGTATTAGTAATTGTCAACGTGTTACATGCGGAATATCTAAACGTTTGCGAGAAGATCAAAGGCAATAATAGACGTGTGTTGAAATTTATCGACGTCTCGTGTTTAAGAATGAATTTCAAATATACTAAATAATTGGTTAGATATCGCCGTCGCATCCGACTCGCGCCTGACACACATTTTAATTTGCTTTGATCAGTCGTTATTGACATAACGGAGTTCTTTTTTTACGCTTGAGCATCGATTTCTAGCGTCTTTCGAGATTAATGTTTATAAAACCAAATTACGCATGCTAGGTGTGTAACCATACTTCCAAACTCTACAAAATTTTTACCTCTGCGGTTGTGCATAGAATCTTTAAGGTTCGTTATATAAAAGATCACTTATAGAAAATCATGCGATTTATGGAAAGTGTGTCATTACGCAATTGCTGCAAGACATTTAAGTAAATCATATAAAAATGTGGTTCTGAACTAAAACAGCGACTTAAACGCGTCGAGTCTCTCAAGAAAGTTTCCGTAATTACCCGACAATCTTGAACGGAGATTACAGAAACAAATGCCACTTAACCGGACATTTAAAAGCAAACAGAGTCATTATTACACCGAATCACGTATATAGGATTATCGTCTAACGTTATTACCGACTCAAACTCAACATTATGGTCATACAGATACAATCAAAACGGTTTGACGGCCATTTTGTTAAATTTGTATCACGTCCGTTAGTCACAGCGGGCGTAAGTAGTTTTTGAACGGCTGTTTCACAAAAAAAAACCGTCCGTCTATTTAAGGACATAAGTAATATTGTAATAATGTTAGCATTGAATTGGAACGTGAGAACGTGGCGACAATGAGAGCTTACGCAAGTCGTAGTTCAATGAAAAGTCCACTCGAAGCCGATCCGTGGATTGCAATCAAAATTAGATATGCGGCAACAGATGACTCCCAATTTGAATACAAAAATTACATCGAAAGATACCTAATTATGTAAACGCAACATCAATCTTCACCGATTTCTAAAGACTGTGTTCTTCGAGATTGACTTGTAAGAAATGTGTACGTACGTATGTTATTTGGGTTGCGTGTTGCGCGGTCGCCGCGGTCGCCCGAAATAGGTACATGCGACACCTTAAATCCACTTTTAATTACCAATAAATAAAATTCACTTTACATACCGATAAAAGCTGGTGCTATTTCGGAAAACAACTTTATGGCATCGTATTATGTTTTTTATCGGCGATTAATCAAGGATTAACTTCGCTTGATTCGCCAAATATCTAAAATAAACAAGCGATCGAAAACGCACCGGGAAAACGGTCGAACGCGGTTTAAAATAAAACTTAAACATGTGACGAATTTTGTTTAATTCCTTTTTTATGTTCCCTTTTCCGGAGTTGTGGAAACCGCTAAATAAACGTAAAAATATTCAGTAAAGTGCAAGGGTACTAATGTCCTGTGATAAAATGAATCATTTCTTGGTCGTCCTGACTTCCATGAAAGAGATTGTTTGTCGTCCCATTATTGAACGCGAAAGTAGCGTAATTAAAATCTATTATTATATAAGTAATAAAACGAATACTAATATATCTAGCCCCCGTTTAGTCGTTAATTCCAAACTTATCTCAGTAAGCGGGTGAACTAATTACGCGTCTAATTAAACTAATGCCATGCATATATCAGCATCTAAACGGAGCCGTTTCATTGTGAGACCAAAGACAATATGTTGACAGGATGAATGACCACAATATGGCGGGCGGTTTTCGCGCGTAACTTCTCTTGTTTATGGGTGCGCGCGCGCCGTTTTAGGATTACTGGCTTAGGCGATGAGTGCCCGTTCCCATTCAGTGATTATCTTTAAAGCACTATTCATTGCAGCAGCGTTTTAATGACCCGCCTAATTTCAATTGTCCCAAATATAACACCCGTATTTATTACTTGGCAAGAGTTTAAGTGCCGCGCGCGCGATCATCGCAACTATGTATATGTATGTGTGACAATTTAGCTGCAATTAAAACTCGAGTATGAGTTCAAATATTGTTATGAAATGACAGTAACGAGCTGAAAATTGCCACGCTGAGATGGTCCTTATTGGGCAAGTTCAAAGTATTGTTGAGATAATTAGAATCGGTGGCGATGTGTAATGAAACGGGTGACGATGCCAGGCCAGGCCTTTCTGCAGCGCCTTTGATGAATATTTGTAGCATTTATGAGTTGTTGAGGTTGTATAATATTAATAGGGGTCTTTTCTTTTGACAGTTGGTACGAAGGATGGGTCGACGACAGGGTTCGGCAGGCCAGAGGGGGAGGGCGACGAGAGACTCGCGCATATCCTGAACGAGGCGTCACATCTGATGAAGACACCCACGGGACAGGTCAACAACGATGACTCTAGAAGCAATGAGGACTCCAGCTCGCCACGCACTCAGTGCCCTTCGCCATTCTCTAATAAGGTAATAATTTACTGCACAATTTAACAGGGTTTCCATAATACAATAGGTACCTAAGCCGTCACATCATGAACCTGAGTAATACAATACTGTAAATATTTTTTTAGGATTCAAGTCAAAATAGAAGGCTAAAGAAATATGAAAATGATGACATTCCACAAGAGAAGGTGGTCCGCATATATCAGGAGGAGCTTGCCAAAATCATGACCAGAAGAGTGGAGGACATGCGGCACAGTCGGGACGGGTTTCCAACGTAAGTTAACTCTACAAACATACAAAAAATATTTAGAAATATAGCTTATGTTCCTACAATTGCTTGTAAAGTTTTTGCATTGAAATATATTTTATGAAACTGTAACTTGAACGAGAACAGCAAATCTAAAACTAAAATCCAGTGTATTTCCCCCCTTTTTCAGCGGCGGCATGCCTCCCCACATGGAGAGGCCTCCAGAGGACATCCGCATGGCGCTGGAGGCCTACCACCGGGAGCTGGCCAAGCTCCAGCCGGGCGGCAACATGCCCCCCCTGCAGCACATGCAGGGTATGCCCCCCTTCCCCAATCTCCTCGCGTTGCAGCAGCAGGCCATGCAGCAGGCGCAGAACCAACACATGAACGGCTCCGGCGCCGTCCAAGATCTCTCATTACCTAAAGATAAAAATGCCAAAATGAACGGAATGACTGATAGTGATAAGGATAGGTCAATGGATGCCGAAGAGGCTATTAGGCATGCGGGTAGCGCATTTTCATTAGTCAGACCTAAGTTAGAACCCGGTCAGCAATCGACCGGCTCCTCGGCGTCCAGTCCGTTGGGAAACGCCATTTTGCCGCCGGCGATAACGCCAAATGAGGACTTTAGCAGTTCGGCGGCGGCAAGTCCTCTGCAGAGAATGGCTTCGATAACGAACAGTCTGATATCGCAGCCGTCGAACCCGCCGCACCACCCTCCGCCTCAGAGATCGATGAAAGCGGTTCTTCCCCCGATCACACAACAACAGTTTGATCTCTTCAACAATTTGAATACTGAAGACATAGTGAGGAGGGTGAAGGAGGCTTTGAGCCAGTACTCTATCAGCCAAAGATTGTTCGGGGAGTCTGTGTTAGGGTTGTCGCAAGGGTCGGTGAGCGACTTATTAGCGCGGCCGAAGCCCTGGCACATGCTGACGCAGAAGGGCCGGGAGCCCTTCATCCGAATGAAGATGTTCCTGGAGGATGACAACGCCGTGCATAAGCTAGTGGCGTCCCAGTACAAGATCGCTCCGGAGAAGCTCATGAGGACCGGCAACTACAGCGGAGCACCCGGTAAGTATCGTATGGTTATTATAACTTGTTATTAAACTATAGAAATATACCAGACACGAATGGGTTTCTCGTACATTACAATAGTGAAATAATTAGTATCAAGTATATCTATTCACACTAAGTTCACTTACTTTTCAATTATTAAAGTCGTAATCATTATGGAACAAAAACTAATCAAGGAGCAAGAATTATACCAAAAACCTTGTATAGGGTAAGAATGGGTATTACCGGTCACTTAAGGATAAATAATCACAAATCGATAAAGAATCAACATTTATAAATAAAACTTTTCATTAATTACAGTTTTAGTATTCTTATTAAACTGTAATTTATTATTACAGTTTACATTTATGTTTGTTACAAACATAATTAATCAAACACTCACCTCTTCGTCATCGATATTGTGGGGGTAGTAATATCTTCACATTGATGAAATTAACGCTGGCTATACAGCGTGTAAGAAGTATTTGATAAATTCGACGCTTCTCGTAACTCCGTAGCTCAGTGGTTAGAGCAGTCGCTAGTCGCCCGGATAGCGAAAGGTCGTGGGTTCGAGTCCCATCGGAGCTGGTTGTGAGACGGGTCGATTTTTTCTAAATACTTCATTTTCCATTTTTCAACCATAAAATTGCATTGTGAATGCAAAAAAGTAAAAATTTAAATAACTCACCTCTTATATTCAATTGTTGATAATTTAGATCGATTTGGCGCGAAACCAACCGACTTGCGTCCACCCTCGATGAGTGCTGGGAACTGAGCCACAACTGAGCGGGTGTGGTGCTGCGCCGCGAAATACGATCACACCACACACTTTGCATGTGTGCATGCGCATAAACTGAGTTATACGGCTAAAATTGAAGTGACCGGTATTACCTCCTGACCGGTATTACCCGGTTTTACCCTAAGAATAGCAAAGAAATTACATGTCAATGAAATTAAATCAGGTTAGGTAGTAACGAGGAGGAAGACTTACTTTTTGTCACGACAGAGGGCGCATGTGATATTGGAGGGTTGTTTTGTTGATGGGTTGTTATTGTGACATAACGTCACAATAACATCCAATCATAACAGCTGTCAAAGTCGATGAAATCTTTAATATACAACCCAAAAAGCTTAGACTAAATACTGAGGTAACTGGAGAGTGCAGTACTAACACTTTTTTGTGCCACTGTGGTTGTCTTCCGTCTCACCTACACTTTGAAAAAATACGTATGGTCATATGAGACAACTGAGAGCCACTACGTACCTACTAAATGTCAAATTTGCTGGGCACACTTTTTTATTCAGGGTGAAAACTCCAGTTACCTCAGTATTTAGTCTAAGCTTTTTGTTTTAACCAATTATCGACCAAAGAGTACCCACATTATTATCCCACAGATTAGGTAGAAAGTGGACTCCAATCACAAAAACGCCATGTACAAAAAGCTTTGTCCGTTTCCCCCATTTCTTGAGCATACTTATCTTCCTTATTACTACTTAGTTTAGGTACCTATCACAAAAATTTAAGCAAGCACAGCAGCATTATAACTAACGCCACCCTTCTCTTTCTTTCCAGTATGTCCGCCAAACATGAACAAGCCGATGCCGCCGACGCAGAAGATGCTATCCGACGCGACGTCGCTCCTCAGCAAGATGCAGCACGAGCAGCTGCTGGGCGGGCACCTGCCGCACCTGCAGCCGCCGCTGCTGCTCACGCCGCCCGGCTTCCCGCCGCACCACGCCGTCACCATCCCGCCGCACCACGATAACAACAACAAGGAACGCAAGCCGCCGCCCCCGCACCACCCGCCAGTCATGCGCAATTTGCACCAACACATCTCCCCAAGCGTCTACGAGATGGCCGCGTTGACACAGGATCTCGACACGCAAACCATCACCACCAAAATCAAAGAGGCCCTCCTCGCCAACAATATAGGCCAGAAAATATTCGGAGAAGCCGTCCTAGGCTTATCGCAGGGCTCCGTCAGCGAACTCCTCTCGAAGCCGAAACCCTGGCACATGCTCAGCATCAAGGGCCGCGAGCCGTTTATCCGGATGCAGCTGTGGCTGAGCGACGCGCACAACATCGACCGGCTGCAGGCGCTCAAGAACGAGCGGCGCGAGGCAAACAAGCGGCGGCGCTCCAGCGGGCCCGGCCAGGACAACTCGTCCGACACTTCCTCCAACGACACGTCTGAATTTTACCACTCCAGCTCGCCCGGGCCCGCCGCCGGCGCGCCCTCCGCCAAGAAGCAGCGCGTGCTCTTCTCAGAAGAGCAGAAGGAGGCGCTCCGGCTCGCGTTCGCGCTCGACCCCTACCCGAACATGCCCACGATAGAGTTCCTCGCGGCGGAGCTTGGCCTCTCGACGCGGACAATAACCAA
Source organism: Crambus lathoniellus (assembly GCA_949710035.1). Taxonomy (NCBI): domain Eukaryota; kingdom Metazoa; phylum Arthropoda; class Insecta; order Lepidoptera; family Crambidae; genus Crambus; species Crambus lathoniellus. The sequence goes on from OX453317.1 coordinate 3,639,846, forward strand.
CTGGTTCCATAACCACCGCATGCGGCTGAAGCAGCAGGCGCCGCACGGGGCGGGCGCGGGCGAGCCGCCGCCGCGCGAGCCCGCCGCCGCGCCCTTCGACCCGGTGCAGTTCCGCCTGCTGCTCAACCAGCGCCTGCTCGAGCTGCAGAAGGAGCGCATGGGGCTGGCGGGCGTGCCGCTGCCCTACCCGCCCTACTTCGCCGCCAACTCGAACCTGGCCGCGCTCATCGGCCGCGGGCTCGGCCCGCCCGGCGACCGGCCCAAGGACCAGAGCGGCGGGCTCGACCTGTCGATGCCGCTCAAGCGCGAGCCGGACGCCGACGATTTCGACGACGACGACGTAGAGAGCAACCTCGGCTCGGACGACTCGCTCGACGACGGCGAGGCGAAGACGGAGCCGAAGACGGCGTCGGCGCCGTCGGGCGCCGCGCGGTCGTCGCGCCGCAAGCCCGCCGCGCCGCAGTGGGTGAACCCCGACTGGCAGGACGAGAAGGGGCGCAACCCGGACGAGGTGATCATCAACGGCGTGTGCGTGATGCGCGGCGACGACTTCCGGCGCGAGCCCGAGCAGACGGTGCGCGTGGAGCTGGAGCCGGCGGGCGCGCCGTCGCCGCCGCCGGCGCCGCGCGCGCCGTCGCCGTCGCCGCCGCCCGCCGACATCAAGGCGGAGGCCGACGACGACCGGTGGGACTACTAGCCGCCGACGCGAGCCCAAAGACTGTGTACATAGACTGGCCGCGTGCCGCGCCGCCGCTCGCGTCGGCCGGCCGTTGCGTTTCGCTTTAACTTTAACGTAGGGTGCGATCCCTTCTGATTCGATCGATGTAAATAAATATACCAAATATGTGTCGGACGCCGCGTGTGTATATATGGAGTGCGATGTACCGTGTAAGATATTCGTTGCCGTTAGTTAGGGCTAGGGAAGTTCATTTATTGTTAATGAAATTTTAAAGTGCAATCAGATGTAAATTTAAGCTATGATCTATACTGAACCCAGTTGAAAAGTATTATTATGTTTATATGAACCGGTGAGGTTTAAAATATTATTATAATCGGGTTATAAGTTTTATTTTAAATTATGAATGTTTATTTTATACCTACTATTGTATGTTTTCTATGCCTATAGTTTTATATTTAAGCGACGTGGGACCGCTCAAGTTTGTGATTTTGCAATTAGCTGATTTTTTAATTTCTCATTTCCCTAAACTATAAATTCCATAACTCTTATTTGTTTTTTTTTATTTTATTTTATTTTATATATTTTTAGAAAACGTACAAATTTTTAGAGACAAATGAAACGCGTCTACGTTAAGCAAATAACGTATTGCTTGTGGTTATAGTTTTATTTTATTTTAGCAATAAATTTGCTTTTAATCTGATTTATTTTTTTATTTTAAATTTATTTATCCTTTTCCCCTTTCCCCTTAGAGTGTAAAGAATTTGTACATTAAAAAGGAACCATACTCCTTGCATCACACTGTAAATAATTAAAATTTGTTACTAGTGTAAATAATTAGGTAAGAGCCACTTTAGGTAGTGATGTTTACCGAAGTAGGCGAAAATCAAAACCCAAAGGAAACTTCGTAAAGGGTAAAAATATTTCATGGATAATCAAAATTATTATCATTCTAAAATGTATCCGAGGGAAATGTAACGAAATCTCAAATAAAAAATAGTTTTAGGCCAAAATTATATCGTAAATTCAATAAAAAAAAAATTGCAGTTTGGAAAGATTTAAAATAGTATTCGTGGAAACTCCTTCTTTAAAGACAGTTTTAGAAATACCAAACTTCATACATATCGATGTTTATATAAACGACTAAGTTAGCCTTTAAGAAATAGCGTGTAATAGTCAATACTAAAATAAAATATTTAGGCTGTTTAACAGTAAACAGATATTTTGAACAGTATCAAAAAAAATGATTTTGCAACATAAATGCTTTTCCATTTCTGTTAGTTTTACTATTGATTTTATGGCTTTTGCTTAAGAAATATATTTTGAATAAGAAAATTATTCATATATTTATTGTTATTTAGGAGTTGTGCCTCAAATATTTTGATAATCTTACGACATACCTAAGTTAACAAAAATCTTCCAGATTTTACCTTCCAATTTCAAGCACAATTAATGTTGAAAAATACTTTAGTATCACATGTTATTATAATTCGGTCAATCAATAACTTTGATTTTTTTATATCTGCTCTAAATCGTAGCAGTTACTAATTTATCAGGCAACACTTAACGTTACAATGATACAATACGAATCACTGAATAGTGAATACCTACGTACCTACGTAAAAGTAACCGAGTCGAACTAAGTAGTTAACATCAGTTGCCATCAGCAGAAATCTAGCCCAGTCGACAGTTTATAGAAACTGTTGAAAAGTTTTTTGAAAGTAACCATAACTTAGGTAGATTGCGCGCCAGTTAACTCTGCTCGCGACTAAGCGTTTATGGCGCTAGTAACAGTACCAAGATTTTTTGTTCTAAGGTTCTAAGTAGGCACAGACAGCTATTGGTTAGTTGTCTGTGTGTAGGTAACAGATAGTTTTCGATTTGGACCGCGCGCAAATTTATCTGGTGTGCACTAATGTCTTGTACCTACATCGTTCTATCTGTGTTGAGTAAATCTCTGACTTTAATCAAAGCAACGAGGTCTGGTTTTCTAAGAAAAAGGCTGTATGGTCTTAGATTAAACTCTTTTGTATAATTAAAAACAAAGTATTGGAGGCGCCATTTCCATTTCCGCCATCTTGTATTTGTTGTTACGTTAAAAAAGGGTTAAAATGTTGGTGTAGCGCTCCTGTAAATAGAATATATGTAGCGACATAGACAATTATGATACGTTATCTCCATTATTGTAATGAATAGTATTAAATATTATAGCGGTAATTATTATTGTTCATATCATAATAATAACGATGCTGAAACATTGTCTTCTTTCCGAACAATTTCTAAAGTTATTAAATTAAAAATAAAGAAATTGCTAATCAATTTATGGTTTTATTCTATAGACTTATCGCCTGTGTACCTTTAATATGAAATGTGTATGTGTAGGTATTAGTATCGACTGACCAACATAATCTGCAAAAAACACACGGTCCCTGTGCTGCCGTCCTTACGATAAGTGCAATAACTCGGGTTTTTGGGCAAACTGACTTAAGTACATATTCGTGATCAGGAAAATGAGCTCTATATTCTCTTCTTAGATGTCTTTTCTGTATTGACAGTACTTTCGGTTCTTTTGTTAAGCATTACTGCAATAACTAATATTGCCAATTATAAGTTGCATATCATAAACGAATTAACTTGAGTTAAGGCACGGTTAGCTATAATATTTTGTGATATTACTAAAGATAACTGCAATAAGTCTAAATTCTTGCACTTATGATTAGAGCATTTATACAATTTAGGGCACATTTACTAGATATCAGCGCAATAAGTAAGAGTTATTGCAGATATGTTAAGGAATCTTATTATTAAAAATTTTAAGTTTACAATATTTATAATAGTAACAAGTTAAGTAAAGTGCAAATTATTTAAGGAAAAACCATAAAGTTAATATACCTATCGGAATAGAGAAACAAAGGGCTGAGCGAGCGGGATGTCGCTAGCAACAACACTGTGAGATAAAAGGAGATGCGTGATGCAACGTAACAGAACCGTTTTCGGCTACTGTTTGACAGTTCGTCAGCACTTATCAGCACGCTGAGAATTTAGGTCTTTTATTTTTTTCGGATTTTACGTGCAATCTTAGATATTTTTAGCCAATATTGATATGGAGACATGGTGACTTGCTCAGTTATTGATTGTTGTACAACACAATGAAATAATCCCGCAAAATGTTCAGTTCACAGGTAAATTATTCCAAACCGACACCTCCCTTCCTAAGGTTTATTTTTGCCAATGCGCTTCGAATTTAAAGCAAGAAGTGTGATAATGCTCTTCAACAAACATTTATTTATGTAACAAGCAAATATTGATTACACATAATGCAGTATTTACGAATATTTTGTGTAAAGAAATAATTTTCGTTTTACACTAGGGCTGCATCAAGTTATCGATATTTCGTGTCCACTGTCTATCACGCGGTAAAAAATGAATATGTATTAGGTACTGTAATTAAAGTACCTGTAAGACGTTTAGATATGAATTACCTGGGAATGTAATTCCATTTAAGATACTTAACTGATCCATAGGTATCAGTTTTTGACTGTTAGAATAGGTACCTACATATACCTACTATCATTAGTAATATAATTATCTTTCAGATTACGTACTAACTTGGATACCAGAAAATAACTGGACTAAATTGATTATTATGCAGTAAGCATTTTGATGAAAAATATTTCCAAACGTGGAAGTGTGGAAGCACCAACAAATTGTTCAAAGGATTGTGCGAAGCATGGCCGGGTCGCTAGTGTATAATAAATGATTTAAAATCTCTGGGAGTTTTTCTTAAATATTCATACTTCAACAGAATCGAAGTTTTAGCCATGCAAAATCCCTTCCCAAGATGGGAATTTTAGTTATATTAATAATATTACTATACCTATATTAATATATTATTATTAGACGACCTCCGTGGCCGAGTGGTGTACGCACCGGTTTCAAGGTGTCGCTATCTCTAGAGGTCCCGGGTTCGATCCCTGGGGGGTACTGCGTAACTTTATGGATATGAACTTCATACGTTTTTTGAAATTTTAAGTCAATTGTATAAAGAAAATAGCTACTATCAGTTCCTTGTTTTGTGACGTCGGTCGCTCGGGTATAACGATAGCTAGCTAGCAACGTTCAACAGAACAAAGTAGCAAAATCTATCAAAATAAGGAATTCAAGTGACAGTTGAAGCCGATACCCAACCCATACCCATATTTTTTAGCCGGTAGCCCCCCAGGTCGGGTAAATGTTGAAAACTATTTTTTCTATATTTCCTCGGGTCTGGGTGTATGTGGTAATTACCCGTCGTTGTTTCTAATTTCCATAATAATAGTGCTTAAGCTACTATACTTTGGTTTTGGAACAATGAGTGTGATCGTGTCCAATATATATCTATTTATTACTGTAATTATTTAATATTATCGATATCGATATTAATCTGAAAAGCGACATGACGCACATCACTGACACGCATACATAAACAATTTTACACACACAAATGCGATCCAATTTCGGTTTCGTTTGACAGCTCGTGGTTGTTCCTCTATTCCGATAGGTATATTAACTTTATGGGAAAAACAGACATGATTTCAATGGCCTTACAAACTTATACGCAATTTGTCTTCAAGTTATTACGGTTTTGAGTATTGAAGAGGGTGTGAGGGGAAGTGATATTATTTCTCCCGCGCTGCACTAAGCAAGCTGACCGACTTGGTGTATCTATGTCCCGTATTTTAGATACTATTACATGGTGTCTTGGGATTATTTGGACCGCTAGTTTGGTTTTCGCCGTGGTCGGTCGACTGGAGATCTTATTGTGTATACCAACCATCTTTAGAGTGAAGCGATCGAGAAACATGGCGAATCCCTTGCCGTACGCTCGACCGACATCTCCAAAGCCTTTGATAGGGTCTGGCATGGCAGCCTTATTAGTAAACTTCTCTCATAAGGTATCGCTAATAGCCTTTGCACTTGGATTGCTGAATACCTCCAAAATCACCTAATCCGAGTTGTACGGTCAATCATCCGACCGAAAAGACATTAACGCACGTGTTCCGCAAGGATCTGTCTTGTCTGCGACACTGTTTCTTCTGCATATTAATGAATGAACAATACTATCGGGTATGCTGGTGACACCACCATAACTAGCAGATATTTCTCAACTGCAAAGGCTACCAATTTTGCAATCCATAGGTCTTGTCGAGTCTCTTGTTGGGGCAAGGCCAATCTTGTCAGTTTCAATGCTACTAAAACGCAGGTTTGTTTATTCACCTCAAATCGGAGTCTTTTCCAACTGACTCCGCCTTTCCAAGGTGTATTCTTGCCGATAACCGAAAATCTGCGAATTCGTAGCCTGAACTTATCATCCAACATGAATGTGGGCGAGTACATCGATTTCATTGCAAAGTGTGCTGCTAATAAACTGGGCGTCCTCTCTAGGGCTAAACGGTGCTTCACGCAGGACCAACTGGTTTTGTTATAGAACTAGCGGCCGCCCGCGGTTTCACCCGCGTGGTTCTCGTTCCCGTGGGAATATCGGGATAAAAAGTACATATAAACCTTCCTCTTGAATCACTCTATCTATTAAAAAAAAAGGCATCAAAATCCGTTGCGTAGTTTCAAAGATTTAAGCATACAAAGGGACATAGGGACAGAGAAAGCGACTTTGTTTTATACTATGTAGTGAAAGCGCAGATTCGTCCGTGCATTGAGTACTTACTGTTGTCACCTTTTGGATGGTTCTGCTAAGTATCAGCTAGAACTCCTGGAATCGATCGAAAATCGTGCCAAGAAGCTCTAAAATAAATTAAACTTAGATTTTCAAGTTACTTTTAATTGAATTAAGACTGATTTGACGATTGATCTCACATGTGCTTTAGTAGATTAAGTAGATTAGTGTACTTATTGCGGTTATGATTAGTCACGCTCAATCCAAACAATTAAAAGTCCTAAAGATAAATACATATTTGTACTTTTTAATGCCTATATAAATTAATGTACAAATATAATATACCACATAAAAATCTGCATCATTTTATCTGTCGTATAGTAAAAGTTTCAAGTTAATACCTATCATAGTTACGAAGATACACATAAAATCAAAGTAAATCTTTAACTGCGATTTGCGCGAAAGTGGCCAAAACCTAGTTATTGCACTCTTCATAAGAAGGGCAGTGTACCTACTTATTTAACTATTCTCATATAAGTATGCTTACATAATATCTTATATCTTTAAAACGGTGCGTTGTAGAGAAAAAGTGTCTTCTACGTAATGAAAGCTTATAAAATTTCCTACAACTTTTGTCGTAAATAATTTTTCGGATTCCTAACCATTTTTGAACTACACGTTCCGGAAGATAGGTAATAAGAAAGAAGGTCTATCTGTTGGACATAAGGTTGAATTTTATTAAAAGAAAGGATGATGGCCAAAGTATAGAACCCGTCCCCCCCTCCAACAGACCTTTTATGTGTGTCAACAATTTCATAAGTATCTATAAAGAGATTAATAGCCATTTTCAATGTCAAAATCCATGGGGTTGAGTCAAACCGAGAACCACCTTTTTTGAACTCGGTTAAAATACCAAAACCCTCTCCTAAATGTAACAAAATACTTTCCTGAAAACTGCATCAAAATCGGTTCAGCCAAACGCAAGATAATCGCGGACAAACATTCATACGTACATCGTACATACATACATACAGATCAAACTGAGAAGCTTCTTTTTTTTGAAGTCGCTTAGAAATGGTAAAAATCATAGATTTTTTTATTAACGTAGGTATTACTTTTGTAGTAAATAACAATATTAAAATAATATTATCCCAGAATTCCCATTTGAGGGATGATGTCGCCATAATAAAAAGTTGTCACTATATTAATATCTTTCACCTGAGATACATTTCAAATCTGTTGGTTTTGGGCATGAAGTTCGACTTAATACTGAGGTAACTGGAGCGTGCAGTACGAACAATTTTTTGAATACCACAAATAACACAGTGGCTGTCTTCCGTCTCACCTACACTTTAAAAAAATACGTATGGTCATATGAGACAGCTGACAGCCACTACATACATAAATGTCAAATTTGGTGGCGACACTTTTTTATTCAGGGTGAGAGCTCCAGTTACCTCAGAGTATTAAGTCAAACTTCATGGTTTTGGGGGACGTTTTGTCACATCGTCCTTTGACAGTTTGTAGTAACCTGACATGCTGGCGACTGTACCTATTTAAAAGTCGGGTTGGATTCCCGTTATTTTAATTATAATAAGTGATAGTTAACCTTTCTATATTTTAACTTTCTGTTAGATAGTTGAAATCATATTATCTACTAATAAAATAACAAATGAACCTCGATCCTAACCTAATGCACCTACTAATAAATGGGTGACCAGGCACACTAAAATCATAGAACTACTCACTGGAACTACTGGGATCAAAGGGGCCTAGCATGCGCATCACGAGATAATTTTGTCGTGACTCTTCCGCGACATAAATTAGTGATGTGTGAACAAAATCAGATCAATTTGACAGACAAACAAGTGTCGACCACATTTCTTATGGTGCGCAAGCGCAAGCTAGGCCTACTGGCGCACAGTACCTAATTGTTTTATAGATAGAAAGTCAGTAAACTGCGAGAGGTACCTATTGGACTTAAAACAAGATAAGTAGGTAAGTAAGAAAGTATGTATACCTATTACCTATGTAGGTAGGTCGAAATATAACAAAATGTATGGCAAAGTCAGTTTAATAAAGAACATAACACAGAATAAACAATAAAATAAGTTCAATCTACTTCTTCAATGACGGGTCCGTCGCTGCCGCCGCCGGCGCCGGCGGCTCCTGCCCCCTGGCGCCCCCCTGCGGCACCGTGCAGCTTCTTCATGAGCGGCGCGCACACGCCGCTTACTTCCTTCAACTTGTCTTCGTATTCCTCCTTCTCGGCCAGAGAGTTCCCATCCAGCCACTTCAGCGCTTCATCGCACTTCCGGCGTGCCTTCGAGCACTCCCCTTCTCCTAACTTACCACCAGCTTCATCAATAGCTTGTCTCACACCATACAAATAAGACTCCAACTTGTTACGAGACGCCACGCGATCCCTCTGACGATCGTCATCGTCTTTGTAACGCTCCGCCTCAGACAGCATCCTATCGATCTCAGCTTGAGAAAGTCTTCCTTTGTCGTTCTTTATCACGATATTTTTACTTTTCCCGGTACTATTCTCTTTAGCCGATACGTTCAGGATACCGTTCGCGTCTAAATCAAATGTCACGTCGATCTGTGGCACGCCTCTCGGTGCTGGTGGTATACCCGTCAAATCGAAAGTTCCCAGTAGATTGTTGTCTTTCGTCATGGCTCTCTCGCCTTCATACACTTGAATGGTGACGGCCGGCTGGTTGTCCGAGTAGGTCGTGAAAGTTTGGGAGTGCTTGCAGGGTATTTTGGCGTTGCGCTCGACAATTTTAGTCATTACCCCTCCAGCTGTCTCGATGCCGAGAGATAATGGCGTCACGTCCACGAGCAGCACGTCTTGTATCTTAGAGTGGCGTTCGCCGCCCAAGATAGCAGCTTGCACTGCAGCACCATACGCCACCGCCTCATCAGGATTAATAGAGAGATTCAGCTTCTTCCCATTGAAAAAGTTTTGGAGTAAATTCTGTATTTTAGGAATACGAGTGGACCCACCGACAAGGACTATGTCATGAATTGTGTTTTTATCCATTTTTGCATCTCTCAATGCTTTTTCGACTGGGTCCAATGTAGTGCGGAATAGATCTGCGTTAAGTTCTTCGAAACGAGCTCGTGAGATGCGGGAGAAAAAGTCGATTCCTTCGTACAAAGCATCTATTTCGATGCTGGCCTCAGTACTGGAAGAAAGAGTACGCTTTGCTCGCTCGGCTGCAGTGCGCAAACGACGCACTGACTTTGGATTAGCTCTTAGATCCTTTTTGTGCTTTCTTTTGAATTCATCAGCTAAGAAATTTACAAGCCTGCTATCGAAGTCTTCTCCTCCAAGGTGGGTATCCCCGGCTGTCGCTTTGACTTCAAAGAGAGAACCTTCATCAATCGTAAGGATTGAAACATCGAAAGTGCCTCCCCCTAAATCGAAGATGAGCACATTTCTTTCACCCTTCAAATTTTTGTCAAGCCCATAAGCCAAGGCCGCCGCAGTTGGCTCGTTGATTATGCGAAGGACGTTTATGCCAGCGATAGCTCCGGCATCTTTAGTGGCCTGTCTTTGAGAATCGTTGAAGTAGGCTGGAACTGTGATAACAGCGTCTTTTACTTTGTTGCCCAAATACACCTCGGCTATCTCCTTCATTTTCACCAGCACCATGCTGCTAATCTCTTCAGGAGCAAAACGCTTTGACTTGCCTTTATATTCGACTTGAATTTTCGGCTTACCCCCTTCGTTTACGACTTTGAAGGGCCAATGTTTGATGTCTTGTTGTATCTTAGGATCGTCGAACTTGCGACCAATAAGTCGCTTGGCGTCGAATATTGTGTTACTGGGGTTAAGAGCCACTTGGTTCTTAGCGGCATCTCCTATGAGCCGCTCGGTGTCCGTAAAGGCGACATAGGACGGTGTAGTACGGTTGCCCATTTCATTTGCAATTATCTCCACATTACCGTGTTGCCAGACGCCTACACACGAATAAGTTGTTCCGAGATCTATACCAATGGCAGGCATTTTAATAATATTGTGTCTGTTCCGCTAACCGTAATTCCTCTTCTTTTGTATGAGTTGGCTTGTTTTGTATTTGCGTGACGTATTTAATTTCGCGTTCTGTCTTTTCTTGTTAGACATTATACCTAATGTCACAACTTTTTGTTTATCAAGTTTTAATCATTGACAACTCTGCCAGTACGACACCTACAGTGCCACAAACTTTGCTGTGCCGGTGGCCAAAATGTGAAACTAACGTGATTTTTTTTAATGTCATTTTGCTGTCAAGTTGATGTCCAACCATAGCGCTGCTGGCGGCTGAAGTTCTTAGAAGTCAGGGCCGGTTCAATTACTACAAAAAAAAGAAAAACGTACGTAGCGCCGCTGTCACCGGCACAGAAAAGGTTGTGGCACTGTAACACAAAAAAGATTATAGGTACATAAATTCCTATACTGTACGCCAAGGACGCCAACGCCAAGAGACAAAATCTGTGATAAAATACTTCGATAGGTGATTGTTGATCGAATATAAAATATCTGAATAAAGTATTTTCTGATATTATTAGAATATAAAAAAAAAATAGTTTTTGGCACCATTTTGGCGGGTTCGGTTAAATGGATATTTTTGGATAATATTTAATCGCAAATTGTTTCATAGTGGATTTTGTGACTCAAGATAGGTGTGGTTTTGTGCCTCACGCAACTTGGACGATCGCGCTGTGCGGAATGATTAAAATATGCGCTATCTCGGTAAAGTGATAGCGCTATAAGTTTTATTGTAGTGGTGACTACCTCGGCAAGAATTACCGAGAAGGCTGACTCGACACACTGGACGCCAAATACTCTCAAGCATTATTGGAATGTAACTCACCTACATTCTTGAAACTATAGTAATATTCAAAAATTGGCAGTATGGCCTAATGTTTTCGCCTGTTCTACAAAAGGACGAATTTTTTTCTATTACTACAAGTGTCAACTGTCAATGTCATGCTCATGTCATGTCATGTCAGTCATCTGTCAGTCAATGCACGCACGTGCACGCACGTCAGTCATGCAATTCCAATTCTGCTTTGTTGTTTTGTTTTGTTTCCAGTTTTTTACATAAAATCAAGAAATGTGTATGTTGTAAAGCATAAAATGTAATGTTTATTTGTGTATTTATATTAATGATCAATTAAACTTAGATAAGCAGAATTTAAAATCATTACACCTTGTGTTAAAACCAATTTTATTAAAAAACAAAAAAAAGTTTTCTAGATTCTCGTAAAATAGTATTATTTTATTATTGTTAAGACTCTTAGAGTCAAACAAAGTGTCATAAAATGCGTTACGCACAATTAATCGTAGGCCCTGCAGGCAGTGGCAAGGTAAGTTTATTATTTCACATTATTTACTCGGTACAAACTTTTTAGGTTAGGTTAACTTGAGAAGACATATTTATCTTCTCTTCTACGACCGAATTAATATGAGTATTACATGTAACACTATGTTTTTTTTTTTTTTTTTTTTTTTTATATAGTATGGGCTTACTCTTGGCTTCATACTGAACCTTAGGGTTGAGAAGAAGCCTAAGATGGGGCGAGCTTACCCAGAAGCAGCCTATTCACTCTAGCTTTAAAAATAACAGGGTTGTAGTCATTCGGGAAAACAGACGCAGGCAGGGTATTCCATTCCTTGGCGGTGCGCATCACAAAGGAAGATGAAAAGCGCTTGGTACGCATCCGCGGGATGTTTAAGCCAACCTGTATGGTAGGGGTAGTCTACACACATTTATAGATGATAAACTGATAAGAGAAGGGTTGATATAGGGATGATATGGACTGATACGGGAACTGATAAATGATACAACCTAATTGAGTGCTTGTCGTAACCGAACTGTCTGATTTATTATATAAAATGCACTGAATTAACAACTTGCACACGTTAGCAGAACGTGGCGAAATCGCGTGAAAATAATGACCTACATAATAATATTAATATACAAAATAATGTGCGATGCTACTCGTACATCCTGCGCCCCCAGGAACAAGCGAGGGAAAGTAAAGTATGCTAACGAATGTAATGTTACAGAACATAACTATATATATCTACTTAGCACACTAATAAGCAACTTTAACATTAAGCAAACTTAAGTATTTCATTAACAATTTGTAAACAAGAAGAAACATTATCTGTATTGATACCTAGTAGGTAAGTAATAAAATATTGAACATGAGTCTTTAACATCACAATATAAATAAATGCATTTAAAAATAGTAAGTAAGAACCTACTCAGGTTGTAAATAAATGATATAGCGTGTAGGTAATAACTAAATTAAAATGTATGACAAAAATATTAATGCTTAAAAGGGTCTGTAATAGTCTTATGCATGCTCACTCACTATTACTAGGAAGTTCAAATTTAATAGAACGATTAGCTATAGGGGAGGTCGTCTTATCGACACTTAGCACTGAAGGGCGTATTTCACTGGGGACATTTTGAATACCCGATGTATTCAAACTTAACACTGATTAACACTCATTAGGGAATAGGGACATTCGAAATACCCGGCACATTCACTATCACATCACTTACACTAGCTGCGTCGGCGTGCGCACGCCCCTGCGCGGCGGCGCGGCACGGCGCGGGCGCCCCGGCTCGGGTCGCGCGGCTGGCGCGGCGGCGCGCGGCGGAGCGCCTGCGGCGCACCACTACGACCCCAACGATGCATGTAGACCAAAGGTGGAATAACCGAGAGCATAATGATGAACATCATGCACATTAAGCTCACTGCTCGACTGTTCCTCTAACTCGTTTATTTGTGAGTGTAATAAGCTCCATTCCTTATCATCCGTCTTTGGTTTCATGATTTCTATTTTCGATGTTATTAATTTTATTTAGTACAGATACCTCTGGGACAATGATTCTTTGACTTTTACTTAATTTGTTAAAGAAAATGTTATGTAAATGTATAGTAAAGTCATTACTTTTGTGGTGCATACAGGTCCAAGGTAAATAACCCCGCTGCCTTGTAGCACCTGTGACATAATACCAGCTGGGCAAATGATGCGCATTGTGCATTTTTCACAACAAATAAATAATGTAATTTTATCCATTCCTCTTTGCAAGCTGACACCTCCGACTTGCACGGTGTCCTGGCGCCGGCCGTAGCTAACTAAATTGATATTACAAATAAAGTGATTCATTTTCGCTGTTTAAATTGGTTTGTCTAAAAAGCATATTATTTTTTGTTCTGTAAATGATGGCATGTCTGAAGAACGAGGTCTGATAGGAATATAAGTGAATCCTTGTTGATGTTGAATCCTATTAAGGGTAGATAGGAATAATATGATAGTAGGATTCGTTCCTTTTCTGCGGAATCGTAATACTCGTAGTTCGATCTAATTCGAATGAGTCACTGCTATACCGTGGTACCTTAATCTCTATATAATAAGGTATTGATTGGTAAGTCGAGCTGAAACTTTTAATAGTTTGTACAAATTAATGATGTTTGTGTTGATCGATGGTAATACAAGGTCACCCTGTAGGTGTCTAGAGATTATATTCACTTGCTCTGTCAACTGTTGAGGTGATACTTTACTAATATCTGCCAAGTATCAATTAGGGTTTGCTGCACGCGCCGAATGTTAGACACGATTATATGAGCCGCTATGACGACATCAAATAATCGACGGCTGACGTAGTATGTGATCGACTTCTAAAGTTAAATTATTGATATGATTTTCAGTGAGGGAGAATTGCTTCTTCATGATATTTTCGTGCCGTGCCAGTATGCTAAATTATGCTTCTATGATGATAGCTTGGTTATGTAAAAGACTTTGGAGGTGACTTTCATTATATTTAAATAAATGCTCTGATCGTTATCTAATGCTCTGATATCAATATTTTGCGGTTGTTGGTGATACGAAAATAAATAAAAAGATGCTTAAAAAGAAGTTCTTAATAAATTGGGCTTGTGTCGATTTTGTCTACGTGGTGGTTTCGTTTCAGTGTTGGAGGGCCCAGTTTCAGGTGGGTTTTCTGACTCTGATAATAATGGGACTAGTTTTATAACTGGTCTCTTTATGATGTTGTTGTTTGTTTTTAATGAAACCACTCGAACATTCCCATCCTTACCCGGGTGTAGCTCAAGCACGCGTCCCATGGCCCATTTCCCGGGTGGCATGTTTTCCTCTTTCACTAACACGATGTCATTAAGGTTGATGTTCTTATCAGGTGTTCTCCACTTTGATCGAATCTGAAGCTGCTGTAAGTATTCTGACGACCAACACTTCCAGAACTGTTTGTTGATAGACTGTACAAGTTGCCACCTCTTGGTTAAAGTCATTGATTCCGGAACAGTTTGGGGCTTAGTTAGCAATGAACCACCAACTAAGAAATGCCCTGGAGTCAGCACCTCATCACCAGGATTTTCCGTAAGTGCGCAGAGAGGCCTCGAGTTCAAACACGCTTCGACTTGGTGTAGAATGGTGATGAACTCTTCGTACGTCAACCTTTGGTCGCCAATGATACGCTTTAAATGTCTCTTTAATGACTTCACTGCCCCTTCCCACAACCCTCCAGAGCTTGGGAAAGCAGGAGCGTTAAAATGCCATTCTATATTATATTCGATGATACTGTCAAAAAATTCCTTATTGATATTAGATACTATCTCTTGGTATTCTATTTTCATAAGTTTATTGGCGCCTACAAAGTTTGTCCCGTTGTCGCTGTACATATGGCTCGGGACGCCTCGACGGGAACAAAAACGTCGGAATGCTGCGAGGAACGATGATGAACTTAAATCCGACACAAGCTCTAAATGTATGGCTTTGGTCGATAAACAAATGAAAACTGCTATGTACCCCTTCGTAGTTCGTACTCCACGGCCTTTATTTAATTTGATATCTATGTGACCCGTGAAGTCTACTCCGCAGTGAGAAAACGGTCTCGAAGGTACAACTCTGGCTTCAGGTAAATCAGCCATTATTGGTTGATACTTGTTTTGGCTGAATCGGCGACATTTAACGCAACGCCGTAATTCCCTTTTCACTGTAGACATCCCGCTAATGATCCAATAAGTATTCCTCAAATAAGTTAGAGTTAATCTGGGTCCACCGTGTAGCGTAGTTATGTGTGCCTGATTAATGATAAGTTCAGTGAAGCGACTATGTCCACTTAATATGATAGGATGTTTTTCTGACCAGCTGAGATTTGAATTATTCAATCTGCCGCCAACTCGTAATAAGCCGTCTTCGTCAATAAACGGATTTAAGCTGGCTAACTTACTGTTTTTGTGTACATGCCCCTTTATTTTGATACCTTCTAAATCTTGCTCAAACTCGATCGACTGTATTGTTTTTATAATTAAATGATAAGACTGTCTTAACTCGCCAGGCAATAGTGTACTTCCGATAGATGCGTCACCGCTGCGCGGGCATCGTGTTCGAGCGATGAAACGCAACACCCATGCTATTGTTTTAGCGATAAAGGTTATCGAACTGTGTTTATTTAATTGTTCCATAATAAAATCAGGTTGATACTGGCATAAGGCTGCTGTCACACTAGGCTTTTTTAATTCAATTTCCGGTTCTTGAAATGTTGTGATCTGGATGTTATCTAAATTTGCTAAAAGCCATTCAGGCCCTTCCCACCACAAGGAATGTTTTGATAATTGAGTGGCTGTGACACCCCTAGTTGCACAGTCGGCAGGATTGTCTTCTGACTTAACGTAATGCCAATGTGAAATATTGATGAGAGTTTTGATTTGTTGGACTCTGTTACTAACGAATTGTTTCCAACGTGATTGATCGCCGTGGATCCAACCTAGAACAATCATAGAGTCGGTCCAAGCATGAATACTGATATTTGCTGATGTAAATGTTTTTATGATTTTAGACATAAGTTGTGCTAATAGTAGCGCGCCACAAAGTTCGAGACGGGGAAGCGTCATCTTTTTGTTCAACGGTGCTAATTTAGTTTTCGCTGCAACGAGTCTTGATGTGTTCTGGCCCTTAGCATTGATAGTCACCAAGTAAACACAGCAGGCGTATGCTTTTTCTGATGCATCTGAGAAGCCATGTAAAATGATGGATTTTTCTGTATTTCCAATCTGTCGAGGTATCTTAAACTGATCTATGCTGTTTAAATCACATCTAATTTGTAACCATTCTTTTTGTAACCTGTCCGGTACCTCTTCATCCCATGATAACTCTTGCTTCCACAAATTTTGAAAAAATAGTTTAGCTCTGATAGTTGTAGGCGACAACCAACCTAAGGGGTCAAAAATTTGCGAAATTTCTGATAGAATTAGTCGTTTTGTTTGCTTAGCGGGTAAATGCTGATTAAGTTTATTTTTGTATGTAAACACGTCGTCGACTGGGTTCCATTGTAAGCCGAGCGTTTTCCTGGTTTCTTTGCATTTGAACTCGAACGCAGAATTTAATTGCTCATTTGATAAATCTGATAATATTTCTGATTGATTACTCGACCATTTTCTGAGATTCATCCCTGCTCCCTTTAAAATTTCGATAAGCTGTGTAACTAATAATTTTGCTGATGCTTGATCATTATGACCTGATATTAAATCGTCCATATAAAATGAATTATGTAGCTCTTGTGCAGCAAGCGGATATTTTTCACCGTCGTCCAAAGCCAGCTGTTTAAGGGTACGCATCGTCAAGTACGGGGCTGCTTTCATCCCGTACGTGACCGTGGTAAGACAGTACTCTTGCATTGGTGCATTTAATGTTGACCTCCAAAGGATGCGCTGTAAATTTTGATGTGATTCATTGATAAATAAATTCCGGAATGCTTTTTCAATATCGGCTGTAATTACATAATTAAACTGTCTCCATTTCATAATTAGCGTCTGTAGGTCTTGCTGTAAATTCGGTCCACTTAACATTAGATCGTTAAGGCTTTTTCCGCTGCTTGTTTTTGAAGATGCATTAAACACAACACGGAGCTTTGTCGTGGTGGAGTCAGGTTTCTCAACGCCATGATGTGGAAGATAGTATGTAGGCTCGTTTGTTGCTGATGCTGGACGCATGTGACCTAGTTCCTGATATTCGTTCATGAACGCTCTGTAGTTTTCGGCAAAGTCAGGTTTAATAGACATTTTACGTTCCAGCTGCTTGAATTGAGCAAAAGCCTTCGGTTTTGAGGTTCCTAACTTGGTTTCAAATTCCGACTTCATTGGCAAACTTACTTGGTACTTCCCATTCTCTAGGCGAATAGTAGTTGATTTATAAAAATCTTCACAATATTGATCTTCTGCTGATAACTGTGATACGTCGCTGCTGATATCTTCGACCTCCCAATATCTTGATAATTCTGATAGATCCTTAATAATTACGTTGCAGTGGAAGGTGCGAATATTACCTGATAATATCCAGCCTAGTCTGGTCTGTTGTGCAATGGGTGCATGGGTAGGTCCCTTGATAAGGCCATTCATTATTATTTCAGAATACACACTTGCATCTAATAAGAGGTCAATTGATTTGGAAAGATTGTATTCCGGGTCTGCTAAGTTGATGTTTTTTAAATGCTCCCATGATTGTTTATTAAATGATACGTTTGGTAAGTTATTGATAAGCGATGATACAACTACGGCCTGTGTAGAAAAATCGTAGTCATTATAAATAGATTTGCACTCTAGTGTTACAACTCCTTTGCTTGGTTTTGCTTCGGCTCCAATCCCTGATATAGATGCATGATATTTGTTTCTAGGTAACTGTAACATTTGCGCTGCTCGTTCGGTAAGTAATGATATTTGTGAACCCTGATCTAATAAGGCACGTAACGATTGATAAGAACCATCATACGATTTTATTTGGATCATTACAGTGGTAAGTAAAATTTCCTCATCATTTTGGGCAACGTGATGTGCATTAAATTGCTTTTGAGGCAAATTTTCCGATTTATTGTTTATTGTTGACTTGGTCGCGAGCATTGAACTCGATGCAATTTCTGTCGGCGTTTGCACAAACGCGTCATGCAACTTTGTATTATGTTCGCCATTGCAATTTTTGCACCTCTTTTGCGAATTACATTTATTATTGAAATGATGATATAAACAATTTTTACATACTTTAAGTTTCGTAATTGTAGTTAATTTTACGTCCGGTGTCATTGAATTGAAATTTTCGCATTGAAATAAATCGTGATTTTGACTGCAAAGTGAACATTTTTTAGTATAAGCGGCATTTGACTGATAATAATTTTTGCCAAATTTTTGCTGATATGATTGGTTCGGATGATTCGGAATAAAGGTATTTCTTCTAAAAGAATTTTCGGGATTTTGATAGAATCTTCTGATGGGCTGCTGCGGTAAAGGTTTAGGCAACTCTCTCTCCTTTTTGTGTATTGGTTCCAGAGCTATGAACTTTCCTTCAATAAATGTCATAAATTCTGATAATGTAGGTAATTCCCTCGGCGACACGCGGGACTCTTTGTACTCGCTAAATGTTTGCGAATCAAATGAACAATGAGAGGATCCCACGAATTTGTGTCTACGCCCAAATTGTGGATCGCGTGAATGCACTCCGCGGTGGTGTCATGTAACCGTTTGATTTCTGATGCTGTTTGACGTTGGGCACTCGGCTGGTTTAAAAGGATTTCTATATGTTTAGTGAATATCAGTTGAGGATTGTTATATCGATGTACTAAAATCTCCCAAGCGGTGTCATAATTTTCTTCTGAAATGTGTAGATGATGAATTAGTCGCTCTGCTTCCCCCTTAAGTTTTCCTTTCAAATGTTGCATTTTTTGCGATTTAGTGATCATGTTGTTATTGTGAATGGCAGCAGAAAACAAATCAAAGAAAGTTGGCCACTGAATGTAGCTTCCGGCGAATATTGGTATCTCTAGACGCGGCGTAGATAACTGAAGATGACTGGTAGATGATAATTTATGATTTAACTTGCGTTTGATGTCCTTAAACAATACTTCATGCTCACTAAGTTGAATTTCATACTCCTCGTCGCAACCCTGCGTGATGTTGTCGATGTCAAGGTGTAAAGCATCGATAGCATTCCATTTTGATTGTAAGTTGCGTATTTCGTCTTCAATCTCCCATTTCTCAGACAAGCGATCTAAGTCAATGCCATTTATAAGACGCTTAAATGCTCTAAAGTTAGTACGCTGCTTCGATAGTAAATCTGTTAGTAAACTATTCTCGGATTTAGGGTTGGGTGCAGTTGACGGTTGTTTATATAATTGTAATGACTGATAGGTGTCATTGTACATTTTCTTTGTTTTTTCATACACATTGTCTTTAAAATATGTCTCATTACTCCCATGTTGATGCTGATACTCTGAAAGAGCCTTATGATTATGATCAAACTCCCCCCAGAGGTTCTGTAATGTTTCTAATCGTTTACTTATATACTCCGGAGTTTTCCTACTCTCAGAATCCTTACTAAAATTTGTCTTTATCTGCTTAATAACATCGAAAATTTCCGCTTGGCGATTGATAATTGCTTCCAACTTAGAAGATATTAGTTAAAGGAACGAGCTTACTTGGATGTGCTGATTCTGATGCAATGCTGATGTCTATGATGCTGCTGCTGCTTGGGAGCAGGTAACGGTAAGTATTCTGTCACCCTTAGTCTCCTCACGACGACTGCTGACTGCTGCTGTTGATGATGACGGTTTGTCGTGCTGCCTTGGGGCGCACAGACAAATCCAACAATCCAGGTAAAAACAAAGGCGGTGCAATGTAGGTATTTGCCGTGCAACCTTGCGGGCGCACAGAGCAAAATTCAAATCCAGGAAAAACACCACAAAAAACGTCACTGATAGATCACAAAAATGTCACTAATAGATTACAAAAATGTCACTGATAGATCACAAAAATGTCACTGATGCTGATACGTGTCAAAATGTTAATGATTTTACTGATAACTTTCACTGATACTGATGATGAGTTCGAAAGCACTCAACGCCGCGTGGCTCCTGTATGATCATTCACCGCGCGCGTGATCAATTTGATAGGACTGATGCAATACGTTTTAGGTAAGGAACGAAGGACCAAAAAAATGTATGGTAGGGGTAGTCTACACACATTTATAGATGATAAACTGATAAGAGAAGGGTTGATATAGGGATGATATGGACTGATACGGGAACTGATAAATGATACAACCTAATTGAGTGCTTGTCGTAACCGAACTGTCTGATTTATTATATAAAATGCACTGAATTAACAACTTGCACACGTTAGCAGAACGTGGCGAAATCGCGTGAAAATAATGACCTACATAATAATATTAATATACAAAATAATGTGCGATGCTACTCGTACACAACCCCATATCTTTATTTTACTATTATTCCTCAAAATTCTAAGAAAAAGTCATGTTCCTACAGCTAATTCTTGTTTTTCAAAATTTACAGTCAACCTACTGTTCTACAATGGTGAAACATGCCACGGACACCAAACGCATCATAGAAGTCGTGAACCTGGACCCAGCCGCGGAGCACTTTGACTACGAACCACTGGTTGATATCAGGGAACTAATTCACCTTGACGATGCAATGGAGGACGAAGAGCTGCAGTTTGGGCCCAATGGAGGACTTGTATTTTGCATAGAGTAAGTGTAAAACTTTCAAGAGTTTTTTGAAAGAATTATATTATTTTTATTCAATTTAAATCTAAGTCTGAATTGTCTGATATTAACCTCAGGATGCTGGATCAGCCAAATGGGGCCGAAGAATTATATAGTAAATTTTCAGTTTGGCCCCATTCGGCCAGGCTGGTGTCAAAAAGATAATGTATAGATAACGTGACCATTTATATTTTTCGTCAGAGCGGAACACATGCAGGATTTTTTGATTGTCCATATTTTGTTCATTAGAGAAAAAAATTACAGGTGTGTTACTTCCATGCAGACATGAAACGTAAACAATAATTATACGAAAGCTTGTACATTTAAGATTGTTAGCACAGAACGTGGGTGAACAATTCCACCCAACGCAACGGTTTTCAGCAGCAACATTCTCACCATTCCAGTTTTTTTGCATCTGTGTTAGCGAAAACTCGTCGAACACTTCCGTATATTGGCTGCCGCTAAGAAATCCTTGCGTGATCAGCAAATCCGTCACAATCTGTACTCTTCACAAGTAGGTACTTTGCCAAATTTGTCCATGCAAATAATTCTAGTTCTGCATTGAACTGACACCACCACTGCTCCAAGTATTCTTTACTTGATTTATAAAATTCAGTCGCCGAGGTTTTCATATTCTCCGGTTCAGTTTCCTGCAATTTTACCAGTAGACTACAGGCAGTGTGAGAAAGGATTAGTAAATTCTCTATAAGTGCCAAGTTACCTCGTAGACAATTAATTTCCTTCGAATTCTCTATTGCAGATACCTTTTGTTTGACCCTCTATTTTCAACAGGACATGATGAAAAGTCGCTGCTTGTGCATGCAAAAAATATAATCACAACTCTGAGCTGGGATTTTTGAAAAATGCTCTTAAAATATTTGGACATTTTTCGATGCCCAAGAAGTAGTTTTTCAAAGGCTCAAACATTTTTAAAACTCTCTCAAGCGCCGGCATTAACGCAAACTACCTTGTTTTACTGTAGCCCAAGAGATACTTTGTGTCAGTGGAATCACTCTACTCATTTAACGATAGATGCATGCCTTAAACTAAAGTGGGACATTTTTGCTCTTCCTGGGGACAGCGGGACAGACAGTCTGAAAGCGGGACAATCCCGCCCAAAGCGGGACGTGGTCACATTATGTATAGAAGATAATGAAAAAAAGCAAGCTATTTACTATCACATGTATCATTATAGTGAAGTTCAAAGTCACTTTGAATCGGGTATCAAAAACAACTGTTTCTTCTGTCTACAGCTTTCTTCAATATTCTTTGTATCATTATGTTATCTAGTACTAGTAGTGTTTTATATTATGTTGTAATGTAACATCTTTCTTACGAAGATATACCATTCTCATACCTATTTATAACAACAACATTTATGGAGCCAGATAGTGCTTCCATCTTAATTTTTTTATTGGTTTTACCACAGAACCTTGTTAGAGAACAGTGACTGGCTAGAAGAGCAGTTGGGCGACGTAGATGATGACTACATCCTATTCGACTGTCCAGGCCAGATCGAGCTTTATACACATCTACCTGTGATGAAGCAGTTGGTCGACCTACTGCAGAAGTGGAACTTTAGAATCTGTGTCGTCTTCATGGTTGACTCACAGTTCATGGTTGATGGGGCTAAGTTCTTATCGGGTTTGTATCTTTTTGTTACTTTGGTCTTTAACAAGCAAGCAATGAGCTGCTGAATTAAGAGTTGACAAACTTGTCTCTAGCTATCTCTTTCTAAAACGAAATTTTATATGGTGGGTGTGTGTACTTACTTGTGTAACGTCACATGTGTGTGTCTAACGGTGTCTTTATCTAATAAGGAAGTTGATGCTCTATATCTCCGAAAATAATGTAAAATATTTGTAAATAAGTACCTGTGTTGTGTTTCTGATATTTCTAAAAACATTTTAAACAAATAACAAAAAAATCAGTCCTGTCCCCTATTGTGTTGCTACTATTTGTGTACTTATACATAATAGACATTGATAAATCCCTAGTGTTAAAATACAGGAACTAATTTATATAATGGAGTTAATAAAGAAATTTATGTGCAGGTACTATGGCAGCATTAAGTGTAATGGTTAATTTGGAATTACCACATGTAAATATTCTAACGAAAATGGATCTGCTTAGCAAGTCGGCGAGAAGCCAGCTTGACAAGTAAGGATACATTTATTTTGTAATAACATTTTTCAACTAAAATGTTTAAATTTTCATAGAAATACTAAATTGTAAATGGCAATTAATCACAAATGCTTTTTTATTCCCAGTTTTTTGGATCCAGACCCTCACATCCTTTTGGCAGATATGAGAAATGCAAAATCAAGATGGCATGAAAAGTATGCCAAATTAACAGAAGCCATCGGAGAAATTGTAGAAAATTTCAGTCTAGTTCGGTTCTACCCACTAAATATCAAAGACGAGGACAGCATAGACAATATACTCCTCACCATAGATAATGTTATTCAATATGGAGAAGACGCAGATGTCAAAATTAAAGATTTTGATGAGGCCGACCCTGATGATGATAATTGAATAAACTCTATTTCAAAAGTCATGTTTTTTTTTATATTATGTCAAATTATTTGTTGCCTCCAACCGTACCGCGTGGTACCCATTCCCGTAGGAACATCGGCGTAAAATATAGCCTGTCAGTTATGAATAATGTAACTCTTACAACTCACAAAATTTACCTCTTCATAATATTAATTAGTTTAGATAAAGATTACAAGCACTCATTTGATTCAACACTCCCATAAATCTTACCTACCATGCTCACAGGAGCAATACTGAGGTATTTCAGTTACCACACCCAAAGAGCATTCCAGTTAGCAGTTCAAAGAATTATTTAACTACATCCATAGCTGCTGTTACCCTGGTACAGAATCCAAACTATAATTCGTGCTATACATATTGATGTAAATTAGATGTTACTAGAATACATAAATAAAATAAAAATAAATACCTACTTCAATCTCATAAGCCAATGAAACAGCCATTAAATAAGATTTTAAATTATTTTTATGCACTCACAATGCAATTTTTGTAAGTATAGGAAAAATGTGATAGTAAAAAGCTACTTATAGGGCTCGTGGTTTTTTACTATCACATTTTTCCTATACTTACAAAAATTGCATTGTGAATGCATAAAAATAATTTAAAATCTTATTTAATGGCTGTTTCATCTTAATCGACTGTTAAACATTTGTAAAAATGTTTCTTTCGGATGCGAGGGTTTCCTCACATTGATGAAACAACGCTGGCCTACAGCGTAACAAGTGATAGCAAAATTCGACGAGTCGTGTAAGCATCGGGCCGGATTCCCGGAGGCGCGGGTTCGCATCCCGCCTGAAAGCAACTTATAGGGCTCGTGGTTTTTTACTATCACATTTTTCCTATACTTCAATCTCTTCAAAAATAATAAAGAACTGAACTGTGTTATCGATATTTTTTTAGTAATTAACAGCTCTACTATGCCTCTAACCATTGGTGCCGTAACTGGAATGCTTTTGGTGCGGTTCAAATTGGTGCGATAAGTAACTGGAATACCTCGCAATACTCTACAAAAATAGCCGATGTGGTATTCCAGACTGCAAGTCTGTCTGTGCTAAATTTTATCCAGATCTATTCAGCCCCTCTGGCGTAATTCAGTCTGATACATACATCCATCCAATACTTGACATTATCTGTGCTAGTAGTAAGCTATGTGAAGTTAACAAATGTAAATAAAACACGTAAATAAGTTACATAAGCATTATATTGAACTGATATGTAACCTTAATGAATATTACAAAGTGGGAACCAAGACCGAGTAATAATAATTACATTCTATTTTTTGTTTAATTTCTATTTATTTGAGAGTTCACATTTTATCAATCCATTTTACAGAGATTATCTAAATAATCACTATTATTATTACTACCATAGACAGGATGCAAGTAATAAGATAAATTACCTAATATATATTTAGTTTTGAACACATTATTTATGTTGAATAATTTCGTTCATAACATCACCTAGACCTAGGAAAGTACAAATACAATTTATAAGAACAGGGGGCCGATTCTCAGGCAATCGAGAAAAGTTCACATTTATAGCTCGAAATTCAAATATAACACAGTTTTTGTATTGTCAGAAATTCACAATCGAAAAAGTTCGATCGAAAACCAGTCGAACGCTACGAATGCTAAAAACCAATAGATGTTCGTATACGAACTTAGCTGTCAAAATGAATTTGTTGACATGTGAGACAGCTTAGTATGTTTTAAACGTTCTAACCAAGGAATTTATAATACAACAGGAAGGTGCACTGCTGCTAAAAAACGGTCCTAATGAGATAGTAAGAACGAGGTCAGTTTATCTCACTCCATTCCATTACGGCGGCCACGAACATGCGCGACGGGCGGCGGGCGGCGACGAGCGAATTGCGAACTTGACACAACGAAGACGGAAAACGTCATTCGACTTGTAATGCTGCCACTTTAACATCCTGAAATCTATCATTCAAATTCTTTTCTAGGATAAGCCATAAAAAACTTAAACGACCTGATACATTTTTATGCTTAATACGGTAATACCTAAATTAATATGCGATGTTTTCTATTGACTAAAAGTAATACAAAGCGGAAATTTTACGTAATTTAATTTTTATAACGAAAGTTGTGAACCATAACTCTACTAAACCTGTTATTTAAGAGTGCTGGCAATTTTAGAGAAAGGGACACCCTCACCTCGTTCTTGCGGTCTCAGCTGGACCGTTGACATTTTGTATTGTAATATAAACCTTATCTCTTAAAATTAAAGTGTATTTTTAAATACACAAAAATACGGAGTGCACCTTCCTGTTGTACGTAGTACTTATAAATTCCTTGGTTCTAACTTTTCAATAGAAACCACAAACAAAATGTTCGACATACGAATTACCACACTGAAAAAGTTCGAATGCCTGAGAATCGGGCCCCAGACTCTTGTATCTCAATAGTACTATATTCTGGCGAAATATGGTTTATGAAACCTCGAGCTTCATGTTATCAGTTGTTTAGTAGTCAGTCCCATACTGCTACATAAGGTCATAAATGTTGTATTGTATATACAATATATCTTTTGTATAACTAGAAGAAAACATAACACTTGCTTTCGCACACAGAACTAAAATACCTAAATACCTAATATTTTCACAAATGTAGAGTAGGTATGTATTTATAATCAATTGTTTTTTTTTATATTAAAAACAAATTAACTTAGTTTAATCTAACAAAATCTTATTACACTGCACTGTGCGTTTTTATTACAAAATACCAATAGGTAAGTTCAATCAAAATTATCTACACTAAAAAAAGCAATACCTTTTTGCTAACAACTCAAAGGTTTCTTCTTAGACTCCTGTTTCATACTTGAATATTAGAGCCATATTACAATCAACTTTTTATTTACAATTTTTATTAGCTCAGTCCTTCACATTCAGCAAGGTTATAGGTAATTTTTTGTGCTTTTATTACCTCGGCAACAAACTAAAACAAGTCTTACAAAATAAAGCAATATCCTTAATCTTCACAACACATGTCTCACAAATTTATACCATTAGAACACATTAAAATAAACTCTGCTGTCATAGGAATTTATGAACTGATGGCATAGCTTCTTTGACATTACAACTACAACTTAGTCTGAACAGATAATTTTCAGTTCAAGTTCACTGCTCGCACTGAACACTTGATACACTTCAGAGCTTTAACAGCCTAGTCTGAATAAACTCTGTATAAAATAAGATAGGGAGAAAAAACCAGCCCCTGATGAGTGTCTTGTCGGTTCTACATGTTAAAAGGTCTCCTGCTGTAGGATTGGCAAACCCATGTCGTAGCCTCTTCGACATTACAACTACAGCAGACCAAATATAAAATTACCAATTTCATCACTTCACTTATTCGTATTTTTAACAGACTGCCTGCCTAGCATAACCATCATTATATCACGCGATACGATATAGCACGTCATGCTGTCTTGCTTAACCCACTAAGCCGGATGAGCATGAGCGGCTTTTACACCTTAGTGGGGTAAGCAAGACAACTTGCCGTACCATATCATATCGATAAAAGTCGCTCATGCTAAGCCGGCTGGATTGAATCTGTCCAGTTTATCATTGTGTTCTTGACAATAGTATCACATTAATTTCACTGCGCACCCGACACTAGTATCACATTAACTTCCCTGCGCACTCAACACTAGTATCACATTAACTTCACTGCGCACCCGACACTAGTATCACACCGCCTGCGGGGGGCTGTCGAGGCAGTCGGCGATGCTGAACACGTAGGCGAGGCAGCCGAAGCGCAGCAGCGCGGCGTGCGGCACGATGGCGGAGCCCTCCCAGGCGCCGCCCGCGCCCGCCGGGCCCCCCGCGCCCCCCGCGCCCCCCGCGCCCCCCGCGCTCCCCGCGCCCCCCGCGCCCCCCGCGCCCCGCGACCCGCAGCGGCAGGGGCCCTCGTCGCCCGTGGGCAGGGTCAGCTCGCCGTTTATTCTGTAACATGAAAAATAATACATTATTTCTGAAATTCTGACAAATTATTTTTTATTGAAAAATTGAAAACTCTGTAGCTCAGTGGCTAGAACAGTCGCCCGGAAAGCGAAAGGTCGTGGGTTCGAGTCCTATCGGAGCTGGTTGTGAGATGGGTCGATTTTTCAGTTCCATTCAGTTTCCAATTTTCAATAATAAAATTGCATTGTGAATACAAAAAAGTAAAAAAAGTTAAATAAATATTTTTTAATTTTACTCTTTTGCATTCACAATCTAGGTGTTATTGTTGATCGAAGTTCACAATGCAAATTTTTATTATTGAAAGTAAAGTATGTTTTAGAAAAAAAAACAACCCGTCTCACAACTTGCTTCGATGCTAGGACTCAAACCCACTTTCGTTGTTTCTGACAATAATAATAATAGTTATTTAAATTTTTACTTTTTTGCATTCACAATGCAATTTTTATGCAATGCAATGCAATTTTCTTTCGTGTGTGTGGGTAGTAATACCTTCACATTGATGAAATTAGCGCTAACTATATAGCAGAAGTATTGGATAAATTCGACGCTTCTCGTAACGACTCCGTAGCTCAGTGGTTAGAGCAGTCGCCCGGAAACCGAAAGTTCGTGGGTTCGAGTCCCATCGGAGCTAGTTGTGAGACGGGTAGATTTTTTTCTAAAATACTTCATTTTTCATTTTTAATTTATTTTCCTTAATTTCATACATACATTATTATCAGTCACCGTCCGGAGACCGTGGCCGCGGGGTCAGATCGCACGCATACAGTACGCCATTCAGTCATATAGCCCCGTAAGACATTAACCCACTCACCTTCTCGCGGGTCTCTCAGTCCTCAGCAGCTGTCGCAGAGGTCGCGCGCGGTCACCGTCCGGAGACTGTGGCCGCGGGGTCAGGTCGCACGCGTACAGTACGCCATTCACTTCCGTACCCCACTCCGAGTAGTTTATCAGCTCGAAGTGACGGGTTACCTGGGACAGAAAGTTAATTTGAGATATAAAAAAAATTTAGGCAATAAATAAATAGGTATGTACTTATGATATAAATTGTCAACATTTTCCTATTCCAAGACTTTAAAAAAAAAGGTTTAAAGCGTTATTTTCTTAATTTTATAAGATTGGCACATATTCAAGTATGGAGAATACTTGTGTAAGGTGATGATGATTGAGATTAAAAAAAATATAATAATAATAATAAATTTCATTTAATAACCGTGACTGTACCTAAATATTGTACATATTATTATTGTCATATAAACCAAACCTGTATACAAAATTTTAGCTCCATCGGACACTGGGAAGTGGGTCAAATTAAGCTTGCAAGATTTGTCCCCCACTAACTAACATGGCAAGTTAAGAAAAAGCTTGTAAAAAGAGCTTGTAATAGATATTGAATATTGATGAAAACTATAGGGCAGGAAGTGTGAGTGCAGATCTCGATTTAAACGCGTCTGGACAGTATCATCATCATCCATCACCAAGGAGATTCTACAAGGAAACTGGAGTTTTCAGGCTGAATAAAAAAGTGTACCCAGCAAATTTGACATTTGACTACCAGTGGCTGTCTGTTGTCTCATATGACCATACGTTTTGTTTCAAAGTATAGGTGAGACGGAAGACAGCCACAGGCTACAAAAAAAGTGTTAGTACTACCAGAGGGGTCTCATCGCGAACAAAAAAAATAAGTTCAAAATTGTCTCAATAGATGGCGATACGTGTTTCGCTTACGGTTTTATCATATCAAATAAAACGAAAAACCACAATAAAAGCCACTGGAAAGTGTCATAAATTTACTGTCATATTTAAAAAAGAATCGATTTACAAAATGTTCGTATTTACAATACTATTTGGAGCATTTTAGAAATTCAATAATATCAATACCTTTCTTGCCCGCAAGCATGCCCGAAAGCACTTAGCTTATGCTTTACGCTCGCTTAGTTGTGTGATACCTGCTATTCAACACTAGATGGCTCTCGTGGCGCTCGTATAAAGTTTAAAGGTCGTAATAAACCCTGGGAATTGTAATTCGTAAAGAAGCTTTTGAAAAATATTTTTTTAACTATCGCAGATAGGATAGGATATTAAATAATCCACAGATTACGATAGAATGTTATCCTATTACTTTATTTGCCTTAAAGCGCTACTCGCCGCTAGAAGGCGTTTTTGTGATGGCGAAGTATTAAGGCCGGTACACACGTTCAAGCAATGTCTGCTTCACCAAATCTAGTCGGCGCTACACGCGTTCCGATTTGGTCAGGCCCCAGGCCGCACCAAGCTGTAGTTGCATGACGTGTTGCCAGCCACTGCTAATCTCCCAAAATTAATATTATTTTTGAATACTTAAAACATAGATTTGCCTCCAATAAATAGATTAGATTAGATTAGATTAGATTATATATAGGACAAACAAAAATATGTCCGGTTTTTTATTGTTTAAATTATTATAATAATTCTATTTCATTATTTTTTAATTTTCTGTTATTTTCATTAAGATACTAAAACTTGCTAAATATTTACTAGAGAAGCGCCGAGTACTCAGTTATTAATCGTTACTCGGCGTACTCGGCAATTTTTATAGTACTCGTATTCGGCTCGTTATAAAAGCCGAGTAATCAAACGTTAGAAAAAAATGGTTTTAATTTTGAGAGCGATAATAGTAGTCATCATCATCAGCAGTACGACATCCACTACTAAGCATAGGCCTAATAATAGGATAATAGTAGTATTATGCATATTTAATTAGGGTAATTACTTAACATTAAAATTTATTAATTTGCGAAGTTTGAATCACATGAAGAAAAAATTAAGAATAGGACACTGGAAAATATTATTTATGATATAAAATGTAATTTAAGATATAAAAAGTATAAGAATTTAGCACTAAAATTGCTTTGGCACTATAAAATAATTCTACAAACCAAACCACCAAACGCATCACCCGTACACAATTTGTAAAGAAATGACTGACTAGGAGTAAAAGTACCTGGACGCAACTGGGTGAAGGAAGGGGATGAGGGCGGCGAGGTACCGCTCGCTCGCTGGCTGCACTCCGCGGTCATGTTTGAACGTGTTTTTCGCGTATTACTCCTATTCCTATACTTATAAACTGAACCGAGTTACTCGAACGAGTACTCGGTTTGATAAAGACAAAACGGAGTATTACTCGGTACTCGGTTACTCGGTAAACTTTGTACTCGGCACATCTGTAATATTTACTTAAACCAGCACTTAATATAAATAAATAAATAAATAACTTCTTACATTCACACCAATTATCTAAGCCCATTTAAATTTCATTAAGAAACTGTATCATGGAAAACTTGATAACGGATAAATATATACTTAAATACTTTTTGTTTGTAAATACATACTTAATATACATTGTAAACACCCAGACCAAGACAAATAGACATGTTCATGCACACAAACATTTGTCTTGTTTGGGAATCGAACCCGAGACCGCTGGCGCAGAAGGTGGGTAGCCTACACCTGCGCCAAATCGGTCGTCAAATCCGATGGATCCGATCCGAACTTATTGATGTGGTGTTATGCCTTTTTTTATTAAATAAGTTTTACGACAAAATGCGCCTTATTAAATAAAATAAACAGAAAAATAGATATAATAATATTTGCATAAATGGACATATTAAAACCATTTGTTCGTTCAGTCCTACGCAAAAGTAATGAAAGAGCAATTAAATTGAATCCTCTGAAAATCCCTTAAACCTCGGACGACTACGCTACACTCGTCCAGGAGGACTATCGGCTAAGAAATATTATGGATATGGGCATGGGCTTCAACTGTAATTTGAATTCCCTCTTTTGGTAGATTTTTGCTGCTTTGTTCTATTGAACGTTGCTAGCTAGCAATTATTATACCCGACCCGACGTCACTAAAGAGGGAACAGATAGCGGCATTTTTTTTTATAAACTTGACCTAAAGTTCGGAAAAACTTATGAATTTCATATCCATAAAGTTACGCGGTAGCCCCCCAGATTTGGTTCGGAGCGCAAATTGGCGGCGCGGGGCGCCGGGCGGTCGGAACGGAATGTGTGTACCGGCCTTTAGGCGGCGGCGTTGCCAGCCCAGCACCTCTGTCTCCGCGCGGTTTGTTCGAGTGTGGGCGCATGCCGACAACGCGTGCGAGCGACGCGAATTGGCAACGTCGCGGTCGGTCGTCGTCGTCGTTGTCGCACAAGCACAACACAATTTCGTAATCTAGCGGTATTTAGTTCAAAATATTGTCCCAAAGATCTATTAATTTATTGGTGTGTATTTATTAACCCCCGAAGCAAAAAAAGGGTGTTATACTAGAAGTTTTTAACCCCCGCCGACGCATAAGGAGGGGTGTTATAAGTTTGACGTGTGTTTGTATCTGTCTGTCTGTCTGTCTGGGGCAACGTAGCTCCTAAACGACTGGACCGATTGTGATGCGGTTTTTTGAAATTGAAAGCCAAATTAATCAAGATGGTTCTTAGCCACGTTTGATGGAAATCTATCTGACCATTTATGGAGATGGTCAACTGCCTGCCGAAACGGTAAAAGGTACTCGGTTGGTTTAATTCTAATAAATTAAACAAAGCGTTGATTCTACTGAATCTAGTTTTTCGTTGTTAATTAGAATTTTCACAGGTACCTACCTACCTAAGTAGTCTGTCTGTAGGTACATTCGGCTATGAAAAAAGAATGCACTTTGTTTTCTTTGCATTAAGCTGCGAATTATTAGAATTAAACTAACCGAGTAGGTTAGGTACCTACTTGTGACAGTGCTTTGTTTACAATGTCGAAATTGGTTTTGTTTCTGTCTATGTTAAATATTATAGAAGTAGGTATCATCTGCAAAGAACACAATATCACAGAAGCTTTTTGCGAAACTGTGAGAATATTTTTACCTGTTAAATTACCTACCAATAGTGGCAAGATATTTCTTTTTTCTAAACAGATACTGGTGGCAGACTAGACACTTCCATAAAATAATGTACCTAGGTAGGTACCTCTTCGATTTATATTAATCGAAGATGTACCTACACCCTGGGGAAACTTAGGTGCAATAAAAAAATGGTACTTACCTAGCAAAAAAATTCTGTCTGTCTGTATGTATCTAGTTACCTACCTATACATGTACTAAACTTTCATTATTCGTAGTGCCTAAACGGATCAAGCGATTTTAATGCAGTTTTTAGGGTTCCGTAGCCCAATGGCAAAAAACGGAACCCTTATAGATTCGTCATGTCTGTCTGTCTGTCTGTCTGTCTGTCTGTCTGTCTGTCTGTCCGTCCGTCCGTATGTCACAGCCACTTTATTCCAAAACTATAAAAACTACACAGTTGATACTTGTTAGGTAGATGTATTCCGTGAACCGCTTTACGATTTTAATACAATAATAAAAAATAAAAACAAATTAAGGGGGGCTCCCCATACATAGAACTGAAACTGAAAAATATTTTTTTAATCAAATATATTCGTGTAGGTCTATAGATAGGTCTTTGAAAATAACATGGAGGTTTCTTAAATCATTTTTTCTCAAACTCAATATTTTGAAAGATAGAGCCTTCCAAAGTGGTAAAATGTGTGTCCCCCCCCCCCCTCTAACTTTTGAAATAAAAGAATGAAAAATCTAGAAAAAATATATGCTGTAGATTTTAATAAAAACTTTTGAACGAAAATTGGTTTGATCGATACATAGTCAGTACTTTTTGAGATATAAGGTGGGGCGGGGCAATTACAACTGTGGGGCAATTCAAACTACCTTGAATAACTTCGGTCTTATCCGTTATTTGAAACAGTGACATCTATATACAGGAAGCCGAAAGCAAGTTACTATACCTCGAACATAGATGGTGACGCTAGGCATGTGCATGACGCTTACAACAATGATACTTTGCCAGC
Organism: Crambus lathoniellus; assembly: GCA_949710035.1. NCBI lineage: Eukaryota > Metazoa > Arthropoda > Insecta > Lepidoptera > Crambidae > Crambus > Crambus lathoniellus. The sequence continues at coordinate 3,673,181 of OX453317.1, forward strand.
TACCATTTTCTGGTGTGTACGTCTAAGCAAGTGTCCTAAGGTTTTAAGATTTATTTGTGCTTCAAATGGTTCAATCTTCGATTTTTCAAGGCAAGATGGATAATGAAATCCCCCCTTTTGTTTATTTTATGTTTTTTCTTGTGTTCCTTGCGTATTTAGAAAGTTATGGTATTAGTTTTAATAACCCCACGTGAATGTTAATTCGGGGAATTCCAACTACATCGGACAGTCTGAATTTCCCGTCAAATTTTATATGAAAGTGAGAAAAGACAGTGTTGTACAAGTTTCGATATTACGTCGATAAATATCTTTGACGATTGCTTTTATAACTTCGACATTTTTCAATAGTTTCTACTATACAATTGACATACCTATATATTTAACTATATTTTTTCATACTCTTATACCTGCTTAACTAAGTGCCACAAATAAAGCACTTTTTAATACTTAAACCATTTCGACCTACTTTTTAAAGCCCTTAATTGATAATAATATAGGTATTTATATGGTGAAAGGCAACATGTAAGTTATCACAAAAATTTAAGAATTTTGCAATGACGTAAACTTGGTAAAAAACTTGAGAAAAAAGTTGAAAGGCATAAACCTTAGATTTTGCAAACATTGGGACCGGTTTAAAAATAATGAGCTTCTTTTTATTAAAGGTTTATACATTACCTAAGTAGATTTTTTATGAATGTAGAAAATAGAAAAAATAATATATCGACATGATCGACTGTGCTCGTACAAAAAATACTCGATATTTTGTGTCCCGTCACTAGTTACTATGGGTCGTAGTTAAAATTACCCCTCTTAATTTTTAAAGTGTGTTTTTACGAAAAAGAAGCGTTCTAATTTATAATAAGGTCCATATTTACGTGCCAGTTCCGTTTATCAACTCTGAATTCAACTTAGAGCTTTCTCAGACGACTAGGTGAGAAATTAAAAGAAATAGTTGGAATTTCCCGAAAAGGGGCTATTTCGACTAATTCCGACATTTTATGTTTAAAAACGTTTTTAAATAAATATAACATGTGTTTTTTTATGGATGTTTGCCATAAATAATCACCAAAAGTCAATTTATAACCAGGTTATGTTTGATTTAGAGTACATTATTATTATGTATAAAATTTTGATGCAAGAAAATTGTATGTGCGTCAAACCAGTCGAAATTGCCCCGCCCTACACATTTTCAAAAACCGCAAATGTAACTTTGTCATTCATACAAACACTATGAAAAACAAAGTTATATTTTGCTGACAGAAAATTATGTTGGAATTTTGGCAAGGTGTAGGCAATCGGTACGTTAAGTGTGTACGGAACCCTTCATGGGCGAGTCCAACTCGCACTTGGCCGATTTTAGGTTTTTTATTTTGTATGTAGGTAAATTAAAAAGGAAGATACTTACATATAAAAATAAAATTTAAGAAATAAGATTTTAAATTATTTTTATGCATTCACAGTGCAACTTTTGTAAGTATAGGAAAAATGTGATAGTAAAAAACCACGAGCCCTATAAGTTGCTTTCAGGCGGGATTCGAACCCGCGCCTCCGGGAATCCGGCCCGATGCTCTGACCAACTAAGCTACCGAAAGGCTTACACGACTCGTCGAATTTTGCTATTACTTGTTACGCTGTAGGCCAGCGTTGTTTCATCAATGTGAGGAAACCCTCGCATTCGAAAGAAACATTTTTACAAATGTTTAACAGTCGATTAAATTATTTTTATAAAAAAATAAAACCGCCTTCTAAAATACCACATCAAAAAAGTAAGAAATAATTCTTCACCAAATAAATAACGTAAGTACTTTGAAGTCGGGCGTGAAACATGTACAATTTTTTGTTGTTTTTGTTAAAACCCGCCCGACTTCAAAGTACTTACGTTATTTATTTGGTGAGGAATTATTTCTTACTTTTTTGATGTGGTTTTTTAGAAGGCGGTTTTATTTTTTTATAAAAATAATTTTTATTTCAGTCTTTTTAGTGCATCGTGTAGGCAAATTTGCGTGTTTTCTGGTAAATAGGTATGTGATCAAACTCAAAACCTCCTTTTTCGAAGTCGGTTAAAATACCTTGAGGTATCCCCTTTTTAACAAAACAAGAATCATCTAAATCGGTTTATAAACAAAGGAGTTATGCCTAAAGATACGTATTAAATTCACATAAAGTGGTAACGAAAACGTCAGTATTTTCAAGATTTCCTGAAAACTACTGAACCGATTTCAAAATTTCAAAAAACGGGACCAACTTGGAAACCAACCTGATGTAATAATGTTTAAACCATTTCAATCGGTGCAGCCGTCTTCGAGTAATCGGTGGACATACACAAAAAAAAAAAAAAAAAAAAAAAAAAACATAGATACAGACGAATAGAGAACCTCCTCCTTTTTGATTTAGAAGTCGGTTAAAAAGATAAAATTTCTCTCTTTGTCGGGGGACCCTCAAATTATAGGTACCCTTTTAGTACCTACCTAGGTACTTCTATGTTGTGGTCGGTCCCCCGATTGAGAGTTTTTTTTTTTTACTTTTTTAAGTTTGTTTTATGTCGGGGGTTTTTAAATGTTTTTCTTTATAAACTACTTAATACGACGGCATATTTTTTCTGTTTTCACGACGGCATATTTAAAAAAAATGCAAATGTTTATATAAGAAGCAAACAGTCACTCTATGTGAGTTACGATTACAAAGTGATTATAAAATCATTAGCACTCATTAGTGTGAAAAATGGAAAATGAAGTAAGTATTTAGAAAAAATTGACCGATATTTTGGCATCTATTATTAGGTACCTTTAGGAAGACCCCTGGACGTAATTTATTTGTATTTCTCTTCAATGAGCCCGAAGGCATTTAAATAGATTGTATTAAATAAAATAGTAGTTTTGACCAGTACTTATACTGTTTCCGCCTTGACCACGTAGAGGTAGGTACTCGTAATTTATGTTATTTACGAATTTGCATTTTCATTTAAATTTATAATCAAGATTTTTAAAAGAATTGATTAAAGTAGGTGTAGGTACTTACATGGATATTTAAATAAATTCTAAAGAAAATATTTTTTTTGAATTCTCAAGATATTCAGTACCTATAAAAAGTTTGTAAAAAGTATGATATCACGCTTTGTGGTGTGGTTAAGAATGGTTCTAATTCAATTTATCTTTCTCAATATCTGGAATACTTAAACAAACAGTGCTCATTCGCTGAACAACCTTCCTTAGGCCGCTATATTCGTATATCTTAAACTTTATCTAGGCTCTTGAGGGACATCAGATGTACCAGACTTTAGAAAATACTAAGTCTCTAGTACTCTAGTCCACCGATTAACAAGCAGGCATCGTCGCGGAACTCACACCTAGCAAACCAAGCCACTGGCGCTACGCTACCTAGCGGTGGTTTCTAGCGTAAAAACCCAAAAATGCAGTAAATAACAGTTATACTGTAAATAACGCTTGGTTATTTTCGTTACTAACCGGCTTCGCATCTCCCGCACTTGTGTTGCCCACCGATATCGGCACGACAATCTCAACAATTACACTAGTGTAACAAAACAGTGTAACCACGGGTCCGAAGTGAATCTGTCGACGACGATATCGTTGACTGTAACGACACAGTGTGAAAGCATTTAGTAGTGATTGTGTCAAACTGCCATTCCGACGATATCGTGCCGATATCCTGTCGGTACTGTTATCGTCCAATGTGAAAACGCCCGATATCGGAACGATATATCGGTATGTGACACGATAACCAGCAGCTTGCTATGCGGTTAGTCGAATTGCGATAGCAAAAGTAAGCGCGCGATTCCAAAAGTTTAACAGAATATACGAGGTAATAATGGTAATATTTTTAAGTGCACCATGCAAGCAATTTTCGTGTAGTTTGCTGGTAAATAGGTACTTACCTAAACAGGATAGGATGTACATACACATAAACCGCATCAATAAAAACACTCGTCTGATGAAAACCATATCAAAATCGGTTCAGCCAAACGTGAGATAATTACGCACAATAACATAGGGACATGAATGTACACACGACAGCACATCAAGTTATACAGTTGAACTGCGATAACAGCTTTTATTACGTAGGGCATTAAGGCGGTCTCAAGGTCAACATGTATAGTCTGATGTGCCGCCGTGTGTACATGCGGGTCAAACTGAAAACCTCCTTTTTTGAAGTCGGTTAAAATACTAAAACCTTCTCGTAAATGTATTAAATACTTAGGTAGTTTTCTGAAAACCGCATCTCACGGACAAACATTCATACATGCTGGTCAAACTGAGAACCTCCTTTTTTGAAGTCAGTTAAAATACCAAAACCTTCTCTTATATGTAACAAATACTTTTCTGAAACCGCATCTCGCAGACAAACATTAGATAAGTACATGCGGGTCAAACTGAGAACCTCCTCTTTTGAAGTCGGTTAAAATACCAAAACCTTCTAAATGTAACAAATAGGTACTTTTCTGAAAACCGCATCTCGCGGATAAACATACATAAGTAGGTACTTACATACGGGTCAAACTGAGAACCTCCTTTTTTGAAGTCGGTTAAAATACTAAAACCTTCTCGGAAATGTATTAAAAAGGTAGTTTTCTGAAAACCGCATCTCGCGTACAAACATACATACATACAGGTCAAACTGAAAACCTCCTTTTTTGAAGTCGGTTAAAATACTAAAACCTCGTAAATGTAACAAATACTTTCCTGAAAACCGCATCAAAATCGGTTCAGCCAAACGCGAGATAATCGCGGACAAACTACCTACCTACCTACTTTATTTACTACTAGCGGCCGCCCGCGGTTTCACCCGCGTGGTTCCCGTTCCCGTGGGAATATCGAGATAAAAAGTACATATAAACCTTCCTTTTGAATCACTCTATCTATTAAAAAAAACGCATCAAAATCCGTTGCGTAGTTTCAAAGATTTAAGCATACAAAGGGACATAGGGACAGAGAAAGCGACTTTGTTTTATACTATGTAGTGATACCTTGAAAATAAAGTACCTACTTACTTAGGTAGGTAGGTACCTACTAAAATCGACTCGTCTCTCAACTATCTCCGATGAGACTCGAATCCACGACCTTTCACTGTCCGGGCGAATGCTCTAACCACTGAGCTACGGAGTCATTGTTTTTTCTGATACTTCATTTTCAATGTTTAATAAAATAGGTATTATTTTCTACTTATGTACGGTCGAACCAATTGAATCGCAACCCATTTTGCTAATTTGTTTGAAAACGCAAAACTTTAAAGGTAAATGTCAATGTCAATTAGTTTGAGTTTCAATAATTATCTGTTTTAGAAAATGAACTTTCGGTGGGTAAACTACCTAATCGATTAGTTCGACTGTAACTTACTGTACTTTAATTAAAAAACTATAAAAGGCTTGTTCGGGCAAAGGTATATTGGGTAGGTAGGGTACAACAGTCAAACTACTTAAATCTTGAATCGTGATTCGTTCGTGGCGTGACCTACCATAAGTTCTCCGTGCGGCCCGCGCGGTCGCTCGCAACCGCCCGCACACGGGAGCCCGGAACCACTGATAATATAATACTATCCGGAACGGAGAAACGGGAGGCGCTAGAACATCGTTTCACATCACAGCAACGCGGGTCGGTCCGTACGGCCCGACTATTGGTACCTATTCTACCGAATCCGGTGTGTGAAAGAGCTGTGTAACCAGCCCAACAGATTTTAAAATTCTGTAAGGTTGCGATTTAAATTTGTTGACATTGACACTGACTTTTATAGTATTGACGCTTGCAAACAAATCATTAGCAAAATGGGTCATGCCATGATTCAATTGGTTCGACTGTACCTACCTTATCAACTAATATCACATCATCGGCATCGGCAGGTTGCATTGCAATGCAACGCGTGCGTGTTCATGTTCATGTACGCTACGCAACTCAGTAAAGTAGCACTCAATAAAAAATAAGTCTTACGTATACTATTTTTAAAGTTTGAATTCGCATATATACGCGGTTACTAGCGCCACCTTTTGTCCAGGGGCTTAAAACAGTTCGTAACTTGACTAACGCTATCTGTTGACGGGAAGCGAAAAACGGGCTCGGTTTACAAAGCACAGCTCCCTTCAATAGCGACCTCTAGCGAAATAAAAGAGGAAACTAAACTGCCCGCAAGTTTTTGCCCGCTAGGGACGGTCACATTTCTTGTATGGGATGAGGCATCTGTACTAGTATAGTATTATATTATCTGTGGTACTACTATCTCCAGTTCCCTTTGTTGAATCTCCTTGTCCATCACTGTCCAGCTTCTGGCAGTACCTCGTCCATGAATATGGTGGCGTGGTGCGGCGAGGCGTGGCGGCAGGCGCGGTCCAGACGCACGCGACAGCTACTGTCCGTGCCGATGGTCAAGCTCGAGCTGCGCATAGGAATGGGCGAGCCCACTGACTCGCCTACGCCGTTCCTGTCAACAAAGGATTTGTATTTTAATTTACCATGGTTTACTCGGAAGACAACAAATGATGTAGGATTTTGAATTTAAAGGGTATCACACATTATGAAAGGGGAGAATGAACAGAGAGCAAAAATTGATAAGTTAGGGCTCGTTCAAGGAGAGGCGACGCGGGCAAATTGGGCATCATTGGTGTGTCACATTGACTTATTTGATTAGACATCTGTCGCGAGCGCGCAATTTTATAACAACATTGCTCCTTTAACGAGCACTTTGACACTGTAGCGACGGATTTGCATCGTTACATAATCATCTCGCTTATGTAGCGATGTAAACGTCGACCGACCGTCGAGTAACGAAGAAATGTAGTATCAGCAAAAAGTACGAATGTAAACATCGACGCTCAAGCCTGACGTCAAACACTACGTCAAGATAGAACTGAAGAATTGTATGGAAACATGAATGGCGCTTACTGAATTTTTCAGATGCGCAATACCACAGCCGTCTCTATCGTCTTCTACAAGCCATGCGCATAAAATTGGCAACGTAGTTTTAAGTGAACCGATTTGACACCGTTTGCACCGTTTGACAGGTAAACAGCGAGTAAACCTCGGGTACTGAATCCTATGGAGATGGCATATCTTCTATAGATCTATACAAATAAATAAAATTGGAGTGTCTGTTTGTAACATTAAATAACCGCTTTTTACGACGTGCATATGATTAAATATACGGTACATATACCAAAATGTCATTTTTTACAATTTTTGTCTGTCTGTCTGTTTGTTTTGGCTAATCTCTGAAACGGCTGGACCAATTTTGACGGACCGATTATACGACAATTAGAAGTAGTTTAAAATTGAATTCCAAGATTTTCTTACATTGTGACTTACTACTTACACCTCACTTTTTCGTAGGTATGCCACCTCCATAGGATTTAGTACTCAGAGGAGTAAACCGGTTCACAGCAATGTTGCCGTTCCGTATCATAGCATGGCTTGTAGAAGACGATAGAGACGGCTGTGGCAATACAAATTCCAACTGGGCTGCGGTCCCCAAGCTCGGACCTCGCTCGGACGACGCACTTCCCTTTTCGCTGAAATCATCCTGCCTCTATATAGACCATGTGACATTAGTACTCTCACCGGCGGTGTTCATAGACAGCTGACAGCGTTGCCCTAACTAACCCAGCTGGTACAGTCTCTTGGGGCGGGGCTTCAGGCTCGGCCGGGCTGGGCGGCGCCCCCCAGACGGCGCTGGCGATGCGGCGACATATAGCGACCTGTATACTACCACTGTGTATAGCACACTCACCGGCGGTGTTCATACACAGCTGACAGAGTCCCCCTAACCGGAGATCAAGAAGCATTGGTTCTGGAGAAAGCAGGGGAGGTGCGATAGACAGCAACCTGTTTAGTATATTTATGGGACAACTAAGTATAATACACTCACCGCCAGAGTTCGGTGACGGCGCTAAGAGTAGCCATCACTAATCTAACAGAGTAGTCTTCACAGGCGAAGATGCGGCGGCGAATAGCGATCTGAATAGTACCACAGTACACGTATATAGAACACTCATCGCCAGTGTTCGTATAGCGACCTGAATAGTACCACAGTACACGTATATAGAACACTCATCGCCAGTATTCGTATAGCGACCTGAATAGTACCACAGTACACGTATATAGAACACTCATCGCCAGTGTTCGTATAGCGACCTGAATAGTACCACAGTACACGTATATAGAACACTCATCGCCAGTGTTCGTATAGCGACCTGAATAGTACCACAGTACACGTATATAGAACACTCATCGCCAGTGTTCGTATAGCGACCTGAATAGTACCACAGTACACGTATATAGAACACTCATCGCCAGTGTTCGTATAGCGACCTGAATAGTACCACAGTACACGTATATAGAACACTCATCGCCAGTGTTCGTATAGCGACCTGAATAGTACCACAGTACACGTATATAGAACACTCATCGCCAGTGTTCGTATAGCGACCTGAATAGTACCACAGTACACGTATATAGAACACTCATCGCCAGTGTTCGTATAGCGACCTGAATAGTACCACAGTACACGTATATAGAACACTCATCGCCAGTGTTCGTATAGCGACCTGAATAGTACCACAGTACACGTATATAGAACACTCATCGCCAGTATTCGTATAGCGATCTGAATAGTACCACAGTACACGTATATAGAACACTCATCGCCAGTGTTCGTATAGCGACCTGAATAGTACCACAGTACACGTATATAGAACACTCATCGCCAGTATTCGTATAGCGACCTGAATAGTACCACAGTACACGTATATAGAACACTCATCGCCAGTGTTCGTATAGCGACCTGAATAGTACCACAGTACACGTATATAGAACACTCATCGCCAGTGTTCGTATAGCGACCTGAATAGTACCACAGTACACGTATATAGAACACTCATCGCCAGTGTTCGTATAGCGACCTGAATAGTACCACAGTACACGTATATAGAACACTCATCGCCAGTGTTCGTATAGCGACCTGAATAGTACCACAGTACACGTATATAGAACACTCATCGCCAGTGTTCGTATAGCGACCTGAATAGTACCACAGTACACGTATATAGAACACTCATCGCCAGTGTTCGTATAGCGACCTGAATAGTACCACAGTACACGTATATAGAACACTCATCGCCAGTGTTCGTATAGCGACCTGAATAGTACCACAGTACACGTATATAGAACACTCATCGCCAGTGTTCGTATAGCGACCTGAATAGTACCACAGTACACGTATATAGAACACTCATCGCCAGTATTCGTATAGCGACCTGAATAGTACCACAGTACACGTATATAGAACACTCATCGCCAGTGTTCGTATAGCGACCTGAATAGTACCACAGTACCTATGTATATAGAACACTCACCGCCAGTGTTCGTAGACGGCGCTAAGAGTAGCCATCACTAATCCAACAGGGTAGTTTTCACAGCGACGATACGGCGGCGAATCGAATAGCGACCTGTATAGTATCACTATGTTTAGCACACTCACCGGCGGTGTTCATACACAGCTGACAGTGTCGCCATAACCAACGCAGCGGTATAGTTTCCACGGGCGCAGCTTTAGACGGCGGTAATGCGCCGGCATATAGCAACCAATATACAAAAATGGAAAATGAAGTATTTAGAAAAAATCGACCCGTCTCACAACCAGCTCCGATGGGACTCGAACCCACGACCTTTCGCTTTCCGGGCGACTGCTCTAACCACTGAGCTACGGAGTCGTTTCTCTGGGCGGCGCCCCCCAGACGGCGCTGGCGATGCGGCGGCATATAGCGACCAATATACACTCAACGCAATGATACACTCAACAATGTCAGTGGTTGAAGACAGCACTATGGATTGTGGTCTTACCAATCCCCTGATTGAACCCCAGTTCAACAGGCATAGGTGCTGGTGAACGCAGGCGAGAGCTATAGACAGCAACCTGTATACTACATTTGTGGGGCAATACACTCACCGAAGATGTTCATACACAGCTGACAGCGTGGCCCTCACCAACCCCGCCGGTACAGTGTCCTGGGGCGGGGCTTCAGGCTCGGCCGGGCTGGGCGGCGCCCCCCAGACGGCGCTGGCGATGCGGCGACATATAGCGACCTGTATACTACTACTGTGTATAGCACACTCACCGGCGGTGTTCATAGACAGCCGACAGAGTCGCCCTTACTAATTTAGCAGCTATAGTCTTGGGGCGCAGCTGGCCTGAGTGGCGGTAATACGCCGGCATATTATAGCAACCAATATGATACACTCAACAATGTCAGTGGTTGAAGACAGCGCTATGGATTGTGGCCTCACCAATCAGGGGTTCAACAGGTATTGGTTTTGGTCAGAGCAGGCGAGAGCTATAGACAGCAACCTGTATAGTAAATTTATGGGACAACTAAGTATAATACACTTACTAGCGGTGTTCGTAGATGGCGCTAAGAGTAACCATCAGACAGGATAGTCTTCACAGGCGGCGATGCGGCGGCATATAGCGACCTGTATAGTATCACTGTATATAGCACACTCACCGGCGGTGTTCATAAACAGCTGACGGTGTCGCCATAACCAACGCAGCGGTATAGTTTCCACGGGCGCAGCTTTAGGCGGCGGTGATGCGCCGGCATATAGCAACCAATATGATACACTCAACAATGTCAGTGGTTGAAGACAGCGCTATGGATTAAGTGGCCTCACCAATCAGGGGTTAAACAAGCAATGGTTCTGGTGAAAACAGGCGAGGGGTGATAGACAGCAACCTGTATAGTACATTTATGGGACAATACACTCACCGGCGGTGTTCATAAACAGCTGACAGCGTCGCCCTAACTAATCCAGCCGGTAGTCTCTTGGGGCCCAGCTTTAGGCGAGCCGACCTGGGCGACGGCAGTGCGGCGGCATATAGCAAACAATATACACTCAACGCAATGATACACTCAACAATGTCAGTGGTTGAAGACAGCACTATGGATTGTGGTCTTACCAATCCCATGGGTTTCAATACCCCAGTTCAACAGGCATAGGTGCTGATGAACGCAAGCGAGAGCTATAGACAGCAACCTGTATAGTACATTTGTGGGGCAATACACTCACCGACGATGTTCATACACAGCTGACAGCGTGGCCCTCACCAACCCCGCCGGTACAGTGTCCTGGGGCGGGGCTTCAGGCTCGGCCGGGCTGGGCGGCGCCCCCCAGACGGCGCTGGCGATGCGGCGACATATAGCGACCTGTATACTACTACTGTGTATAGCACACTCACCGGCGGTGTTCATAGACAGCCGACAGAGTCGCCCTTACTAATTTAGCAGCTATAGTCTTGGGGCGCAGCTGGCCTGAGCGGCGGTAATACGCCGGCATATTATAGCAACCAATATGATACACTCAACAATGTCAGTGGTTGAAGACAGCGCTATGGATTGTGGCCTCACCAATCAGGGGTTCAACAGGTATTGGTTCTGGTCAGAGCAGGCGAGAGCTATAGACAGCAACCTGTATACTACATTTGTGGGGCAATACACTCACCGACGATGCTCGTAAACAGCTGACAGCGTCACTCTAACCAACCCCGCCGGTACAGTGTCCTGGGGCGGGGCTTCAGGCTCGGCCGGGCTGGGCGGCGCCCCCCAGACGGCGCTGGCGATGCGGCGGCATATAGCGACCTGTATAGCACGTTTACGGGCCAACCACATAAAATACCGAATGGCGACCGCAAGACGGACGACGTTACATGGTTGGCCCCCTACAAGGTGGACTGACGATCTGGTTGCAATCGCGGTGTGCCGCTGGATGCGGGCCAAGCACAATCGATCGCTGTGGAGATCTTAAGGGAGGCCTATGTCCAACAGCGGGCGTCGTATGGCTGAAATGATGTATGATACATTCACCGACGTAGCTTTAATCCAGCAGGTATAGTTTCAACAGCGGCATACAGCGACCTGAATGAATAGTACACAGGACAGCACATCAAGTTATACAGTTGAACTGCGATAACAGCTTTTATTACGTAGGGCATAAAGGCGGTCTCAAGGTCAACATGTATAGTCTGATGTGCCGCCGTGTGTACATTTAAAGGAAGTACAGCACACTCACCGGCGGTGTTCAAAGACAGCTGACAGCGTCGCTCTAACCAACCCCGCCGGTACAGTGTCCTGGGGCGGGGCTTCAGGCTCGGGCGGGCTGGGCGGCGCCCCCCAGACGGCGCTGGCGATGCGGCGGCGGTCGGCGGCGGACAGCAGCGCGGAGGGCAGCCGGGCGCCGCGCCGCGCCAGCTTGGCGCCGGCCACCGAGCGGCGCACGCACGCCGACACGCGCGGGCCCACGCCGCACACCGACCACTCGCCGAAACACTGCTCGCCCCACATCACCTAAACGTGCAACGTTCATTCACTTTAGTGTCCCATTCAATGTCATGATCATCGTCTAAGTTTTTAACAGCAGCGGAAGTTCTTTCACTCAAATTGAAAAAAACGATTACAAAACTCATTTTATAGATAATATAATAGAATATTAAACCAGAGTTCATATGAGGTTCGATGCATAAAACACCACCTGCTACCCCTTTAGATTCGTAGAAATATTTATGACTTGGCTTATTTGTCCAAAATAGGGCAATGCAGACTCGAAGGAACTGGTAGAACTAGTGATGGGTTTTTATCTGGATAAATACTCAAAATTGATAAATACTCATAAATACCCATTTTTACTTGAGTATTCATCCAAAAAGGCGGATAAATACTCTTTGAACATTTTTATTTCTATTTAACGTAAATTTTGAAATTAGAATGTAGGCAATTAGTATTTTTAAGATAAAATATGTGTTTCTGCGTTTTTAAATATTAATGAATAATAGCAAAAGAACTAGGTATCTAATATTTCAAGTTATTTATATTTTTTCTTGCATTCACAATGCAATTTTTATTATTGAAAAATTGAAAATGAAGGACACTATGAAAAACAAAGTTATTTTACGCTGGTTCAAAATAAATAGTGGTATACCCGACTGCATTATGACAACATTTTGGTACTTTGGTTTTGGATTTTGGTACTGTTTTGACAAGAAAACAGCAATGCAATGTCAAAATATAAAAAAATCCAAGATGGCAGCCAAATTCTTTGTTTGTGGGCTGATTTTTATGAAATTCGACTTATTGTCATTTTTGACATTGCGTTGCTGTTTTCTTGTCAAAATAGTACCTAAAACCGAGTTTCATCAAAATCAGCCCACTAACAAAAAAGTTGGCCGCCATCTTGGATTATTTAATATTTTTAACATTGCGTTGCTGTTTTCTTGTCAAAATAGTTCCACAAACCGAGTTCCATAAAAAGCGGCTCACATTCGTCAAATCTAGTCCAGCAAAACAAAAGCTGTGCGTGGAAACAGCTAAAAAGATTCTTATCCGTGATTTTGAGTAAATATCAGATAAAAACGGATAAAAACGAGTATTTATCCATTTTCGATAAATATCCGAGTATTTACTCTTTGAGTATTTATCCACTGCCCATCACTAGTTAGAACACATAAAGTTTGTGATACCTTGCAGTTCAACCACGCGTGTACGAATTATCGACAAAATATGGGCCATTTCGGGCATGTGTCATTTTGCGTAATCAAAATGTGAAATAATGTGTGAAATTGAGAACAGCTATCACTAGATAGCTGAACGAACTATCGTTCGTGGCGATTGTTCAACTCATTTGAGCGATTAAACTGATATCGATCTATATTTGAATAGTACTGCATCACTGAAACGAGCACTAACAGTGGAAGTAAATACTAACGTGGATAGTTTAGTTGGGTGTTATTTTGTTATAAAGCATGTTGTATTATTTGTATCAATGACTGATGTTTTCTGATTAATTAAGTAAGTCTACTTGCTAATTGTTTATCATTCCTGATGTCAAAGCATATTCGTATTAGGGAAAAAAACGCATTTATCTACTCGCAAATCATTTTTTTAACTAATTTGTATCCAACATGTGAAACTGTTAATTGGCTAATGACTAACTATATTTTATAGAAACATTTGTATTTAGTAGCTGTTGGCAACAGCCTGTTGCTGCTTCAACAGAGTTATTTTATCTGAGAAGTTATTGACTGAAATAAACTGTAAAAAAAAGTAATAAGTGGCGTAAGAAGCAACTAGTCGTCACCCACGGCTTTGCACGCATGTAGTTCAGTTATTTCGCACAGAGTTTTTGCTCTATAGTTTAGATAAGACTTTAATAAAGAGTCAAGAAATCTATAATTCTAATAAGGATAATCCGCAAAAGGACCTAAGTCACCAATATGGCCGAGTCGCTAAGTCGCAGCAGTAAACTCCCAAGGGTTTGATGATGATGATGTATACCTGCTGCAGCCGTTGCCAGGCCAACAGCCGCACCAGCCTGGTATCCAGTTGCATCAGCTGAGAGTCCAAGCAGGCCAGCAGTTCCATACGTCGTCATCAGCTCGTGACTCCACCCTTACTCCTGGAGGATATCAATGAAGGTATACCTGCTGCAGCCGCTGCCAGGCCAACAGCCGCACCAGCCTGGTATCCAGCTGCATCAGCTGAGAGTCCACGCAGGCCAGCAGTTCCATACGTTGTCATCAGCTCGTGACTCCACCCTTACTCTTGGAGGATATCAATGAAGGTATACCTGCTGCAGCCGTTGCCATGCCAACAGCCGCATCAGCCTAGCATCCAGCTGCATCAGCTGAGAGTCCGTGCAGGCCAGCAGTTCCATACGTCGTCATCAGCTCGTGACTCCACCCTTACTCTTGGAGGATATCAATGAAGGTATACCTGCTGCAGCCGTTGCCATGCCAACAGCCGCATCAGCATAGCATCCAGCTGCATCAGCTGAGAGTCCGTGCAGGCCAGCAGTTCCATACGTCGTCATCAGCTCGTGACTCCACCCTTACTCTTAGAGAATATCAATGAAGGTATACCTGCTGCAGCCGTTGCCAAGCCAACAGCCGCACCAGCCTAGCATCCAGCTGCATCAGCTGAGAGTCCACGCAGGCCAGCAGTTCATTACATCGTCATCAGCTCGTGACTCCACCCTTACTCTTAGAGAATATCAATGAAGGTATACCTGCTGCAGCCGTTGCCAAGCCAACAGCCGCACCAGCCTAGCATCCAGCTGCATCAGCTGAGAGTCCACGCAGGCCAGCAGTTCATTACATCGTCATCAGCTCGTGACTCCACCCTTACTCTTGGAGGATATCAATGAAGGTATACCTGCTGCAGTCGCTGCCAAGCTAACAGCCGCACCAGCCTAGTATCCAGTTGCATGAGCTGAGAGTCCACGCAGGCCAGCAGTTCCATACATCGTCATCAGATCGTAACTCCACCCTGGCTGTACTCTTGAAGATATCAATGAAGGTATACCTGCTGGAGTCGCTGCCAAGCCAACAGCCGCACCAGCCTGGTATCCAGCTGCATGAGCTGCGAGTCCACACAGGCCAGCAGTTCCGCCACGTCGTCATCAGCTCGTAACTCCACTCTCGGTGTACTCTTGGATGATATCTTGCGACGCTTCACTGATGCGGTGAGGTACTCGAAGTCAGAATCGGAAAGGTCGCTTGACGACTCGGTGTGTTTTTCTTCCTGTTGAGCAGAAAAAAATATAAGTAAGTATATGTAATAGCCAGCGCGCACTTGTGATTTTTAATCGGGCGATAGTTTGATCGTTCTCGGATTCAGTGTTAAATGGCAGTGCGCGCACTGACGATTAAAAACCGACCAATCAAACTATCTGCATAGTTGTTCGATCAAACTATCGCACAGCACAACTATCGGCCGGTCGGTATTGTGCATGAAGGACTATGTGAGCGCGCGCACTGCATTTAACTAAACTATCGCCCAAATCACGGTCGTCTTACGATACCGACTGAGCTATCGGTCGACAAAAAATCACAAGTGCGCGCAGGCTCTTAGGCAACGCTCCCATTTAAACGCGTTTTTGTACGAATTTTAGTATTGTGAACACGCACGAACTCTGGATACGAATACGTAAATGTATGATAGTACGTTTGACAGGTCGCAAAAAGAGGGGTTAGGTGGAAAAGAGTAGGAATTTAATGAAACTTGGTGATGTTGTTCAGGGATGATTAAATAACATTTTGCCAAGTTTTGGACCTCGAGGACTGTGCGAAAAGACTGACATAAGAGTGGGTAATAGTCTATGGACATTCTCACCTGCCATTCATCCGTCTGGGCTTCCTCCTTGACCACCACTGGGCTGTGTGTATGGGCAAAGAATACTATAATATTACTAACGTAAAGAAGCGACACTCACCTCCCCCCGCCAATTCATTTCCCCCGCATTGAGATAGTAAACCGAGGAGTAAACGTCACACGTTTGTCGGTTGTCTTGTCAGTCATTCAGTCAACAAGAATGTAACCAAGTCAACGATGTCATTATATTTCGTAAGCAAACTTCGATTTGAGGATCGTGCGATATAACCTTGCAGTGGCGTTCGTATAATAATATGCAGTTGAATCGTAGATGATTGATATCAATATTAATATTAACAGAAAACAAATATTCCAATACGAATTGTTTGACCAAATAATAAATGTTATGATACGATTAAATTCTATGAAATTAGAGGATCTTTTATTGATTTGATTTAACTTTCATTTGGTGCAAGTATTGGATTAAAGAAATTGGTCGAATGGACTTAAGGCGCTACTCGGAAAAAGTATGGACTTTTTGATTTAAAACTATAGGACGGTTACAGTTGTTACACATCTGGTAATAAGATATATATTTCTTCATACCTTTATCTAGATTCGTATAGTTTCAAAAACACGATTTTATGATTTTGTCTAGACACTTTTTCTTTTCGAAAAGACCTCTAAAAATACGAAAATTGTAGATTATTCTTAAATAGGGTTACTTACGCTATTGGAAATTGGTTTAATTAGTGAACACCAATAATATTTAGGATCGTATAGAAGCATTTTTTTTAAATCACTGTAGTTTTTTAATACGAAGTGATTTTGTGTTTTTTTGCCTAATCTGCAAAATCGGTCTCGATCCCGCGCGCGTCGTTTTCTCATTGCTATCTCGCTTCTGCACAAGCGTGGAGACACTTCATACTAGTTATTTTGTTTGCGAACTTCATTTCCCTAATTCTGACCGCGCAAAAAGAGTGTCTAAGAAAAATGCAGCCCCTACCCTATTATTACTGCAGCCAGAAGACTCATCTGGTACTCGTATTTACATCAAAATTTACTCAAACTGATAATAGCCTTTTAGAGTACTTGCAAATCTCAAACATCAACAGAAATTCCAAGTAGGTACAAGTACTTCACAGGTGTCACACTCAGTGCAGAAAACACAGATTTTAAGTGAAAATTCACCCCGGAAAAGGAAGTTGCGGCTTGACTTTAAATCAGAGGCTAAGAAACGAAGATTATTGGAATCGTCGGTAATAGGAAACCCCAAGTAGGCTGATATGTCACCTCTGCCAAAAAAAATATTGATGCTCAAAAAGTATTTAAAACGAAAGTCTCAGGGAAACAAATATGACCAAGAGTAATAATGTTTGCATTAAATATATATTTATATAGTATTTGGCGCAGTGGATAGCGCACTTGGCCTGCGATCGTTGAGGTTAAGCAACTTTCGCAATGGTCGGTCACGGGATGGGTGACCAAAAAACTTTTCATCTCGAGCTCCTCCGTGCTTCGGAAGGCACGTTAAGCCGTTGGTCCCGGCTGCACTTGCAGTCGTTAATACCCACCAATCCGCACTGGGCCCGCGTGGTGGGTCATGGCCCATTCTTCTTATCCATCCATAAGGAAGGCCAGTGCCCCAGCAGTGGGGACATTAAATGGCTGATGATGATGATGATTTATTTATTTATAAAAATATAGTATTTATTTTTCCTTCAATAAAAAGTATGGCTTACTACAGTCTGTGACTGTGACAACAGTCACATTTCTTTCATTAGCCATGTTTAAAACATTACATGAACTCCAATATTTAAAATTTGTGAAATAACATGATCTAACCACGCACTAAGTTCTTTGTCATTTTTGCTTTGAGCCAAAAAACAGTATGCGATTGGTTGTTTCCAATTTTAATGTATAACTCTGGCAATGATTACAAAAGCTTGCGTTGCTGGTTCTCCAGTTTGTGTCCCGTCAATCTCATGAAAACCTATAATCTTATCCTCGTTAATTTGATGATATAAGTACCGTTTTAATGAAATTTCGTCAGCGCAAATAATGCAGTATTTTTCTGAGTCTTTTAATATTTTAATTTGGTCTCTAAACATTGTGAAACGTTAGGTGAAAATTTTGTATCAATGTTGATATTCATTCGGCGCAACGTCCTTTCGCTTGGCATGTTTAACGTTTGCTAAGACTCTTTATGCTAATGGACTGGCAATATAAATTTAAAGCAAATAACTGTAAATCTTTAGTGTTTCTATTGCCATGACTGTTTTGTTTTAGACGGGTTTGAAAATTGATATTTTTTTGTAATTGAGAGGACATATTGGTATCTTTTTGAGATGCACATTCTTGCTGAGTATCCAAATATTTTCGTCTTTTGCACTCTGTTTATAAGTCACTTAACAATTTCCTTTTACGTGGTGTGTTGGCTGACAAAGGACTTTGTGCACGATGTGTAGGCCGTTTGGCTTAACATGCACATTATTTAAGCAATAAAACTATATGTTTGGAAGTTTACACTACGAAGAAACTATTTATCATTTTTGTTTTGTGTCAAATAATAAAAAGCTTAGAAACAGACAGACAGAAGCGAAGAGCGACTTTGTTTTATACTATGTAGTGATAATTAAAGACAATTTTATTTGTTGGATTCATTTCATTTTTTATTAAATTAGTTAGTACCGTACCACAGGTGCGTTTCTGAAGATTTCAATACAAAGTACATTGTGCCATTCACACGGCCTTTTGACAATCGCTTTTGTACTGAAAAAAGCTTGTAAAATGATTGCTTCCGAACATACCCGACATAATATAAACATACGTAAATAATAAATTGGGACGCTCTTGTAAAGTTATTTCGTGACGCACGCGGCACGCGCCATCTAGTCGATATATTTTGTACCACTAGCTCCGGAGTGTGCTACGGCGGATGTCATCCCTGCATCGTTGACGCACACATTTGGCGCGTGTACACACGTTATGTCAGTTACGTAGTAGTAGAAGGTTATTATGCGGGGGTCGTAGTATGGAGTGTCGTAGGTGTGGTATGGGCGTGGGCGAAGTGTGGGCAGGGGAACTATTCCTAGCCTTTGTATTGCCACAGATAGGGATATGCATGATCCAGATTAGTTGCTAGGCAACACCCAGGCAACTGTCGTTAATTCTGTGTTATTATCAAACGTTGTTAAGCAACTAATCTGGATTATGCCTATCCCTATCTGTGGATTGATCATTAATTCTGGCTGTAAGTATATAACACTTACCTGCGATTCATCCGTCTGGTCCTCCTCCTTGGCCACCGCTGGGCTGTGCCTGTGGGCGTGGGCGGAGTGCGGGCAGGGCGCCCACTCGCGGCCTTCCTTGTACTGCGGGCAGTCCACGTTGAGACAGATCTGATACTTCGGCCCGGGGGCGGTCACTTCGTCGTACTTGGCGGTGCCTTTCAGACGTTTCAGTACTGGTGAAAAATGTTTTATATTAATTTTAAACCGCCTTGGTGATCTAGTGGTTCATACTACCGATTTCAGACCAAGAGGTCCCGGGTTTCGCAGTGGGGGTACATATAAAAAAAGTAAAATTTAAAACTGTTTAATTTATAAGATTATCACACAAAATAAACGGCTTATCCCAAAGTTATAGAAATCTTTAATATTTAAGATTGTGACGCTTTAGGAGGGTCACTTAAGATTTAATTCAACAGTACTTTAAATTACATACTAATAAATTAGTCCGGACCTGCTTCCGTCCCGCAATCACCAATGAAAAACTTTCTTAATACGATATTAACGTTCGAGTCCCATCGGAGCTGGTTGTGAGACGGGTAGATTTTTTCTAAATACTTCATTTTCATCTTTCTTAATATGTTTTTAATTTGTTTTTTTCTGTATATTGTATTCGGTTTGGTTGGTGGTAGGACTTCTTACGGCCGATTTCAATAACCTATCCTCAGTAAGAGATAGGCTTACTAAAGATTTGTTGCCTAGATATTGCTGTTTAATGTCGGTAAATAACAACATTGGCTAGTAACAGATCCATAGTAGGCTATCTCTTACTGAAGATAGATTATTGAAATCGGCCGTTAGTCAGCCTGGCTAGCTACCACCATGTTATCTAAGTCTGACGCCATAACAATGATGGTTTCAGAAATAATTGTGTTCCAGAAAGGCGATAAGATAGCCAGTTCCTCAGTGATTGAGGATTCCGGGAGTAGTGCGTTTCCACCTTCAGCCTTATCACCACTTAACATCTGGTGTGATGAAGGCGAAGTGCTACCCTGTTGTGGATAAAAAAGGGTTTGTTTTTTTAGTGCTAAATGTTTCTTTAGTGACGGCAGCAGCGGTAGTGCAGCCGCCCCATGGGACGGACACACCCGGATACGTACCGTTGTCACAGCGCAGGTACTCCCGGCGGGACATCAGCGGTAGTGCAGCCGCCCCATGGGACGGACACACCCAGACACGTACCGTTGTCACAGCGCAGGTACTCCCGGCGGGACATCAGCGGTAGTGCAGCCGCCGAATGGGACGGACACACCCAGATACGTACCGTTGTCACAGCGCAGGTACTCCCGGCGGGACATCAGCGGTAGTACAGCCGCCCCATGGGACGGACACACCCGGATACGTACCGTTGTCACAGCGCAGGTACTCCCGGCGGGACATCAGCGGTAGTGCAGCCGCCCCATGGGACGGACACACCCAGATACGTACCGTTGTCACAGCGCAGGTACTCCCGGCGGGACATCAGCGGTAGTGCAGCCGCCCCATGGGACGGACACACCCAGATACGTACCGTTGTCACAGCGCAGGTACTCCCGGCGGGACATCAGCGGTAGTGCAGCCGCCCCATGGGACGGACACACCCGGATACGTACCGTTGTCACAGCGCAGGTACTCCCGGCGGGACATCAGCGGTAGTGCAGCCGCCCCATGGGACGGACACACCCAGATACGTACCGTTGTCACAGCGCAGGTACTCCCGGCGGGACATCAGCGGTAGTGCAGCCGCCCCATGGGACGGACACACCCGGATACGTACCGTTGTCACAGCGCAGGTACTCCCGGCGGGACATCAGCGGTAGTGCAGCCGCCCCATGGGACGGACACACCCGGATACGTACCGTTGTCACAGCGCAGGTACTCCCGGCGGGACATCAGCGGTAGTGCAGCCGCCCCATGGGACGGACACACCCGGATACGTACCGTTGTCACAGCGCAGGTACTCCCGGACGGACGCCCAAGGGCTCTATTTTTTAATCACTCGGGTCGAGACGAGCGCTCGATTTCTACTGATTTTCGTTCGGAATCTGAAATTCCGTATTTTTTAATAGCTCGACCGCAACGAGTGCCCCTACCCACTCGATGCAGACAGGCGAGCGATAGAATAACTGTCAAAATCAATGCGTGTGTCACTCTCACGTTACTTGTTCTTGTCAAGTTTGTAAAAACAAGCAAATCTTTTCGTTTTGTTAGTTAAAAACGATTTATTGTTTTGACGACATAGTCACAAAACTTTAAGCACCAAATATACTTAAAGAACGAACAACTTAAACATGCCCGGTGTAAGTGTAACACAAATTCACAATCACAATAGTTTTTTCTTGTGCTGTGACATTGATTGACAGTCATTTCCATAGACTATAAAAGCAAAAAAGTTTTTTAAACATAAATATTACGTTCTGTATTCGTTGCGAAAGTTACCGGTTTTTCAAAATTCTGCGTGAAACGGATAAACCCGACATTTCGTATTATGTTGGCAGCACTGGAAAGGAACGATGACAAAATACGGAAAATCGGCGTCATGCGACTTGGAAGATGAGTGCGACTTATGTCGCATGCGGCAACTCGGTGTCATACGAGTGATTTAAAAATAGAGCACCAGATAAAATTCAAAAATTCAAAATCATTTATTCATTTTACAGGCTGATACAGCACTTGTGAACGTCAATGAAGCTACGCTATCGCTTCGCAAATCCTTCGGCGGGAGGCCTTGTAACGAGAAGAACTGGCAAGAAACTCGCCAAGGGCTATTTTTTTCTCCTTGTCATATTTCATACAGAGTCCTCAAATAAGAAGTCAAGATACATACCGTTATATCCCGCCTGAAAGCTACTTATAGGGCTCGTGGTTTTTTAAGGCTTGCGCACACCAAACGCGGGTCAGAAGCAGAGCAGGTCAGTAGCAGCGCGGGAGCGCGCGGTAGTCGGCACACTGAACGCAGCAGCAGTTTCAAAGCAGTTGCAACGCGGGCCCGCGTTCAAACCGCGTTCACTGTGACGGGTTCTCCCACAATCGCAGCTTGTATGTTACATTCCTATAATATTTGTCCTTTAAATCATATACATTTATTTTTACGAACTAATTCTATTAATTTTTCAATGGAATCCATCACGAATATCAAAAAATACAACTGTCGTCAACTGCTTTCGACGCGCTGCGCTGCACTGCAAACGCCCTGCCTCGGTGTGTCATGCTAACATGGCCGCCATAGTTATACAACAGCGCGAGCCCGCGCTAAAACTGCTCTGCGCCGCGCCTGCCCTGCTTCTGCCCCGCTCCCGCGCCGCCGCCGCCGGTTTGTAGTCCGGCAGTTGCAGTGCGGCGCGGTGCGGCGCAGAGCAGTTTGAGCGCGGGCCCGCGTTCAAATTTAGTGTGACGTAGTTTATAGAGTTTCTTGTATTACAACATGCGCGGGCCCGCATTCAAACAGCGCTGCTCCTGACCTGCGTTTGGTGTGCTCAAGCCTTTACTATCACATTTTTTCTTTTTTTTCTATACATACCGTTGTCACAGCGCAGGTACTCCCGGCGGGACGGCAGCAGCGGCGGCGGCCGCCGGTAGTGCAGCCGCACCATGCCCGGGACGGACACGCGCCCAGACACGCCCACCGGCACTTTGATCCTGAACATGACAAAAACAAATTCAAAAAAACATTTTATTCAAATAGATTTATAAAATGTCATACTTTTGGATCGTCAATCATTTGTTATGGACATGTTTGGTTGGACAACAGGAGGGTTGATTTAATTGATTTAACAGTACATTATAGCCGAGAACGGGAAGCTAGCAAATATATTCCAATACAAGGCTTGAATAAAAATTTTCTCACTAAATGCGAGCAATTACAATTTTCTTAGTAAAAATGTGATGCTATCGGTCAAGCTGTAGCAAATTTAGGTTATTATGATTAACAAAGCCAACATATTTATAAACAAGAGTAACGGGACTCAACGCATCATTTATTATGAAGTACTTACATATTATTATGTACCTACTTACAGCTTGACGTTTCGGCTGTGTTATACGTTACGTATTTATAGATAAGTCTCAATTATGAGATCAATCTTGAGATGGCTCTTGAGATCTAGTTTTGTTTGAAAATAACATCTCAAGAGCCATCTTACGATCGATCTCATAGTTGAGACCTGTCTATAAATACGGGCCTTAAATTGGTTCGTGCGGCCATGTTATATGCCCAGTCATACAACCATAAAGTTTTATCAAAAATAATGGTAGCTGATGCGTTCTACCGTTTTGAATTTGGAATACAAAAATATTTATTTTAATCAACATCGCTGAAAGAGCACGTAAGGTTGAGGTCGCACTGCTAAGGGGACTGCGACGCAGGTTCGTAGTGAATGAGCGAAACATGCAATAAAACGCAGAATGATACATTGCATGTTACGTTTCACCAATCTGGACGCACCATATAACAATACATCGTCAACATATACCTGAAAGCAGGGTTCCTATTGCGCGCGCGGCGGATGAAGTCGATCTTGATGGCATGTTGGTCTATGGGGCCCGAGAACTTCTCCCAAAGAGCTACTCTCTCCGTCGCAGATATAGAGTTGACCAGCTTCCAATCCTACGCAACAAGGTCATAGCCCACTTATACCGCACCGCTCCCACCCAACCAAAGTATGAGCAGCCAAATATGGACTTAATATCGTTAACCGTAGATGCACTTTACAGTAACAATATACAATAGCAGACAGCGCGCGGTAAGCGAGCCTGCCGCAAGCTAAAGTGCATCTACACAGCACGACATTAAGTCCATATTTGACTGCACATACATGGGTTGGGTGGAAGCGGTGCGATATAAGTGGGCTAAGTCCTACACACAACACTATGAAACAAGAAACTTGTTAAGTGTGTAGCACAGAACTCAAGACAGAAGTTAGAAGGAGCAAGTGACGCATTTTGAACTGAATAAAGCGTGGAATCAAAAACAAGCTAAAGTACGGTCGCGGAGCACCAAGAATCCCGTACAATGACCTGTTATCACCTATCCCTGTCGCTCCCGTGTAAATATAGTGCGTCACGCTTGCACAGACCCCTTGAATCATCGGTCGTCGCATCTGTGCGGGCGTGACGCAACGCGAGCGACAGGGACACATAATAACAGTACGAGTTTCTTCGTTATCTGCGACCGTACTTTTAGTTGCCCTAACAATAACAATGCATGGAGGGTTTGCTGTTTTAAGCAAAGGGATCTCCGCAGCGTTATGCACATATTTCCTCTGAGAAAAAAAAACGTGCGTTACTTTTTTTTCTCAGAAGCAATGTGTGTTGTTAACATAACGGTGAATTTGCTATGTGATATTTCAATTTTACGCTTCGACTCTGCACCAATGTGGGTAGAGCCAAGTAGTACTTCTAACGACTTTCTTGTGTTCTGTGTGCGTTTCGTAGTTGCCAATGTCTTCAATGTTATAAATTCATCGTTTTTAAAACAGTTAACAACTTATTAATATTTTTATAGATCTCTGTAAAGAAATTGTCATTAATCAACAAAATTTCGCTACCTATAAATAAAATAAAACTACTTATCATCAAAAAAAAAATACTTTTTAAGCAAAGTGAACATTAGGTGCCTGTTTCACAGTGTCCGATTAGGAGATACTTTCCTGTTTAATTGACAGTTTTGTATGGACTGTCTGTCCTAAGTAAACTTTTTTGATTATAGAATGTTGCAAATGTCTAAACAAGGAACAGAAAACGATAAAATAATAATGTCACTCACAATGTATTGCTCGACATGATTGGGACACATCCAGCGTCCCGTCGGCAGAGCAGTGAGAGGCGGGTCCAGACAATCCTGCGAAAATATCATTAGTTCAGTCTGTAAAATACAGCAAGATTAAAATGACAGCTCAATCGTGCAAAGCAGTTCTCTGTGCTATTGGAATAAAGCTCAAGAAAAACAGCATCAGACATTTTTACAAGCTTTTATTTAACTTGCAGTTTAAGTATCTATGCATGTATGTCCGTTCGGGTCAAATCTTGCAACCTAAATTTGACCCACTTGCCAGTGTTTGATTGAGCTGAAATTTTGCATACAGGTTTGGTATGGATGACAATACAATATTATAAGGTCAGCAAAAAAGCTTGTTACAAAAATGATTTTTTTACAAAAATAATATATATAGTAGCTTATGCTAGAAAATTAAACCCTATTCCTTGTGCAGAAGCGACGTTTTTTATTGCACCAATGAGCTGTCATTTTAATCCTGCTATATTTTACAGACTATTGTTACAGAAACCGGTGATAGAGCAGCTCGTGGCGCAGTGGTTACCGCTCTCGGCCTGCGGGGTGTCGGTCACGGAGTGGGTGACCAAAAACTTTTCATCTCGACCTCCTCCGTGCTTCGGAAGGTACGCAAATTCGTTGGTCCCAGGCTACACTTGCAGTTGTATACAGGTTAAATTTTTAATCAGTGCAAAAAATTTTAAGATCGACTCAGAATCGGTAAGTGAACAACTTTCTCCTAGAAACATAGGTCGAAATATGACAAAAAATGTTTGACTCTTCATACAAATCGGACTGATCACGTGATCGGTTTAGTATGGGAAGTCCAAAATTTTTTGTCTCATTTCGACCTATGTTTCTAGGCGAAAGTTGTTCACTTACCGATTCTGAGTTGATCCTAATTTGTGCACTGGTCAAAAAAAATTCCTGTATACCCACCGATCCGCACTGGGTCATGGCCCGTCTCCTTATCTTTCCAGTGCTATTAAATGGCTGATGATGATGAGTTACAAAAACATGATATAACGACGCATTCACATCGCTACATAAGCAAATGTCGCCGCGCCATCGACGCGCGAGCCTGATTTAGGAAGTCTAAAGGTCATAGCCCATTTAGACCGCACCGCTCCCACCCAACCAAAGTATGAACAGTCAAATATGGACTTAATATCGTTCACTGTACATGCATTTTACAGTAACAATATAAAATAGCGGACAGCGCACGGTCCGCGAGCTTACCGCCGTCAGAGTGCTCGGTAGTTGACGCCTCGCTGACGATGACGTCGCACTGTCCGCGCGCTGACTGCTAGCGGTCGCCGCGCCGCCGTCGCCGCCGCGCACCTATAGAAGGAATAGCAGTCGACGCGTGGACAGCTGGGAGTCTGCTAGCTGTCGCCGCGTGGACTGCTGGGTGCCTGCTAGCTGTCGCCTTCGTTTAAGGCGGTGTTGGGTAGGAGCGGTGTTGGAGCGGTGCGGTATGAGTGGGCTATGACCTTAATAAGGAAGTTTGATGAGCTATAACTCCGAAAATACGTAAAACATTTGAAAATAAATACCTTCATGTTTCTGATATTTCTAAAAACATTTTAAGAAATAAAAAAAAACAGTCCGATCCCCTATTGCAGACTTGCCTGATGGTAGCAGTGGGCAGTAGTCGCACTGCAGCAGCGGCGCCTGCTTGCAAGTGCCCTCGCACACGAAGCACAGCTTGGCGGGCAGCGGGCGTCTGTATGAGAGTGTGCCACAAGTGGTATCGGACTCGCCTGGTGGTATAACAACGGGCAGTAGTCGCACTGCAGCAGCGGCGCCTGCTTGCAAGTGCCCTCGCACACGAAGCACAGCTTGGCGGGCAGCGGGCGTCTGTATGAGAGTGTGCCACAAGTGGTATCGGACTCGCCTGGTGGTATAACAACGGGCAGTAGTCGCACTGCAGCAGCGGCGCCTGCTTGCAAGTGCCCTCGCACACGAAGCACAGCTTGGCGGGCAGCGGGCGTCTGTATGAGAGTGTGCCACAAGTGGTATCGGACTCGCCTGGTGGTATAACAACGGGCAGTAGTCGCACTGCAGCAGCGGCGCCTGCTTGCAAGTGCCCTCGCACACGAAGCACAGCTTGGCGGGCAGCGGGCGTCTGTATGAGAGTGTGCCACAAGTGGTATCGGACTCGCCTGGTGGTATAACAACGGGCAGTAGTCGCACTGCAGCAGCGGCGCCTGCTTGCAAGTGCCCTCGCACACGAAGCACAGCTTGGCGGGCAGCGGGCGTCTGTATGAGAGTGTGCCACAAGTGGTATCGGACTCGCCTGGTGGTATAACAACGGGCAGTAGTCGCACTGCAGCAGCGGCGCCTGCTTGCAAGTGCCCTCGCACACGAAGCACAGCTTGGCGGGCAGCGGGCGTCTGTATGAGAGTGTGCCACAAGTGGTATCGGACTCGCCTGGTGGTATAACAACGGGCAGTAGTCGCACTGCAGCAGCGGCGCCTGCTTGCAAGTGCCCTCGCACACGAAGCACAGCTTGGCGGGCAGCGGCACGCAGCCCCACGCGTCCACGCTTATGAGCGAAGAGTTGCCGTTTTTACCGCCCTCTACACCGGAAACAGACATATTCCGTCAACGACTCATTCTAATATGTAAAAGCGAACCAATTCAATTATGATATGGCCCATTTTACTTATCATTTCTTCAAAAGCGTCAAAATTAGTTTGAATTTCGATTTTGTTGAATTGTTTTATGGTTTCATACCTTTTATTATTATTGTTTTGCACACCCATTATGGGTAAAATATGATGGACTCAATATTGTACCTTTTGTGTCCTCTTATGTACTCATAGTTAAGCAAATAAATGAATTAAAACCCTTAAGTTTATCTGACATCTTTCTTGGGCAAGAAAATCTGTGATTGCATGTTATATATTTTGTCAGTTGAAGGAAATTAATATAACACAGACAATTTTTATTGCGGAGAACAAAAATATATTTCTGCAGTATTATTATTATTATTATTATTTACAGGGGGGACGCCAGCGAAGCCGGACGGGTGATCAGTCACCTAGGTCGGGACCATTTCACCCAGTTCCCCAAGTCCCCTAAAAGCTGAAAAAAAAATCAGGGGGGAGGCGGGTTATCATTTACCCCACCGGCGTCGGACCCTCGAACCTACCTGTGCGCTTACAGTACCTGTTGAGTTTACTTATCGTTAACTTCTTTAGATCCTCTTCCTTAAGCTTGTCCGTTCCAAAGAGCTCCCAGCGCAGTGATGCGTACATCGGGCACTCTGCCATGAAATGGTAGCTTGTTTCTTCTCTTTCTTTGCATTGCGGACAGATAGTCTTCTGTCCGTTTGATCAGTGATAGGTGTCTGTTTAGTGGGCAGTGCCCAGTGAGTACACCTACAATTGTTCTTATATTTCTCCTACTCTGTTTCAGAAGTTCTCTAGTTTTCTTTTTGTCAACCGATTTGATGAAGATCTTAGACTGTCTGCAGTCCTTTCTTCTCATCCATCTTGGTTGGCTTCCTTGACTGTTCTAATCTCGATAATGTTCTTAGTAATTCTATATGCGATTGGTAGTCTCGGTTCAGGGCCTATGAAGGGTGCATCAGCTCCTCCCCTGGCTAATTCGTCAGCTTCCTCATTACCTTCGTTACCCTCATGTCCGGGCACCCAGGCAACTTCTACCTCAACCAAGTTAGCAAGCTCCTGAATGCTTTGTTTGCATTCTTTCACCAAGGCTGAGGTAGTCTCCGTTTTGTCAAGGGCTTTGATGGCAGCTTGACTATCGCTATATATTATTATTTTCCTACGTCATAATTGCCTATCTCACTTTTAATCGTGTTCGCACACTCCAGTATCGCGAATATTTCCGCCTGGAACACGCGCTTTGTGCAGTAAAGAAAAGCCTTGTTTTTTTTTATTTATTTTGTTCTTTTTTAACTTTTCACAATCACACCAATTATCTAGCTCATAAGTAATTATCATTAACAAACTGTGTAATGGAAACTAGAAAACGCATAAATATATACTTAAATACTTTTTTTTGTAAATTCATACCTAATATCCATAAAAAACACACAGACAAAGACAAATAGACATGTTCATGCACACGAATATTTGTCTTGTTCGGGATCGAACCCGAGACCTCTGGCGCAGAAGGCAGGTATCCTACCCCTGCGCCAAATCGGTCGTCGAAAATCATCTGTTTGATAAATCTGATCTTATATTAATAAGTATATAAGTCTTTTTAAACCCTTCCTACCTTTCTCCGTGCCCGGGAACAGGCACGGCACTCGCATCTCTCGTGGCAGCTCGAACTGCCTCGGATTCATTACCCGGGCAGCCTTCACCAGGGTCTCCATCGGAGTCAACTCTTTCTCCTTTTCTTTCTCATCTTCTTCTTCGTCTTTGCTCTTCTTTTTGGTGGAGTTGGCACGGCTGTTGCGAAGGGACCTGGGGATAGAGGCTTTTATTGTATATTACAGGAGTAATGAGTCTTCTTGATACGATTCTGGCTGGATTCTATTCTGGGTTATAATAATTGGGATTTCAAAATTTTGCATGCTATGGTTGTTTCTTTGGCAGTTGGTATGGTGCTTCCACTCAGTTGTTAGAAAATATTTACGAACATAAGTAAAAATCTATTATTGTTAACAAACATTTGATTGCACAAGGTTAAGAATATGATTTCATTACATATTGAAAATGAAGTATTAGAAATTCTATGTATTTACAAACAAAAAGTATTTAAGTATATATTTATCCGTTATCAAGTTTTCTATGATACAGTTTCTTAATGAAATTAACAAAATTCAAAATTCAAAATTCAATATCGTTTATTCAATTTAGGTTTGTTTAACAACACTTATGAACGTCAATGAAGCTACGCCATCGGTTCGCAAATCCTACGGCAGGAGACCTTGTAGCGAGAAGAACCGGCAAGAAACTCGCCAAGGGCTATTTTTTTCTCCCTGTTTTAACTTATACAGAGTCGTCAAATTTGAAAAGTGACCTTCACATAATAGTAAGGTTACTTTCCATCACAATACAGAATGCCGCTTAAATTAAGTACAATTTTGCTTATTACCTAAAACAGTAAACAATTTTCAACTAAACAAGGAATCAAATAGTTTAATGGACACACTAATCTTAATCTTATTCACATTGTATTATTATACGATAGGATTAATGAAAAGGAAACTGCAAGCTGCGCTGTATATTCAAATTTATAAGTATTAACAAATAAAAGGAATTTTTGAATAAATAAAACAATTATTAGAAAAATTGCTGTTACTGTAAGACACGGATACCAAAATTACTATGAGACACACCAGCTCGCTCATAAATCAATATAACATGGGCTTAGATAATTGGTGTGAATGTAAGAAGTTATTGATTTATTTATTTAATTTTCTAGTACAGCCGAACCAACCGAATCGTGACTCACCATAAGGCTATTTTCTATTGGATTTTAAGATGCAATAAAGTCGTAACTCATACAATTTGACATTGACACTGACCTTTATACTATTGACGCTTTCAAACAAATTATGAGCTAAATGGGTCACAATTCAACTGATTCGACCGTACATCAGTATTCAGACCTAGTCTTCCTATCGCTAGAGTCAACAGGCGACTGCGGCCGACTGCCTCGGCTACTTGGCGGCTTCTCTGCATCAGAGGCTCGACACTCGCGGCAGAGCCACAAGCCTGCTGGGATGTCTTGCTCGTCAAGTGGTGGATCACTGTAGACAAATGGAAAATACTTTGAAGTCAATTTAGTAGGTATGATGTATAAACTAATATTGAAAATGAAGTATTAGTAAAAACACCTTTTACTGTCCAGGTGAATGCTCTCCGGCCTGGGTGGACAGTGAAAGGTTGTGAGTTCCAGTGATGTGACTTGAACTAGTTGTGAGACAGTTTGATTTTTTCTAATACTTCATTTTCAATAATAAAAATTGCATTGTGAATTTGAAAAAAATAAAAATAATAGTTAACTATTTTTTTTATGCAGAAAATTTAAATAATATCAATATTTTTACACAGAACAGAATAGATAATCCTCCACTTTGTTGTTAATATTCCCTCATAAGTTATTTAATTGAGCTACATATACCATAACCATTGATTTAATCGCAACTTAGCCATTGTTTTCGATGATTCCCTCCATGCGGTGTTAAATCACTTCATGTTTACCGGGCCTGGATTTATTGAGCATTCTATTCTGGACATCTTATTTTTTAACATAATAGGCACAGAATTTAGTTAGGCAACCCATGTGCGATGTATCCATCTAGCAAGACAGTATCTAGCAATTATTGTTTCATCATCACCATCATGTCAGCCAAACGGCGCCCACTGCTGGACATAGGCCTCCCCCAAGGATCTCCACAACGATCGGTCCCGAATTATTGTTTATTTGAATTACAGATGAGGGTTGATATTTACTTATACTGGATCTCGTACCTACTTTAAGACTATTCTGGTAAATGACAGTAGTAAAACTGGTGAAAATATAATTTGATTTGCAATGAGTCACACCAACACATCAAAATATGACTATAAAAATTACTGCATTTAATGCGCGTACTCGTGCAAGTAATAAAAGTTTTTGTTTCATCGAAATCTGACCACGATTTCCAAAGTTACAGCGTTGTAAAGTTTCACCAGCTTTTGTAAATTTGCTTTCCTTGCGCGCTATTGCGATGACGTCATTTGTCGCACTGACATCTCCGATTGCAGCTGTTGCGGGTGATTTCCGTCCAATTGTACCTACATAGAGTCTATCCGTGCGTAATCTGTGCGCGACTGAGGGCTTACTCTGAAACCCAAAACCCGAAACTTCGGTATACCCGTCCCTCTCACTCTGTAGTTGGGACAGAATCGTGTGAAAGGGGCGGGGCCGAAGTTTCAGATTAGCGTTTCAGAGTACGGTCCCTGGTGCATTTTTGGCGCTAGTTACAGGACATCTAAAACTGTCACCTACTGTCGATACCAAAAGACATTTATCCCACAAACATTTTGTTTTGATTTGATATTGTAAGTACATTTTGTTTTGACGGTTGCTATATGTATTGACAGAATACCGCCCGCCATTATGAAACTTGATTTAATTTATTATTCATGAAAATAAAACATGTATTTGAAGGTTGTTTTTTCACATGGGCTCAATACAAAAATTTTAACCATTTCATTGATCGACTATAAGAAAAATAAATAAATTTATTGCGAAACCGTGAGAGCGCAACTATATAGCCAAAGAATTCGATGTAGGTATATGGAAGCGCCAACTCTCAATTGCGATGTGACGTCACACAGTACTGCCATTGGTTCACCCGAATTTTCCACGGAGGCCGTACTTTAACGTTTAATATCTCAGTCATTTTTGAAGATAGGAAAAAAATAAAAACAGATTCTTTTTTCTCGAGTTACAATATTTTTTAGATATGCTGATAACAACAATCATTGGTGTGACTCATTAAAGATCTTCATATCATTACAATTACAGGTAAATTTTAGAACAGTTTATATTTTTTAAATATAGAAATATAGCAAGTACGCTGATGTTTTTCTTTTACCATTACTAGTAAAGTACTTATTCTACTAATGTTATTAATGTATAAGTTTAGATGTTTGGATGTTTGTTACCTACTCAATCACGTCAAACCGGCTGAACGGATTTGGCTGAAATTTGGGACACAGATACTTTGTAGCCTGGAGAGAAACATAGGCTACTTTTTATCCACTCAATGGTTCCTTGCCTCCTGGAGGCAAGTATTTTTACCCGCCCCAATGGTTCCTTGCCTCCTGGAGGCAAGCTGACAGCTAATGAAAATACTTTAATTAATTATATCAAATCACTCTCTGTTCCTATCCAACTTATACCAATCTTAATCTAGACACCTTATTTTAATCGTAGAACAAGAAATTGGTCCAATTTAATAAAAATTTGGCGGATTATATTCGATTGAAGTTCGCCGACTTGCTTGCCTCCAGGAGGCAAGGAACCATTGGGGCGGGTAAAAATACTTGCCTCCAGGAGGCAAGGAACCATTGAGTGGATAAAAAGTAGCCTATGTTTCTCTCCAGGCTACAAAGTATCTGTGTCCCAAATTTCAGCCAAATCCGTTCAGCCGGTTTGACGTGATTGAGTAGGTAACAAACATCCAAACATCTAAACTTATACATTAATTGGTCCAATTTAATAAAAATTTGGCGGATTATATTCGATTGAAGTTCGCCGACTTGCTTGCCTCCAGGAGGCAAGGAACCATTGCGTGATTTAGGCAATGTTAGCTAAGTATGGAAAAATAAAATATAAAAATATCCATACTAATATTATAATTGTGAAAGTGTGTTTGTTTGTTTGTTTATTTGTTTGTTTGTTTGTTTGTTTGTCCTTCTTTCACGCCAAAACGGAGCAACGGATCGAAGTGATATTTGGTATGGGGATAGTTTGGGAGCTGGAGACTAACATAGGCTACTTATTATTCCGGAAAATTGAGTAAAAATTGTAATTTTCTATGAAAAATCGTTTAACTGTCGTACCTTCGATACAAAACTGTCATTTCTTCCATTGCCGTTTCCAAAGAGTATGTAATCACTGACGTCTGCGCGGTCAAAATCGAATACTAATCTTTTCTATAAGCTTAGAATAAAAAAATGTACTGTAACTAGCGCCAAAAATGCCCCAGTCGCGCAGAGTTATCTGACACTCAGTCATAGTAAACTCAGTCTACTTCACAGAGTAATTTTTTATATGTAGGTAATAGAGACCAAGCTTGGGCCCCTTTATTGGTAGTGCGTAACTAGCGCTATCTGTTGTCTGGTGTAGGCAACTTTTGGTGTATAAACACACACACAAGATGTTGGTGACCGGGTCCACTATTATGGCAAAACAACGTTTGCCGGGTCAGCTTGTAATAAAATATATTGTACTTACTAAATATGTTGTAATACATTAATATATACTTGTTATGCCCTCAATACCCATAAAAAGTATATATTTAAAATTTATCTACTTACAAAAAAGAAGTCGATACGAAATAGATCCATACTTTTGTAGCCCGTAAGGGTGATTCTTTACTTACATTTTTATATCTTTAATTAAACAATATTTTTCTAAAAGAGAGCTATCTTTTTTTACTTTTATCTAATAACAACATTGTAAACTATTATTTAAACACAAATTGGTCTGTAAAATTGTTTATTTTTTAGTATTTATTGCATGTTTTAAAAAGAAATCGGTAAAACATTTCCTTTTCTGCAGCTTCAACTCGCTGTTTCTAATTAAATCGAATCGTAAGAAAAATCCATCTACAAATCATACAATCTTATTGCAAATTTAACTAGCATTATAAATCAATAATTAGTTTTTATTAAATCCTTCTAGTTTTTGAGTAAAACTTAATTTAATGCCGATCGAGCGAAGCAGAGCTGTGCTGGGGAACCATTGCCCCGTAAGCATATTTAAGCGTGCGTAACCATTGAGTGGTTATCCCGGAAAAATATCACATTCCCGCGGGATAACGTCGTGTAGTCCACGCGGGCGAAGCCGCGGGCGGAAAGCTCGTTATTATTTCATTAAACAGTAAATTCACTGGAACTGCATAATTTTTTTATGGTTTCATGTAAAGTTTTCAACACTGAGACTACCTTAAAGTATACACCCTCAATAATAGTTAGTCAATATCCTATTATTTACAGATATACGGCCTTACTTATAAAAATCAACTAATTAACGTCTTAGCGTCATCTTAACTACTTAAGTTCTTAATTATTGTTTAAACTTATTTTACTTAAAAACGTTGCTTAAGTGTGTCTTAACTAACGCGTGTTTAATGAACCAAAAAATTTTTTACTGTCCCAACACCGCTCGCAGTGTTGGTAGAACACAATATTTTTTACCGTAAACGCATGGTGAAATGGCAATACTGCTAGCAAAAAAGTTAAACAGCTGTCCTTCTTTGACTTTACAATAATTTTGTTGTTGTTTCAAACAACTTGTTTGCAGTTTGTTTTGTGGTAGAGTAGATATGGAAAGAGTCTGTTCCACAAATTGGTATGAAGAAGAAAAAGTTTGTCACCGTTTCCTTGCAACAACAATGCATTGCGTGAATTTGCGTGGTATTTTTTTAATTGATTACTACCTAAGTAATAATTTTGTATTTTATTGCAGAGATTATTAAACCACCTAATATTAAATAGACTAGTCATCTAGACATGTCATCGAAAACAAAGATACATCTAATAACACAATAGTGTCTTTCACCCGTATTTACAAAAATTACCTACTATGAGGTCTCTCAGTGCCCGCGGACGCACAGGTAGGTACAATTAGAAAGGGATGCAAATACATGCAACAAAAACATTCATCCCTTGCTTTTGTCTTAATACAGACAGCGGGACGCGGGGCGGGAAGAGAAGGCGTCACGTCACGCTACGAACAGCTGTTACTTTTTCGAATTTGATCCGCCATTTTGGTAATTAGGGCTTTAAACAAGGGTCCGACGCTGTTCAACTTGACAGCTATTTAAGCAGTCACTAAGACGTTGGTTAGCGCTAATTAGCGTTTATAAGTAAACATATTTCATAATAGACTGTTTAGCTGTGTCTGAACTTTAATAAACATTTATAAGTAAGGCTGATAGTGTATAGAAATTCTTGGCATATTGGCACAATGTGTTAAATTTATAATCTTTATAAAAAGATGAAATTTAGATGAATACAATATAAGAACTTACTAACAACCAAGATGGAAGCTGGCAGGGCAGCGGTCACAGCATATGAGGTCGCCACCCTCGCCGCAAGCGTCGCAAGAATCATGGTTGTGGCCCTTCCCAGGCCTCTTGTAATAAGGATGCTGTGGTTTCTTGGGCTTCTGAACGTTCGCTTCCTCATCCGGCGGCTTAATCAAGGCCCTAATCAGCTAAAACCAAGAAACGACGCTTGAAAACCCTTCCCAATTACATTCAACACAAGCTAACCATAAAATGGCGCCAGGAGAACAAGCGAGTCTACAACTAAGAAATTATGGAATAACTAATCAACTTACCGGCATAAGCCCTCCAGAAGTGTCTAAATCGTAACTTATGTTAGACATTGTAGTTGAATTAAATCGCTTTCAGATGGTTTTCAGGCCACGAGAAATGAAACTTTAGTTCAAAATATTCACTGAGATGCGAGTCCAAGTCCAGTCTAATCAAACCTAGTTTTCCGGGGTTAAACCAGAAGCCACATAGTTTTGATTAATTTTAATCACAGTGCATACACTACACCAATCCTCGGAAAGAAACCATTCTGAAAAGTTTAAACCAACAATTGTAACTTGAGAGAATTAAAAATATCCACATCACAATCACAAGCCAACGGAAAGAAGGAACGACCACAGAACAGACCAACAAAACAAACAACTCAAACAAGAGATTTTGACATAAAAAAACAAAATGTCATTTGGTAATGAAAACCGTGAAAACCATATGAAAACAGGGGGTCTACCGCCTAAAAAATCTGGATATGGATATGGGCTTTATTTGACATTTGAAGCCCATAATCTGAACTTGGCGGTACCGCCTAATTCCATGGACTTCATATTTCTTCCCATACCCATATGTCAGAAAAAGAGTGAATGACGAAGAAAATTCTCTATACATTTTTGACAGTTGAAGCCCAGAATCGGTATTTTGTAAAAATTAAAAAGTAAAAACTCGAAACCCAGATTCATATCGTTATGTCAAATGAAGCAGGCGAGTATTTTGGTATCGGAAGATTCATGGAAAAGTTTAATTTCTCAATTTGTGTGAAATAACTTGCTACTTTTGAGTGTAATCAACTTCATTTATAGTAAATATACCCCTAGCACTTGTAAAACGTTGAACTTTAGCAGAAGAGAGTTTAAAAGCGGAGCGAAAAGATGGAGCGAAAGAGACAAACACAAATTACTATTTCGCTGTTCCTTTCTCTCGAAGTCATGTAATGGAATTTTACCCGTGAAATTCAAATTTTCGTTACTTGTTTCGTTATCGGAATTTACATAACTTTAAAGATAAATTGTTGACCTACTTTTGATAAAAATTAG
Source organism: Crambus lathoniellus (assembly GCA_949710035.1). Lineage (NCBI taxonomy): Eukaryota > Metazoa > Arthropoda > Insecta > Lepidoptera > Crambidae > Crambus > Crambus lathoniellus. Next base: position 3,710,424 of record OX453317.1, read on the forward strand.
GCATTTAATTAAAGTAATGAAGATACTATGTAAATCATAAATAGGAAAGTTTTATTTTATGTACGTACGGTTATATATTTTGTTTTTACTGCTTTGAGGATTTTTATCCGAAACACAAAAATTAAACCAAATACCTAGCCTAGCCTAGCCACCATTCTGGCTGAAGTGTGCTGAAGTGCTGAAGTGCTAGATAATACTTATTATCCTCCTTGGAGTAATTGTGTTCTGTGATATTATCAATAGCCACTTTTTTGTGGATATTGTCTACGGAAAGTACTATTGATTGACACAAGTGATATTGAGCTGTGTTAAAGTTCTCTGTTATTTATTATGTTATAAAGCTAACTCCTTCCTATAAATGCATGTTTTAAGACCTCAGCAAAGCATTTGATCTTGTGTGTTATGAAGTTATGATAAGCTTTGGACCTTTGGACAAAACTTAAAGATGTTTCTCGTTGGCTGAGGTTATAAATGTACCTACTGGCACATTGGTATGGTAATCAGAAAAATGTGGTAAAGTGGGGAAATACATGCTCTGAAGAGTTTATGTGGTGTTAGACAGGATGGGCTGACTTCGCTCTTATATATGTATATATGGACAAGTTCATCGCTGGGCTGAGCAGCACACATGGTTGTTATATAGATAATGTCTGTGTGAATAATATCAGTTATGCTGATGACATGGTGCTGTGCTGCTCAGCCTATCGCTGGGTGGCCCCAAAAAGCTCCTGCGAGGACTATATATGGAAGCACAGCCTAAGGTACAACGAGAAATAGAGTGAATTCATGATCTTCAGGGGTAACATTAAGAGACTTGAAAATGTGCCCCTGTTACTTTTGAACAGGGTTCCCTTGGGCCGTGTAAGTCAGTTTAAATACCTAGAGTAACTGAAACTCTGTATGTCAATTTATTCTGATATAGATGGATAGGGATGCAGGGCTTTGTTGGTCAGTGGTAACATGGTGAGACATAGGTTTGCTTGGTGTACAGTAGAAGTAAATTTTACTTTATTTAAAGCCTATTGTCAAAATTTTTATACCAGTAGTCTGTGGTCAAACTTTATCCAGCTTTCCTACAATGCCCTGCGTGTGTTATTCACTAACATCTTTAAATCCTTGTTGGCGCTTCCACGTTTCTGCAGTGCATCTGGCTTCTTATTTCAAAGGCATTCTGAGGAGAGTGGAGAGAAGTTAGTCTCTCCATATTTTGCTAGGTGAAACTTTATGTTAACATAAGTAGCCTATTTTAATTTACTTTTTCAATTTTAATTTTAATATTGTGATTTTGTATTAAAATAGTCAGTAAGCAAAGAAATGGTCTGAAATAAAGGAATTTTATTTTATTTGAACAGTTTAATCATTGCTTATTTTTAATAATTTCTGTTGAACAAATAAATTTTTATTTTTAACCTAATCGATAGAAGTTTATGTTATAAATTTCAATAAAAGCTCCCATCTGTTATCATTTGTTAGATACTCTATACTTAACAGACTAACTCTAGTTTGTCTGTTTTTCGTTTCGGGACGATGCAATTATTTCAGAATTACTGAATAAATAATCCATATTATTAACCTATTTATTTAGCAATTTCTATTCAAAGTACCTAATCCACGTTATGTGCTATTTTGTAAAAGTATTTTGTAGTAAGTAGTACAACTACATAATATGCTATGCTATGTTGTACTTACTAAGTACAACATAGCATAGCTACAATGCACATCTATACCTGTCTTTTGTGTGCAACTCTAGGAGACAGCGCTTAAAGCTCATATTTTCCAAATAAAATTATGAGTTGATAGACAATTTGTTAATTTTCTTAATTGCTGTTAAATTGTAATGTCAAAAACCCACTTATTTATATTTAAGTTAGCAACTGAAAACATAAAATGTGCTAAACTGAAAAAATCATAGAAAATAAAATAACATTTGGCCGCTGAAGAAATAAATAACTTATGTATTTACAGGTCTAACTATTTAATCATCCTCATAAATGATAGTAATTTTATTTCTCTTTCATAGCAAATTTATATAAAATAAAGATAATGATAAAAATAAGTACCTACCTATGTTACATAAATAAGTGTTAAAAATATGAATTCAAGAAACTAAACATTGCTTATTTTCAATTCTGGAAGGGTTGTGTTGTGGCACTTCTTAATTGAGAATATTGGCTTTCATCATCATCATCATCATGTCAGCCGAACGACGCCCACTGCTGGGCATAGGCCTCCCCCAAGGATCTCCACAACGATCGGTCCTGCGCTGCCCGCATCCAGCGGCTTCCCGCGACCTTGACCAGATCGTCGGTCCACCTTGTAGGGGGCCTGCCCACGGAACGTCGTCCGGCACGCGGTCGCCATTCAAGAACCTTTCCGCCCCAACGGCCATCAGTTCTCCGCGCTATGTGTCCCGCCCACTGCCACTTCAATGATGCAATCCTTCGAGCGATGTCGGTTGTTTTAGTTCTCCTGCGGATTTCATCATTTCTGATTCGATCGAGCAGGGAAATACCAAGCATCGCTCTCTCCATTGCTCGCTGGGTGACTTTGAGCCTTCTTATGAGACCCATAGTAAAAGACCACGTCTCACTTCCATAGGTCATTACTGGCAACTGGCATTACTGGCACTTCCATAGGTCATATTGGCTTTGTTTAGTCTGAATTTGTCACAATATACTAATAATTTATGTAAACACAAAGGTATAAGTAGGTAAGTACAAGAAATAAATAACCAAAAATAAAGAACTACAAAATGGTATCATCATGCATTTATTAACCAAGTTGTTATTGTCACAAGTTCACAACACATATTTTAAGACATTATTACGGTATACTTTGTACTGTTTATCTTTTAAAGGTTCTGTTGAATGATTTTCTCTGTAATTATCATCTTGTAAACAATGTTCTTGTCTTGGAGTAGCCGTCCATTCCATCATGTCAATATTAAACTTATAAGGAACATTCGGTCTGCTTCTCTTTAAATCTTGATAAATATCTGCAACCTTGCTCTGATAATGAGCCTTACGGGTAGTATCATAAGAGGAAATGAAGAACATTAACCACAAAATGACCCAACCAAACAATAACTTCTACAAAATTTTGCCATGACGGGGTCATTTGTCAAATTGTTCACGTAATTAGCGCACACAAATCGAAGAGAAACCATAGTTGACCCTCAAAGATATGCCTTTTTCGTTATATTTTATTAATTTTGTGTTATTTACATAATTCAAAAAGTAAAGCAAAGTAAAGTTAAGGGTGGTATTCCACTTATCAAATATTTGATCCATGAAATTGGACGAGGACAACTTCGAATGGTTTCATTTCTATGGTTTCATTGATAAATTCTTTGATGAAATGCATATTGGACAAAGATCTTTCATCATAAGTGGAATACAGTAGAAAGGCTTGTCATTTGCGTTTGGTTATTAATTGATACGTACATTATTTATTTTAGGAATACTTGTTTTTAATACTATGAAGAACTAAATTAATTGTTTTTATCGACTTTGTCCGTTGTCATTTAAAATATAAATAATAAGAGTAAAAAATGCAGAGAAATTATAATATTTTGTTAAATATTGGTATTTATTTGATATGATGCAACAAGACGCGACTATCATTCACTCGCGAAATCCAGATCCGGAAAAACAGTTAGCCGGTAGCTCCAATTGAAGCCCATATTATGGGTCTGGGCTTGAAATCAGAAATATGGATCTGAACTTCATATTTTTAGCCGGTAGACCCCCAGGGGGGCTACCGCGTAACTTTATGGGTATGAACTTCATACGTTTTTGGGAACTATAAGTCAATTTTATAAAGAAAGTAGCCGCTATCAGTTCCTTGTTTAGTGACGTTGGGTATAACGATAACTAGCTCGCAACGTTCAACAGAACAAAGCAGCAAAAATCTATCAGAATAAGGAATTTAAATGACAGTTAAAGCCCATACCCATATCCATATTTCTTAGCCGGTAGCCCCCTAGGGGGTTAGTTCCCAAAAACGTATGAAGTTCATACCCATAAAGTTACGCGGTAGCCACCGTGGGGGGCTACCGGCTAAGAAATCTGGGGGTCTACCGCCTAAAAAATCTGGATATGGATATGGGCTTTATTTGACATTTGAAGCCCATAATCTGAACTTGGCGGTACCGCCTAATTCCATGGACTTCATATTTCTTCCCATACCCATATGTCAGAAAAAGAGTGAATGACGAAGAAAATTCTCTATACATTTTTGACAGTTGAAGCCCAGAATCGGTATTTTGTAAAAATTAAAAAATAAAAACTCGAAACCCAGATTCATATCGTTATGTCAAATGAAGCAGGCGAGTATTTTGGTATCGGAAGATTCATGGAAAAGTTTAATTTCTCAATTTGTGTGAAATAACTTGCTACTTTTGAGTGTAATCAACTTCATTTATAGTAAATATACCCCTAGCACTTGTAAAACGTTGAACTTTAGCAGAAGAGAGTTTAAAAGCGGAGCGAAAAGATGAAGCGAAAGAGACAAACACAAATTGCTATTTCGCTGTTCCTTTCTCTCGAAGTCATGTAATGGAATTTTACCCGCGAAATTCAAATTTTCGTTTCTTGTTTCGTTATCGGAACTTACATAACTTTAAAGATAAATTGTTGACCTACTTTTGATAAAAATTAGGCATTTAATTAAACTAATGAAGATACTATGTAAATCAAAAATAGGAAAGTTTTATTTTATGTAGGTACGGTTATATATTTTGTTTTTACTGCTTTGAGGATTTTTATCCGAAACACAAAAATTAAACCAAATCACTAGCCTAGCCTAGCCACCATTCTGGCTGAAGTGTGCTGAAGTGCTAAATAATACTTATTATCCTCCTTGGAGTAATTGTGTTGTGTGATATTATCAATAGCGACTTTTTTGTGGATATTGTCTACGGAAAGTGCATTTGATTGACATATCATTTTACAAGTGATATTGAGCTGTGTTAAAGTTCTCTGTTATTTATTATGTTATAAAGCTAACTCCTTCCTATAAATGCATGTTTTAAGACCTCAGCAAAGCATTTGATCTTGTGTGTTATGGAGTTATGATAAGCCTTGGACCTTTGGACAAAACTTAAAGATGTTTCTCGTTGGCTGAGGTTATATATGTACCCTACTGGCACATTGGTATGGTAATCAGAAAAATGTGGTTAAAGTGGGGAAATACATGCTCTGAAGAGTTTATGTGGTGTTAGACAGGATGGGCTGACTTCGCTCTTATATATGTATATATGGACAAGCTCATCGCTGGGCTGAGCAGCACACATGGTTGTTATATAGATAATGTCTGTGTGAATAATATCAGTTATGCTGATGACATGGTGCTGTGCTGCTCTGCCTATCGCTGGGTGGCCCAAAAAGCTCCTGCGAGGACTATATATGGAAGCACGGCCTAAGGTACAACGAGAAATAGAGTGAATTCATGATCTTCAGGGGTAACATTAAGAGACTTGAAAATGTGCCCCTGTTACTTTTGAACAGGATTCCTTTGGGCCGTGTAAGTCAGTTTAAATACCTTGGGCATATAGTAACTGAAACTCTGTATGAAAATTTATTCTGATATAGATGGATAGGGATGCAGGGCTTTGTTGGTTAGTGGTAACATGGTGAGACACAGGTTTGCTTGGTGTACAGTAGAAGTAAATTTTACTTTATTTAAAGCCTATTGTCAAAATTTTTATACCAGTAGTCTGTGGTCAAACTTTATCCAGCTTTCCTACAATGCCCTGCGTGTGTTATACAGTAACATCTTTAAATCCTTGTTGGCGCTTCCACGTTTCTGCAGTGCATCTGGCTTCTTATTTCAAAGGCATTCTGAGGAGAGTGGAGAGAAGTTAGTCTCTCCATATTTTGCTAGGTGAAACTTTATGTTAACATAGGTAGCCTATTTTAATTTACTTTTTCAATTTTAATTTTAATATTGTGATTTTGTACTAAAATAGTCAGTAAGCAAAGAAATGGTCTGAAATAAAGGAATTTTATTTTATTTGAACAGTTTAATCATTGCTTATTTTTAATCATTTCTGTCGAACAAATATCTTTTTATTTTTAACCTAATCGATAGAAGTTTAAGTTATAAATTTCAATAAAAGCTCCCATCTGTTATCATTTGTTAGATACTCTATACTTAACAGACTAACTCTAGTTTGTCTGTTTTTCGTTTCGGGACGATGCAATTATTTCAGAATTACTGAATAAATAATCCATATTATTAACCTATTTATTTAGCAATTTCTATTCAAAGTACCTAATCCACGTTATGTGCTATTTTGTAAAAGTATTTTGTAGTAAGTAGTACAACTACATAATATGCTATGCTATGTTGTACTTACTAAGTACAATATAGCATAGCTACAATGCACATCTATACCTGTCTTTTGTGTGCAACTCTAGGAGACAGCACTTAAAGCTCATATTTTCCAAATAAAATTATGAGTTGATAGACAATTTGTTAATTTTCTTAATTGCTGTTAAATTGTAATGTCAAAAACCCACTTATTTATATTTAAGTTAGCAACTGAAAACATAAAATGTGCTAAACTGAAAAATCATAGAAAATAAAATAACATTTGGCCGCTGAATAAATAAATAACTTATGTATTTACAGGTCTAACTATTTAATCATCCTCATAAATGATAGTAATTTTATTTCTCTTTCATAGCAAATTTATATAAAATAAAGATAATGATAAAAATAAGTACCTACCTATGTTACATAAATAAGTGTTAAAAATATGAATTCAAGAAACTAAACATTGCTTATTTTCAATTCTGGAAGGGTTGTGTTGTGGCACTTCTTAATTGAGAATATTGGCTTTGTTTAGTCTGAATTTGTCACAATATACTAATAATTTATGTAAACACAAAGGTTAACAACCAGAAATAAAGAACTGCAAAATGGTATCATCATGCATTTATTAACCAAGTTGTTATTGTCACAAGTTCACAACACATATTTTAAGACATTATTACGGTATACTTTGTACTGTTTATCTTTTAAAGGTTCTGTTGAATGATTTTCTCTGTAATTATCATCTTATAAACAATGTTCTTGTCTTGGAGTAGCCGTCCATTCCATCATGTCAATATTAAACTTATAAGGAACATTCGGTCTGCTTTTCTTTAAATCTTGATAAATATCTGCAACCTTGCTCTGATAATGAGCCTTACGGGTAGTATCATAAGAGGAAATGAAGAACATTAACCACAAAATGACCCAACCAAACAATAACTTCTACAAAATTTTGCCATGACGGGGTCATTTGTCAAATTGTTCACGTAATTAGCGCACACAAATCGAAGAGAAACCATAGTTGACCCTCAAAGATATGCCTTTTTCGTTATATTTTATTAATTTTGTGTTATTTACATAATTCAAAAAGTAAAGTTAAGGGTGGTATTCCACTTATCAAATATTTGATCCAAGAAATTGGACGAGGACAACTTCGAATGGTTTCATTGATAAATTCTTTGATGCAATGCATATTGGACAAAGATCTTTCATAAGTGGAATACTGTAGAAAGGCTTGTCATTTGCGTTTGGTTATTAATTGATACGTACATTATTTATTTTAGGAATACTTGTTTTTAATACTATGAAGAACTAAATTAATTGTTTTTATTGACTTTGTCCGTTGTCATTTAAAATATAAATAATAAGAGTAAAAAATGCAGAGAAATAATAATATTTTGTTAAATATTGGTATTTATTTGATATGATGCAACAAGACGCGACTATCATTCACTCGCGAAATCCAGATCCGGAAAAACAGTTAGCCGGTAGCTCCAATTAAAGCCCATATTATGGGTATGGGCTTGAAATCAGTAATATGGATCTGAACTTCATATTTTTAGCCGGTAGACCCCCAGGGGTTAGTTCCCAAAAACGTATGAAGTTCATACCCATAAAGTTACGCGGTAGCCACCGTGGGGGGCTACCGGCTAAGAAATCTGGATATGGGTGTGGGCTTCAACTGTCATTTGAATTCCTTATTCTGATAGATTTTTGTTGCTTTGTTCTGTTGGCCGTTTCTAGATAGTTATCGTTATACCAGACGTCACAAAACAAGGAACTGATAGCGGCTATTTTCTTTATAAAACTGACTTAAAGTTCCCAAAAACGTATGAAGTTCATACCCATAAAGTTACGCTGTAGCCCCCCAGTTATTGTTCTGAGATGAAACCATAGATGTATTATTCCTGTAGATGGAGCATAAGAAAATGAACAATTCCTTCTACAGTGCCACAAACTTTGCTGTGCCGGTGGCCAAAATGTGAAACTAGAGTGCGCGCCAGATAAGTCTGCACGCGACTGGTGGCGTATTTAATGTTGCCAGTAGAAGTAAATAATTCTCCCATCACGAGTAGATGAGGAAAAATCTAACTGGCTTTAATGAGACTTTATTTTGACGTTTCATCGTTAAGTTCAAAAATTTGTACTAGGTGGCGCTACCCAATAAAGCGATCTAACTTTTTCAGATTAGTTCAGTAGGTCTAGCACAACTTGAGCGCGACTCGAGTGACAAAGAGTCGCGGGCACTTTCAACCAATCAGATCGCTAAAAGAGAGCGCGCGTGACTCAAGGCGACATGCTGATTGGTTGGAAGGAGCGCGACAAAGAGTCGCGCTAAGTTGTGCTAGCCCTACTGAGTATTTGATAAAAGATCCAAAGAAGTAAACGAACAGGGGGGCTACCGGCTAAGAAATCTGGATATGGGTATGGGCTTCAACTGTCATTTGAATTCCTTATTCTGATAGATTTTTGCTGCTTTATTCTGTTGAACGTTGCTAGCTAGTTATCGTTATACCCGACGTCACAAAACAAGGAACTGATAGCGGCTATTTTCTTTATAAAATTGCCTTAAAGTTCCCAAAAACGTATGAAGTTCATATCCATAAAGTTACGCGGTAGTCCCCCAGGGGGTCTACCGGCTAAAAATATGAAGTTCAGATCCATATTTCTGATTTCAAGCCCAGACCCATAATATGGGCTTCAATTGGAGCTACCGGCTAACTGTTTTTCCGGATCTGGATTTCGCGAGTGAATGATAGTCGCGTCTTGTTGCATCATATCAAATAAATACCAATATTTAACAAAATATTATTATTTCTCTGCATTTTTTACTCTTATTATTTATATTTTAAATGACAACGGACAAAGTCGATAAAAACAATTAATTTAGTTCTTCATAGTATTAAAAACAAGTATTCCTAAAATAAATAATGTACGTATCAATTAATAACCAAACGCAAATGACAAGCCTTTCTACAGTATTCCACTTATGAAAGATCTTTGTCCAATATGCATTTCATCAAAGAATTTATCAATGAAACCATTCGAAGTTGTCCTCGTCCAATTTCTTGGATCAAATATTTGATAAGTGGAATACCACCCTTAACTTTACTTTTTGAATTATGTAAATAACACAAAATTAATAAAATATAACGAAAAAGGCATATCTTTGAGGGTCAACTATGGTTTCTCTTCGATTTGTGTGCGCTAATTACGTGAACAATTTGACAAATGACCCCGTCATGGCAAAATTTTGTAGAAGTTATTGTTTGGTTGGGTCATTTTGTGGTTAATGTTCTTCATTTCCTCTTATGATACTACCCGTAAGGCTCATTATCAGAGCAAGGTTGCAGATATTTATCAAGATTTAAAGAAAAGCAGACCGAATGTTCCTTATAAGTTTAATATTGACATGATGGAATGGACGGCTACTCCAAGACAAGAACATTGTTTATAAGATGATAATTACAGAGAAAATCATTCAACAGAACCTTTAAAAGATAAACAGTACAAAGTATACCGTAATAATGTCTTAAAATATGTGTTGTGAACTTGTGACAATAACAACTTGGTTAATAAATGCATGATGATACCATTTTGCAGTTCTTTATTTCTGGTTGTTAACCTTTGTGTTTACATAAATTATTAGTATATTGTGACAAATTCAGACTAAACAAAGCCAATATTCTCAATTAAGAAGTGCCACAACACAACCCTTCCAGAATTGAAAATAAGCAATGTTTAGTTTCTTGAATTCATATTTTTAACACTTATTTATGTAACATAGGTAGGTACTTATTTTTATCATTATCTTTATTTTATATAAATTTGCTATGAAAGAGAAATAAAATTACTATCATTTATGAGGATGATTAAATAGTTAGACCTGTAAATACATAAGTTATTTATTTATTCAGCGGCCAAATGTTATTTTATTTTCTATGATTTTTCAGTTTAGCACATTTTATGTTTTCAGTTGCTAACTTAAATATAAATAAGTGGGTTTTTGACATTACAATTTAACAGCAATTAAGAAAATTAACAAATTGTCTATCAACTCATAATTTTATTTGGAAAATATGAGCTTTAAGTGCTGTCTCCTAGAGTTGCACACAAAAGACAGGTATAGATGTGCATTGTAGCTATGCTATATTGTACTTAGTAAGTACAACATAGCATAGCATATTATGTAGTTGTACTACTTACTACAAAATACTTTTACAAAATAGCACATAACGTGGATTAGGTACTTTGAATAGAAATTGCTAAATAAATAGGTTAATAATATGGATTATTTATTCAGTAATTCTGAAATAATTGCATCGTCCCGAAACGAAAAACAGACAAACTAGAGTTAGTCTGTTAAGTATAGAGTATCTAACAAATGATAACAGATGGGAGCTTTTATTGAAATTTATAACTTAAACTTCTATCGATTAGGTTAAAAATAAAAAGATATTTGTTCGACAGAAATGATTAAAAATAAGCAATGATTAAACTGTTCAAATAAAATAAAATTCCTTTATTTCAGACCATTTCTTTGCTTACTGACTATTTTAGTACAAAATCACAATATTAAAATTAAAATTGAAAAAGTAAATTAAAATAGGCTACCTATGTTAACATAAAGTTTCACCTAGCAAAATATGGAGAGACTAACTTCTCTCCACTCTCCTCAGAATGCCTTTGAAATAAGAAGCCAGATGCACTGCAGAAACGTGGAAGCGCCAACAAGGATTTAAAGATGTTACTGTATAACACACGCAGGGCATTGTAGGAAAGCTGGATAAAGTTTGACCACAGACTACTGGTATAAAAATTTTGACAATAGGCTTTAAATAAAGTAAAATTTACTTCTACTGTACACCAAGCAAACCTGTGTCTCACCATGTTACCACTAACCAACAAAGCCCTGCATCCCTATCCATCTATATCAGAATAAATTTTCATACAGAGTTTCAGTTACTATGCCCAAGGTATTTAAACTGACTTACACGGCCCAAAGGAATCCTGTTCAAAAGTAACGTCCGTATGGATTGAGGAGCCACGTCAGATTTTTAAGGATAGCTATCACCCTTATTTAGTAGCCATGCAGATAATTTTGTAGGTCAAATTCTGAAATTTGTAGTAAAATACATCAAAAGTTATATCACTGCAAAGGTGGCTCCTCAATCCTGATGTTTAGATTGAGGAGCCACCTAGAACTCGTAATGTATTGAATGTAGGTTGCTGAAACTTATGTATCAATTTGTAGCCATCACGTAGGATATCTACTAGAATTTTGAGCACTTTAGTTCTAAAATTCAAGAAACTACAACACTTTTGTTGTGGCTCCTCAATCCATACACAATAGAGTAAATTTCTATGAATATTTGCAGTCAATTCAGATATTCGACATAATGATAATTTAGAAGGAGGTAAATTCTATTGCCTACAATATGAATGAAATACTAAAACATAGTGATTTCCGTAAACAAACGTATATTATTTGGCTCCTCAATCCTGACGTTTATTTACCTGAGATCACAACGAAATCAAAAGCCAGAGACTCTAACGTTTAGTAGGCGTGCATACTAAACGGCTACATACAATTCATTGCTGTATTCGTTTTAATTGCTGAAAAATAAAGCTTTTTGGTATTGCTCAAGGATCCGTTTTGAGGGGTGACCATAATTATGTGAATGAAACTAGGATAAGTATTTTTTATCAACATTTAATAATTTGTTTTTACAAAATATAGGTTAGCGAATGGATGAGTACCTATTGGGTCTTCTGTGCTCTTACGAATTCTGGATTCATAGTCATCGTAACACAACACCTCATCCTTTGCTAGAATATGACATTTGTAGTGACCCATGCCAGTGATACTAACTCTGGGAAAGAATTCTATAGCGCCCATTAATGTGTATGAGCTGCCTAGAACTATTATAGATTCTGGTATTATTTTATATTATTTTGTCACATTGGTGTGACTACGAAGAATTTTTTCCTATTTTTCACACTGGTGTGACTACGAAGAATATTTTTCTTATTAGTCACACCACTTTCAAAATATCATACTTGACGTAAATCACTTGATAATTTGATACCACTTTGATACAATATACTTACGTTATGATACTAAATTAAATATTATATTAAAATATTATTAGCTGAAAGTACCAGGGTTGCATAGCTGACCAGGAGTTATTTTAGATGTTTCGAGTTTTATAGGCAGCAGCATTTTAAGTAGGTATACTCGTAATTTAACTCCTGGTTGCTTAGGCTGCCCTGATACTTTTTGTTCAATATTTTTCCAATATGCCTAGTGCCTAGTACTTCATTGGGGAAAAAAAATCTCCCGTACTACTACAGCCGTTAGTATCAGTAGTAAGGTCTGGTAGTCAGGAGGGTAACGAAGGATATTGTATAGCTTGTATCTGACTGTACATAAATAAATGTGCTGACTGTACGTAAAATCGGAAGGTGCCAACTCGCGCGCGCTCAAGCATAGTTTCCATTAGTCGAGAAGCTCGGCCCAGTGAACTGGGCCGAGTAACTGAGGTACTACTCGACTCGGCTTCCACCGTTTACATTGGTCAAGTAATTGGGCCCAGCAGGGTTGCCAGATGTACATTTAAATCGTATTTGTACGATTATTTACAACATTGTTCGATCCCAAATTTTCAGAAAATTTTGGATTTTGTATTAAGTACGATTCATCATTTCAACCGTAAGACGCCCACTGCTGGGCATAGGCCTCGATAAGTACGATTATTATACATATATTATATACTTCAACATATTTTTTTATGTTTAATGTACGATTCTCGATTTTTCGCACCTGGCAACCCTGGCCCAGGAAACAACTCGGCCGAGCAACTATGCTCCGCGCGAGACCACTCGACTCGCTCAGTACTCGGCCCAGTTTACTCGCCCTATCGTTTACATTGGTCGAGTTAGCCTGCTTTTTGTTCATCGCTACTCGACTCGGCCGCCTACTCGACCAATGTAAACTATGCTTCACGAGTTTCACACTCGCGAGTTGACGAATAAGTCAGTTTGCAATCCATGTTATAAAATATGCACATACAGGGTATTTAATTTCCCCGCACTAGTAGTGTAACAACAAGTCTCATGTTTTGGTAGCTTTCTAATATTCACACCAAACAGTGTGACTACGAAGAAAAAATGCTTCGTAGTCACACCAGTGTGACAAAACGGTGTGACAGCGAGTCCGTTAAGGATATTTCAATTATTTTTTTTGTGAAACAATCCATCAGTTTTTTTTTCACAAAAAAGTAACCACGAAAATTAAGGCCTTTTTCTAATCTATCATGTGTTCTACAGGACTTCCGAGGCAAATTCGCTTATCCTTACTTATATATTATAAATGCGACTTTGTCTGTCTGTGTGTTACACAATCACACCTAAACTACTAAACTGATTTGAATGAATTTTGGTACAGAGATAGTCTAGAGCCTGAGAAAGGACATAGGCTACTTTTTATTTCTGAAAAATATCACCTTCCCGCGGGATAACGTCGTGTAGTACGCGCGGGCGAAGCCGCAGGCGGAAGGCTAGTACTAAATAAATAACCTAAAATACGATATTTTGCAATCTCATTTCTCACAAACTAGTAATCTCCGCGCTCTGAAAGTGGTGTCATTGGAAAGGGGAGATCAAAATCTACATTTTTCATACAAATAATCTACAAAAAGCCTGCGGTTGGATACTAATACCAACCCTTCCAATACGATGTAATGTTTTTGCAAATATTCTTGCGAGTATCTTGATACCCAACCACAAAGTAAAATTAGGTAATTGTACCTTACCTTTTCTTGTTATAATTCCAGGTCTGTCATATTTTGTGATCAAATTAATATAGAAATAAAGTTGCTAATAATGTACTTATGAAATTTTGATGAATTATGTATGGCATTTGACAAGACCGCCTCTGTGGTCTAGTGGCTAGTGGTTTACATCACACCACCGGTTTCAGACCAAGAGGTCCCGGGTTCGATTCCCAGTAGGGGAATATATTGTATTCGGTTTGGTTGGTGGTAGAAAGGTGGTAGGACTTGTTCTTAGTCCGCCTGGTTCAATTTATTGTACCAACTTGTATATACCGTATTTTAAGCAAATAAACTATTTTATTATGAAATTATTATTTATGAGACATGTATTATTATGTCAAATATAAATTATTTCAAATGATATTTACAATTACTTATAATTATAGTATTTGTTATTAAGGCATCTCATTTTATGGCAAATGAGAGTTATTGCCCTGCTACTAAATAATTATATCATGCTTTATTAATAATAATAATAATAAAACACTTTATTGCACACAATAGATAAAACAAATTACAAAGAAACATTACAAAAGCACAGAAAGCATACAACAAGGCGGCCTTATTGCTAAATAGCAATTTCTTCCAGGCAACCTTGGGCGAAAGATAAGTAAGGTATAGGACAGTGGGGAGTGGGTGCAAATACAGGAAAGGATATTTGATATCGATGTACATATACAATAGGTATCGAAAGAATATATTTATTTATTGATAGCGAAGGAGAGAATATTATATAGTTTATATGTACAACATATAAACTATAATGTATTCTTGTTAGTACCTAAGTACAAATAAGAATAGTGTTAACAAATATTATGACCAAGGATCATTATGGCAAATGAAATGATTAAAATTTTGTAAAAACAAATTATTAAATGTTGATAAAAATTACTTATCCTAGTTTCATTCACATAATTATGGTCACCCCTAAAACGGATCCTTGAGCAATACCAAAAAGCTTTATTTTTCAGCAATTAAAACGAATACAGCAATGAATTGTATGTAGCCGTTTAGTATGCACGCCTACTAAACGTTAGAGTCTCTGGCTTTTGATTTCGTTGTGATCTCAGGTAAATAAACGTCAGGATTGAGGAGCCAAATAATATACGTTTGTTTACGGAAATCACTATGTTTTAGTATTTCATTCATATTGTAGGCAATAGAATTTACCTCCTTCTAAATTATCATTATGTCGAATATCTGAATTGACTGCAAATATTCATAGAAATTTACTCTATTGTGTATGGATTGAGGAGCCACAACAAAAGTGTTGTAGTTTCTTGAATTTTAGAACTAAAGTGCTCAAAATTCTAGTAGCTATCCTACGTGATGGCTACAAATTGATACATAAGTTTCAGCAACCTACATTTAATACATTACGAGTTCTAGGTGGCTCCTCAATCTAAACATCAGGATTGAGGAGCCACCTTTGCAGTGATATAACTTTTGATGTATTTTACTACAAATTTCAGAATTTGACCTACAAAATTATCTGCATGGCTACTAAATAAGGGTGATAGCTATCCTTAAAAATCTGACGTGGCTCCTCAATCCATACGGACGTTCAAAAGTAACAGGGGCACATTTTCAAGTCTCTTAATGTTACCCCTGAAGATCATGAATTCACTCTATTTCTCGTTGTACCTTAGGCCGTGCTTCCATATATAGTCCTCGCAGGAGCTTTTTGGGCCACCCAGCGATAGGCAGAGCAGCACAGCACCATGTCATCAGCATAACTGATATTATGTTTCACGGCTTCATTCTCTGCGATTTTGTTTACAAATGTAGTTGCGCCCCCAAGCGACAGCCTTGCACGGTAGTTAAAAGTTTTTTTTTTTTTTTTGTATTGGCAACACTGATTTCCCGCCAATTTATACATTCCTCTACTCTGTGGTCCCTAACTTACCTGTTTGGTTACCTGTCACATTCGAATCATTCAGCGTTTCCGTGCTCAAGCCTTCGCACGTCTACTCTACTCGCTGCGAGATACTTTGAACATTGGGGAAGAAAAGGAAACACCATGAAGACAGTGAAGAAGAAAACGTCGTTGTGCTGTACCAGTGCATTACTGAAGTGATCCCAGGTCAGATACTATTATGTTATTGGGCTACTAAGCCACTGAAATTTGCTTGAGGAGCAAGAAAGATACTCGTTCTAAAAAGAACTATTTATGTATTTCCGGATGGTTGCAATTATTGGTCACTAAGTGATGCATTACTGTCATACCCAGGACAGATAGGTACTGTCACGTCATTGAGCTACTTAGCCACTTAATTTGCTCACCGAGCAAGAAAATTACTAAAGAACTATGTGTTCCCGGGTTGCTGCAATTGCTAAGTGATGCGTTACTGTCATACCCAGGACAGATACCGTCACGTTATTGGGCTACTTAGCCACTGTATTTGCTTGACGAGCAAGCAAAGTACTCGTTCTTAAAAGAACTATGTTGTCCCGGATGGCTGCAATTATTAAGTGATGCGTTACTGTCATACCCAGGACAGATACCGTCACGTTATTGGGCTACTTAGTCACTGTTTGCAACCCAGTTCAGTTGCTATATATTCGTATTCGAGAAGTCGAATCGGCGTCGCAGCTCTCGGGATTGTCACCGGTATCGCCGTACCCACTTCCGGCCGCAGCATCGCCACATCAGGACGAGGCAGCACCAACGGCCACAAAACAAGGGTTAGCATCAGTTGTCTCGACTGTTCACTGCTCTTCAGCCGAGGGAAAAAACCGTATGTAACAATATAAAGCTGAAGGTCAAGGATAGACTTTTTAAAGATTAAATAGTTCCAAACTATTGTGACCTATTAGCAGCTCCTACCCTCAATCCCGAAGCAAAAGCCGCTGTTTCAAAGCTGCTTGTCAAAGAGAAACTACAATATTGCTAAAGAAAAGCAGATTGGGATAGCTTTAAAAACAAAAAAAAAACCTGGCCATAGCCATGGAATCTATATTTATCTTTATTCTATTTGCCTTCGTGGTCAAGTGGGGTATGCATCAGTTTTCAGGGTGCCACTATGCGTGAAGTACCGGGTTCGATTCCCGGTCGGATAAAGGTCGAAAACTTAATTTCGATAGTGTTGGTTTCCCAATATTTATACTAAATGACGAAGCATCCAAAAATAAAAGCCTATTAGGCTATACATATATTGTAAATTGATGTATGTAGCATTTTCTGTGATAGTAATTTCATAAAAACTAAAACGCTATGAAATTTGAGATTAATTTAAAGAATAAATCTAGACCTAAAATACACCTAAATAGATATGATTAGAATCAATCAGGTTTTTGGTGAAAATATCTCCAAAAACCGAATCCAGTTTTGAGAAATAGGTAGGTACTCCAAAACTGAAATCCTTCATGGAAAGGACACTGTCAACAAGAATCCTTAACAGTTTAAGCCACAGCATTGGAAACCAGCCTATAGGGCGAATACCATCTCCGATGCTGCAAGAGGTCACCCAGCGCCTGACGCACCCGCCAGTCACATCAAGACGTCGACATCACGCGCCGCTATCCAGCATCCAGAACTTACCGGTAGTAGACCACGAGGTAATACGTAAGTCGCCTGCATTATTTTACTAATGCATGGTTGGACATTAGTACATTACCGATGACCCTATAATATCATTGTAGATAAAAAAGGCAGAAAAATACTATGCAAATTTATTGCTCATTGCAATTATAGTTCCAGTGTTTAACCTATGAACTAACTTAACCTTGTATACGAAAATTATGTTCAATCTAGATAAATAAATATAAGTAAAAAAGGAAAACAATATCATTTTAAAATGTCACTTTGGGTTACTTAGTACAGAAACCAAATAGTGATAATCGCTTTATACTTAATCTCGGGCAACTAGGACTACCGCGTGACATACTCTAAGTAATTACTAAAAACTGTAACACGACGTCTAGATATAGACCTCAAAGACGCTTACATGTTTATTCCAATACATAACTCGCATTGAATAAGTACCTTTAACTTCGTTAAAAATACAATTCTTTATGAATTTCAAATTCTTCATGAATTCAATCATCTAGTTCCTTTAGTCACTATACAGTTCCGTTTGTCTATACCTACTTAAATAATAAAAAAAAAAATATATATAATTTTTGAGATTTCGTGAACTACCACCAGTAATATATTAAAACGACATAAGTATACCTAATTAATCCTTTTGACACTGGTTGCCTTCACACGTTTAGTTCACCAAGGATATACTAACTTCTCACTAACTTTTCTACTAAACAAATAGACAAAAGTGGTTTAGTATAACATAGAAAAAAGAAAATGTAAATTTCTTGCGATTTATTTTAAAAAGTATTAGGTTTTTTGGGATTATTTTACGTTTATTTTTGGGAAGTTCAATAAATGTAAATTGCAAGACTTCACAAAGTTCCTCGGGCTTATAGCGTTTACTCTTGGCCTACCTGCCACCTATTATTCCTGGCTTGAATATTTTAAATGTTAGTGTATTATTAATTATCCTAATTATGAACAAAACATACTTATCCCAAAGATCGTAGCCGATAAACGTTCCCGTCTTAGACTCTACCGCTCCTCAGTAGAAGCAACCCCAGCCAGTTAGTCTGGCTAGGATTCATTTTGCAATAACCCGAGTCTTGTCAGAGCCATTTGAAAGAAAATAAAGCTTCATTGCACATTAATTCACTCACGTTAATAACCAAAGTTACGATTGCTATAAGTATTATATTACGCATACCTATGTGTAAAACAAAACAGCTATAAATATTTTATAATAATATTTTTTGGAAATATAATTGTTCGCATCTTACAAACACAAAAGATGAAAGTGAAGCTGTCTTACTTATGAGCGAAAAGTTCGGCAATAGAGAATAACTACTAAATGACAACTTGGACATTTCTGAATAATAAGATTGCAAGCCATTGTAACCTAAATTTTCTACTTAAATAACTTGAAAACCGGTCCAGAAGCACAGGCAGTCGACGCTTACATAATATCCTGTAAAAATACTAGTTCCATTCTCATGCTCGCGTCATGAATTATAACAATTGAATTTTATTGTTTGCATTACAAATGTGTGCATGTTTCAGAGTTTAAATGTATATTATATAAACATATTGATATTATATACTTAGATGTAATAAATAAAAATCAAAATAATCCTATTTTAAGCATTAGTGCCATTTTCATGAAATTATTATATTATTAGACATTTTCAAATCTTGGAAGACATTGTGATTGTCTCATGTTGGACGACACTGCCGTGGTGCCATTGGTTAGAAAATTATACATTTCTGATAATATACGTATTTTGAACGAAATATTTACTTATTAGAATTTCTTTTCACATGAACACACATCTTACAAGTTATCAGGCAAGCATTACTCCAAGAACTATAGATATTATTTAAGCCACTTTGTCACGAAACATGTATAAACAATACGATAGACGTATCAAAGCCTGGTTAGCCTATGACATCAAATATAGTAAATATATGGTCAGAACTAACAAAATATTTATTTTGAACACACAATTTTGTCAATCAATTCAAATATGGTACAATAATTTTAAATCTAATCTAATATTATTATACTCAATTTTAATGTTAAATAATACTTATGATGATCAGATCACTGAATCGAGCTATTTATGAAAGGAATATTCAGATAGACCCACAAGGCCTAAGTACCTACAACATAACTGAGATACTAAATACATTACTTAACTATTTGGCACAAAAGGTTTCAAATGAAGATCTAGATCTTGGAAGTCAAAAAATATAATATTAAACTTTCTGTCAATAAAGGTCGTTAACTCTGATGGCTTTGTTTACTGCTCATTACAAGCAATCATTTCTTTGTGAAAGAATAAATAATCTATACCATAGCACAAACAGAAATTGTAATACAAATCCAGACCTAATTCATTCCAACCATGATAAAAAGACCTTTTTATAACACACTCTGATTTCTGTCAAGCAAAGTGCATTGAGGAATATTTAAATAAAACACCAGTTACACTATTTTTATTCGTTACAAACAATGTTGGAAACGTCCTCATTTATAGGAAAATTCACAAGCAAACAATAGTACCTACCTGACTAAAAAATATTCTTCGTTGTAATAGTCTTCCTGTATTTACTGCACATCTGCACTGCACATAGCAAACGCCATGCGGCGACTTCCACTACCAGCAGGGCTGGTGTTAACATTAATTTAAGTGATAGGAATGCCGCTCCATGCTGGATGGAGCGAACCTTCATCCGCTTTTTCGCCTATGTTTACAATAGCGTAATTATCTAAAGCACTGATCAATTTGGTAGATCAGTATTGTTTTTATTTGATTTGTGAATTATTCTGTAAGAAAAATACAATAATTTCAGATAATAATGTAGTACCCACGTTGATGATTAAAAACCGAAGATCATAAGAAACTTGATGTTATGACAATATTTTCTTAAAACAATGTCATTACATACTTATCTTTTTACAAATTTTTATCACTTTCTCTAAACATCCTACATTTGTAAACAAAATCGCAGAGAATGAAGCCGTGAAACATAATTGAATATCAAACGAACTTACCAAGTGAAGTTCGATCACAATTATGTGAACGGCTTCATTCGACGCGATTTATATACACCCTCCCTATTCTATAATTAATAATATCAAGTATTTATTACTTACCCGTCCCTCTATTTGATAAGAATGTATAAAAAGTGCTTTAAACATAATGATTCGAATGTGACAGGTAACCAAACAGGTAAGTTAGGGACCACAGAGTAGAGGAATGTATAAATTGGCGGGAAATCAGTGTTGCCAATACAAAAAAAAAAAAAAACTTTTAACTACCGTGCAAGGCTGTCGCTTGGGGGCGCAACTACATTTGTAAACAAAATCGCGTCGAATGAAGCCGTTCACATAATTGTGATCGAACTTCACTTGGTAAGTTCGTTTGATATTCAATTATTCACACAGACATTATCTATATAACAACCATGTGTGCTGCTCAGCCCAGCGATGAGCTTGTCCATATATACATATATAAGAGCGAAGTCAGCCCATCCTGTCTAACACCACATAAACTCTTCAGAGCATGTATTTCCCCACTTTACCACATTTTTCTGATTACCATACCAATGTGCCAGTAGGTACATTTATAACCTCAGCCAACGAGAAACATCTTTAAGTTTTGTCCAAAGGTCCAAGGCTTATCATAACTCCATAACACACAAGATCAAATGCTTTGCTGAGGTCTTAAAACATGCATTTATAGGAAGGAGTTAGCTTTATAACATAATAAATAACAGAGAACTTTAACACAGCTCAATATCACTTGTAAAATGATATGTCAATCAAATGCACTTTCCGTAGACAATATCCACAAAAAAGTCGCTATTGATAATATCACACAACACAATTACTCCAAGGAGGATAATAAGTATTATTTAGCACTTCAGCACACTTCAGCCAGAATGGTGGTTAGGCTAGGCTAGTGATTTGGTTTAATTTTTGTGTTTCGGATAAAAATCCTCAAAGCAGTAAAAACAAAATATATAACCGTACCTACATAAAATAAAACTTTCCTATTTTTGATTTACATAGTATCTTCATTAGTTTAATTAAATGCCTAATTTTTATCAAAAGTAGGTCAACAATTTATCTTTAAAGTTATGTAAATTCCGATAACGAAACAAGAAACGAAAATTTGAATTTCGCGGGTAAAATTCCATTACATGACTTCGAGAGAAAGGAACAGCGAAATAGCAATTTGTGTTTGTCTCTTTCGCTTCATCTTTTCGCTCCGCTTTTAAACTCTCTTCTGCTAAAGTTCAACGTTTTACAAGTGCTAGGGGTATATTTACTATAAATGAAGTTGATTACACTCAAAAGTAGCAAGTTATTTCACACAAATTGAGAAATTAAACTTTTCCATGAATCTTCCGATACCAAAATACTCGCCTGCTTCATTTGACATAACGATATGAATCTGGGTTTCGAGTTTTTACTTTTTAATTTTTACAAAATACCGATTCTGGGCTTCAACTGTCAAAAATGTATAGAGAATTTTCTTCGTCATTCACTCTTTTTCTGACATATGGGTATGGGAAGAAATATGAAGTCCATGGAATTAGGCGGCACCGCCAAGTTCAGATTATGGGCTTCAAATGTCAAATAAAGCCCATATCCATATCCAGATTTTTTAGGCGGTAGACCCCCTGGTATAACTAGCGACACGTATTGTCTATCTAGCGCTGACCGTGACATGGTGGGGACAGCTGCGCATGTAAATACTATGGCGCAAGGCCCAAAATACCTTATTTTTGACTTCTGCGCAATAACGGTCAGCGCTAGAGATACGTGCCGCTACTTGTAGGTAGTAGAAAATAGCAAAGAAAATAGTCTGACATCACTATACGGATATCGTTTCCGAATATCAAGTTATCCAAAAAGTTGCACAGAGTGTATCCTCGAAACAGGAGGTGAGGTGGGAGGTGTTTTTAGGCTGAATAATAGCAATAGTTACAAACTCTTTTATGAGCAGATAGATTTTATATTGCTTATTAAAATTGATGATGATGTTACATAGTAAGTAAGTAAATGTAAGAATTAAATAACAACAAAATAAATATATTTCGAAACATTTTATTTAGTAGTGTAGTAGTAGAGTAGAGAATAGTGATAAATAAACATAAACAAACCTTAAATAAACAAATGCATAATTATCAGACAACTTACTCATAAAACCAAAATACCCCAAGCGAAAGCAAAATATCACATAATGGTCACCCTAAAATTAACCTGTCAAAAATGCAGTCAGCGCCAGGGACAGGAATACCGATATTTTTTTAGTATCGATATCGAAATATCGATATAAATACTGATATTTTGGTATCGAATTATCGATACTGGTATCAATATTTTATTTCAGTACTCGAATACTGATACCTTATGGAAAATTATCAATATCGATACCGATACTAAAATACTGATATAATACCGATAAAATGCCTCTCGCGCTTTCATATTTTTTTTACTTTCGCCCGCCCCGCACTCCGCACGCGACACCCAACTAGGGTTGCCAAAACTACTATACAGTACTACTATTTTTTAACCGACTTCAAAAAAAGGAGGAGGTTCTCAAGTCGACTGTATTTTTTTTCATGTATATTTTACCATAACTTCGCTAGTTGTTAACCGATTTTAATAATTCTTTTTTATCTGAAAGAAAATAGTTTATGTATGGTCCCATAAAAAATTTAAATTAGTCAGTTCAGTAGCCTTTTCACAATCCTGAAAAACACAAAGTTTTCGGCTGGTAGTTCCTGCTTTACACGTCAATATCTTCGCGAACTATTGACAAAATTGGTCCTTTTTTTATTCAAAAGAGTAAACTCCTGACGTGGTTACATTGTTACCAAGTTAGGAGCTGATGGTGGAATCCAGGGGAAATCGAGGAAAACCCGCAAATTTTATAGGTAGTTTACCTGTTTTATAGATTTTCTTAAGTTTTTTAAGTATTTGCATCTGGTAGGCATCATCTCATGCTGATGAGCTGGTGATAGAAGGTACAACTCTTCAATCGTTAGGAGTTAGAGGATAATTCTTTAAATATCGTTGATACGTAAAGATTTTTAGTTGTATTTTTTCAGGTTACTTAGGTGAGCCGATGATGAAAGGTAAAACTCCTTAACGCTTATTATTATTATATGGGCTACAATTTTAAACGTTGCACATTGTGCGACGCTTGCTCATTAGATTTTTTACACTAAAAATGGAAAAATAAACAAATTTTTTCAAAAAAATTAAACCGCCTTCAAACAAAAACTACCTTCTTCTTCTTTTCGTGTCAATGGTAGATATTTCAAATAATATTTTGCCAGTAGTGCGCGACGTCAATCCCTCTCCGACTGGCTTCATAGAGGTCTTGTAGGGTGCAGGATGTGGGGAGGCTTGGGCAGCAGATCATGTGCTCCATAGTTTGGATCGCTCCACAGGCGCACGCATCGTTTGAGGCGAAGCCCCACCTTTTGCGATTTACGCCACATCTGCCTACTCCAGTTCGGAGTCTGTTTAGGGACTTCCAGGTTTTCCAAGGAAGGCTGTGACCTGGGGGTAGTCTTTCCGAAAGTTCCATGTTTGAATTGGTCCGAGGGAACTTTTTTGCCCACAGGCCAAGTCTAGCCTGTGAAGGGTGTTTGTCGGGAGGCAGAGGTGGAACGTTGGTTATGAAGCTTCGCCGGCTTTTAAGGCGTGCAGCAGGGGGAGAATGGTCGAACAGTGGGTGCCTTTTGTCCGTCATTTGTTTTAGGCGTTCCACAGAGCAGGCAATCTCTCGGCGGACGCTTGGCGGGGCAATGCCTGCAAGTGAGTACAGGTGGCACAGAGGAGTTGGTTTGAGTGTGCCTGTGATTATGCGACATGTGTCATTAAGGGCCGTGTCAACCTGCTTTGCGTGGGTCGATCTCGACCAAACGGGGCACGCATATTCACCCGCTGAGTAGGAAAGGGCTAAGCCACTCGTACGAAGGACAGACGGTGTTGCCCCCCAGTGAGTCGTGGTCAGGCGTTTTAGGATGTTGTTACGCGAGAAGACTTTCCTTTTCAGCCCACGGCAATGCTCTCGGTATGTAAGCGACCGATCCATGGTGACTCCAAGATATTTAGGGTTGCTGTTGTGCTGTATTTCAGCCCCACGCCACTTAATCTTGAGGGTCCTATTTGCTTCCTGGTTTCGTAGATGAAACAAACAAGACTCTGTTTTCGTGGGATTTGGCTTCAAA
Source organism: Crambus lathoniellus (assembly GCA_949710035.1). Taxonomy (NCBI): domain Eukaryota; kingdom Metazoa; phylum Arthropoda; class Insecta; order Lepidoptera; family Crambidae; genus Crambus; species Crambus lathoniellus. The sequence goes on from OX453317.1 coordinate 3,735,357, forward strand.
GCATTGGAGTCGTAATACAGGCTAAGATTGCTTAGTACATCTGTTAGGTGTTCTTCTATTTCATCAATGCTCTTAGATTGATACGTCAGAGCAAGGTCGTCGGCATAGAGAAAGCGTCTGGTGTTTTGTTCTGTAGGCTGGTCGTTAGTGTAAATATTGAACAAGATTGGGGCCAGAACACTTCCCTGAGGTAGGCCATTTCTCTGATTACGCCACCTACTAGCCTTTGAATTAAGATGTACTTGGAAACGGCGATTGTGCAGCATTTCTCCTAGTAGATTTAGGAAGTTGCGGTCATCCGTGAAATTTGAGACCTTCCACAGGAGTTGCCGGATGTTCACGGTGTCGTAAGCGGCAGAAAGGTCAACAAAAGCAGCCCCGGTAACGAGACCTCGTTGGAACCCATCCTCGATATGTTGTGTGAGATTGAGTATCTGGCCGCAACATGATTTTCCCGGGCGGAAGCCCGCTTGGTCCGGTATAAGCCGAGAATCTACGAGGCTCGTCAGGCGGTCAAGTAGGAGGCGTTCCAAGAGCTTGTAAGTATGGCAGAGCAGTGAAATAGGACGGTAGCTTTTAGCGTCACTTGGGCACTTACCTGGCTTAAGCAATGCAATTACCTTGGCTTTCCTCCATTTTCTGGGTATAGATGCACTATCTAGGCAGTTATTGTAAAGTTGCGTAAGCCATGTGAGTGCTGAAGGGCCCAAGTGTTTTATTTGTTCTACCGTTATGTCATCCACGCCAGCAGCTTTACCATTCTTTAGGTGTTTGACGGCTTGTACGATGTCAGTACTATCAAAAGGTCCGCTAATATTGTTATCCCTTGTGGTGTTAAATAGCATCGGAGGGGGTCGTTGTAGCTTTTTTGGAGGTTTTCCGTTGAGGAGAAGCTGGTGAGCCACTTGGTTTGCGGTTACCGAGCCAGGTGATGAAGCATCGGGAGGGTCGTTTGTTAGCTTGCGGAGCATACCCCAGGCTTTTTTGCTGTTATGTGTTAAGTCCAAGCCTTCCACCATCTGTATCCACTTTTGTTGACGGTTCTCTCCTATTAGTAGCAAAAGTTCTTCTCCAGCCGCCATTGATGACTCCGAAAATGGATCTTTATTGTACAAGGCTTCGTATTTTGTAAGCGCCATGGATGTGTCTCGAGATAGCCCTGGAATATAGGATGTACGGCAGCCGCGAGGGATATGTTTGCGAGATATGTTCCAAATTACTTCGACAAATTTGTCATAGTTGGCTGGTGTAGGTGGTATCTCAAGCAATTTTTCATCGACTTCTGCGGCATACCGTTCCCAGTCGGCTTTAAGAAAGTTGAAACGTCGCCTGAATGGTGTTGGTATAGGTTTAACAGCTGCTTGCACTATACACATGATGGGTCTGTGTTGAGTTCTAGCGATTGGTTGACACACCTTTTTTATTACATTTTGGCTGATGTTATTGCTGGCAAAGACCAGGTCTGGATTGTAGCCACGCCTCCATCTTCGGCTGTTGAACGACGCAGGTAGTTTCGCGTTGTGAATAAGTTCTAAGTCATATAGATCACTCCAGTTTTCAACAGCTTCACCACTCTCATTAGAGGTAGCATAGCCCCAGTTAATGCTATGGCTGTTAAAGTCACCAATGACTATCTTGGATCGATGTTTGTCAAATTCAACCGTTCTATGGAAGTCAAAGATCTGTCCAGGTGGGCTATATACTGATGTGATGGAACAGGATCCTGTGTCAATGCTAAGTATTTCAGTCTGGTTAGTTGTTGTATATGTTGATGCTGATTGAATCACCATGTTTTTCCGGGCGAAGATCGCACTTCCGTACTGAGGGTGTGGGGTTTCGACAATCAGCTCCATACCAGGTATCTGCGGGCGAGTGTTTATTGAGTCCCTGTGGGTTTCTTGCACGCAAAGGATGTGACATTTAGTGTCCTGACAAAGCCTAGAGAGGAGTTCGGCCTTTTCATCAGAAAAGCCCTCTATATTGATCGAGATGGTTGTCAGGGCGGGCTCTGATAATATCCTTGTATCTGCCATTGTATTGAGAGGATTAGTCAGCCTAAACCCTGCGTTACCGGGTTTAGCTGCTTCCAGGGTGCGCCACGTGGAGGCTCCTTTCTTGCACAAACTACCAACAAAAACTCACTTCCCAAAAAAACGTAAAAATAAAAAATAAATTGAATCATTCAATTCAAAGGACGAAAGGGCGGGACTTTATCTAATTAATCTTGGAACTAACTGATCTGATTGAAGTCGGTGTCAAGCCGAAAGTAACAAGAACAAAATATTTTGTGAAACAATAATACACAAAAAAATGGAAAATAAAGTATTTTAGAAAAAATCGACTCGTCCCACTACCAGCTCCGATGGGACTCGAACCCACGACCTTTCGCTATCCGGGCGACTGCTCTGGGTCTACTCGTAGGTTCGAGTCCCATCGGAGCTGGTTGTGGGACGGGTCGATTTTTTCTAAAACACTTTATTTTCCATTTTTCTATGATAAAAATTGCATTGTGAATGCAAAAAAGTAAAAATTTAAATAACTTACTAATAATACACAATTTTAGTTAGGTGTTTGCTTATTTTGTTTGTTTTTGTCTTTTTGGTGGCGTCTGGTGTTGCTCGCACAGGCCCTGCCAGAATACCAGCGTTGTTGTAGAGTGACATTTTTGACACCCAGCAACAACATAAATGCTGAGGCAGGGTCCTGATTGGCGCATCGCATAGATATTTTATTATTTACTTTCTGGAACTTAATTAATTAATTAATTATTTGTTAATTGTGTTCTTTGTTATCTGTATTCTTTTGTAGTGTGAACTTGTGATGTGATGTGCAAATAAATGACTTTTCTTTCTTTCTTTCAATATATCATGCGCGGAGTGGTGTGAAATACATAGTCATAGTCATAGTCATAAATTTTAAGTAATTTCAGTCGAGTCGATGTTGTACTTTTGTATGGAACAGCCGATTTCTTTTCTCGAATCCGTGGTTGGCTCTATATTAAAAATTGTTCGTGTTGATTAATCGTCATCATCGTCATTTGACGACCGATTTGGCGCAGGGGTCCGGATACCTGCCTTCTGCGCCAGAGGTCTCGGGTTGGATCCCCGAACAAGATAAATATTTGTGTAAATGAACATGTCTATTTGTCATGGTCTCGGTGTTTTCTATGTACTTAAGTAGGTACCTATATTAAGTACCTATGTATTTACAAACAAAAAGTATTTAAGTAAGGTGGGGCGGGGCAATTACAACTGTGGGGCAATTCAAACTACCTTGAATAACAACATTCAAAAAATTCAAAATTCAATATCGTTTATTCAATTTAGGTTTGTTTAACAACACTTATGAACGTCAATGAAGCTACGCCATCGGTTCGCAAATCCTACGGCAGGAGACCTTGTAGCGAGAAGAACCGGCAAGAAACTCGCCAAGGGCTATTTTTTTCTCCCTGTTTTAACTTATACAGAGTCGTCAAATTTGAAAAGTGACCTTCACATAATAGTAAGGTTACTTTACTTTCCATCACAATACAGAATACTGCTTAAATTAAGTACAATTTTGCTTATTACCTAAAACAGTAAACAATTTTCAACTAAACAAGGAATCAAATAGTTTAATGGACACACTAATCTTAATCTTATTCACATTGTATTATAGGATTAATGAAAAGGAAACTGCAAGCTGCGCTGTATATTCAAATTTATAAGTATTAACAAATAAAAGGATTTTTTGAATAAATAAAACAATTATTAGAAAAATTGCTGTTACTGTAAGCCACGGATACCAAAATTACTATGAGACACACCAGCTCGCTCATAAATCAATATAATACTATTATAAACCATATCCCGAACACCTTTAACACAAGTAGACATGAGCAGACCCACCCCACTGGCAGCACCCGTTCACGAGCATGACGCATGAGCCAGCCATCGCTTCGCTCAACCATATTTTAGGGAACGTAACGACCCGACTCACACGACACCACCGCAGGAATGTTTAACGAGAGCATGACATACTTAAGCTACCCGTGTTAAATGCCGAATTAAAAAAAAACAAATGCGAAATACTAGAATGTAACACAATACAATAAAAAAATTAAATGAAATTGTGACCAAGCCGTTTTGTCCTTTAAGTAATCGTTAACAGTATAATATCCTTTTTTAACGAGGCCATTTTTTATGTGCATCTTAAACTTTTCAATAGGCAAGTCCAATAGACCATCTGGAATTTTGTTGTAAAAGCGTATCCCAAGACCCAGGAAAGATCCATGAACCTTCTCTAGCCTGTACCGAGGCATTACAAGTTTATTTTTATTTCTAGTATTTCGGTTGTTCAAATCACTATGTCTGATATATTCATTTATATTGCAACGAACGAAAACTATGCAATTAAATATAAATTGGGATGCAGCTGTTAATATACCAATCTCTTTGAATTTGTCCCTGAGATATGTCCTAGAGCCTAGCTGATAAATCGCCCTTATAGCTCGTTTTTGTAAAATAAATATAGTCTGTATATCAGCTGCTGTCCATCATAACAGAATACCATAAGACATGATACTATGGAAATAACTGAAATACACAATCCTAGCCGTTTCGACATCTGATAACTGTCTCACTTTCCTAATAGCATATGCAGCTGAACTAAGTTTGCCAGCGAGCGTCGTGATATGTTTGGTCCATTGAAGTTTCCCGTCAAGAGTTACACCCAAGAAAACGGTTGAATCTACTAAATCCAATTTTTCATCATTAATTTTAATATGAATAGGTTGATCACGTACATTTGGCAAAGCAAACTGGACACACTTTGTTTTATTTTGTTTTTAACTTCGGTTAACTTCGGTGTTATCCGTTATTTGAAACAGTGACATCTATATACAGGAAGCCGAAAGCAAGTTACTATACCTCGAACATAGATGGTGACGCTAGGCATGGCATGACGCTTACAACAATGATACTTTGCCAGCCACCATTTTCTGGTGTGTACGTCTAAGCAAGTATCCTAAGGTTTTAAGATTTATTTGTGCTTCAAATGGTTCAATCTTCGATTTTTCAAGGCAAGATGGATAATTAAATCCCCCCTTTTGCTTATTTTATGTTTTTTCTTGTGTTCCTTGCGTATTTAGAAAATTATGGTATTAGCTTTAATAACCCCACGTGAATGTTAATTCGGGGAATTCCAACTACATTGGACAGTCTGAATTTACCGTCAAATTCTATATGAAAGTGAGTAGTGTTGTATAAGTTTCGATATTACGTCGATAAATATCTTTGACGATTGCTTTTATAACTTCGACATTTTTTAATAGTTTCTACTATACGATTGACATACCTATATATTTAACTGTATTTTTCAAACTCTTATACCTGCTTAACTAAGTGCCACAAATAAAGCACTTTTTAATACTTAAACCATTTCGACCTACTTTTTAAAGCCCTTAATTGATAATAATATAGGTATTTATATGGTGAAAGGCAACATGTAAGTTACCACAAAAATTTAAGAATTTTGCAATGATGTTTACTTGGTAAAAAAAGTTGAAAGGCGTAAACCTTAGATTTTGCAAACATTGGGACCGGTTTAAAAATAATGAGTTTCTTTTTATTAAAGGTTTATACATTACCTAAGTTGAATTTTTATGAGTGTAGAAAATAGAAAAAATAATATATCGACATGATCGACTGTGCTCGTACAAAAAATACTCGATATTTTGTGTCCCGTCACTGGTTACTATGGGTCGTTGTTGAAATTACCCCTTTTAATTTTTAAAGTGTGTTTTTACGAAAAGGAAGCGTTCTAATTTATAGTAAGGTCCATATTTACGTGCCAGTTCCTTTTATCAACTCTGAATTCAAGTTAGAGCTTTCTCAGACGACTAGGTGAGAAATTAAAAGAAATAGTTGGAATTTCCCAAAAAGGCGCTATTTCGACTAATTCCGACATTTTATGTTTAAAAAAGTTTTTAAATAAATATAACATGAGTTTTTTTATGGATGTTTGCCATAAATAATCACCAAAAGTCAATTTATAACCAGGTTATGTTTGATTTAGGGTACATTATTATTATGTATAAAATTTTGATGCAAAAAAATTGTATGTGCGTCAAACCAGTCGAAATTGCCCCGCCCTACTATATTTATCTGTTATCAAGTTTTCCATGACACAGTTTCTTAATGAAATTTAAATGGGCTTAGATAATTGGTGTGATTGTAAAAAAAGTAATTTATTTATTTATTATTTATCATCCCCTTAAATCTTTGTACTAGGTAATTAAAATTTTGTGGTGTAGGTATAGGTAAATAGGTGAAGTGAGTGCATCTTTCGAAGCAATCAAATTTTAATTTCAGGTAAAAGAAGCGTATCGCCCAACATCTTTGATTCAGAAGGGTAGCCAAAAACCATGAATCCCAAGCTGGTATCGAAAATAAAAGATAATATGGAAAAAGAAAATAAGTTAAATAATGAATGCAATACTGTATGTCAAGAAAAAAACGAAATGGAAGAAAACATTGAGGCAAAGAAAGCAATTGTTAAAGGATGTTCAGAATGTGATGTACTGAATAATTCTATTAGTGGTTATGACAAAAGGCAAGATTTGTTTTCACAAGTAATAGGTAAAGAATTAAAATTAATTCAACCGTGTATGCGTACACGAGCTTTTATTCGCGTTATGATTTTTTTGGATAGCACAAAAAAAAGCCTTAGCAGTGACGTACAATTAACGGAGTCTGAGAAAGGCAACTGGTATACTCAAACATCTATCTAAAATGGCACAAATTATTGTGATTAACCTGATTCATAATAAGTGATTTAAATTATAATCTCAATATCTAAATGGGTAAATAGTTTTTTCTTACTGACTTCCAGGATTGTGGAGGGTTAAATAAAACAAAAGCCTACATTCAAAGGCTAGGAAGGAATAGATAGGCTGATGCAAAAATGAAAGGCACTTTTAGTGTTTTTTTTAATATATTTATTTAATGATAATTATTATGTAACTAAATATTATAATTATAACATAAACAATCATTTTCTTTAAAGCTTAACTGATATTGCATTTTTTTAGATAGCAGTAGCATAGTAGAAACAAATTTTGCCGTCCCATTATTGATAAGAATGATAATTTTTATAACAAACGAGAGTATTAATAACAAACGAAAGTAGGTAGTATTACGCGAGAATAATGAAACATCAAATGAACGCTCCAGTCCAGCTAAGTTGCTCGCTGCTTGCGCGCTGTTGCCGTACCGTCTTTCCGCAAGTCGCACGCAACCCGCACTCGGCCCCCGCCCACGTTACACGTGTCGTGCGAACTGGCAACGTCGCGTCGCAGCGCAGCCTAGCATATCAGTACTGGGTATCGATAAAATTATCGATACTTTTATACTAGTACTTAAATTAGCGATACAAATATCGGTATTATATCTCAGTTATCGATTCCATTACCGATATTACACTTTAGCAAATGGTATAAGTAGCCTGTTATTGTCCAGTTCTATTTCGCAAGCACATTTCACTTTAATAACAATTTCTTTTCCGGCACTTTTGATGACTTTTGGCATGACAATTACCAAATAAACTAATAAAACACAATGACACTTGACACACTCACTTTGCCTGTCACAACAAATACAATGGATGGATGGCCGATCATGATGGCCGACCATGATGGGCCATCGTGTACAGGGGGGCTACCGGCAGGGTGCGACGTCCGACAACGTCCCCGCCGTGCACCCTGGGCAACGTCGTCCGCATTTCCTGCGGCGACGGCAGATAGTCGGACGGGAGGGGAGCCTCGCGATTTTGACCGCATTTGCGGTTTTGGAGGCTCCGCGCTGGCGTCCCAGACGTACTCTGGGTAGCGGTAGCGCGGTTCGGGCTCGGCTGGCGCCCCGGATATTCTGGGAAGCGGTAGTGTGAGCGTAGGCGGCGGGTCCGTCCGATTGCGGTTGTCGCAATCGGCGGACAGGTCTTCATGGCCAACCGTCGGCGAAGCCGTCCCTTCAGTCATGTTTTGGGGGACGGTGGGGCTGCCCTTAGTTGGGTGTCCTCGCGAGGAGACAACCTCAATAAAAAACCCTAATCCCACGCCTGCCATGGGCTAGGGGATGGATGGCTGGTGGGAGACCAGTCGTAATGTGGCCAACGGAGCAGGGGACTAGCCGCCTCCCTGCTTCGAGAACCCTAGGCTTACCCGGGTATGGGGCCTCTGCTCGGGTGGACCGATTTTGCCACCTTACTCGTGGGTCTAACAATGAATTCTACTAAAACTAATAAAAATCTTTCTGACGAGAAGCAGCAGGACAGCGCACAGAGTCCGGGGGATAACAGTGCCAACAAACACACCTACGGGGACAGCGCACAGCGTCCGTTTAAAAACAGTGCTAAATACATCGAAGACGGGATGGAGTCTGACATGTCCTATTATGCTGCTAGCAGCAGGTCGGTCACTCCTTCCACAAGGGAAGGGTCTAGAAGTGGGAGAAGACCCCGGAAACGCACAAGAACTGTGGTATCTGGGTCCAACTCCGAATCGGAGGTTGAGGAAGGTAGCGGGGGTTCAGTGCGTAAAACCACGTTTATCTCCGGGAAAAGTTTATCGCAGCCGGCGGGTCCAACCACAGGGCTAGCGGCTGCAAAAAAGCAGGCGTCCTACCTGAAGGATAGGGATGATCTAGACAGGGCAGAACACGATGCTGATCCTCAGGATCGTAAAAAGAGGACTCCTGAAAGGAAAACTAAAGGAAAGGGTAGGGAGAAGAAGTCGCCATCCCCCATAAAAAGCAGTCTTGATAGGGAAGAGATGACGACAGTTAAAATGGCGGAGGTTGTTAGAAAGCTGGCGGGGACTCTCCACGAAGTCTGTAAAGATTCGGGGAACATCCGCAGGGAGCACAAAACCTGCCTTCGTTCGACAAAGGCGGATCTGGACGTATTGGGGGACTGCCTTATGGAGGTGTCGGCGAATGCGGAGGTGCGTCGTTTGAAGCTGGATAACGAGCGGCTCAGCCGTCAGTTAAAGCACGTCTCCGACGAGCTGAAGGCTATTAAAGAGTTTTTGGCTGAAACTAGGAAGACCCCGGATAGAGAACCAGTAGTGGCCCCGGCACGTGAGGCCTCAGAAGGGAGACCGTCACCTGAATGGGTTGAGAACTTGGAGGCGTCACTACTCCGCTCAATCGGCAGCATGGTCAACGCTTTGGCGTTGTCGAAGGGTTAGAGATCGATGGCCGGCTTCTTCCGGTGCCCACGCGTAGACCACCCCTGGCGTCAGACGAGAGAAGAGACGAAGCAGCGGCGCTGATGCCCCCTCCACCTGCACGGTGGGGACCGATGGCTTCTGTGGGCAGGGTGGGGGAACTAGCAGCTACCCTAACGCCAACTGCCCCTGGAACGTGGAAAGATGTTATAAGTAACGCAGAAAAGAAGCGGCGTAAGGCAGCAGCCAGGGCTGAGAAGGCGGCTGTGGCGGGATCAGCACCTGCCACGGGTCAAGCATCTTCCGTGAATCCAGCGTCAGTGATGACTCCAGCGTCTGTGGGTCCAGCTGCTGCGAAGGGTTCAGCGGCTCCGGCATCGGGTAGGGCTCCAGTTGAATCAAAAAGTAAGAAGGCTAAGCCGAAGTTATCTGCCCCTCGTTCCGCGGCGATAATTGTGACGATTCCTAAAGAGGCGGCTGAACGTGGGGTAACTTACACCCAGGCCATCGCCAAAGCAAGACAGGCGATACAAGTTCAACAGCTGGGGATCGAGAGTATAAAAATGCGGCAGGCGCAGAGTGGCGCCCGCCTCATTGAAATATCTGGTTCAACAAGCGGCGAAAAGGCGGACCAGCTCGCCGAAAAGTTAAGGGTGGCATTAGACGGAGATGCGAGTGTCCATCGGCCGGTAAAGACCGCTGACCTTCGGATCACTGGCTTTGATGACTCCGTCACCGATGACGACCTGAGGGCGGTTATGGCAGAGAAAGGGGGGTGTCCTCCGGAGCAAATTAAGGTGGGGTCGATTAGGACTGGCCTGGGGGGGATGGCCTCGGTCACGGTGAGGTGTCCTGTGACAACGGCCAAGAAGCTAGTGGAGTCGGGGAGGTTCTTGATTGGGTGGAGCTCCCCGCAAATCAGGGTTTTGGCGCCGCTGCCACTACGATGCTACCGGTGCATGATGTTGGGACACACGAAGCAGACGTGCCTCAGCGAGACTGACCGCAGCGAGATTTGCTTCCGCTGCGGAGAGGCCAATCACAAGGCGGGGGATTGCAAGGCGCCGGCCAAATGTGTTGTGTGTGCAGCGGCTGGACTTCCAGCCAATCATGTGATGGGAAGGAAGCTCTGCACCCCTCCTGTGGTAAAGGCAAAACCGGCCCCCGTGACCAAGGGACCGACGCCAGGGATGGAGAGCGTAGCCGCTCTGGGGAATGTTGAAATGGAAACCTAATGCCCAGACACCATTTCAACATCCTCCAGGGGAACGTCAACCACTGCGCTGGGTCGCAGGATTTGGTCATCCAGCACGCGGCGGAGTGGAAGATCGATCTGGTGGTGCTTGCGGAACCATACCATGTTCCGGAAAGGCCCAACTGGGCGGGCAATGGTGACGGCTCAGTTGCCATTATGGTGCCCACTTATGCTGCGCACTCCCCTCCCCTCTTGGTCAGAGAGAGGGGACCGGGCTATGTGGCGGCTATGTGGGGGGAAATAGCACTCGTGGGTGTATACTTCTCCCCCAACAGGGCACTCACAGAGTACCAGAACTGGACCGACGTTCTGTCCAGTGCGGTCCAGCGACTTGCCCCGCGGCAAGTCTTGGTGCTAGGGGATTTTAACGCCCACCATACGGCCTGGGGCTCCCCAGCCAATGAGCCTAAGGGTGAGGCACTTATAGAATGGTCGACGTCCCTGGGCCTTGCTATTGTGAATCGGGGCAACACTTTTACGTTTGTGCGGAACGGCGGAGGATCTATTGTCGACCTCACGTTCGCGTCTCCAGCCCTCGCCGACCGAATAAGGGAATGGAGAGTGTTGGTGGATCCGGAAACGTTATCCGACCACCGATACATCCGATTTCAAATCTCCCCCGCCGCGACACAGGGCCAGCTTCAGCGCTTCGAAGGACCGCGCTACAGTTTCCCCCGATGGGCTGCGGGAAAGCTAGACAAAGAGTGTGCTGTGGAGTCGGCCATCGTGCAGGCCTGGTGCGCGGACGGTTGGAGCCCAGAAGGCAGCATATCGGATAGGGTAGAGCGGTTGACTGCGTCGGTTAGGGCTGTGTGTGACGCGGCAATGCCCCGAGTGAGAGGGCCACCAAGTAAGAAACAAGTTTATTGGTGGTCCGAGGAAATTGCCTCACTACGAGAGAGCTGCCAGCGACACAGGCGCACACTCGCGAGATACCGTCGCCGTCGTGTTCAGAGGGATGGAGAAGAGGCGAGCCTTAGAGAAGCTTATGTAGCTGCCAGAAAAGAATTCAAGGTCGCCATCTGCAGGTCCAAGGAGAGCTCCTGGAAAGAGTTCCTAGAGGACCTAAACCGGGATCCCTGGGGGCGACCGTACCGTATGGTACGAAAAAAGATGGGGGGCCAGGCGCCTTCCACGGAATCGATGGATTCAGAGCTTCTTGGTCGGGTGGTGGCGGGACTGTTCCCGGAGGACGTTCCATGTGTACCTCCGCTGGCACCATATGCTGGTAGGGACCTCCCAGCTGTAAATGATGACTTCTACCCCATCACGCGGGATGAATTTGAGGCTGCTATCAGTCGGTTAAAAGGAAAGAGGAAGGCCCCCGGGCCAGACGGGATTCCGGGAAGGGTGCTCCCGATCATTATGGAGCACCTAGGCGAACACCTTTTGGCGCTGTATAATGCCTGCCTAGAATCAGGTGAATTCCCCGGGGCATGGAAAAAGGGCCGCCTATGCCTCCTGCGGAAGGAAGGGAGACCCGCAGATTCCCCTGAGGCGTATCGCCCGATTGTTCTGCTGGACGAACTCGCTAAGGCACTGGAAAGAATCCTGGCAGAGCGAGTCGTCCAGCACCTAGAGCAGGTGGGCCCAGATTTGTCGGCCAGCCAGTTCGGGTTCCGGAGGAATAGGTCGACCGTTGACGCGCTGGTGACACTGAAGGACGTCACGGAGCGTGCGATCCGGAGAGGGGAGCAGGTGGTCGCGGTTTCCCTCGACATTCGAAACGCTTTCAACACCCTCCCCTACTCCGTGATCAGGGATGCCCTTAGGTACCACCGCGTGCCGGCGTACCTAAGGAGGATTCTAGAGTCATACCTCGAGGACCGCAAGGTTATTTTTGTGGACGCTGAGGGTCGGTTAGTGAGCCGGGGTATGACGCGTGGGGTGCCGCAAGGCTCGGTATTGGGCCCGCTGTTATGGAACCTTGGTTTCGACTGGGTTCTCCGCGGAGTTCTACTCCCGAAGATGAGCCTCCTCTGCTATGCGGACGACACCCTAGTCACTGCGAGGGGGGAAGACTACTGGGAGGCGAGGCGGCTGGCTGGCGTGGGAACCCAGCTGGTCATTATTATTATTATTATTATTTATAGGGGGGACGCCAGCGAAGCCGGACGGGTGATCAGTCACCTAGGTCGGGACCATTTCACCCAGTTCCCCAAGTCCCCTAAAAACTGAAAAATCAGGGGGGGAGGCGGGTTATCATTTACCCCACCGGCGTCGGACCCTCGAACCTACCTGTGCGCTTACAGTACCTGTTGAGTTGACTTATCGTTAACTTCTTTAGATCCTCTTCCTTAAGCTTGTCCGTTCCAAAGAGCTCCCAGCGCAGTGATGCGTACATCGGGCACTCTGCCATGAAGTGGTAGCTTGTTTCTTCTCTTTCTTTGCATTGCGGACAGATCGGGTCTTCTGTCCGTTTAATCACTGATAGGTGTCTGTTTAGTGGGCAGTGCCCAGTAAGTACACCTACAATCGTTCTTATATTTCTCCTACTCTGTTTCAGGAGTTCTCTAGTTTTCTTCTTGTCAACCGATTTGATGAAAATCTTAGACTGTCTGCAGTCCTTTCTTCTCATCCATCTTTGGTTGGTTTCTTTGGTTGTTCTGATCCCGATAATGTTCTTAGTAATTCTATATGCGATTGGTAGTCTTGGTTCAGGGCCAATGAAGGGTTCATCAGCTCCTCCCCTGGCTAATTCATCGGCTTCCTCATTGCCTACGTTACCTTCATGTCCGGGTACCCAGGCAACTTCTACCTCAACCAAGTTGGCAAGTGCCTGAATGCTTTGTTTGCATTCTTTCACCAGGGCTGAGGTAGTCTCCGCTTTGTCAAGGGCCTTGATGGCAGCTTGACTGTCGCTATATATTATTATTTTTCCTACGTTATAGTTGCCTATCTCACTTTTAATCATGTTCGCACACTCCAGTATCGCGAATACTTCCGCCTGGAACACGCTGGCGTACTTGCCCAGATTAAAAGTAGTTCTTATAGTGTTGGGTTTAGCTATGTATACCCCAGCTCCCGATAGTCCAGTTGATTCCTTTCTTGACCCATCTGTGTAGCATACTGCAGTGCTATCCAGATTGTCATGTTCTAGTTTCCAGTCTTCTCTGGATCTGATGCTTATTCTGTACTTTTTGTCGAAGATCCTTTCCTTTTTTATTAGGTCATTGTTAACCAGTATCATGGAAAGGTTTTCTTCGTACTTTTTTCCTATTTCAGCGTGACCATGATCATTGTGCCTTCCTATCCACAGGTTAGTGCTTTTCAGCTTAAACCATTGTTCTGTAGCTCTCTTTTCGATTTCAAGATCTATTGGACTAAGGCCTAGTATCATTTCTAAGGCGGCCGTGGGAGTTGTTCTCATGGCTCCCGATACCATGACGCTAGCTAGTCTTTGTACCTTCGTGAGTTCTTTTCTGTTGTATTCTAGTTTTGCCTTATGCCACCATGCTAGTGCTCCGTGGAGGATTCTCGGTAGGATGATTGCCCTATAGATCCATTGGACTACTTCGGGTTTCATGCCCCAGTTCCTGCCAACGGCTCTTCTGCACTGCATGAGAGCTGTCATTGCCTTTTTACTGGTTTCTTTTATGTGTGTCCTATAACTTAGGGTACTGTCTAAGACTATCCCTAGGTATTTAAACTCCTTTACTGTCTCAAGTTCTACATTCTCAATGTTAATTGGGATCATGCTATCAATCTTTCTTTTGTTAGTGAACAACATCAGTTTGGTTTTACTAGGGTTGAGGTTCAATCCCTTGTCCCTGCACCATCTCAGTGTTGTCATAATTCCACTTCTCATTATATCTCTGACCACGCTTAGAACTTTGCCTCTTACAAGTAACAGGCCATCATCCGAGTACGCTTGGATGTATATATTCATAGCAGTGATTCTGGTTACTAGTTCATCTATTAAGATACACCAAAGCAGTGGAGACAGACAGCCTCCCTGGGGAAAGCCTCTCCTGGCTTTGATGGTGTATTTGATATCTGCTAGTTCTGCTTGTATGGATCTGTGTTGTAGCATGTTAGTGATCCAACCTGATATTTGCTTTGTTACGCCTTCTCTGTTTAGTGCCTCCACGATGGATTGCGCAGACGCTTTGTCAAAGGCGCCTTCAACATCGAAGAAGCACGCTAGAGCGTATTCCTTGTTTGTGATTGATCTTTCCACTCTGACTGCCATGTTGTGGAGGGCTGTCTCAATGGATTTCCCTTCCATATAGGCATGTTGATTGTCATGTAGTGGTTTTTTACTTTTGCCTATGGTTTCTCTTATGTGTCTATCTAGTATTTTTTCTAGTGTCTTCAGTAGGAACGAGGAAAGGCTGATGCATCTGAAGGACTTCGCCTCTTGATACGTGGCCTTCCCTGGTTTCGGTATGAAGACGGCCCTAACTTTTCTCCAGCAACTAGGTATATAGTTAGTTGCTAGGCTGCTTCGATATAGAACTAGGAGGTCCTCCTTTATAAACCTTAAAGCAGCTTGTAGCATCTTTGGGAAGATGCCATCTGGCCCTGCTGCTTTATATGGTTGAAAGGAAGAAATGCTCCACACTAGCATGTCCTCTGTAATTACTTTTCTGACCTCTGCCTCGCCGTCTGATAGATTTTCTGCCGACAGAGTGTTCATCTCCTCCTCTGTATGCTCTATACAGTCCGGGAAGTGAGTGGCCATCATTTCCGTAAGTATTTCTTTAGGGTCCACTAAAATAGTGTCATCTTTTTTGAGGCTTCCTAGTTTACAGGTGTTATCTTTTGCTAGCATCCTCACCAACCTGGCCGATTCAGGTTGTCCAGAGATGCCTTCACAAAAGGCTTCCCATCCATTTCTGCTTTCTTTTCGGCTTGTGTACTTGAAGTTGTTACGTTCTTCTCTGTACTTGTTCCAGCTCTCGTCGTCGTCCCTTTCTAGGGCAATTCTGAGTGCCTTCTTGGTTCTTTTCCTTAATTTCTTAAGCTCTTTGTTCCACCAGGGTTGTCCCTTCCCTGACTTAACTTGTTTCAGCGGACAGGCCGATAGATAGGCTTTCGTAAGGGCCTTTTCCAGCCTGTCTGCTTCTTTTTCGATTTCTATTGTGTTATTAATTAGCCTACCATTGCCGGGTTTCCATTCATTCATTTCTTGATCGAATTTTTCCCAGTTGGTTTTCTTATTGTTTCTATAGCTTACAGTTTCGACTTGACAAGTCAAACTGTAGGTGATTCTGCGATGGTCCGAGAAGGAGTGTGAGGTGTCAACCCTCCAGTCCTTCATCAGATGGCTTTCTTCTCTGGACATAAGTGTTATGTCCAATACTTCTTTCCTTGTTCTTGTGACGAACGTCGGTGTGTTACCTACATTCATTATTTCTAAGTTAGTACTAAGGATATATTCAAGTAATAAGTTACCCTTATTGTTGCAGTCTGTGCTTCCCCACACCGTGTGGTGAGAGTTAGCGTCACAGCCTGCCACAATGGGGATGTCCATACCTCTATATCTCGCTATTGTTTCTTCTAGGCGTGTCCCTGGTGGCTCGTAGTCAGTCTCACTCGGGATGTAGACCGACATGAAGACCATCCTTTTCCTGCGCCCATCTGCTCCACATATTGTGACTATAGCTGCCGTAAGATCTCTGTAACATTCAACTTCTATTAAGCCTAATGCCCTTGCCCTTTCGCTGACGTATATGCATGTCCTAGGATTCGACTCACCATCACGACAGTAGATGGTAGTCCCTCCCAGACATCCAATGCCAGCCACACGGCCTACAGTGTTAACATAAGGCTCTTGTAGCAGGGCGATGTCTATGTCATTTGTAACCACGAATCTGCAAAGCTCAGTCATGGCTTCGCGGCAGTGGTGCAAATTTAGCTGAAGTATCTTTATTTTTTTTTTGTTTATGTGTTTGTGTTTTGTGTGTGTTGTTGTGCATGTTGAGTGTTACTGTTTGTGTTTAGTGGCTGTGTGAGTCTTCCTGAACCCTAATGATTCGCCCCCGAGGTCGTGCGCCTCTGGGCATCGGGTGATGGGCCAGAAGGTGCCGACCCCAGGATGCTTGTCACAGGGTCCGGGTTTGTGCTTGTAGCATGTGGGTTGGATCCGCCGAAAACCAGGGAACTGGACCGCAGGGGCTGTGCGACGCGTCTTGACGCCACACAGTTGTCCCCGCAGTCTCTGCCCCGATCGCCAGGCGGCCCACATGTTTGAGTATGTGTGCGTGTGTTGGCGCTTGTGGTTGGGTGCTCTGTCCGTGTAGCTGTGTTTGAGGCAGAGCACCCCGTCTGTGGATGGCTACCCCCTTTCCCCGCTCGTAAGACCCTTGCCTGTACTCTAGTAAGCTCGTAGTGGAGCCAGGCATGGTCTCTGCTCTCCCCAAAGACCTCGTTTGGGACTCCCACAACCAGCCGAGATCCCGTCGCCAACTTCTCCCCGTAGAGGAGGGTCCACTCTTGGATCCTCAGCTCCTCCTGGTGCTCGTTGGCGAGCTTCAGGAGCATTAGGGCATCGGCGTGGTCCTCTTCACAACCGGGCAGCCACACAGCTACTCGGCATCTGTTTAGGGGCTTAATTAAGAGCGTAGTGCCCTCATACTCCCCCAGGTCGCAAGTTAGGATCCACTCCCTTGCCTCAGTCGTGTATGGTGTCACAAGGAAAAATCCTTCCGACACCAGACCGGACGTAGCGAAGGCAGTAGATCGTCCCTTGTCCCCCTCTATCCGGGCTAGCAGCCTCTCCCTGATGAGACCCACCAGCTTCTTCCTGATGTGAGCCGCCGCAGCCTCGTCCACCTTGGCCCCATCCCCTCGGCACACAAAGACGGCGAGATCGCTCTGCTCCTTGGCGGAGCCTCGCGGTCCCTCCACCCAGTCACTGCCTCGGTTCTGCCGCTTGGGCGGACGTTGCTGCGACGGTCCTTCATCAGGATTCGTCCCCTGTCTTTTCACTTTAGGTGGCCGTTTACGCTCCTCGGTCCCAGAGCCCGCCGGGTTTGTTGGCGAGACCTGTGATCCAGAAGCTGTTTGGCCCTCCCTTAGTCTCCTCATAAGCTTGCGCTTCTCCCGTCTCCACTTACTTTTGGACACGGTCAACTTCCACTTATCGTCTATGCCAGAACCATTTTCCTCATCCTTTTTAGGGGACGGGGTTGGCGACTCCAGCAAGACGTCCTCTTTCATCTGTTCTTTATTCTCATCAGTTTCTAATCTAAGAGACGCGTCGAAAGCTTTTGGAAGTGACTCCTCACTTTCAGCGCGTCTGCTAGGCTTAATTAAGTTTGCATTTAATTTATCTAAAGGTTCCATATTGGTCCCACGAGTAGCGAGGGAACTACACGGTCCACCCGAGCAGAGCCCCGCTTGCCCGGGTAAGGCCACTTACTGCTCCATGATTGCCATCTCACTGGAGAGACACTCGTTTGAGACCAAGCACCCCCTTGGCCACGCATCCTTCGGCACGGTACGTCTAACACCTTGGATTGGGTGCCAGATTATCTGCCACCACTGTAAGCAATTTCCTACTGAAGAGAGAAATTACTTACAGTGGCGCCCGGGGTGCACCGTCCCCTCCACTGTTCTTCCCAGTCGATGCGAACATGAACTGGGACGAACAGCAGGTGAGCACACGTGGAGGTTCTATCTGGCCTTACACCCCCGCACCCCCCACAGCTGGTCATGGAGAGGATCCAGTTGTTGGGGTTGGAGGTGGCGGTCCGCAAGACAGAGGCCATCATGTTCCACGGTCCCAGGAGAGGGCCTCCTGCCGGGGCCAATATAGTCGTGGGCAGGGTGCAGATCCTCTAAAGCCCCACATCAAATACTTGGGGCTCATACTGGACGGACGCTGGCGCTTTACGGAGCACTTCCGTCAGCTGGCACCCAGACTAGAGGGGGTGGCGATGGCCATGGGGCGTATTCTGCCGAATATTGGCGGCCCAAACGTCAGCTGTCGCAAGCTGTTTGCTGGGGTGGTGCGCAGCATGGCCCTGTACGGGGCGCCAGTTTGGGCGGATTCCTTAAACGAGGAGAACTGCCGCCACCTGAGAAGACCGCAACGGGCTATAGCCACCCGCATCATACGGGGCTATAAGACGGTCTCCGGTACGGCGGCATGTTTGCTCGCAGGCACACCCCCGTGGGAGCTGGAGGCACGGGTCCTCAGCAAGGTGTACCTGGAGAAGAGTGAAGCAAGCAGGCGAGGGGAACGGTTGGCCCCGGCTGAGGTCGCTGTGATTAGGCGGCGGGAGGAGGAGGAGCTACTGGTGGAGTGGCGCCTCCAGCTGGAGACTCCGTCGGCGGGCGTGCGGACGGTAGAGGCGGTGCGCCCGTTTCTGGCAGAGTGGGTGGAGCGGCGTCATGGAACGCTGACGTTCCGACTGGTGCAGATTCTTACCGGACACGGATGCTTCGGTAAGTTTCTGCACCGAATACAGCGGGAGGAAACGCCGGAATGCCACGAGTGCGACGGGGCGCTGGACACCGCGCAGCACACACTTGAGGTGTGTCCTGCGTGGGCAGCGCGGCGTCGGGACCTCGTGGCAGTGGTAGGGCCGGATCTCTCGCTGCCCAGCATCGTTAGCCGGATGCTGGACAGTGACAGATGCTGGCAAGCGGCAGTCTCCTTTTGCGAGGACGTGCTCCTTCAAAAGGAGTCAGCGGAGAGGGCGCGCGAAGAGGACGCTCAGGCGGCCCTCATCCGCCGCAGACGGTTGGGGAGAAGAAGGCGTCAGTACGACCGCCGCATTCCTTAGTGTCGCTGGCCGGCGATGGAGCGTTCTGTCGTTGGCATTGCACGGCGCACGTCGTCTGGGGAGACGATCACACTTGCTCGGTCATCTCCCGCCGTGTAGGGGCCCGGATAGCCAGGCCACCCGTCGGGTCGGAGGGGAGACTGTCACCACATCCCCCGTGACCAATCGACGGAGAGAGAGCAAGTAGTGAGGGGTTTAGCTGGTAGTGGTGCCTGCTCTCGATCACCCCCATCTGGTCTGCCCACCTGAGTGGGTAACCTTATGGGGGGATCGGGAGGAGGCTCTCTCCCTCCCCCCCTTCTGGGGAGAGGTAAGAACCCCCTGGCTCCCCCGCCGAGCCTACTACTCAGGCTCGACGGGGGCGCTGGGGGCGGCGAGAGACAGCCTAGGAGTCCCGGTATAACCGGGACGTACGGCTTCCTGTGCGCTGACCGAGTCCAGCATGCCAGAATGTCACTGGTATACGTAAAGAATGTATTTGCCCTCACTCTAATAAAAAAAAAAAAAAAAAAGGGGGGCTACCGGCTAAGAAAAATGGATATGGGTATGGGCTTCAACTGTCATTTGAATTCCTTATTTTGATAGATGTTTGCTGCTTTGTTTTGTTGAACGTTGCTAGCTAGTTATCGTTATACCCGACGTCACAAAACAAGGAACTGATAGCGGCTATTTTCTTTATAAAATTGACCTAAAGTTCCCAAAAACGTATGAAGTTCATACCCATAAAGTTACGTGGTAGGTGGTAGCCCCCCAGGGGCAGTTTGCGTTGCAACATAATAAAATTTTGTACCATCCACTGTAGGTAAAAAACATACAAATTTCTTGGTACCATTTAAATCAAACTAGAGAAACAATTTTAAGTGTCACTAGTGTATAGATAATGTATGATTATTTTATAAACAAGGTGTTATAGCCACTACACACGCTCCTATCCGACCGCCGATTTGGTGCGGGCGAACTTCACTACAGATCTGATCCGCGCCTACACACGTTCAAACCAAATCTGCCAGACCAAATCGGTCGGCCGGCGCTACACACGTTCCGATTTGGTCTGGCCGACCTCTAGCCGCTGTTGCAGTGTTGCCAGCCACTGCTAATCTCCCAATATTATTATTATTTATAAATACTGAAAACATCAATTTGCTTGCAATAAATAAATTAAAAAGAAAAATATTTTCGGTTTTTAATGTTTTATTACTATAAAAAAACAATTTCATTATTTTTAAATTTTCTGTTATTTTCAAAAAAATACTAAAACATGCTAAATATTTACTAAAAGCAGCACTTATTGATGAGGTGTTATGCCCTTTTTATATATATTTAGTTTTACGACAAATTGCGAGTTTTAAATAAAATATTCTAAAAAAAAACTAATATATAAAAATAACCTTTTCATAAATGGCCATATTTAAACCTTTCGTTCGTTCAGTCCTACGTAAAACTCATGAACGAGCATTAAATTGAATCCTCTGAAAATCCCTTAAAGTAATTCTATCTGCTTTAAATATTTCCGCTTTTACATATTTTCTCCCTAAATCTAGGGGAAAACCTCCAAAATTGTCAACACTGCCAAGTTGGTCCGGTCGGAAGCCTACACACGTTCCGATTTGGTAGGAAGTGAAGTTCGTGCGAACCAAATCCGGCCGACCGCGTCAAACACGAATATGGTCGGACGACTACGCTACACACGTCCAGATTTGGTCTGGAGCAGACCAAATCGGCGGTCGGATCGGAACGTGTGTAGCGGCTATTACAAAAATACCCGTACCTATTTTGTTTAAGAAATAATAGTTATTTTTAGTAAAAAAATGATAAAGTAATGGGCGATTTTCTGAAAGCTCAGTCACTAGATGGCGCTGTCCCACCTATGCAGTTAGAAGGAACGGAACGTTATAAATTTTACCTTGACGCGACTTTTTTACGTAAAACGGAACGTCAGACAGATGTTATTTATTTACCTAAATCTTTAAATTTACCTATTTCGTTTCTGTTCCTCACAGTAGTACTTATTTATTATATTGTTAGTTTCCTTTGGGTTTTTAAAAAGTAATTAATTTAAATTTGTTTCATACCAAAATATACCATAGACATGTACATACTTATTCAACGCCATCTAGTGAAGCAATTGGAAGCTTTTTTTTTTTAAATGGCCTCTCAGAAAATCGCTCATTGCTAAAGCGCTTACTGACATAGCCCGGAGAAACCAATAAATTGGCTACTTTGCATGGACGGCCGATCTTTTAGTATCCTTTATGTTTCGCTGTCGGACTAGGCGTAGCTTGGCACGTTTGAGGTAGGTAAGGTAGTAATAAAAAGTGCCTTCGTCTGACATAGTAAGGTGCATTTTTTTAGATTTTTGGTTAAGTAACATGTTTTATACATACTTATGTCTAACTTTTTTCTGTTAACAGGAAACATAATGACACACGATCACGAGTACCACGATCAATGAGAACTTTGACATCCACCATCTCGGAAACTACCAGATTTTTTCACATAGTCAAGCACGCCCCAGAAAGATTCTAATTCGTTTCTTATGACTAAAATTTTGTTAATGTTTGCTCACATATTTTAAACTTATGTATTTTACTATTTATATAACAAACCTAAAAAGAGGACCCATTCAGGGACATTTTCATATAATGTCTATATCGCAGGCGGATGGTTGAATCCGCCGGATGGTTAACTATAGCAGCATGTAGGGCAGAGGTACCCTTTGTGGCCACTTTAAGGATTTTTTGACTTTTAAGCACTAAGTACTAAATGATCTTAGGTATTTAAGACACAAATTATATCTTAAATTATAGGTAATTTATCTACCTTTAAAGGTACATAATACAAATTTAAAAAAGTGAAATAGTTTTTGTATATAACACAAAATGTGTGAGAGGTGCCAAATGTACCGGTTTTGGCCACTTATTGATAGTTAAACTTTTGTAAGTATTGCGAAAAATCAAAACCAAACCCAGGTAAAATCAATATATTCTAATGCGCTAGAAATCAGTCAATTGCAAAACAACAATTTAATTGTAAAAAACAAAGGTTTATAAAGTATTTCATCCTAAACAAATTTCTTAAAATTAATCACATCTTAGATTTCTGCGCCAACTGTCCATATAAATAAAACACTTTCACGGATTTTTTCACGCAATTTATTCAACAACTTGGTTAAATTTTAGTTGTTTTTTGAGATTTTTTTGTTTATCCGACGTTTCGGCACCTTTCCAGGGGCCGTGGTCACGGAAAACTACCCACTATTTTTTGATTTTAATAAAAGAATATACCCACTCTAATTGTCTTTGTTTTTCGTTCGGAAACAGGATACAGTTAGGTATTGATTATTTTATAATATAATACTATCCTAGTGTAGAAAGTGAAATGTTCAATGCCGGGGGGCTACCGGCTAAGAAATATGGATATGGGTATGGGCTTCAACTGTCATTTGAATTCCTTATTTTGATACATATTTTTTGCTACTTTGCACTATTGAACGTTGCTAGCTAGTTGTCGCTTTACCCGACATCACAAAACAAAGAACTAATAACAGCTATTGTCTTCATAAAATTTACTAAAAGTTCCAAAAAACGTATGAAGTTCATATCCATAAAGTTACGCGTTAGCCTCCCACTCCCACCCCCCTGAATATGGGCTTCAAATGTCAAATGTAGCCCATGTCCATATCCATATTTTTTTGCCGGTAGCCCCCCTCTATTATTATTATCAAGCCCCCAGTACAGGTGGCCTACCACAAGCTCTTAAAGCAGTTATTTTTAAGTTGAGAGAGTGAGACGCCGCTATACGGCGTGTAGAGCGGCGTCTCACTCTCTCAACTTAAAAATAACTGCTTTAAGAGCTTGTGGTAGGCCACCAGGTTGGCCGACCATGGTCGGCGACCATGACCAATACATCGTACATTGACACTTTTGAACGAACACGTTTAAAAAGGTTCTTTCAAAAGTGTCAATGTACGATGTATTGGTCATGGTCGCCGACCATGATCGGCCATCCTGTACTGGGGGCTTAAGAAACGTGCAAGAAACTCATGGTGTTCAACCATAGATGTATTATTCCTGTAGATGGAGCATAAAAATATGGACGACTCCTTCTATAATCGACTCTCGTCTCTCAAATGGCGACATTTCGTGTGTTAAAAAGAGATAACAATAGCCCAACGTGTGCGTCCTAATGAGCCGCGCGCCACTTAAAAGTGAACGTCATATTTGTTTGTTAACCAGCTGGTTACAAATGCTTCAGAAAGAAAATCTTTTTTTGTAGTAAAATATAGAAAGATTTGATGGTGTGGTGCGGTAAATCTGTTATTTGTTAAGAATGGCCTGTACTGTTCCCGGTTATTCAAGCAGATTGAGTGTTTTGAAAGAGAATTATGAACACATACCATTTCAGAGGTAAGTCACACTCATTGTTTTGTGTTTTTGAGAACACATTTTTATAACTTACTGGTCCGTATTTGCAAAAACTAAATCGCTGTACGTGTATACACAGTTTAACATTGACTTGGTTGAAGAAAATCGGGTGTTTTTAGGCTAAAAATATATAATTTAAAGCCAATTGGGATTTTTTGACATTTGACCAACCTGATAGTGTTGTAGTCCGATTTTATTATGTAATATCGATAAAAAATTGTAATGTTAGCAATTTTGTATTTAAACTTAATTTTTCTCAATTTTAAACAGATTTCCCACCGCCGCGCCGCCGTCGATGTAAAGGAAACGTGAATAAGAAACGTAAGAAAAGGCGACGATTGGAGACCTTTGCAACAAACAAGAATATGCTCGATGCACTTATTAAAGCAAATTGTGGATTTATACTTAAAAAAATTGATACATTAAGAGTATAAAAATTAGCGTGAAATCTGTATTTTTTTTAGTTGATATCATTAAGCAGATTATTTAATTTTATAAATTGATTAGAAATCTCGTTCAGTTTTACGACTACACCTCCTAGTATAAATAGTATAATTATCATCATTATCATATTAATGTCCTCACTGCTGGGCTATAGCCCAATTAGCCCATATAGCCTTCCCTGTGCATGAAAACACCATAGGTAGAACGGGCCATAAGTGCCATAACCCACCACGCGAAGCCAATGCGGATTGGTGGGTGAGGGTGCCAACGACTGCTAATGCAACCAGGACCAACGGCTTAACGTGCCTTCCGAAGCACAGAGGAGACCGAGATAATAAAGTTTTGGGTCACCATTCAGGGGGGCAATTGCGTAAGATAATCGTATTAATTTGACAGTTCATATCGAATTCAATCGGCTGCAATTTGTATGGAATGACATTTATTTTGATACAATATGAATTGCAAATGAATACGATTGACTTTAGGCAATTCCATAGCAGATGTCCAACCGCAACGAATGTTGCTTAACATCAACCACCGGATGCAGAATGCGCGTACCAACGAGCCATCGATCTCCTCAAGTATAATTATAGTACCTACTTCATATTTGGCACTGATTCAAAATTAAAGGGCTTGCTTAGACCATGAAACTGAACAACTTTCTCTTTGGAGCATAGCATACGTCGAAATATAAAAAAAACTGCCACACTAGATCGATCAGCTGAGCGTGCGCTTTTGTCTGGCTGGGGGGAAGAAATTTTTGCCATATTTCGACCTATGCCGAAGTTTCATAGCATAAACCAAATTCTAAGGCCGTGAGCACTTTGGACACGATTAGTACTAAAAACTGACAGAAAAGCGGATTATGAACCGCCCAATTACATTAAGTCTCTAGCCGCATTGAAAAGCGCGAAGAGCTCTATTCAATGCGGCGTAGTTTCGATCAGCCGTATTGAATACGGCGTATCTTGAATCCGCCGCATTACAATGCGGTGCTGTTTTCCAATACGGCTAGTTGCTATGTAATACGGTGAAATATACAATACGCCTGCGATATATACATATGCATTGTAATTTTATGTTTCGCATTGCATTTAACATATTTTTAAATGTTTTATCGACAACTTGTAATAAAAAAAACTACAGCACTATCATTGCATCATCATCATCTAATGTCATCTAGCATTGCATAGTCAAAATGGAGACATTCACTAATTACGACGCAACAGATTAACATGTATGTCTCTTTCTATCTTATGACAATTTGATAGTGTTAGAAGGGGTAAAGGATGGGTGCGTTATAGCTTATTTTTGTGATCCATCTACAGGAATAATACATCTATGGTGTTCAACAATCATACGGGTATGGAGTCCATAAATGGAACTATGGAGTGTAGATAAGAAACTTACTGAGTTGCCAGAAACACGTCAAATATACTAAATTGGTAAAAATAATAATGATGTTGACTCGACTAATGTTGTGTGCTTTTAAGGCGATAGTAATAATGCCACTAATATTATTACAAAAATAACTTCGCTGTGCTATGGTTTTACTCGCATGGTTTCCCGTTTCCTTGGGGGTATAAAAAACCGTAGTTAATTGGTCGATCTGAATAAACAAGACAGTGGAGATGTCCGCTTTTTGTATGGAGGTTGGATTTTTATTCTGAAGGTTAACTAACCACCGTAAAATCAGACTTATGTAAAAGTAACAAAAATTAATAACCCAAAATCGCTAAAATAAAAATTATAAAGCCCTCCGTTTTTTTTTTAATTAAATAATTTGTTTTTTTTATGGTAGAAATATTTACATATGCTTGGCAACACTGAACAACCTTAACTGTCAAACAAATATGACATTGTCATTGTCAATGTTGACAGGGCTTCATTTGACATTTGAAGCCTATATTTTGCCCTTATATGGACATATGGGCTTCAAATGTCAAATGAAGCCTTTATATATTTGAATATGGCCATGGAGGCCATATTTTTTAGCCGGTAGACCCCCAGAGTCGAATCGAATCGCAGAAATTCGCCAGAAATATAATTTCTATGAAGCTGCGTCCACTAGAGTCGATCAATTCGGTACTTTTCTTCATTTTGACAGCAAAATGCTTTCTTCTGTTCTGTGATTCCCACACTGCACTGCACACCGCTCCAGTTTGCGGTAGTGCGCATCTTAACTTTGGCTGTAGAATCTTGATTTGCATACAAAACCCGCAGTGTATAACACACATACACCGCATCTCCGTCCGGTGTGGTGCGGAAACCGGAGGCAGTGTGATAACCACCTAAAGTCCTTTTCTTTTTCTTCCAATATCATTTACGGCTCTGGATACATTTCTTTTTAAGCCAAATGGCGGGCATTTAAGAAGCTTTTTCATGAAAACCTCATATTTATTTTCTCGGAATCGGAGGGCTTTAAAAATTTACAAATTACTTCAATAGCTTTGTTTTTGGACTAAGTATCTATATAAATTTATATTACTGTGGTTAGTTAATATGATTTTTAAAAATCAATTTTAGGACATCTCCTTTGGTGTGTAACATGACATGAGTTCGGTGCACATTGAAAAGCATAGGTACAGTTAATTGTCATAATTTCATTTGGCATACCTACATCATAAGGCATAATATTGAAAAGCATTTTATTCTTTGGCTTTAATTTCATAACCCATAATAATAATACATAATAATTGAAAGGCATAATATTAAAAAGCACAATCTTCGAAATTCATATTTTCGTTTGTCATAATTTCGTAAAGCATACTTTAAAACGCATAACTTTATAAAGCATAATTAATTTTTAAAAACATTATTTTATAAAAATGTAAATATCTCAAAAACCGTGCGTCGTAGCCAAAATCTAACGAAATTTTTGATACCCTTTTAAAAATCTCGGAGGAATTTGAGAGATATCCAATGGAAAAAAAATTTTTTGGTACCTATCTGTTTCATAATTTATAATTACTTTATTACGAATACAGGTGGTAAGTACAAGTACATGTGGATGATTAAAATAGAGTAGTTCAGCAGTATTCTGCCTCGCCGACATGCATTAATGAAAGAAAATAATAACAATACAGTCGAAAAAACAAAATTATAAAGCAAAAATCTAAATATTACAATTTCAAAATATTATTACAATAAACATTACTTATATGTCAAAATAAAATAAAAAACAAATAATAATAAATATAATAATGTCTTTGATAATCAAAACTTTATAAATTACAATGATTTGTCATTCATGTATTCATTGACTGTATAATAGGTTTTTTCTAATAAAAGCTTTTTTACTTTGTTTTTAAAAACAGAAAGACGTTCAATATGTCTTATGGCATCTAGCAAACGATTATAAATAGTAGGAGCAATACAAAATACACTTTTTCTATAAAGTTCGGTCTTACTTGGTATCTGCACCAAGTTCTTATTCCTCCTTGTTGATCTGAACGTTTTTTAAAGTGGTGCAAATTGGACTTTACATAAATTGCAACCTCAAGAATATACAAGTAAGGTAACGTCAAAATTTTAAATTTCCCAAAGTAGGGCTTACAACTGTCTGTTTGTTGGAGTTTCCACATTGATCTAATGCACTATTTTTGAGCCTTGCAAACTTCTTCTTTTAGGCAAGAATTCCCCTAGAAAATGATACCGTACTTAAGAATTGAGCCAAAGTAGGCATGATACGCAGTGATCACTGTTTTTGTTTGCTCGAAAAAATATTTTTTTACTTAATAAGTTCTGAATTTAGTTAAAATGAAAGAAAACAGAGGACCCAAGAAATCCTAACAGTCGTGTTAGGTTAGGTTAGGTTTGAACAGTGACCAAAACACCGCACGAGCCGAGCGAGCGAAGCTAGCGTGCCACGGCAGCGGCCGGTGAAGCGCCAGAAAAGACTTTTTATTTTCACAGACCTAACCTTTAAAACAAATTAACACAACATAATACCCCGTTAAATTTATGCATTTTAAAAATTATGATACTAGCTGACCCGGCGTGACTTCGTCCCCGTGGCCCAACCCCCTACTCCACCCTACAGGTACCACTACTCTATCTCTACCCAACCCCTACCCTACTCTACCCCTATCCTACCTTACCCCTACCCTACCCATACACTACCCCTACCCTACCCCTACCCTTTTTTGTTTATAGTAAGGGCAAATCACTACCCCTACCCTACCCGAACTCTACCCCTACCCTACCCCTACCTTTACCCTACCCTACCCCTACACTACTCTACCCCTTCCTTACCCCTATTTCCTTCCTTGGACTTCCACGAACATTTCAAGACCAAAATTAGCCAAATCGGGCCTGCCGTTCACGCGTGATGTCGTGACCAAGGGAAATAGGGATTCATTTTTATATATATAAGATAAAGTTATGCCTTTAGATAATTATGCTTATTGAAATTATGCCTTTCGATGATTATGCCTTTCAAAATTCGAGCAAAAAAGGTAGGTATGTGTTATGAAATTATGCCTTTAATAATTTTAGCTGTCAGTACAATGCGTTTCATGTTTATGTCGAAAAATGTTATGCATTTCATTAGGTAACCCATGACATGAGTGCTTGTGAAATAGAAATAGAAAAAAGTTTATTTGAGTACCAAAATTTGTGACTATTCTGTTCAAATAAGTTTTACTTTTTGCATTCACAAATGCGGGTGGCGCAAGCGGGCGACGTCGCACGCCACACGCGTCGGTCGGTATCATTTTGAAGAAAAGCGACGGGCGCACGCTGCAGGCGTCCTGGTATTATTTTACAATGAGTAATTTTAAACGAAAATGACGAGATGTTTATTAATTTAATACACTATATTGTTCGCACTATAATGCTAAGAACTAAATAAGAAAATGCATCTTCTTCTTGACGATTTGTGAACATTTCATTGCTTTTTTTCTTTTCTTTGATAAAATCACAAGTCCATCGTCTTCTGCTAAAAGTAACAATGTTAATATTTTTCGTTCATTTCACTCCGAGGTAGCGTTCACAATTGCGACTACCAGTGGCCTGTTTAACCAAAAATACAATTTACAAATTGTAAATTGTATTTACAGGCTACAAGTCTATAAGTTTCTGTTTAACCAACATTTACAAGTTACAAGTTTACTTTGGTGGAAAATTTACAAATTTGTAAATTATAGATACAATTCTACATATTTATGTCAACATTTACAAGTTACGGGTGACAATTTACAAATTTGTAAGGAAAACCGTTTCGTTAAACGCAGAATGGTAATTACAAGTTTACAAATGTGTAAATTGTAGCACGATTTCTACAGGCGGACTCACCCTGTGTCAGAACTTTACAATTGTTTGCACCAGCTGAATAAGTAAAGAAATTAAACTGTTATTCACATAAAAATGCTTCTAGCCACTAGTAGTGAAAGAATTGTATTATTATTATTGTTTTCCATGACTTTCTTTTAAGTTAAAACAGCTGTAAAGTACTCTTCAAACAAAATTTTAAATAAATACTTTTATTGGAAAAAAAACAGAGTAGCAAGTGGCGCAGTGGTAAACGCATTCGGCCTACAATCGTTGAAGTTAAGCAACTTTCGCTATGGTTGGTCACGGGATGGGTGACCAAAAATTTATTATCTCAAGCTCTTCCGTACTTCGGAGGCACTTTAAGCCGTTAGTCCCGGCTGCGTTTGCAGTCGTTAATACCCATCAATCCGCTTTGGGCCCGCGTGGTGGGTCATGGACTCATGGCCCATTCGCCATATCCATCCATAAGGAAGATCTTTGCCCCATCAGTTATTACTTTCGGGACTTATAATGGCTGATGATGATTAAAATTCAATTGTTTTTAATCTACCATCTTCAAAAATTTACAACTTGTAAATTGTATTCTACAACTAAAAATATATAAATACAAATATGTAAATTGTAATCTACAGGCGTTTTCTACAATTGTAGACGTTGGTTAAACAGCATTAGACTTTACAAATATGTAAGATTTTTAGTTGTAGAATTCTTACATATTTGTAATGTTGGTTAAACAGCACTTGTATTACAAGTCTACAAATATGTAGCTTTCTTACATAATTGTAGACTTGTAAAAATGGTTAAACAGGGCCATGCGCCCGCGGCCGACGGCGGCGGCGTGCAGACGCGTCTCCGCACGTCGTCGGTTACGTGCGACGGGCCAGGCCAGAGAATCCTGCGCCTTACGCTATAATAAGCAAGGTAGAAGAAGCTGCGGGCATGCGGGGGCCAGGGACGTGTAGGTATTTTTTAACTCGACTTTTGCGAGAAGATGCGTAGTCACTCGGACGAATTTTTAGTTATCTAGGGTAAGATATAAATAAAGGAATAGTAAACTCATATAATTGATTTGTGACTGCATAGAAATAATGTAAACAATCATAAAAGAGTAGTAGTTGTGTAATATTAAATATCATAGAAAATGTTTGAGGTTGTATGGTAGGAAATTATGTTTCTTAGTGGCAATAATTCAACAGCGGAAGTTGCCATTTCTATGACGTCATGGGCGGAGTTTAGTTGAAGATCGAATTCGGATTCGGTTGGCGGGCGCGGCCATCTTGGTGAATTAGTGACCTGGCGATTCGGATTTAGTTAGTGAAAAATCATTTGTCATCCACAATGTCGGAAAGGGAAGATAATGTGTACAAAGCAAAGCTAGCCGAGCAGGCTGAGCGCTATGATGGTGAGTACATATTTTTGTTTTATCTTTAGTAATAAGAGGAAAATTCTTTCCAATTTTCGCCGACAGTTGAAAGACGATTTGGTGATAGTCTAGGAATTTTCTCGATCGCGATGTCTAGTTTAGCTTTCAAATGATCTATTTATGGCTGTAATGAGGTCTAATACATTCAATTATTTGCACAATATTACCCAACTTACGAATCAATGGCATTCGTTAGGCTTGGTCAGCGATCGATGCGTCATCCGCCGGTGGGATGCCCTTTACATTTTTGACTAGTAAAATTCAACGAAAAATGCTTCTGGAGTCCAAATTGGATCCTCATAACTACTTCATTTAATGAGTTTCTGTTCCTTTCCAACTGTAATTCTACTCAATTTTCTGTTACTGTGATTTCTAAGGAGAATAACGTTTCATATTTTCTCATCTCATGGAACTCTAATTTCGATCGATGTTACTGAGGTCATTCTTGCATGTCGTAGTTACATTTCACTTGAACAAATCCTGTGGAACATTCCGGGTTCCGGGGTAGGAAGCATGCATTATTGAAGCTCTGTCGCCTCGCTAGTTCCTCTCACCTATTGTTCGCTAGTAGGCCGCACGGGAACCTACCTGTGAACCTATCGTATTATCTCGCTCATCTTTTGAAATTAAGATAATGCATTCATTGTACATGTTATCACTTTGGCATGAAAACTGGGGTACTTTCTTTCACAGAACATGTGAAACCTAGTTTATTGCATCTCATGTTTTTGAGGGTGGTGGTTCATTGACCTTATTTCAAGTGCAAAGAGTGAAATTAGAATGATAAGGGACACACCTTTGCACATTGATAGTATTTCGACATAATGCAATGCCACTATGGTTCACTATCTGAAATATGGTGAATGATGTTGTTTCTACAACATTTTAGCAGAAACTGCCGATTTAACTATGAATCATCAAACTCAAATAAATAATTCCACTTTTAACTAAAAATATCTTTATTATTCAATAGTTTATCCGAGTAATTTGAAAATTAGAAAAGGATTTAATGAAGAAGATATCACACTTCTATACCATTATTTTTGAACATTTCATATGTTCAGTATTCAATAGACTGCCATCATTGAAGGCTTCTTCCATTTGTTCATCATGTTTTATCCTCTGTTGATATTTTTCTTTAGAAATGATTATTTTTATTACTATTACAGGTGTTTTTGCAACAAATAAGACACTTATTCTAAAACTTGTCATAATTTCAATTTATGCAAGAATAGATACAAAGATGGTATTTTCTTTTTGTGTCACTTCACTGTGTTATATTTTAGAACCATCTGTCCGTATATAGAACATCTTAAAAATCCGCAAATGTAACTTTGTCATTCATACAAACACTATAAAAAACAAAGTTAAGTTCTAGCTAGTCTCACTGGGTTCAGACTGACTTCCTTTGCGAATATTGTCTGTAGTGCTGCAAACAAATTATATTTCAATTTTGGGTTGATGGCCACAAGAAATAAAAAGATACCAGCTGCCATACAAAAATGGTCATTTTCCTTTGTGAAGAGATTTGTAAACAGACAGTTCTAGGCAGCCCTAATTCATATGCAATTTAAGGTACAAACGATTGCCTTTCTAACAGGATGTAATTGTTTTTCTTCCAGTTTAGATTATTATTATAGTTAAGCCAAGATTTTAAGGAGCAGCATCAAAATTTTGCTGCATTCCATCAAACAAAACTTCTGTCTTCACATCAAATGCATAATATTACAGAAATGGTGGAGGCGATGAAGAATGTTGCATCACGCAATGTGTCCGACAATGAACTAACAGTGGAGGAGAGGAACCTCCTGTCCGTCGCATACAAGAACGTTATAGGCGCCCGCCGAGCTTCATGGAGGATCATATCATCAATCGAACAGAAAGAAGAAACAAAAGTAAGTTTCATTTGTTTTTTACATATTTTTTGTAGAAGTTCTAGGTATTTGTTCAAGAAAAAGAAAAATGGCCTATTAATTTTATTTAAGGGTGGTATTCCATTTATCAAAGCTCTTTGTCCAATATACATTTGATCAAAGAATTTATCAATGAAACCATTCATGAATACATCCTCGTCCAATTTCTTTGATCAAATATTTGATAAGTGGAATACCACCCTAATCTACTATCTACTATATTTCAACAGCAGGGATGTCAGAAGTACCTATAAAATTACGACTACATTGTGTATGAATCTGAATGATAAGAATAAGAACTTTAGGTAGTAGATTCCAAGTTTTCCATAGGTATAGTTATATTATTAGCATGTTATTCTTTTCTACTCTTACATTGCAGCAAAATTATGTATGTTTCATGTGAGTAATAATTACAAATACCACTAGTTTTGTTACATACTGAGTCAAGATTGACTGCTAAATAACACACAAAGAAGAATGCTTTGGATGACAAACTGAATTTAGCTAAAATACTTATTCATTAGCTAATTTTATACAGGGATAATATTGTAAAACACCAACAATCTCGCAAGAGTAGATAACTAAACAATGTCTGATTTGTGCTGACTTTTCTGAAAAAACTCAAAATATATCGATTTTCCATACAAATATCTGAACAGCTGATGAATGTTGTCCTGAATAATCAAATTGTTAATGGTTTTTTTTTTTCAAAAGTCTTAGAACATACTTGGTACTGTTGGTGTAAATAGCCCTGTATAAATGAAAACCAAGAAATCTGTCCAAAATAATAAAGCAAAACATAGTTTCATAAATTACTTGCTCATATCATAGCACTAATGTAGGTCATTCTTGAAATTTATTATTATATTTTATGTAACTTCCTGTTATTCACCTTGGCTATACAAGCATAGCATTCTTATTGTCTATGAAGCTAATTTAAATTATGCTTTGAGTTCACTAAATTAAAGACTACCATATAAACTAACATAACGAGACAAGACAAACAGAAAACAATTTCATAGTCATAGTTTGGATCTTTTGTTGAATATAACTAAAACAGACTATTCATTTAATGGTTTGATTCACCAATAGCTATTGAAAATGAAGTATTTTCAAACTTTCTTTCTTTCTTTCTTTATTAGAAAAAAACGACCTGTCTCCAACTAGCTCTGATGGGACTCGAACCCACGACCTGTCACTGTCAGGGCGACTGCTCTAACCACTGAGCTACGGAGTTGTTACGAGAAGCGTCGAATTTATCCAATACTTCTTACGCGCTGTATAGCCAGCGTTTTTTTTTTCTAATACTTCATTTTCAATAATAAAAATTGCATTGTGAATGCCAACAATAGCTGCATTGCTAATTTTAATGTGCATCAAATAGGGTTTCTTTCCAAATAATTTAATCCTATCTTCAAATAAGTATTTGCCACAATAGATCATGGTAAGTAAAAAGAATGATGCATTACCTACTATTTGAAAAAAAAAAATGCTAAGTTGAATGAGTCAGCATCGAAAGTTTGCACGTAATGCATTCCTAGACGTTTAAATCGTCACAGCTTTCAATTGGATATGATATGAGTCAAGATGACACATTTTAAAAGTCAATCCATTCCATAGTAAAATCAACCAAATTGATTTTCTTAACATTTCAATAAACTGTATTGCAAGCTGCTTTTGATAGTTTTGCAGACAGATGCAATGCACTGGTGTACGAATACTGCATCAAAATACCGAAGCTTATGCCAAATATTGTGATGTGTTTAATGTCTGCACTTAAATCATGTATGCAGAATTTTCTATTGGCATTTCTAGTTCAACATTTTATTTTTAGTAATTGATTTTTACCCAGCTTTGTGAAAGTACCACGACTTTCTCAATTTACGACAGATATTTTCCGTATTCAACTAGCTTAGGTTTTCCTACTGCATTTAAGAAATAGCGTGTAATTCACCAACAGTTACCTATCAACACAGTTTTTACATTTATTGCGACAGACAAAAACGAGGTGATGGACCTAATTCACCGTGTAACAGAAATGGGAGTGAATGAGTCAGTCTCCGCCGCCGAGCAAGCTCTTAACGTCGCTTTTTGCTTGCTCACAAAACCCATCAAGGGCGGGTTTTTATTGGAAAACCTTGCGTCAATGATTAGAACTCGTGTGCTGTGCTAGACGTTAGGCGACCCAATAGCACAGAATAAATAATAGTGATAAGGCACAGAAGACTCACTCTGCAAGCTCATTCAAATAAAAATCTTTCTGCATGGAAATAAAGTCCAATTCCGTTTGCTTTGTCATCGCTTGCCTATTGTTATAATAACCTAGAGTTCGCGCATGCAAGCAAAACTGTACCCAATATCTACGTGCGAGCGTTTCTATTTCTATGAATGTCTCAAACAGCTCGCTCGCTGGTTAGGGTTGCGAGCGACTTGCGAGTTCGGTTTTGTTGTTTCTTTTGTTATTTATTTTATTAAGACACCCGTAAATACAACAGTATCTTATAAACGGATTATAAGAACGTTTAGTAGTCATTGTTCGGTGCACACAAATCACAGAAATGATCGATCGTTCTACGCGCGAACGTGGAGCGTACGAGCCGAGCGGCATCCTTCTGCCATACGCCTGCCCGGCAGGCGCGCCGGCCGAACGTACCTAAACTGCGGAGTGACACCCCCCTGCCAATAGTCTAGATTCTAGAAGAGTAGAGTTCCCCATTTAAGAGTAATAACGAGTTTCTAAATCACTTCGTATAAATCTAATATAATATTCTATTCTAACACTTTAAAAGTTCACGCTTTGAAGTCGATACTTCGTTTAATAACGTCGTTTACTGAAGTTTCTTGGACGCGTTATCTAGTTAGAGCTCTGACCTAACTGTTTTACCTTCGTCTTTTCTGTTTTCACTTCTGTTTCCGAATTACTAAAAAAATAACTAGTGGTAGTTAAAATGTAATGAGCGTAATTAAGATATTGGTATGCTCATTTAACTTTCATTCCTTTTAGTCTGGTGCTAATTGTTCCGCGGCGATTGGCATAGAGGTCGCCGGCGACGGCCGCGGTCAAAACAGCTACAGTACTAGGTCATTTTGTTTGCATAATATTGATCGCTAAATCGCACTTGTTCATGGGCGTCTATTGATTATTGTCACACAGTGACTCGTCGCTATAGGTGCTTTTTTATATTTTTTATATTAAAACTTTTTCAAACATAATAAAGGGTGTGGCCTTACCATAGTTTGACAAACATTTTAGAACTTACCCAACAAAATGTTTACTTAGTTTCTCCCCCCCCCCCCCCCCCCATTATTTAATCTGTGCTTTAAGGTCGACCACAAACATTACTCAGAGATGATTGCGATATGAGTAAATGTAAGTGTTAAGCCCCCCCCCCAGTATAGGATCGCCGAACCTGTCGCCCGAGCTTGATCGGCGATCGTGTACAGTTTGTGTGCATTTGCAACAGCAAACCTTCGCAAACTGGCCCTATACACGATCGCCGATCATGCTCGGCCAACGGGATCGGTGATCCAGTACTGGGGGGCTTTACACCTACATTTATTTACTCACATCGCAGTCATCACTGAGTAATAATATATCTGTACTGTTAAGGCGATACTTGGAAAAAATTTGCTGAAGCGAGATAGCAATGAGAAAACGACGCGCGCGGGAGCGAGACCGATTTTGCAGATTGGGCAAAAAAAACACAAAAACACTTCGTATTAAAAAACTAGCGATTTTAAAAAAATGCTTCTACACGATCCTAAATATTATTGGTGTCCACTAATTAAACCAATTTCCAATAGTATATGTAACCCCATTTAAGAATAACCTTGTATTTTCGTATTTTTTTGAGGTCTTTTCGAAAATAAAAAGTGTCGAGCCAAAATCATAAAATCGTGTTTTTGAAACTATACGATACTAGATAAAGGTATAAAGAAATACATATCTTATTACCAGATTTGTAACAACTCTAACCGTCCTATAGTTTTATATCAAAAAGTCTATACTTTTTCCGAGTAGCGCCTTAAGGCTATCTTTTTTCAGGAGTAGGTTGTAGCAGCTACGATTTCCACATTCCATAACAAAATCAGGGAATACTTGTTCAAAAGTAAAAGAAAGTGGACATTATATGACGCACAAAAGGCTTTTTTACTAAATCCGTTGATCACATTACCACGTTCTTCACATTTTCACGAAACCAGTCCTTTTCAATTGTTGAATTAATTACAGAAAACTGGTTTAAATCGATATGGTTACATACTAGAATAACGCCTTATTTCCTATCAGGTTCTCCTTTCATAAAGTTTAAATAACTACGTCACATTTGCCAATGTGACCTTAAAAATATCAGACTGTGGGTGGACATAGGGTTAGGATAGGCAAGAAAATACATGTGAATATTGTCAAGTAAACGATCTGAGAGATAAGCGCCTATCGCCTATGGCATCTCAATCGCACATCTGATTTTGTTCGTTATGTGGCGCGTTCAATTGTAGCTGCAAATTAACTTAATAGCTTATTTTTAGGTGTAAGGGGAATAAGGAGTCGAGTGGTGTTATTTATAAATGCATCAATAAAGTATAGTGAGCGAGCACATAGACGTGAGCGGGGCCTGAACAGGGGCGTATTTTGATATGTAGCGCCCTGGGCCAGTTACGTGGGCCGCCCTATACATTCAAGAAAAAAAAACTTTAATAACTAAAAAAAACACTCAATAGAATGAACATCGCACGCGCTCTAAGATGAAACAAAAAATAAAAAAAACAACTTATCATTGAAGTTGATTTTTTTTGTTTACTTACTTATACTTAATATGAGTTTTAGGTGTTGTTGACAATAAGGTAGGTATTTGAACTTCTTCTGACAAATGAGAAATAAAATTAAAGTAAAAAACAACAAGCGGGCACACAAAGCTGAGCGGGGCGGCCCGATTCGCCCTGGTAAACTTTTTGAATTTAATCAGACAAATGAGAAATAAACTATAGGTAAAGATCATAACAGGCGAGCACACAAAGCTGAGCGGAGCGGCCTGAGGCTAGGGTTACCATATCTCAGGATTTGGCCTGAGATCTCAGGATTTTTAGACTCATCTCAGGATTGCGGCCGGATTTTGCAAAAGTCGTGAAATCTCAGTCATTAATTAATAAGTAAGTACTAATTTATCTTAGTAGATACATAACTTTTTAAGTAAGGTTTTTAATTAGGTATTGATTTATTGCACCCCCCACCCCCCCCCAACCCGCTCTCAATCTCAGGCTTTTTCAGTGGAAATCAGGCCTATTCTCAGGACTTTTGTTTTTTTCATCTGGTAACCCTACCTGAGGCGCCCTGGTAAACTTTTTTGAATTTAATCCGACAAATGAGAAATAAAATAAAAATAAAGATCATAATAGGCGGGCACCCAAAGCTGAGCGGGGCGGCCCGAGCCACCCTGGTAAACTTTTTGAATTTCATCAGACAAATGGGAAATAAAATTTAAGTAAAGATTATAACAGGTGGGCACGCAAAGCTAAGCGGGGCGGCCCGAGCCACCATAGTAAACTCTTTGAATTTTATTGGACAACTGAGAATAAGTTATAATTATAGATCATAGCAAGCGCGCACCCAACCGCCCTGGTAAACTTTTTGAATTTTGTCCGACAAATGAGAAATAAAATAAAAATAAAGATCATAATAGGCGGGCACCCAAAGCTGAGCGGGGCGGCCCGAGCCACCCTGGTAAACTTCTTGAATTTCATCAGACAAATGGGAAATAAAAAAGTAAAGATTATAACAGGTGGGCACGCAAAGCTAAGCGGGGCGGCCCGAGCCACCATAGTAAACTCTTTGAATTTTATTAGACAACTGGGAATAAGTTATATTTAAAGATCATAACAAGCGCGCACCCAACCGCCCTGGTAAACTTTTTGAATTTCTTCAGACAAATAAGAAATAAAATATAGTTAAAGATCATAACAGGTGGCATC
Organism: Crambus lathoniellus; assembly: GCA_949710035.1. Lineage (NCBI taxonomy): Eukaryota > Metazoa > Arthropoda > Insecta > Lepidoptera > Crambidae > Crambus > Crambus lathoniellus. The sequence continues at coordinate 3,773,994 of OX453317.1, forward strand.
TAATGCTGAGTGGGGAGGCTCGAGCCGCACTGGTTATCTTTTTGAATTTCATCAGACAAATTAGAAATAAAATATAGGTAAAGATCATAACAGTCGGCACCAAAAAACTTTTTGAATTTAATCAGACAAATGAGAAATATTATAAAGGTAAAGATCATAACAGGCGGGAACCCAAAGCTGAGGAGGTGGCCCGAGCCACTCTTGTAAGCTTTTTAAATTTCATCAGACAAATTAAAAATAAAATATAGGTAAAGATCATAACAGACAAACAATCCAATTAGGTAAGTCCAACTTCGAGAAAGAGATCTCTCGTCGAATCCAGCTCGGATGGGCAGCGTTTGGGAAGCTCCGGCATGCATATTCGCTGGGCTTGACAATGTCAAATGACGCCCATGTCCATATCTATATTTTTTGCCGGTAGCACAGAATAATGTAAAGGTACAGAAGGCTCACTTCCGAAACAGTTACTATAAATTATCAATCTTCTTCCACGCGAAAATCAGGTCTAAAACGCCTACCCGTTCATTACAAGCGAAAATGAACCGTAGCTATACGTAATAGTTCTATTACTCGGCATACGCTTATCCCAAATTGGTTTTGGGTACCGCAATGTAACGTCGAAATTCTGTGTTCAAATTAATGTTTTAAGTTACTAAAAAGAATAACCACCGTGTCAATACTATACAATGCTAGATGATCAGCGCATATAATTTTTTAATATAGAAAGTGGATATTTTGTAATTTAGTATTTTAAAAGTGCTACTCGAACGTAATATAAGTTAATGAAATTTTTAATTATAAGTTAATTTAAAATTATGTCATTTTTAAAAGAAACATAAAATTATGAAATTTTAAATCCGGTCTCTTTCTGTCTTTGTTAAAAGAACCGAAGGCCGCACAATAAAGTTTTAATATTACCAATTTTCAATGGGCCAACACCTGTGTTTTGGCGAGAAAATGGACTAATTTCTTATATGTTGTGTACCTACTACGTCGTGTCGGGTGCACAGCTGAGAGCGCACGTGACACCCGCCTGATATTCTATCCTTCGAAGGCGCCCACGCGTAGGTGAATAAGTCAACTGAATTGCGGAGTGAGCCACGCCTTCGGTAGCCTCCCTGGTAAACTTTTTGAATTTCATCAGACAAATGAGAAATAAAAAATAAAGGTAAATATCATAAGCAGGTGGGCACCCAGAGCTGAGCGGGGCGGCCGGAGCCGCCCGCCCTGGTAAACTTTTTTTAATTTCATCAGACAAATGAAAAACAAAATAAAGGTGTAGATCATAATAGGCGGTCACCAGAAGCTAAGCGGGGCGGCCTGAGCCGCCTTGGCAAACTTTTTGAATTTCATCTGTCAAATGAGAAAAAAAATTAAGGTAAAGATATAACAGGCGGGCAACCGGAGCTGAGCGGGGCGGCCCGGGCCGCCCGCCCTGGAAAACTTTTTTAATTTCATCAGACAAATGAAAAATAAAATAAAGGTAAAGATCATAACAGGCGGGCACCAGAAGCTGGGTGGGCCGACCCGAGCCGCACTGGTAAACTTTTTGAATTTTATCAGACAGATTAGAAATAAAATATAGGTAAAGATCATAACAAGCGCACCCAAAGCTGAGTGGGGCGGCCCAAACCGCCCTGGTAAACTTATTGAATTTCATTAGAGAAATTAACGAGAAATAAGTAAAATTTAAGTAAAGATCAAAACAGGTGGCCGTGCAGAGCTGAGCGGGGCGGCACGAGCCGCACTGGTAAACTTTTTGAATTTCATCAGACAAATAAGAAATAAAATATAGGTAAAAATCATAATAATGATTATTACTGGATTTTTGTGTTTAAGATGTTGTTGACAATAATTTATTAGTACTTAAGCTTTTTGATTTTCTTCCGACATCCGAAGACAAGTGGACGCGCTAAGCTGAGCGGGGCGGCTTGCGCCGCCCCTAGCAGCTTGCCGCCCTGGGCCATGGCCCCCTTGGCCCTTAGGTAAATACGCCCCTGGGCCTGAATCATCGGAGACTGACTAACGGTGCATAGATGCACCATTTTAGGAGCACAATAAAATGATAATGTTATTTCATGCCTGTTTCGTAAACTATGTTGGGGTTGTGCTAATTTTATGACACCATAGCCAAAACACATTACAGAACATACATAATTGTAAATTAGTATTCCATTGAACGATAATGATTTAATTTTGTCATTGATGTTTACTAAGGAATTTTGCCGGTTCTTCTCGCAAGGTCTCCCGCCGTAGGATTTGCGAACCGATGGCGTAGCTTCTTTGACGTTCAAAAGTGTTGTTGTCTCGACCTAAATTGAATAAAAAAAAGTTTGACGACCGATTTGGCGCAGGGGTATGGATACCTGCCTTCTGCGCCAGAGGTCTCGGGTTCGATTCCCGAACAAGACAAATATTTGTGTGCATGAACATGTCTATTTGTCTTGGTCTGGGTGTTTTCTATGTATATTATGTACTAGCTGACCCGGCAAACGTTGTTTTGCCATATTAATTATACCCGACCGGACACCGGACCCGGTAAACTTCGTATCACCAACATCTAATAAAGACAGACAGATGAAAATAAATAGTCGCAAAGAAGTTTTATACACTGCCTGCCACAAATGTCATTTATTAAAAAGTAGGTAATCCAAAGCGCCTAAAACGTCAGTGATTACAATACTCTTTGACATTCCTCTTTGGAAGCGGCTATGGAAGAAATGACAGTTTTGTATAGTACGACAGTTTATCGATTTTCTATACAAAATAATAACTTTTATTTTATAATTTGCCGGAATAAAAAGTAGCCTATGTTACTCTCCAGTTCCCAAACTATGCCCATACCAAATAACACGTCGATCCGTTGCTCCGTTTTGACGTGAAAGAAGGACAAACAAACAAACAAACAAACAAATAAACAAACAAACAAACACACTTTCACATTTATAATATTAGTATGGATAGTATGGATGTATTTACAAACAAAAAATATTAAGTATATATTTATCCGTATCAAGTTTTCCATGACACAGTTTCTCAATGAAATTTACATGGTATTGATAATTGGTGTGATTGTAAAAAGTTATTTATTTATTTTTATTTAAATTAAAATATTATATTTTATCCAAAGCTAGGTGATATCACTCTTCCATTCTCTATTGAGTTGCTAACTAACCCTCTGAAGTCCTATAGTTAATATTTGCCTACTGACCCAGTTAAAATGCACCCAGACACGAACATAGTAGAATCTATCATTTATTTTCTATGGAACAAATAAAACTCGTTAGTTATTTTAAGTAGTCATATAAACTTGACTTTTTATTAGTGGCAGTGGTACAACAGTTTAAAATGGCATGAGGATTTTATGTATATATTTAAAGTTTATCGCGAAGCTTTCATAGAATTCTCACACTCATCATTTTCCTATGATAATGTTTCAAACTTTATAAAATACAAAAAAAAAAACGTACCATAACAATACTATAGCGGAGTATAAAGCATAAATTCATACTGATTCAAAAGTAGTTTTTCCGATCGAAAATGCACTGAGCAGCGCAATTAAATAAGGATGCGTTTTCTTTCACTGCTTAAGCAATAATAATTAGGACTTAGGAGTAGGGAATTAGCATATCAGTTTTTCTTCTGTCAAAAGTATAGAAACGGTAAAACTAGAGAGAAACGCGCCCTTCTGCAGAGTTTGACTTGCCTTGCATATTGACATAATGTCTTATGGCATCTTAAGGACCCCACAGACTACCAGTCCGCCAGCAGGCAACGGCCTGTCAGTTGGCCGCAAGACATAAGACAAATTGATAATTTATTGAAATATAAATTTAAACTAAAAGATTTTTTGATAAGTAAACGTTGACTGAATACCTATGTGACTCTGACATTTAAATTAATTGTATGATTATTATTATGTGACATTTTTAAATATATTTTTTTTTTATGATGTTAATTGCTTAACTTTTTCTGTGTGATACTTAACTCAATGATGTTTGTGATATTAATCAATTTTGCACACCCATTGGGTAAGAATACAGCGCTCAGATTTTGTAATACAACACCAATTATTGTAAACTTCTACAAAAGAAATATTCTTACAAATGCTTTGACAATCGATTCAATTATTGTTTTTTAGTAATTTGTTTAAAATTCACAATGCAATTCCGTGTGTATAGGAAAAATTGTAAAGTATGCAAAACCAAGTAGTTTTCAGGCGGGATTCAAATTCGCGCCCCTGGTAATACTATTTTTTTATATATATATAAAAGGGGCAAACGAGCGGACGAGCCACGTGATGAGAAGTAGTCATCGTCGCCCATGGACATCTACAACACCAGGGGGCCAAGTCTGCTAACATAAATATAATATACAATAAACGAATATACAAAAAACGAATATACAATAAAGTTAACAAAGACCTGGAAATTTACTCTAAGCAATACTATGAATGTAAAAAGATGATACATACGTGGTTGGAAACTCTCGATTATGAGTTGACGGAGTTATTCATAAAAGATGTAAAATAAAACTATAAACTTACTTAGTTCAAACACCCACAAACACACATACACGAACACACATGCACACACACACACACACACCATCACTCACACACGCACTAATTTAAGCTTTTTGTTTTTAGTTTTTTATTTAATCAAATAAGTAATAAATAGATAATAGAAAGATATAGTCTAGAACAAAATTAACATATTGTAACGGAAGAGCGGAGTCACCTGAGACAGGCATTATTAGCTTAAAAGGCGACTTCGGCCACTAACTTATGTAAAACAGACTTTTGATGAAATAAATATTTATTGTTATTATTATTATTATTTATTATTATTATTATAAAGTCACAATCGTGTCTCAATCGTGTTTCAATTGTAGTTCAGTAGCAGTGCTTTTTTAAACACTAGTTACAAGAATTAGGACACTATGATGTGTTGTGAATGTAGTGTGTGGTGTGACCATCAATTGTATTGTGAAAAAAGTACATATTTCTTGTAACTGTGTCAAAAAAGCACTACAACTGAACTACAATTGAAACACGATTGTGACTTAACGTTAGCAGACTTGGCCCCCAGAGGGGTTGTATATGCGTTGCCAGTCTTTGTGTTTGAGAATCCTATTTACACGCTTCTTAAAGAACTCCATATCGTAGCACAAAGGAAACACCTCTGTTCTCTGAAACACAAGTTCGGGGTAGGAACGAACGTGATGCCCGAACGGTTGTTGATTTCCAGGCGTCAAGAATGTGGTGTTACAGAATTGCATAAAATTAATAAAAACATCAAGGGTTAGTGTGCAGTATCGTATACCGTGTCTGTGTTTCTGCAGGGCGCCGAAGACAAGCTGAACATGATCCGGGCGTACCGCAGCCAGGTAGAGAAGGAGCTGCGCGACATCTGCTCCGACATCCTCAGCGTCCTGGACAAGCACCTCATCCCCAGCTCACAGACGGGGGAGTCTAAAGTGTTCTACTACAAAATGAAGGTGAGTTCCACACACACACACACACACACACATTGCCACAACACACAGGACGTTAGTAGGAAGGAAGCGCGTGTGGTCAAAACAGGAAACCATATATTTTACCTTTGTGCAAAACATAAAATCAATCAAATTCCTCTCCAGGCTACGAAGTATCTGTGTCCCAAATTTTAGCCAAATCCGTTCAGCCGTTTTTAGGCTTTATTTCAGCAGCACTCTTCCAATTAAGTTTATCTGAAAGACTGTAGAATTTGTTCAGGATACATGTTATGATACGATTGCATTGCCTAGAGGCCCTGTGAGGAGCTACTTTACTTATATGTGTTACAACACTTAAAATGTGTTCATCAATAACGTGCTTAGCTGTGTTTTCATAGATTTGTTTTAACTACGTGATTGTTTCAATAACAATTTCGTTAACAAGAGACATTTAGATCGGCTTATCAGCAACTGAATAAATTAGTATTTTTTTATATATTTTTGCTAAAAAAACGTACTTTTTGTCTCATCTATCTATACTAATATTATAAAGCTGTAGAGTTTGTTTGTTTGAACGCGCTAATCTCAGAAACTACTAAAACAGAATTATTATTTTTGTGTTGGATCGTCCATTTATCGAGGAAGGCTTTAAGCTATATTATATCTCGATAATCCCACGGGAACGGGTGCCACGCAGGTAAAACCGCGAGGTTCCGCTAGTTCAATATAAACGCCTACTTCAATACTATTGCGCTACAACTTTGTCATTGAACAAAATTTCCTTCAAAGTACCGTTGTTATTCATATCGTATGACGTCACTACATTGAAAGTAACCTCACTGTTTCACGTGTAACAATTTATTCAGTTAGTTGGTAATTAAGTCGTTGGATTGGTATGTAAATTTGTCGAGACGTAGGCTTTTGTTGAGCTCCGTCGCGTCGCGGCGCTCGTGATTACCGCGTTAATTCAATTAATGTGAACCTGGGTTTATGTCCTGTTGGCGCGATCTTATTGATAAATTGTTTCCGTATTTATTAGTAATACTTCAATGTGGTAGGTTTAGTTCACATTATTTATTACTAGCGGCCGCCCGCAGTTTCACCCGCGTGGTTCCCGTTCCCGTGAGAATATCGGGATAAAAAGTACATATAAACCTTCCTCTTGAATCACTCTATCTATTAAAAAAAAAAACGCATCAAAATCCGTTGCGTAGTTTCAAAGATTTAAGCATACAAAGGGACATAGGGACAGAGAAAGCGACTTTGTTTTATACTATGTAGTGATGCGTGATTTTCCCTGAAATAGTCGATTGACAGTTTTCCCGAGGGTTTTTAGGTTAATAAATATTAAATTAATATTTGTAACATAATAGTTTGTACTTTAAATACTGATCACGCACAATTGTGATGACCACATCTACTGTGTTCCACAGTTTATTGAAACGAAGGTCTCTCATGCAAAATTAAGTAAATTAAAACTAGTCCTACCTTACTAGAAAATAGTGTCCGTAATCCAGGGGGGCTGAACGTTGTCTCGCCGGCGCGCGCCGGGCAAAACGATCTCCACACAACCCCCGATGGGATACTCTTACAGCTAACACTCTTATACTACACAATGCCCTAATAGGCAGCTAAAACTTTCCCGGCGCTTTTCAAAGCGAACACACACGGGTTACAAGTCCGTACCCCGACCGGAGCCCTAGTAGGTGCAAAACGAAATCTCGGTCCCAATATGGGTAGGTAACTTGCGCGGCACGTCGCTACAGAAACACACGAACTTGTCTCACGGCTGCTTACGGCCAACTGGCGATCCTACACCGGCCGGCCGAGCGCATTGTCTCGTGACCTTGACAATGACAACGCACCGCTCGCAGCGCGGCGCGAACATCCCCCCGTCCCGGACAGTAGCAAACTGTCCGCCAACTCAATCTAAGGGCAGGCGAGAGAGGGTAGCGATCGCTCGCTTCAAAACAGAGTCCCCCACCAGGACCTCGGCAAACCTGGGCACACCATCCGACCCCGGATGAAGCTGAACAATGCGTCCTAAACGCCAGCGGAGGGGCGGCAGGTTTGGATCCTTTACCAACACGAGGTCTCCGGTCTTGGGTGGGGTCGTCCTATCCGACCACTTAACGCGTTGCTGCAAAATGTGCAAATACTCCAGATGCCAACGGCGCCAAAAACTCTGCGTAAGCTGCTGGAGCAATTCAAATCGCGAGAGCCGTCCGGAGGGCACTTCGGAATAAGGATATTCCGGCAGGGCGTTAAGCGGTCTGCCAATCAAAAAATGGCCCGGCGTAAGGGCCTCTAAATCATTCGCGTCCGAAGACAACGGACATAACGGACGCGAGTTGAGGACCGCCTCAACCTTACAAAATACGGTCGCGAGTTCCTCAAACGTGAGGACCGTCTCCCCAATAACGCGACGAAGGTGAGTTTTAGCGGCCTTTACAGTTGCTTCAAAAATCCCTCCCCAGTGGGGGCAGGATGGCGGGGAGTACTGCCATCGTACCCCTCTGCGAGAGAGTGTGGATCCGATCTCAAAATTATTCCTATCCAAAAATTCACAAACTTCCTTTAAATACCTATCGGTGCCCTTGAAATTGGTTCCACAATCGGACCTGATTAACGACGGCATTCCGCGGCGAGACACAAAACGATTCAACGTGGCTACAAAGGCTTCTGTGGTGAGGGCACTAACCACCTCCAGGTGGACCGCTTTAGTGGCCAAACAAACAAATACACACAAGTAAGCCTTTTCCGTTCTAGCATTACGAAGCCGCGATGTCTTAACGGTAAATGGCCCCGCAAAATCCGTTCCAACTCCTGAGAAGGGCATCGATTCGTTCACTCGATCGGCAGGCAAATCACCCATCTGGGGCTGCATCGTATCGGCGCGCAAACGATAACACGGGAGACAACGAAAAATAACGGATCGGATTATTCTCCGCGCTGACAAAATCCAGAACTCTCGTTGGAGGAGCGCGGTCAAAGCATTACAACCGGCATGAGCATTCTTTACATGTCGGTCTGTAATCAACAGTCTAACTAACGGTCCATCCTTGGGGAGCAACAAAGGGTGGCGTGATCCGTACGGCAGGTTGGCATGTCTGAGCCTACCTCCGACACGCAGCAAGCCGGTACTGTCCAAGAAGGGATTCAACCGCACCAAGGGTCCCTTCAACTTGGGCTTACTTGAGCGCAGGGCTTTCAGCTCCGGTTCAAACTCTCGCTGTTGCGTCACTCGCAACCAATGCAACAGAGCGTCTTGCCGCTCTTGTGGGGCGAGGACCGGAGACAACGATTTCTCCTGAGGCTGGCGACAATTTCGCACAAAGCGCCTCATCCAAGCAGTCACGCCGAGCAACTTATCAAGAGAACTGTAGCGGTCTAACAAAAACTCCATCTGCGGAGCCGCCACCGTCTCCACGGCGTGAACACGCATGCCTAGGTCTGGGACTCTGGCCACAGCCGGGGTGGCAGGCCATGAGCGCTCAGGCCGTAACAACCATGATGGACTCCACCATAGGTGGTGGTCCACTAACTCAGGCGCCTCGCAGCCGCGGGAGGCACAATCTGCGGGGTTCAATTCGCCCGGTACGTGGCGCCAAATCAACGGGGCCTTTGAAGTCTGAATTTGTGAGACCCGGTTGGCCACAAAAACCTCAAGGGTGTGGACTGAACTCTTCAGCCAACAAAGGACGACCTGGCTGTCAGACCACGCAAATATCGACTCCAAGTCGACACCGTTTCCCAAGGTGTCGGCAACATGATTGAGTAGCCGTACTAAGAGAGTGGCGCCGGACAACTCCAACTTCGGAATGGTTAGCCTAGTCCGAAGGGGGGCGACCTTACTCTTGGCCGTAACTAAGTGTACGGCGACAACGCCTGCTGCATCCACCGTTCGGATGTAAACGGCTGCCGCGTATCCGCTTTCGGACGCGTCACAAAAGCCGTGCAGGGAGGCTTTAAACTTTCCCGAAGGCAGCATTTGCCTCGGTATACAAACCCGATTGACGTCGGGTAGGGATGACACGAACCTCACCCACTCTCGTAGGAGGCTACCAGAGAGGGGCTCATCCCATGACAATTCCGCAGCCCAGAGCTCCTGTAGGAAGCACTTCATCGAAAACACTACAGGGCTGAGCCAACCGTTCGGATCAAAGGTACGGGCTACAGTAGACAGCACCGTGCGTTTAGTCCAGACCTTTGGGTCTGGCAGTTCCAATCTATATGTGAACAAATCCGGGACTGGTCGATACTGGACTCCCAAAACAGACAGCATGTCTGGAGTCTCCGGATTTTCAAAGAGGAGCGGCTCTTGCTGGTGGTCCTTAGGCAAATCTGCCAATAGGTCCGGTGAGTTAGACAGCCACTTCCGCAACTCATAGCCACCAGCCCTCAAGAGCGCAATCAGCTCATCACGTAAGACGAGAGCCTCATCTAAGCTCGAGGCCCCCGTGCAGATATCGTCGACAAATAAGGCCCCCCCCTCAATAAGAGCAGATGCCCGGGGATAGCGTAGCCGTTCGCGCTCTGCGAGCTCCAAAAGCGAACGGATCGCCACAAAGGGGCTCGACCGCAAACCATAAGTGTTGGTGTTCAGCTCGTAAGCCAACATCGGATCCTGGGGATCCTCACGCCAAAGGATGAGCTGGTATCGTCTATCCTCCGGGTGAATCACGGTCTGTCTGAACATCATGCGGATATCGGCCACAAAGACGACAGCGTGCCGGCGGAAGTTGGTCAAAACATCACAGACATCGTGATGCAACTTCGGCCCCGCATGCAGACACTGATTCAACGACACTCCGGTTGACGTGGGCGCTGAACCATCAAAGACCACGCGGATCTTCCCATTGGAAGTCTTCAAAACAGCGTGGTGTGGCAGGAAGTAATGTTCCACATTACGCCAGTCCAACTGCGAGATGGACATGTGCCCAAGGTCCAAATACTCCCGCATGAAGTCTATGTACTTCTCCTTGAATGCGGGATCCCTGGCCATCCTACGCTCCATGGACAACAATCTCTTCTCGGCCATCGGTCGGGAGCTCCCTAAAGGAGGGCGAACCGCCAAGAAGGGCAAGCGGGTAATCAAACGACCCGAGAGGAGGCGCCCAGTGTTGTTCTGGTAGAACAATTCGCACTCCTCGGCTAACGGATCCAACCGCTTGGCAGTGGGGGGTTCCTCCACCTCCCAAAACTTTTGGAGAACGTCGGACAAAGTAGAACCGACAATGGTCTGGCGGTCTACCGACGGGGTCTCTGGTGTCTGTGGTACCTTTCCCATCACCACATGACCCAGCGACGAGGACAAGGCGACAAGATCGGCTGTCTGCAAAACTCGCTTGCTTCCACACAGTACACGACCGAGGACATCCGCACCAATCAACAAGTGTATTGGGCCCGGTCGGTGGAAGGAAGGATCAGCCAAAGCCAGTCCAGACGTCAGCTCAATCGTGGATGGCGGCACTCGCACTTGCGGGAGTGGTCCAACCACCTTATCAAAAACTATCGCCGAAGCACCGATCTTCGGCCTTGGCGTGAAGTGGGGGGAGAAGGAGAACTCAACTCGACCAATCGGATCAGGGATCCGCGAGTCTCCCACCCCCCGTACCGCTTCGTGATGCGGCACAAGCAAAAGACCCAGCTGTCGGACAAGCCACCTGGACATTATGCACCCCTGGGCACCTGAGTCCAAAAGGGCACGCACCGTGACAACATTGCCCTTAGGTCCCCAAACATTCACGGAGGCTGTTGGCAACAGCACAAGCTCCGGAGGGGTGGTTGGGTCCGACAGGGGCGCCATTAAAAATTTTGGGGGGGTACTTGTCCCCCTCGCGCCTGAGTCGGCGCGCCAAATGTGGGACGCTCGTACCGGGCGAGCGGGTCCCAATCGGGTACATACTGGCCCCGACCAACAGCACTCCTAGGTGCAGGGTAATACCCGTGTGGGGCGTGCCTCGGTACATAGTACCCCAATCGAGGCCTCTCCATTAGGGGGGGGGAGTAGCAAATAGGGCCCGTGCCCATCGCCACCGATGCGTACTCTTGTGGTACCCCCCTACCCCCGCCCGTGGCGGGGGCGTCTCTCCTATAGTTCCCCCTCTCCGGGGGGGACTGAACGGGGGGGCTAAGCCCCGCCGAATCTCTAGGGGACCGGTTCCGGGCTGCCGGGCCCCCGCCCGTGCGCGAGGAATTCGAACCCCGGTCGCTCCCGGCGTCCTTGCGGTCCAAACAAAGGAGGGGGTGATGCCTCCCTCCGCAAAGACGACAATCCTCTGTCTGGGGACACGCCGACTGCATGTGTCCCCCCAAACACCTATAGCACCATTGGCGCTGTCTAGCAACGGCCCTCCGTCCCTCTGGGCGGAGGCCTCTAAATTTGGCACATTCGTGCACCATGTGCCTATCTCCCCTGCAATACCTGCACCGCTCACTCGGTGCGGGGGGAGGGGACTGCTGGAAGGCAGCATAGCGATTGGTCGGGCGACGGGGCTGTTCCCTCGCCGCCACCATACGACCAACACCTGGAACCGGGGCGGGCTCCAGGTGGTCCGTCACCCTACATTCGTCCTCCAAAAAACGAAGGAGGTCCGCGAAGGGCGGGAGATACGAGGCGCTGTCGCCTCCGTACCTCTGCTCGAAACGCCCCTTCATTTCAGCGGGCAATTTGGCGAGGACTATGTGCAGCAGTATAAAGGACCACTGATCCACCGGCTGGTCCAATCGCCTTAGGGAGTTGACCGCTGACAGTAGCGGGTTCAGCAACTCCCTCCGTAACAGGTGTACCCGCGTGATTCGCGGGAGGGCCAAAATCGTGGCCACGTGGGTGTCCGCCAGTAACCGGACATTCTGGTACCTGCTAACCAGAAGCTGGCGAGCCACCTGGTAGTTGTCGTCACTGATGAGCAGGTGCTGGATTACCGAGCTGGCCTCTCCTCGCAGGGAGGAGCGCAAATAGGCCAACTTCTCACTAGGGGATAAGTCCCGTCGTGAATCCACCAAACTGTCAAACAAATTAATGAAGCCCATCCAGGCTGACAGATCCCCATTAAAAGTGGGAATCTCCAATGTAGGCAATCGGCCTAGCAACGCCGTCGGGGTAGGTTTGACCTCCCCGCTCAAAACCGGCTCCCCCTTCCGAACAGCCAGGGCCCTCTCAGCCGCCTCCGTGAACTGGTCAGCCAGCTCATAGGCCTGGGCTACATCCTGCTCCAGCTGTTCCGACACGGCATCATCAGCTGGGGGGTTCTCTAAATAATACGCGCGACACTCCATGGCGTGGCGCTCCAGGTCTTGCAGCCGAGCTGCCAGCCCGCCATACCGAGCTAGCAACGCGCCTACCCGGTCGGCTCGGTCTATTAATGTGACCGCACAAGCAAGCCAACGCAAAACTCCTTGGATGCCGGCCCTGGATACGGCGAGCGGATTCGTAGGAGCCATTTATACTCCGTTTAATAAACAAAGCAAACAAAGAAATATAAAAGTGGTAAACATCAACAAAAAAACAATAGAAATAGGTCGCGTCACGATAATATAAAACACAATTAAAATTCGGACGACATACACGGACCCTACTATTTTCATAAATTATTAGCAACTTACCAATTTCAAGGGCTAACAATATAACGGTATAAACAAAACGTATAGGATTAACGGTATGGCATACCTCGCAAATCAACTACTAAACCGTTATCAACAAACGAAAACAAAACTATTTTTAATAATAATACTCGTAATTTAATACTACTAATAATTAAAACTAGTTCCACTTTTTTAACTAGGCAAGCGGACTCGGAACAAACACTAGTATGTGGTACTAATAAACAACACTTTCGAACGAAACTATTCGTCAAATAAATCCGGACACACAAAAAAAAAAAAAAATATACACATCTAGGCGAGTAAACTCGTATCAAAACACTAGTATGTGACAACAATTATATAAGTGTCTATCTATTATCGGATCCACCAAGTGAGAAACATTCGCTTCGAGAATTTACTAGAACAATTTCTTAGTACTTCTCGTCTCGGATCGGATCGGATCGGGAATCGGATCGGAAATACCCTTTTTAACAAAAAAAAAAAATAATTTTATTTTTACTATGAAATTTTATGTACCTAGTTAATTTTAATATGAAAATTAACTAATTATATCAACTAGGTACGCTCTGCTACCAAAAATATGATCACGCACAATTGTGATGACCACATCTACTGTGTTCCACAGTTTATTGAAACGAAGGTCTCTCATGCAAAATTAAGTAAATTAAAACTAGTCCTACCTTACTAGAAAATAGTGTCCGTAATCCAGGGGGGCTGAACGTTGTCTCGCCGGCGCGCGCCGGGCAAAACGATCTCCACACAACCCCCGATGGGATACTCTTACAGCTAACACTCTTATACTACACAATGCCCTAATAGGCAGCTAAAACTTTCCCGGCGCTTTTCAAAGCGAACACACACGGGTTACAAGTCCGTACCCCGACCGGAGCCCTAGTAGGTGCAAAACGAAATCTCGGTCCCAATATGGGTAGGTAACTTGCGCGGCACGTCGCTACAGAAACACACGAACTTGTCTCACGGCTGCTTACGGCCAACTGGCGATCCTACACCGGCCGGCCGAGCGCATTGTCTCGTGACCTTGACAATGACAACGCACCGCTCGCAGCGCGGCGCGAACAAATACATTACAACTTTTGTTTTTATTATGTTTAGGAAGTCAATGGAATTGCATATTGTTGAATTTACGAATCTGGGATTTTCGGTGGCTTCGTGTTTCGTTTCCTACGCGAAGGGCGCGGTTACGATTCCGTCTTGGGACATTTTTGATTTTTGGGACATTTTGCGTGACCATTTCAACAAATTTATTAAATTATTTAGTTTTCTCACTAACCTCCTTATTCACAAACATTTGGTAACACTCCCGTGAGCGGACTGTATGCACTGTCACTGTCACTAACTTCAGAATAGACAATGACAAAACACATAATTGGGTCCGATTTGAACTTCAGAATAGACAAAGACAAAACACATAATTGGGTCCGATTCCATAGCAAGAACGGTTGAGAACCAGTGGAGCTACCGGCTAAAAATATGGATATGAACGTGGGCTTCCTTTGACATTTGAAGCCCATATTTTGTCCTTATACAATGGGCATAATATAGGCCTCAAATGTCAAATGAAACCCATGTCCATATCCATATTTTTTAGCTGGTAGCCCCCCTGGGGCAGGTCTAGAACTTGTTAATTATTTCTTCAGCATAGTTACAACAATGTAGCATGTGTTTGGTTTTGGTCCACAGGGCTGTTAATTATTTGTTCAGCGTAGTTACACAATGTGTTCGGTCCGCAGGGCGACTACCACCGGTATCTGGCTGAGTTCGCGACCGGCAACGACCGCAAGGAGGCGGCCGAGAACTCGCTGGTCGCGTACAAGGCCGCCTCCGACATCGCCATGACCGAGCTGCCCCCCACACACCCCATCCGCCTCGGGCTCGCGCTCAACTTCTCGGTGAGTGTACCGCGGACGCCATGCTACAACATGCTACAACATGCTACAACTCGCTGGGCGCGTACAAGGCCGCCTCCGACATCGCCATGACCGAGCTGCCCCCCACACACCCCATCCGCCTCGGGCTCGCGCTCAACTTCTCGGTGAGTGTACCGCGGACGCCATGCTACAACATGCTACAACATGCTACAACTCGCTGGGCGCGTACAAGGCCGCCTCCGACATCGCCATGACCGAGCTGCCCCCCACACACCCCATCCGCCTCGGGCTCGCGCTCAACTTCTCGGTGAGTATACCGCGCGCTAAGTAAGTTCACACCAATGGGTTAATGCCTAGTGGTTCGCTAGGTGCCAGAATGAACGCCTTGTGGTTCGCTAGGTGCCAGAATGAATTATGCAAGCGAACGAATGTACGTGTTAACGCTGTGTTAACAGCATTCGCGCCTCGCTGTGGATTGTGGCTAATCGCCAGGCGGCTATCTTAGCGAACAAGCGTGTTTGTTTTTCCCAGGATACCTACATTCCGTCGTAAAATCGATTATCAATTAATAAGTGCAGT
Organism: Crambus lathoniellus; assembly: GCA_949710035.1. NCBI lineage: Eukaryota > Metazoa > Arthropoda > Insecta > Lepidoptera > Crambidae > Crambus > Crambus lathoniellus. The sequence goes on from OX453317.1 coordinate 3,789,545, forward strand.
TTTTGTTAGGGAAGCTTTATGCAAATTATCTTAAAAAGATGTTAATATGTTCGATGAAACAAAGACAACTGCAGTATTTCTAATATCCTAAAAGCTAAAGATTAAGATCCTAAAGACTGCTAAAGATTGGAATACGCTGCCTGCGCATGGGTTCCTCAATCATTACAACCTTGGCCTCTTCAAGGCAAGCTCACTCTTGCCTTGAAGAGGCACCTACTGTGTAAGCATGCTACACCCTAGACTGCGTCTTGTCTGTTAAGCAAGATGGCAGTCAAATGCTTAACCAGTATTTATATTTAAATAAATCCTAGCCAAGCATGTATCCTCGGGTGTAAACCGTAGTATATCTTAGCGTAGCACCTATCTAGCGAGCCACCTATCCTATTATATAATTATTATTATAATATTTATTAGGACACCATGCCAGCGGCTCCAGCACAGCTCCAGTTAGGTCACAACATGTCAATTTGTATTTAAACATACTTACCCTAACCCACATGGAATCTCGGCTTGGTTGTAATGCCAAGTTAATGTCGTAAAAGTAAAAGCTGGCGTCCTATCTTAATGGAATATGGCTACTTTACGCTGCAAAGAAAAGGGATTTACATGGTGTTTTTTGTATAGTGAAAGAAATTGCTAGTCCAAGTTTGATCCTAGCCCACTCCTCTTGCAGTGCAAGGCGAGCATTATTCCCTCACTTATCTCATAACTATATGATATTACTTAGTAACTACTTATAAGTTTTTTTTTTTTTAGTTTATAAATTATTAAATTGTCTCATTTTATATTTCTTATTCATATTAGCATCTTTTTGTTTTGATTAATGCGTGTGTATTGTATTGTAAGGTTTTTTTAATTTTTCTTGTATTGTTTAAAAAGCCAAATAAATAAAATAAAATAAAATAAAACTACATCACAAGACTGGAAATGAAAACGCTTCACATGATCGCAGAGTATAATAAAAGTTCCGCTTATACTGCCCGAAATTAAATCTTGCAAAGCAGTTCTTGGAAAGGTTCTCGAATGGCGACCGCGAACCGGACGACGTTCCGTGGCTGCCCACGGTGGACCGACGATCTGGTCAAGGTCGCGGGAAGCCGCTGCTGGATGCGGGCGAAGCAGGATCGATCGTTGTAGAGGCCTATGCCTAGCAGTGGGCGTCGTACGGCTGAAATGATGAAAGCAGTTGTTGAATGCAAAGAATATGATGCAATGATGACCCTTCAAATTATTGATAACCAAAAGTATATTCAAACAACTGCCTCGCAACCAAATCATTCATTACTCATACCCTTTTCCATAGTTCGTTTTTCATCAAAGGGTATTTGTCATAAAAGAAACGACTAGTCCAGCAAGCTTAGCTAATATTTAAAGTATGATTATACTCCTAATGCTTGCTTATCACGTTAGTCGGACATGCGCACTCGTCCGCCGTTAGTCACCGCGTGACGCGGTCTGACGTCAGCGTGACGTGCTATAAAGATCCCCAGTTTTCACGGCTAATCTTACGCTATAAAATTGTTACTATCCAGTTTTACCGTGCGTATTTATGACTGACATTAAACGCGACGGCAAGAATCGGGGAAGTCTTTAATTGGTTAATATAAGCTTTGTTTTATTTCGGTTTTTTTTTGTTGTTGGTGTCGTATTATCTTGCTGATATGGGAACTGATAAGGGTTTAGTTATAAACATTGTCACTGTTAAACTATGCTTTATCTACTTCAATTCCATACTAGATAACATTATTTAGATGTTAATCTCGGTAGATATTGTGTGACGAAATTTGGTTAGGTATTGGATCAGTAATTTATGCACAACTATTTGTAGTATTCTCTAATGAATGATAGTTGTTAGGAGTCAATAAATAAATCAATGCATTCTAGAATCATCATCATCAGCCATACGACGCCCACTGCTGGGCATAGGCCTCCCCCAAAGAATATGAAAAAATGTAGTTCATTTTGGAATATGTAGTTCTAAAACGCGAAAAATTGTTTCTTGTATGCTTTTAGTATTTTCATATAGTATTCAAAATCAAAAACTTATGTAATATTTGGCACTCCCGATTTAGTCTGTGTTTCTTCCCTGTCGCAAACATTATTTTTTACATTTGAAAACTATTCGTTCTTCTTTAGATTAATGATGCGAAAATTTCAAATTTTTATTATTTTCAACATTTCAAAAACAATACTAGCAAAGTATCTCGTTATTAGATAAGTTGATGATGGGCGGTAGTAAGTGTATGTTGATTGGAGTGTAGCGCTAAGTAAGGGCACTATAGGAAAAATACTTACCAACAACCTTCTTTTTTTGTCTTGGGCCTATTTGTCAATGTCTAAGTAAGTTCTGATTGTGACATTCTGACATTGTGAAACAGGCACTTATTTGATTAACATAATTTATTGAAATTTTTACTTTTAATTGCATTCACAATGCAATTTTTATTACTGAAAAATTGAAAATAAAAATTGAACGACTTTGGAGCTCAGAGGTTAGAGCAGTCGCCCGGATAGCGAAATGTCGTGGGTTCTAGTCCCCATTGGAGCTGGTTGTGAGATGGTCGTTTTTTTCTTGAAACTTCATTTTCAATTTTGTGTAACAAATTGAATAATAATTGAAGAATGAAGACACTGAGCTGTACGTTGTGTGTTCGCAGGTGTTCTACTACGAGATCCTGAACAGCCCGGACCGCGCGTGCCGGCTGGCCAAGGCGGCGTTCGACGACGCCATCGCCGAGCTGGACACCCTATCCGAGGAGAGCTACAAGGACTCGACGCTGATCATGCAGCTGTTGCGCGACAACCTCACCCTGTGGACGTCGGACATGCAGGGCGACGCCGACGCCGCCGACGCCGACGCCAAGGAGCCAGCCCCCGAACACGACGACCAAGACGTGTCGTAATGCGGCCGCGAGCCGCGTCCGCCCCGTAAAGGGCGATTGTAAATTTTCTAAGTGTTTTGTACCGCGTCCCCCGCGCCCGCCGCTCGGCGCCGCACAAACCGTTCCGGGCGCGAGTCTTCCGCGCCGACGTCTCTTGTGTATACAGATCCATTTATATATTTAAAGTTAAACAAAAAACGGTTACGTTACGTTCTAGGGCGGTATGACGTAGTTACTCGCAATATTTAGATAAGTGATAGTGGCGTCACCCTGTCGGTCTTTTATGTATCTATCGTATTGAGCGTACATCCCTTGTATTTATTGCGACGTTGCGTTTGTGTAAATTGTGACTACTGTGTAGTGCCACTGTTGAACGATGCCGCGTCCGGGGCGGCCGCCCGGCCCGCTTCCTTCGTATTACAACATTTGGAGTATTCACACTGAACTGCTTTAATTACTTACGAGTATTGTGATAGAGATTTTGTATATTTTAATTTATTCTTTTTTAATTTTCGCATGTTCTCTATAAAATTTGCTGTAGCGCTACATCTCTTACGATTTATACAGGACAAACGGTAGTTCTAAAGTTGTGCTAGGTTAAGGTTATGCACTCGGTATATATTTATTTGATGACGCATGTTTGCGCAGCTCGAGGGAAATGCCTACTCGAAGACATTCCATCTTCATAATACCTATTACTCTCTGGCCAATGTTCGATCGACCTCCAAATTGTAGTGTGGCATAGCAGTGGAGCAATGCGTGCCCGAGTAAGATATTAGCGTTATTTTTATTTGAATTTGTAATATTGCATATATTTTGTTAATTTATCCACAAAAATACTGATGCAATTAGCCTTAGTGTTATGCAATATTGATTTATGTCCTACCAACTACATGGAAATTTATTGTAAATGACAGTGTAAATCTAATAATAAAATTCAAAAGTCCATATTTTTGTTTCACTACACACTCTTCCTTATTCCCTATACAATAAGTGAAAATGCTAACATGGTGAGGTGATGACTGATGCCGACACGCGGTCGCCGGATTCTAGAGCATAGACTTAAGCAAAATCTATATCATGTGCGTGGGTGACTAGATAGCTGACACCACGCATATAATATGCTTTTCAACACACTTGCTCATAAAGTGAGCCTTATTACATCGGTCTTAGGGCCATAAACCGAACTCTAACACACGCGTGCATAATAATATTACAGTACTAGTTGCGTAATAGAGTTATCCCTACAAAGTTAAGTAAGTACCTAACTGCAAATTATATGCGAGTAAACAGAGACTTTTCAATTTAACCGGGTAATACAGTATCCCTACAAAGTTAAGTTAGTACCTAACTACAGCGAGTCAACAGAGCATTTTCGATTTCACCGGGTAATAGATAGTTATTTTTTTTTAACAACAGGTTTTATACGGCTGAAAATCCAATTTACGCTTTTAGAATAAATAAATGTGTCCCTAATTAAGACAAAAAAACATAATTAAGTATTTTATTATCAAATTATTTATAATTCACAATAATTTGTTATAAAACATTTGCATTTTATCACTATTATTATAATTATTTTGAAGTAGGCTGTATGTAATCAATCACCTTACATTTGGCGCGTGCAAAAAAAAACTTGCGCGCTTTTTCCCTTAGCTAATATTAAGTTAATAAAATTATGTTATGTATTCATTAAATGTTTGTTTTTCCTCGCAAGTGTGTTGAAAAAGTGCGTATCAAACTCGTGAGCATCTTACTGACTAGACACTCGGCTGATTTACGCCCTCGCCTGCGGCTCGGGCTGCAACCCACAGCCTCGTGTATAATGAGCAACCTTAGCTCACTTGTATCATAATATACTATTATTAGAGCAAAGACTTCATGCGACTTCATCATCCGTTATTTTTGGTCGCACATTTTACTGGAGAAGCATTATTTGCTTTATTTTTATTAATTCGAGTGTCTTTCTCCGTGTGTTACGTTCTGGCCCGGCCACGGCGTCAATACGGTACGCTCGTAGTACCTAATTCGATGGAAAAAAAGTACCACAGTATTTCATTTATGGTGGCCGGGCTGCAACGCATACGACCCCCAGCCCGGCCACGCTTCTATCGAAATAAATAGATAACTTTACGATGCAATTTTGGTACGGGGTAATGGTACGTATTCTGTACCAACGAGAATATGTAAAATGGTAGGTAATTAAAACAATATATTTTAGCATTAAAATTTCTGGCATAAAACGCCTGATATTATTGATTGAGCAATATACGTAACTCGACGTTAGTGTATATTTTTTTTGTAGGCGCAATGGCTCAGATGATGATGTCGTCGTCGATGGCTCAATTAAAATTTTATAAAAATTTATAATTATACATCTATCTTTTTACATAGGTCTTTTTCCACTTACATTTTGTTTAGTGTAAATAGTTTCTAAGACCCCAAAATATTTTAAAAGCTTAGCAGTCAGGGGTGCCTCAATACAATATCTATCTATGATACAAGTGCGGAAAGTAGGTAGGTGATTTCCGACGAGTGTCATTTTTATTCACGAGCGAGCGAAGTGGACGAGTGTATTAAACTGGCTGTTTTAGTTTTGCATGCTTTTCTGTTCTATCTACCAGTAAACCAGTATACATGGTTCCCAAACTGCGTCGCGCGCGACCAGTCGCGACATACTCCTTGGGCGGTCGCGAGGCGTCGTAAAGCTCGGTTTCTTAAGATTTGTGTTATATCGTAACTGCAAAAAAATAATAGAACGAACGTAAGATCGTAACATTCACGTTTAAAAAAAAATTAAGTCTTTCTAAGTATATAAAGTTTTTGGTTCGTGAGCCTTCATCTAGTACTTACTTACTATTGTATTGTTGATCGAAGTCGAAATATGACAATTTTTTTTTACTCTTCATACAAATTGGACTGATTATGTGATCGATTTAGTATGGGAAGTCCAAAAATTTTTGTCGTATTTCGGCCCATGTTTCTAGGAGAAAGTTGTTCACTTATCGATTCTGAGTCCATCTTAAATGTGCACAAATAAAAAAAAATCTTGTATATTATTTACTGCCCAGTTTGTGTATGCGCCTGCTGTTATTTTTTATTAAATTGCGCTCTCGACATATTTTGTCTTCACAATTTTTTGATAAAAACAGCAATTTGAACGTTTTTGAAAGGTTTTGGGAAACGCCCGAGTGATTGTGGCGATTTCACCAGCCATTAAGTATGACGAGTCAAACAAAATGGCGGACATGAAGTGGTGGCATGTGATTGATTAAGTTGGACATAAAACACTCGAGCACTCGATGTCTTTTACGCTAGAGGACTTAAAACAAACACTGGAGATAGAACAAATAAGCACTAAATTTTCATTACAGAGTCGTGTCACTATTAAAACTTAAAATGCTTTTTTTGCTATTTTAAGAGTAAAAAGTATTAAATCTTTTATAACCAACAGATTATAACTTAATGCCAACAGGTGTGGAATTTTATTCTTAAGAATACTGAATTGAAAGCTCGTTTGCGATAAATTTTCGACATAGGACTGTAGCGAGTGCGCCAGTTCTACTGGCCCAAAACAATCAACTAAACGCAGCACAGGATCATCCGATGTGACGTAGTGGTGGCGTGACCGGTGACGCATCGCACTGCGCCGGCAAACAGCTACGCCCCTCTCGAACATGGACGCCGCCTGCGCAGCGAATAGCACCGGCGCACGCAGAGGCTGCGTGCTTCAAGCCACGCCCCCAGCAAGATGAACGCGCGCGCATCTATTGTTCGCCCGTGGGGCGTTACCTTTGAGAATGTGTCAAGCGCGAACCTTTATTATTATTAATTAAGTTCGACTATAAAAGACGATGTAAGTTGTTAACTTTATGCAGTACGCTTGTTCGCTTGCTACCGTAATAAACTACCTAAATCTTGTCGATCGCTTTTCCATCCGCTACGCTTCCCGCTAGGCTTCCTACTACTACTACTCAGTAGGGTTGACGTTAGTAAACAACCTACAGGACAAACAAGCACAGAGGCGACGAAATGGGTTAAAGATAAGATAAGATAAAAATATTCTTTATTCACTTAGACATAATAAATATGTACTTATGAATCGTCAATATTTTCCTACCACCCATTCAAGACTTTTTTAACTGACAAGAAGAATGGGCGCAAGAAACTTGCCAGCGTTTCTTAGTTAGGTAACGACATTTAATCCTATATTTAATTAGCTATCAAGTAGAAATACGAGAGGTCTCGTACTATAATAGAAGCAGACATCAATAGCAGAGCTATCGCCATTGAAAAACCCTTAACTACACGAAATAAATAAATTCTTACTATTATAAATGATTAATTATTAAAATACAAGCATCCGTTTTTTTCCGGATCGGTAAAATTCAGTGTAGTGCAGAAACGCCCTAATAATTGGCGGACGGATCACGGTCTTCGATCAACAATAAAACATGATAAAAAAATAGACCCAACTGAAACAAATTAACCACTAAAAGGGGAAAATAAGCTCTTTAATTTCTCATTGCAGTCGGGCGACTCTTTCACAGTTCTACACTATTTATTTAGGGAAACTTTCACTAAATAAATAAACTAAATAAAACAACATTTAAGTATGAGTACTTACTTACCTAATAATTTTTTTTAAATGATTTCTAAAGGCATAATCAGACGAGGGACTTTTGTCCCCGGCGGACAAAAAGTCCCTGTACGTCCAAAATATGTCCTCCGAGGACTTGTCGCGAACTCAACGCATATGGTGTGCGGTCATTTGTTGCCCGGAAACGTACTTCACTATCGAGCGCTCAATGCAGACTAAAGTTCGCTGTGTGCGTTGTTGCGCCTAGTTACGTTCGTTCTATTTTTTTCGCGGACTACCGCGTACTTTTGTCCAGTCCAGTCTCTCGGTGTCCGCGGTAATTACGCGGACTTTATGTCCGCGGTACTTTTAGTTCCTCGTGTGCGTTATTTCAATACAATTTATAAAAGATCTATATCGATGGACAAAAAAGTACCCGGAGGAAAGTCCGTCGTCTGATTTATTTTATTTATTTATTAAGCACTGCCACATGGTACATATTATGACTTATACTACTTATAACTACATACAAAAAAAACTGATATGCACCACAATATCGGCGTGCATAGCACTTAAAATATTATCAGTGAGCACTACGGTATAGATTCTGGATTACAGAGACTAAAATTATAAGTAATTACCGACTTACTTGAAATAAATAAAAATTTCTTTTAAATTTATTAAAACTATCATTAAAAATGTCTAGATCTTCGATCTTACTATTTAGACTGTTATATTCCTCGCAAATTCGTGCCAATGGAGATTGATGACCAAGGTTAGTTCGCGAAAATGCATTGATCATCTGATTAGGCCTTAATAGAGAGGATAGTATACCTACCTATGAAATGAAAAACGGTGGATATTACAAAAGATTTCTTTATTGCACAGGGATACTCAAAATACTTACTCAATATAACATGGATAACAGTTTCGAATTCTTACTATGAATTATTTAAGAAAATATGGCATGAAATATGAAAATAATTAGAAAGATTCTTTTTTTACATACTTCATTCAAAATGTGTGCGCGGTGTGCATGGGCAATTAAAATAACATTTCATAAATTTTCACAGCGAACGAACCGAACACCGCGTATAATTAAAGCTCTTCTGTAATTCTTAAAAAACTCAACAACGGAAATGACAAAATTTTCGAATTCCAATAACATCGACTTTGGTAGTTTAGAACAGAGCGTGATGGCACGGAACATATACATATGTTCGTTGTATAACAATAAAAAGAATTACTAACGTATAACGTAGTAAACAAAAGAATATATACACACGGCTAAATATGTACCACACCAACCGGCTGCCATACACGACGAGAAGTAAGGTCGACGACAAAAAGGGAAACTTCACAGATCTTTTTTTCTTCTGAAATAGCAAGAATCCATTTTTAGCCGTTTCTCATTTCTGGCGTCAAGCTTTAGAATCAAATACTCTTTAACACGGCGGGAATCCAAAATTGTCAAAGTGAAATTACCACAAATGTATGAACAGGTGGTACCTACGTACATTTGCTCTAACTAATGCAAACATACTGTACTTTACCTACATAGGTACATTTTGAGTTGTTTATTGATTGCGATTACTTAAAGTGTACCAAAATGCATAATTATCTTACTGACTTTTAATTACTTTAAAATTTAGAGCTTTGAGCTTGAACAGAATCAAAGAATTTTTACATGTAATGGTCTTCCGACGGGGCGTGCAGCTGCGATACAATAAAAATAATCATAAGATGCATGCTGCGACTGCATTTATAAAAAATAGTATCGTGTATGACAGTGTTATAATATCAAATAACTTCTCAAAGGTACAGTCAAACCAATTTAATCATGACCAAGCTAAACTATAAAGGTTAATGTCAACAAGTTTGAATTTAGACATTATTGAACTTTCATATCTGTTAAAAAATTAATTTACTGTGGATCAGTATTAAAATTGGTTTTACTGTATAATAATCAATGATATTACAAACCTAATTAAATACATCATCTCACTAAAGTTTACGAAGCTTTGCGACTCAGCGTCCGAAGTTATCGTATAAAATTGCTATAATATATTGAGCCCACATTAATACACTTAGCTCTAACGCCATCTCGCTCGATTAAATAATAATAATAAAATTCTACTACAATAATTATATTAATGAACTTAAAAATTCAAAATACCTACATCAAAATATATTAAAGATGCCCCGAATAATTTGTAACATTTAAGCTATTTACAAAAGATAAGGCAATTTAGATGAGCTGTAATTTTAACAGGAGTAGCTGATAATATATTTCCAATATACAACGATACAAAGTATTCTGGGCATCGCGGATATTTATACGATTGGATATAAATGGATCAATGAGTAATATCGCACGTTACAATAATATTAATATTATATTACATCACATCAGTCTCGATTATATTTAATTTATTAAATAATAATAAATGGGTGTTGCGCACCGATTCATTTTGTTCTATCACACTATCTATTCTAAGTAGTAGCTTCGGATTGTATATTTTAAGGGGTTTTCCAGCTTATAGAGACCTGCCGGCCTAGCATGAGCGGCTTTTAACGCGCGATATGATATGGTACGGCAAGTTGTCTTGCTTACCCCACTAAGGTGTAAGCAAGACGGCATGGCGTATCATATCATAGCGCGTGATAAAAGCCGCTCATGCTAGGCCGGCTGTTGTTTTTGTATCAGCATAAAGGCGCGCTTACACGAGCAACTAAAATGGCACAATTCCTGTCAATCAACGCCAAATATGACGTCACGACCACATGAAGCAATTAAGGGCAATGACAAAATGTCAAGAAGAAGCAACCTGTTGCTGAGATACGGCCACACAATAACACGTATTATGAAGCAACTTCGCTCCACTAAATTGTTCTAGATTGATCCATTACAGTTCCATCCATCCAGCCAGGCAATTATTGCCAACAAAATTGCCCGTGTACGCGCGCCTTAACTTATCACGAGTTGTGTACACGAATGTACTTCAGTAGTAACAGCTGGAGCCACACCAAACTATCCCGCCACCTGATTCACAAACCGTTGGAAACAGAATCAGATTTTGTGCTTTTTCTAAAGGGCTTATTACACTCTTGGCTAAATTCAGCATCTAATTAAGAATACATTGCTTTCTTTGAGCTCATTTGTAGCAAGTGATGCAATCAAAACAAGCAATGTATGCTTAATTAGATGCTGAATTTAGCCAAGTGTAATAAGCCCTTAAACGAGTAGGTAACAGACAGAACAGAGTAAGTGAGTAACAGATACAGTGCATAGATTCCGCTGTCGGGAGCGTTTTCGAGGGTTTGTGAATCAAGGATCGGTGATCCGCGATCCAGAATCGTGCAATGAATGTGTTCATTTGGATCGCGTTAGGTACAGTCGAACTAATTGGATCATGACCCATTTGGCTAATAATTTGTTTGAAATGACAAAATTATAAATGTTAATAAGTTTGAATTACTTACTTACGACTTTATTGAAATTTTCATGTCTATTAGAAAATAGCCCTATGACGGGTCACGTTTGAATTGGTTCAACTGTACGTCCACACCAACTCCAGTGAAGCGCACTCTTGCCGCGCGCGATTGGAGCGCGTTGGATAGTTTAGTGTCTACCAGACGCGGAGCCAGGATTTGGTTGAGGGGGGGGGGGCAAATTTGGTTCGGGGGGTTCAATCTTTGTTTATTTCACGTGGGAAAATGATGAATAAAAATATGTAGGTAAAATTTTGTGTCTGGGGGGGAGGGGGAAGCAAGCGCCCCCATTGCCCCTCCCCCCTTGTATCCATATAAATAAATATAAATATAATCCGCGCCCGGTAGCTCCGGCCATGAAGTCTGTTCAGCTCTGTGACATTATCGACTCATTAGGGTATTAAAACGAATGAAACGAACGAGTTTAACGGTTTTTCAGACATTTCGCCCCAAATTCGTAACGTTTTATAGTTCGTAATCATATCATTCTATTTATAGGTCCCATCGCTTTCTTTTTAAAAATAATAATCATATAAAGGCACTCTTGACGAGAATGCTAAAATAGAATTAAATTAAAATAAAATGCGTTTAACATAAATAGATTGCAAAGAAATATATTTACTTATTTAAAAACGCTTGACATTAAAGGGAATGCCTTAATAAAAGCAACTTGGGCTTCACGACCAAGTTTTAAGAATAATCATATCATAAATACAGAAACTATTATAAACAATAGTTATTTTTATCATTGGATTTAATAATCTATTATATTATAATATTAGAACTAACTCTTTGAAACTTCGATGACAAAAGTTTAATTAGTTTATTATTTTATTTATTTAAATGTTTTCGCGCTTCCGCCGTTTAATCAGCGGATATCCTAACACCAGTCGCACTTTTGATACTGATTTTTAGTGAATGAACCAGGTATGGGACGAAGGAATTGAGTGAATGGACATTATGACATAGTAAAATAAAGATCGTTACTAGAGAGCGCGCCGGATAAGTCTACGCGTGGTCGTAAACGAATACTTATGTTTTGCTTAACACTTAGGACAAAAAATAAAATATAGGTTCTGTAACTAGCGTCCAAAACGCCCCTAGTCGCGCGCAGAGTTATCTGACACGGTCTCTTAGGCCTGTATTCTAGAACGACACTTAACCTCTCAACACTCAGGGGTATCAAATTACAGGCTCATTTTTTACGTAAGCAAAGCATCTTAGCGCGCGTTTGGGCTCTCCCAAACATCTGTTTGTGCGCGCGACGACGGAAGTTACATTTATGAGCAGTATATGAGTCATAGCAGCGCATAAAACTTATCCGACACTTTAACGAGATGTTTTGTTTTTATAATCGACGTTTAAACTCAACTTTTGTGTAAACAAAAGACAATAGTGCGGTCCCTTCGATTTTTTTTTTCACATAGTTATCGATGAAATAACATAAAAAAGTATATATATTTAGAATGTACATGAAAAAACCTATCGGATAAAATTATAATATATGGAAAACCAAAAATATTATATTTTTCGAATTTTTTGAATATTTTATTTTTCCGATTTGCAAATTTGCAAATTTTCAAGAATTTTTTATATATATTTTTTTGTTCCGGATCACATAATATATTGTATTTTTATAGTAAATAGAGTTTATTTCTCTTATAAAAACCGAAAACCGCGTTCAAAACACATACAAATTGAAATAGTTACAAAATAAAATAATGAGGGTAGTCGTGCGGGATCTCCAGAGATCCCGCCGATGCTCTACAGGTTAAGTGAAGATCTCTTCTCAAGTACAGTTAGAAAGAGATGCAAATATATGAAAAGAATACATTCATCCCTTGCTAACTATACTTGGCAAGAGATCTGTCGTTCAAGAATACGGGCCTAAGTCCATTCTAAACCGATCGTCGCTTGGAATCGACTATATTAAACTATCGTATGTTAATTGTTATGTAGTATGAGAAAAAATATAAAAATGGCTACAAGTTTTTAGGCTGAGTTAGTACGAAGACACAGACGATAGTATGTTCGCCGAGAGTCGATAGTATTATGATACATCTCCGAACAGCGCTACTGTCGCTTAATTATCGCAAACAGTATGGCGGTCGTCGCTTATCTCTCGCTTTCGCCGTTTTTCTTGGTGAGAGGCACGCAGTTCTTATCAACCGCGTCCCGAACGGGAGAGCGAATGCGGCGGCCATTTATTCAATCAGTAATGAGTTAGTATGGAGTGTAGAGGTAAGGACTATCTCGTATGGGAGAAAAGTTGAAAGTGTCCAGCTATGACAGTTAAATAACAGTTCTAAAATCTTCCGCAACAGCGCTGGCGTAGATACATGATATGGTGTGAATGTAGTAGTTGACGGACTGACGTATGCCGCGTCCGCACGCGTTAGAAAATGTAATATTTTTAGTGACTAAGAGTAACATGGAATTCACTCATTTTATTTATGCATGTCTTTTTTTAAATATTATAAAAATTAAACAGGCGATAAAAAATGGTAAATTAATGGTTATGTATCTTTGTTTCTTATATTGAAAAGTGCGCTTTTACGGAGCAGAAGTTGGTTTCTACTGTGGCGCCATCTTAATATAACGCAGTTTTACCGACACTAGTCTTCCTTACCTCTACACTCCATATGAGTTAAGAAACCCTGACTCTTTCAACTCTCGGCGAGACTCTAGTTCGATCCGAACAAAATCGCATCTAAAGTGCGTCCTGACTCCTGCACCTGGAGGTATGGAGTCTGTAGTGTAGTGCAGTGTGTATTGTTACTGTATGGCGCAGGTCTTGGCGAGGTCTGGCTCGTCGGGGTCGGCGGCGGGCGGCGCGGGCGGCGCGCCCGACACCGCAGGCTGGTACCTGACCAAACACGAACAAAATTGTAACGATGTCGTTTCGTTCCAGTCATTATGGATGGTTTAAAACTCCACAATGGCTGGAAACTCCATAGTTCTACATACTGGCCATCAAGTTCTACATACTGGTCATTAATTTTATCGAATCCTATCCTGTTCTTTCCATTCAAATTCAAAAGTTTCGTTTCACGATCCTTGTTCAGCATTTATGACTCAGTCCTACCAAAACCATCGTGATAAACAGTGCTTCCATTCCATACCAGTTATTATTTAGTTGAAATTGGTTGATTATAGTAATAATAATAATAAGGTGCCGTACTACAGGTATGCACCAGAACAGGTCCTTGAAAATAGCCATGCCACATTGTATTGGGATCGATCTATCATTACAGACAGGACTATTGTAGCTAATAAGCCTGATATTGTATTGATAGATCGACACGAACGCCGCGCGATAATTGTTGATGTCACTGTTCCCCATGACGACAACCTTGTGAAAGCTGAAAAAGATAAAGAAAACAAATATCTTGATTTAGCTCACGAGATTGTTGACATGTGGGACATTGATTCAGCAATTATTGTTCCGATAGTCATATCTGCCCATGGTCTGATAGCCAAGAGCCTCGATAAACACCTTAAGAGGCTTGCGTTAGGTGGATGGATCGGGAGTCAGATGCAGAAGGCAGTACTTCTGGACACGGCCCGTATAGTGAGAAGGTTCTTGTCTCTGGATCCTTAACCATCGGTAGCCGGGACCTTGATCTTGCTGCCGTTGGGGAACTGCATTTTTGTATTTTTAAATGTTATATTTTTTTGTGTTTTACATTGTAAAAAATTAATGTTTAGAAATATAATTTTGTAAGTATTTAAAATGTAATAAAGGGAATAATAATAAAAAAAAAAAGTCGTCAACGTGACAAGTCATTATTTTCCATCATTTTATTGATTTTATTAAGAAATATTTAATTCAGAGGCCATTGTAATACCATAATAATATTTAATACTTATCTAATAGCCTGCAACAATATACATAGAACAACAACAAAGAAGATACATATTTTACAATCTATTTAAAAATGATCCCCTATGACAGTTGAAAATGTCATCACCAATATAAACCAAATTAAATGGGAATGGAATAGGTATAATGAACAAATAGATGTTGACGAGAAGCCGAGCAGCACGTCTACCACCTCCGGGCTCGTCACCTCGCTCCGCCTCGCAGTTGTCGGCAACTGCCTTAGTGCCGTGTGTTCAGCTGACATCTGCAGTTGCGTCGAGCGATAGTGACGAGTACTTCTCTCCGCCGACGTCGCCACCACCTGTACGCCGGAGGAGGGGCCGGCCACCGAAGAGTTTGGGGCTTTTGGGGCAAACGGCTCCGGTCAGGGCCCCCGCTCCCGGTGGAGTGCAGCGCATGCGATGGACAATTTCCATCAATGAAAATGTCATGCGCGCATATTTTGAGGCAACAGAGGCAGGAACTAATCTTACTGCGTATCGTGTTCGGATGCTTTCTCTGTTTCAGGCTCTTGAACCATCTATCAACGTTTCGGCTCAACGACTGTCGGATCAGGTGCGAGCCATTCAACGGGGTCACTTGTTGGATGACTCTGTACTTGATCGGCTCCGAACAGAGGTGCAACGTAACCGTATCATTACTACTGCATCGCAGGCGGCAACTCAAGCTTCTGCCGCGGCCACATTGCAAGCTGGCGTTGCTGATAGTGATGGTGGAGATGATATGGTTACTACTGTAAGTCCCCAATACAATGATATATTGAGGAGTACTCTTGAAGATGTAGTTCGGGAATTTCGATCGACTCCTGTTCACCTTAGACCTCGGCTTCCGCGTTTTCCCATGCACAAAAAAAATAGGGCGCTGATGTGTGCTTTAGATTCACTACTATCAAATTACTTTGATAGTAGTGAAGACCTGGCTGATACTCATTCGATCTTGTATTGTGCGGCTATTACGGCTTGTCGTGTTGCTCATGTCAAATTTCCAAATACTGACACAGCAACACGCCCGCGTCTGGCTGTACCAGCCTGGCAGTGTAGGATTGAACGTCGTATCAGTGAGGCTAGGGTACTCATCGGTAAGCTCAGCTGCTTTAGGGAGGGCAACATGCGCCCTAGGGTCATGCGCTTTGTGAAACGTGCATTCTTGGGGACTGGTATTAGTCCTCAAAATTATATTTCATGTGTCACAGAGCGCATCGACTTCCTGAAGCAGAAAATTTGTGCATGGGCTAATCGTATTCGGAGGTATAGGGTGCGAGTCGATCGCTTTACTCAGAACCGCATGTTCGAGAGAGATCAACGACGTGTTTATGCATCCTGGGAGCAATCGGATCAGAGTGATACTGATATGCATCGGCCGGATGATGATGCCATGATTTCTTTCTGGCACAACATCTGGTCCGTGCCTGTCACTCACTCTGAAGGCGCGTGGATGGGGGATGTTGAGCGTTCGTGTGAGCTTATACCTGATATGAATGAAGTAACCATTGACTACCAAGACGTAGTTTGTGCAGTTCGTTCCTTACCCAACTGGAAATCTCCAGGCCCGGACGGACTGCACAATTTCTGGTATAAATGGTTACCTAGCTCGCACGTTTGCTTAGCATCTCAATTTCAAAATGCTTTATTATCTCGATCGCTTCCAGAATTTATGACAACAGGCATAACCCATTTGCTCCATAAATCTGGTAGTACTGCGGACCCCAAAAACTATAGACCTATCACCTGTCTACCATCAATTTATAAAATTCTTACGTCCATTTTGAGGTCGAAAATTAATAAACACATTGATCAAAATTCTATTATGTTCGCCTCTCAAAATTGATGTAGGAATGGGGCCCGTGGTACTAAGGAGCTACTCCTCATTGACATGGCTATTAATCAACAGGTTCGTCGAAACCGAAAGAACCTGTCGACTTCCTGGATAGATTATAAGAAGGCCTATGATTCCGTGCCGCATTCGTGGCTCATGAGGGTGCTGGAGTTGTATAAAATAAATACAACTCTACGCACTTTCTTGATATCGTGCATGCGAAAATGGAGAACGGTCCTTTTCTATCCAGGATCTCGACGGGTTCTAGGTCAGGGCGACCCTATAAAAATAGAGCGAGGTATCTTCCAGGGTGACGGTCTGAGTCCATTGTGGTTCTGTCTGGCCTTGAACCCTCTGAGTACACTTCTCGAGAGTTCAGGATTAGGCTACCGTTTACGGAGAAATGGTCAAGTAATATCACACCTACTATACATGGATGACCTGAAACTATTTGCCCATAGCAGTTCTCATTTGACAGCGTTACTGAAGGTTACTGAAGCTTTCAGTAATGCCATTAAAATGGAATTTGGTGTGGACAAATGTGCAGTCATGCATGCAATTTTTTACCTTCCTTATACTGAACAACAACACAACATAATATGCACACACTCAAACACCCACACACACATATACACATACACGCACAAATACACACACATACACACACACACACACACATGACACAGAAAGTAATATAATATACTCAAGTTTGTTTCCTCATCTTAATGTATGTATGAAACATTAAACCAGTGGATAATAGCCATACCTACTTGTATCAGATCTTATAATGTCATTCTATGTGGGGTGGGGACCTGGTGATTTGTAATACCGGTTTTACCCATATCAAACACCAGCTCCTCACAAAACTTATGTAAAACATCTATACAATAGTATAAGTGCCTATTTTTGCTGTACCTTACCTACCATACTGTTTGTGAGGAGAAATAAACATTATTTTATTATTTATTATTATTATTTATGCATGTAAAGCGTGGTCAGATAATGGAATCCACGGGTATACAACTCTCGGATTCTATTAATCTTAGATCTCTCTCCGTTAACGAAACCTATAAATATTTAGGTATGTCACAGGCATTAGGCATCAACGATGCTGACATGAAACAGTCGTTGCGTGAGCGTTTCTTGGGGCGCCTCTCAAAAGTCCTTAAAAGTCTTTTGTCTGGCGGAAACAAGGTTCGCGCATACAATGGATGGGTCATGCCGGTACTGATGTATTCCTTTGGCATACTTAAATGGACTCAAACTGAACTGGATGCCCTGGATAGAAAAGTTCGTACATTGCTAACAGCACATCGCATGCATCACCCACGTTCATCGACCATGAGATTGTATATCCCGCGGAAGTGCGGTGGTCGTGGCTTCTTAAATGCTAAGACATTGCATAACCGCGAGATATGCAATCTTAGGGAGTATTTTCTCCAAGTCGATATGGGGTCTCATAGAGATGTAGTTGCTGTTGACAATGGACTGACTCCTCTATTTTTAGCAAAAGAAAACTGGCGCAAACCTGTAGTACTTAGTACGTCCGACCGCAGCGCTGTGTGGCAAAGCAAGGAGTTACACGGCAGATTCTACCGGGCTCTCCATGGGCCCGACGTAGATTTATTAGCCTCAGTATCCTGGCTCCGTTTCGGTGATCTTTTTGGTGAAACCGAAGGTTTTGTCTGTGCAATTATGGATGAGGTTGTGATAACGAATAACTACCGAAAGTATATCCTAAGGGATGGCACAGTGGATATTTGCCGAGCGTGCCATCGTCCGGGTGAATCCCTTAGGCATATAATCTCCGGTTGTTCTCGTCTCGCAAACGGCGAGTATTTGCATAGACATAACCAAGTGGCCAGGATAATACACCAACAACTTGCTCTGAAACATAGTCTTGTGGCATCCGAGGTACCGTACTACAGGTATGCACCAGAACAGGTCCTTGAAAATAGCCATGCCACATTGTATTGGGATCGATCTATCATTACAGACAGGACTATTGTAGCTAATAAGCCTGATATTGTATTGATAGATCGACACGAACGCCGCGCAATAATTGTTGATGTCACTGTTCCCCATGACGACAACCTTGTGAAAGCTGAAAAAGATAAAGAAAACAAATATCTTGATTTAGCTCACGAGATTGTCGACATGTGGGACATTGATTCAGCAATTGTTGTTCCGATAGTCATATCTGCCCATGGGTTGATAGCCAAGAGCCTCGATAAACACCTTAAGAGGCTCGCGTTAGGTGGATGGATCGGGAGTCAGATGCAGAAGGCAGTACTTCTGGACACGGCCCGTATAGTGAGAAGGTTCCTGTCTCTGGATCCTTAACCATCGGTAGCCGGGACCTTGATCTTGCTGCCGTTGGGGAACTGCATTTTTGTATTTTTAAATGTTATATTTTTTAGTGTTATACATTGTAAAAATTTAATGTTTAGAAATATAATTTTGTAAGTATTTAAAATGTAATAAAGGGAATAATAATAAAAACACTTTATTGCAAAAAGAAAACACATAACAAAAAGAAGACACTACAAAAGAAGTACACAAAAGGCGGCCTTATTGCTAGGTAGCAAATCTTCCAGGCAAGTATAGTAATAATAAAGTGGAACCCTTACCCCTTCCCAAGGGTCAAAGTTACTTTTTACGTCTATTTATGATCTACTAGGCAGCGGCCGGGCATATTTGGGCAGTTTATTTACAAGGGATTGAAAGTGTAGAGTAGAGTAGAACTTAGAAAGTCGAGTGAAGAAAGGGAATGAGTCACACCAACACATCAAAATATGACTATAAAAATTACTGCATTTAATGCGCGTACTCGTGCAAGTAATAACAGTTTTTGTTTCATCGAAATCTGTCCAGGGTTTCCAAAGTTACAGCGTTGCAAAGTTTTACCAGCTTTTGTAAATTTGCTTTCCTTGCGCGCTATTGCGATGACGTCATGTCGCAGTGACATCTCCGATTGCGGCTGCTGCGGGTGATTTCCGTCCAACTCTACCTACATAGAGTCCGTCCGTGCGCAATCTTTGCGCAACTGGTGCGTTTTTGACGCTAGTTACGGTACATTTTCTTCGTTCTAAGGTTATGGTAAATGATTAGTATTCGATTTCGACCGCGCGCAGCCGCATTCTAAAACTGTCACCTACTGTCCATTTGACGGCTTCGTGTTATTGTTGATCGAAGTTTGACGGTTGCTATTTATATTGACAGAATACCGCCCGCCATTACGAAAGTTGATTTTATTAATCACGAAAATACAACTAATGTATTTGTAGGTATTTTTCACATAAGCTCAATACAAAATTGATCATTGATCGACTATAAGAAAAATAAATAAATTTATTGCGAAACCCTGAGAGCGCAACTATATAGCCATAGGAGAATATGAAGGGCCAACTCGCGATGTGTCGTCACAAGTTAATGCCATTGGTTCACCCGAATTTTCCTCGGAGGCCGTACTTTAACGTTCAATATCTCAGTCATTTTTGAAGATAGGAAAAAAAAATAAAACATTCTTTTTTCTCGAGTAACATATTTTTTAGATATGCTGATAACAAAAATCATTGGTGTGACTCATTCAGTGAACGGCGCTATACACTCAGTTATGAGTAGCCAAATCGTATCTGAAAAGGCGCGAATGGCTATTCATAACAGAGTGCCTGCCGACACTGATGTATGGAAGTGAGTCTTGGGTATGGCAGAAGAAGAATGAAAGCAGAATAAATGCGTTAGAGATGCGATCGATGAGGAAAATATGTAGAGTTAAATTGAATGATAGAGTGAGCAATGATGTGATTCGTGAAAGGTGTGAGCTGAAAGATGATATAGGGACAAGAATTGAGAAAGGAATGCTCCGGTGGTTTGGTCACTTAGAGAGGATGAATGAAAGGCGAATTACGAAAGATATATATTGTGTGAATGTGGAAGGACCGGTTGCGCAAGGGCGTCCCAGAAAAACCTACATGGACCAAGTAGGTTTAATAAAAAAGACTGGTGTACGCAGTGACAAAAATCGCCGGGCATGTATGAAAAGATTGATGGATGTGAATGAAGCGAAAGAAGTGTGCAAGGATCGTAGCAGGTGGCGATCCATAGTCTCTGCCTACCCCCGTGGGAAATAGGCGTGAGTATATATAACTATGTATGTCGGCGGCGGGGTCGATGGCCTGCCGGGGGGACACTGCCCGGCACGCGGCGTGTTGTATGTACACTACACACCTGTCGTAGCGCAGCCCGCGGCGCTCGTAGAACAGCAGGTAGGCGGCGGCGGGGTCGATGGCCTGCCGGGGGGACACTGCCCGCCACGCGGCGTGTTGTATGTACACTACACACCTGTCGTAGCGCAGCCCGCGGCGCTCGTAGAACAGCAGGTAGGCGGCGGCGGGGTCGATGGCCTGCCGGGGGGACACTGCCCGGCACGCGGCGTGTTGTATGTACACTACACACCTGTCGTAGCGCAGCCCGCGGCGCTCGTAGAACAGCAGGTAGGCGGCGGCGGGGTCGATGGCCTGCCGGGGGGACACTTCCCGGCACGCGCTGTCGTTGTAGCACAGCCACGCACCGCTCGGGTTGCGCGCGTACGAAACGTAGTGGCCGCCGCTCAGTTGGCCCGAGTGTGACTGCAACATGGAAGGGAAATGATTGTTGTTTTGTGGCACGATATTCATAAAATTTCTCGACAGGCCAGAATTCAATTTTGAGAAACCTATTGACCAGTCCCATCTCACTTTATCCCACCATCCGAGGCTCTGCCACAGGGACATAAACTACCGTAGCAAACGTGGAAATCACTTAATATACTGCGAACTCAGGTTGGGCGCTGCAAGTACAATATGGCAAGATGGGGCTTCATCGACAACTGCAACTGTGAAGCCCCGATGCAAACTATGACGCACTTATTAGTATGCCCTATGTCGTCCATCGAACACAGCAGGGAAGAGCTGAGCTGAACTTGGCGACTGATAACGCAATTGGCGTCTCGCTAGATTCTGAGGACAAATTTAACTCCTAAACTCCAACCACCTTATTTCAAAACGTGGACTAAAATAGTCCTGGTTTAAAACTAGTACTAAACTGGTGCTGTCACTTTCATTTTCCAAATGAAAGACAGAATTAGCATCAATTTTAAACCAGGTCTAACTTAGTCCACGTCTTGGAATAAAGGAATCCAAGTTTAGACCCTTATATTTTCTGTAGTACCACTGCCATTCATGTTAGGACACAATAGAAAATCTATTGTAGAGTTAGTTGCCTCATGTTAGGACACAATAGAAAATCTATTGTAGAGTTAGTTGCCTCATGTTAGGACACAATAGAAAATCTATTGTAGAGTTAGTTGCCTCATGTTAGGACACAATAGAAATCTATTGTAGAGTTAGTTGCCTCATGTTAGGACACAATAGAAAATCTATTGTAGAGTTAGTTGCCTCATGTTAGGACACAATAGAAAATATATTGTAGAGTTAGTTGGCAACGGTCGCACTCACCACGACCGCGTACAGGCCGTACTGCAGGCTGAAGGGGTCCGCGCCGGGCTGCAGGCGGTGCTGGTGGTAGTCCAGCAGGTTGTCGTCGCACACGGGCGCCAACGACAGGCTGGTGGACTCCTATATCTATGTTGGCAACGGTCGCACTCACCACGACCGCGTACAGGCCGTACTGCAGGCTGAAGGGGTCCGCGCCGGGCTGCAGGCGGTGCTGGTGGTAGTCCAGCAGGTTGTCGTCGCACACAGGCGCCAAGGATAAGCTCGTGGACTCCAGCCGTCGCCGGGACGTAGTCGCCGTAGAACCGCGCCGGCGGGACACCTGACACACACTCAATAATTAGCACATATAGATAAATCAACAACAGAAGAAGAAAGATGGTAAACCACTTGATTAAACAATATTAAAGGCAAAATGGAGGAGAAAAAACGAAAGGGATGACCTAGTAGAATAAGTTATTTTATTTTAATTTTTAGTTTTTTGCATTCACAATGCAATTTTTATAATAGAAAAATGGAAAATGAAGTATTTAAAAAAAAACGATCCGTCTCACAACTAGCTCCGACTCGAACCCACGACCTTTCGCTTTGACAGTTATTACAAACAGCTAAAGGAAAAGGTTAATGTTGTGTCCTATCAAGAAGTGAAGGCATTTGACAGAGAGATGAGACAAAAGAAGCTACTCGGGGACGTAGCCGCCGCCGAACCGCGCTGGCAAGACGCCTGATACACATTCAATAATTAACACGTATAGATAAATCAACAACAGAAGAGAGAAAATGATAAACCACTTGATGCGACACGACAGTTTCCTGACAAACATTATTGAAGGCAAAATGGAGGGGAGAAGATGAAGGGGATAACCTAGTAGAGTAAGTTATTTCAAACAGATAAAGGAAAAGGTTAATGCTGTGTCGTATCAAGAAATGAAGGCATTGACAGAGAGACGAGACAAAGGAAGATACACGGGTACGTAGCCGCCGCCGAGCCGCGCCGGCGGGACACCTGACACACATTTAATATCAAGCACGTATAGATAAATCAACAACAGAAGAAAGAAAATGATAAACCACTTGATGCGACACGACAGTTTCCTGACAAACATTATTGAAGGCAAAATGGAGGGGAGAAGATGAAGGGGATAACCTAGTAGAGTCAGTTATTTCAAACAGATAAAGGAAAAGGTTAATGTTGTGTCCTATTAAGAAGTGAAGGCATTGACAGAGAGACGAGACAAAGGAAGATACTCGGGGACGTAGCCGCCGCCGAGCCGCGACGGCGGGACGCCTGACACACATTCAATAATTAACACGTCTATACAAATCAACAACAGAAAAGGTAAGATGATAATCCACTTGATGCAGCACGACAGTTTCCTAACAAACACTATTGAAAGCAAAATGGAGGAGTAAAGACGAAAGGGATGACCTAGTAGAATAAGTTATTTCAAACAGCTAAAGGAAAAGGTTAATGCTGTGTCGTATCAATAAGTGAAGGCATTTGACAGAGAGACGAGACAAAGGAAGATACTCCACCGACAAGAGCAAAGCTCTTAAATTAAAGATTTTTGATGCAAAATGTAATAAATTAAATGCAGTGATGCAAGGTATCAGATGCAGGTTTATATGCAGATGAAGATGAGTGCTAAGAAAAGAAAAGAATAAATCAAATCCACTTCGCCTATTTTAGGTTCTATATTCATTCTGGTATAGTTTAATTAATTTAGTTTATACAGCGTGCCCCTCGATATGGTGCATAATAGTTTCCTGCGAGAACTAAATACAAGAAGTAAAAGTTACTTTAGCCTCTGTTTAGGCGCATCCTCCTGCGTGTGTGCGTCGGTATCTTCTGCCTCTTCTTCGGTATTTATTTAATATTCTCTCTTTTTCGGCCATAGAATGCCTCGCAGTCAAATCCCAGTGACGCAGCAGTTTCCTGCGAGAACTAAATACAAGAAAACTGTTTAAAAGTTACCTTAGCCTTCTGTTTAGGCGCATCCTCCTGCGTTTGTGCGTCGGTATCTTCTGCCTCTTCCTCGGTATCGATTTAATATTCTCTCTTTTCCGGCCATACAATGCCGCATAGTCAAATCCCGGTGACGCAATAGTTTCCTGCGAGAACTAAATACAAGAAAACTGTGTAAAAGTTACCTTAGCCTTCTGTTTAGGTGCATCCTCCTGCGTGTGTGTGTCGGTATCTTCTATCTCTTCCTCGGTATCGCTCTCTGATATCCTCTCATCTTCGGCCATAGAGTGGCGCGCAGACAAATCCCGGTGCCGCAGTATAGTCTCCTGCGGTACCGCCGCGAGGAACTCTGTAGGATCGAAGTTCTCGAACGGAAAGTTCACGACTTTTTGCGACTTTATCCACTTGTTGTTGACGTATTGGAAACGTTTGAGATGGATTATCTGAAAGATGAAGGATGTGTTAAACCTTTGCAACGACAATTTAAATACGTGACAGAAACGCTTATCACTCATCTAGACAAAAAAAATGCTGTTAACATATTTTCAACTTTCCAAATCATCTTAAAATAACTTCGAATCAAAACGTAAATATACACGGTAATTTTTTTATTACCCCGGATAATTTTAGAGATTATTCTACTCATGGAAACAAACAACTTTTATTATGGGACAGAAACCGAAATCGCGAAAAAAAAATCAGCTGTTCCATACAAAAGTGCAAATATATTTAATCAAAATGTATGGAAAAGCAAATTTTTTTTCGCGATTTCAGTTTTGGTCCCATAATAAAAGTTTTTTGTTTTCATGGGTAGAATAATTACTAAAATTATCCGGAGTGATTAAAAAATTACCGTGTATTATTAAGAATTAACTCCATACCTCAGGCTAAAACTTTGGCAATGCTGAAAGGCTACAATCACTGCATTTCCAACTTGCAATAACAAAATTAAATGTTAAGCAATGTTCCCTCTGGTCGGGCTAGAGACGGGTGGCCGCTCACCAGTATGGGCGGCGCTCGCCACAGCTGCAGCTTCTTGGCGGCGGGCTGCGCCGACCGGCAGTTGGAGCAGTGGTACGCCGCCTCCAGCCGCTCGTCGCTCGTGATCGCTCGCAGACACGAGTGTACCAACTAATGTGGTCGGGCTAGAGACGGGTGGCCGCTCACCAGTATGGGCGGCGCTCGCCACAGCTGCAGCTTCTTGGCGGCGGGCTGCGCCGACCGGCAGTTGGAGCAGTGGTACGCCGCCTCCAGCCGCTCGTCGCTCGTGATCGCTCGCAGACACGAGTGTACCAACTAATGTGGTCGGGCTAGAGACGGGTGGCCGCTCACCAGTATGGGCGGCGCTCGCCACAGCTGCAGCTTCTTGGCGGCGGGCTGCGCCGACCGGCAGTTGGAGCAGTGGTACGCCGCCTCCAGCCGCTCGTCGCTCGTGATCGCTCGCAGACACGAGTGTACCAACTAATGTGGTCGGGCTAGAGACGGGTGGCCGCTCACCAGTATGGGCGGCGCTCGCCACAGCTGCAGCTTCTTGGCGGCGGGCTGCGCCGACCGGCAGTTGGAGCAGTGGTACGCCGCCTCCAGCCGCTCGTCGCTCGTGATCGCTCGCAGACACGAGTGTACCAACTAATGTGGTCGGGCTAGAGACGGGTGGCCGCTCACCAGTATGGGCGGCGCTCGCCACAGCTGCAGCTTCTTGGCGGCGGGCTGCGCCGACCGGCAGTTGGAGCAGTGGTACGCCGCCTCCAGCCGCTCGTCGCTCGTGATCGCTCGCAGACACGAGTGTACCAACTAATGTGGTCGGGCTAGAGACGGGTGGCCGCTCACCAGTATGGGCGGCGCTCGCCACAGCTGCAGCTTCTTGGCGGCGGGCTGCGCCGACCGGCAGTTGGAGCAGTGGTACGCCGCCTCCAGCCGCTCGTCGCTCGTGAACGCTCGCAGACACGACGCCAGGTCTACTGCAGCCGCTGCGGCGCCGCATTGCTGGACTGACGAGTGCTCCACACACATCTAGACAAAACAAGGAAAATGAAAACATTTTTTGAGCACGCACGATCAAGTGTCATATTCCGCGTACAAGCGAGAGAGAGGCACGATCGGCCTAAGCGTTCGGCTTCCACTGCATCGGCCGATGCGTCAACGAAAACAGAACCAAAATCAATGTTAAAATCAATGAAAGAGGTGAAGAGACAATAAATTGTTTCTCTGTTAATTGATCAGGGTAGAGACTCGTAAATTGCATAATAAATTGTTTGGCTCCCGAAAGGATAACTTAGTATATTGTTAGAATAAGAGACCATGAAAAGTTGGGGCTTTATTGTTCATTGGTTGCGCTTACAAGTATAAATATTACGCTAAAAATTGACAGTGAAAAAGGTTGAAATGACGGCACAGCGTGAGAAAACTTTGCACGTGTCACAGTTACCCAAGTATTATATTTTTTATTCTAATTGTTCCTAAATTCATTTTCAATGTACCCGAAGGTCGTGGTTGACCACTAGATCTGCGAATTCTCTCTTTTTTCACGTTTCGACCCGTGTTTCTTGGGGAAAGTTGTTCAATATTATGAGTACAAGCTGAGGTTTAGAGCTTGCAACTGGCCAAACTAACACACTGTATTCTGATGGATTACCTTTTCCCTGGTGGTCTGGTAGCGCAGATGCAGCGCGGTGGGGTCCCAATCTATGGCCAGTTGCACCCGCCGCGAGCCGCCCAGTTCCAAACATCGCAACACGCCTAATTCGCTGTCTGTGCATTCTCCATCTATGCCCCAAACTAACACTGTATATGATTACCTTTTCCCTGGTGGTCTGGTACCGCAGATGCAGCGCGGTGGGGTCCCAATCTATGGCCAGTTGCACCCGCCGCGAGCCGCCCAGTTCCAAACACCGCACCACGCCTAATTCGCTGTCTGTGCATTCTCCATCTATGCCCTTTAGAACAAAAAAGGTTTGTAATTTAAATGTTATAGTTATACTGCGTCCATACTAAGTTTCTCGCGTTCAAATTGCCGCAAATTATGCTTACAAGCATTACCATTGCGGCGACATGAGGTGCATTTTTTATCCATAACGGGGTAGCAATTAGCCATCATCACACCTGATGTTAATGATGATGATCCTAAGGCGGAAGCGCACTACTCCCGGAATCTACATCATCATGTCAGCCGAACGACTACCACTGCTGGAAATAGGCCTCTTCCAAATCCCCGAATCCTCAATTACTGAGGAACAGGGTATATTATCTCTAACTGCCGGAACACAATGCTGAAAACATCGTTGTTATGGCGACAGACTTGGATAAGATGGTGGTAGCTAGCCAGGCGGACTTTGAACAAGCCCTACCACCAACAAAACCGAATATAATATGTACCCCCACTGGGAATCGAACCCGGGCCCTCTGGGTCTGATACCGGTGGTGTGCCACTAGATCACAGAGGCGTAAAAAGCATGACGAATGTCATTGCCATACTACGTTTTCCGAGTATGTGGCCGCAGTAATACGAGTATTCCCCTAAATAATTCCAAACCTATGATTTTTAGATTCACACGTCAACAGCGCGCACTACCGCCTCGTACTCGAAAACCTGCGATAGTGGACCTTGTAGCCATTGGTCTACTTAGTTACTCAATGTACACTCATAGATTTTTTAAACATGCTTAATTTGGTTGTAGGTGGAGAGCCGACCGTAAAATTTCGTACCGATTTGATACCGCGTTGAAATGCACAATGGCTTTCCATAAAAGTGATGCTAAGTCCGAATGTGATAGTCTGCCATGGCGGAACTTGCCGCAAGTAAAGAAAAAACCGACATTTTCGGTGCGAAAAAGGGGGCGTTTTTTACCCATCTGATACCGATATAATAGTTACGGTATCAGTTAGAAATTTACTGGTAGATACAGAAAAGCGAAATCTGCCAGTATTTTTTTTGCCGGAAGTGCTTGGCAGACGCTCTCAAAGGTGACCATCGGGACCCATTAATATACCTATCTGATACCAGCATGAAACCAATTCCAGTCGGTGGGTATGAACCCTTATTTCAGGAATATATAAGTCTGCCAAGTCGTTTTCTGCCGAAACACCTTGACAGACGAGATTATGTAAGCAACATCCGTTGAACCCGTATTTGGAAATTATACTGATAACGGACATTTTTACTACTTTATGCTTATATTTGTATATTTGGGGGCACGGCAGTGTCCCCGCCAAGTCAAACGTGAAGCAAACACTGGATAGGTTTAGAAATCTAAAATGCTGCATGCACAAATAGGACACCAAAATTTTAAGTTTGTAGCTAATTTATTTCCGAAGTTATACGAAAGATACGATCCCAATATTTCTATATGGCATTGAAGACGTAAACAAGCTCACGGAACTTCTTGAAAGTGTCGCAGATAAATCGGATTTCACCTATAAAATCATGAACAAAAATCAGCTTAGAATTAATTGCACAACGGTTGATGCATATAAAAATATAAAAGACATTGTTAGACAAAAAGAATTAATTGCACAAAATTTCAAAAGCAAGGATAAACGACACGTCTTTAGAATTGTAAATAAAAATCTTCACCACACTACGCCTACCAGTGAAATCAATGCAACAATAGAGAAAACTAACTAACTAACTAATACCTTGGTGATTGGGGAAATAATCTAAATAAAAATATGTAGTTTCAAAAACTATAAAAACACACTTTTATAGGAACAGACTAAAAAGTACAAAATAACCGAATATTCAGTAACTGAAATTAAAAAGCGTGGTGCGCGTTGTCAATATTATGAAGTACTTGAATGCATGCTTTGCAAAGGGCGCACCACGCTTTTAAATTTCAGTTACTGAATATTCGGTTATTTTGTACTTTTTAGTCTGTTCCTATAAAAGTGTGTTTTTATAGTTTTTGAAACAACATATTTATTTTTTACTTTTTAGTTTAATAAATGGCAAGCTATGGATGGATAGTAATGGATTTCACAGTTCATTCATGTGTCTGCCCACCCCGTAAACATTATAACTCAAAGGCGTGATTGTATGTATTTTTTTTACAAATTCAAGTGGAGTCTATTAGTTACCAGATGCACGAGCCGAACCCTTACTTCATCCTTACTCCATCATCAGACCCTCACCACCTAGTGTAGCAAATAGGTCTCATCAGAACGAAACAAATGAGCCCAAATTTGAGGGATTTCCTAGTGGTCATTAAGAAGTGCCACTGACTTCCTCCCTGCTCCATCATCAGACCCTCACTACCAAGTGTAGCGAATAGGTCACATCAGAACGAAACAAATGAGCCAGAACTCGAAGGGCTTCCTATTGGCCATTGAGGAGTGCCACTGGCTTTCTCCCTGCTCCATCATCAGACCCTCGCCACCAAGTGTAGCGAATAGGTCTTATCAGAACAAAAGAAATGAGCCTAAACTCGAGGGGTTTCCTAGCAGCCATTAAAGAGTTCTATTGCCCACCTCTTGACTCCATCATCAGGTCAGCTCGATGGTAGCAAATTATTGTATTGTCATCGGATTCATATAGACTTGCAAAGTTTCAAATTAATACGACAATTAGAAGTAGGTTAAAATTGATTTCCAAGATTTTCTTACATTGTTACAAGTGAAGCTAATAAAAGTGTGGTAAAAATAATAAATAATCTATCTTAATAAAAGAGTTCGTTTTATCTCTTTAGTGATACCAAAACAATTGAGACGTTCAACAGCCAACTCTCGTCCCGTTACATGCTAATTTGGAAACGGATATAGATCGAACACATATCCCAATACAAAGGCGAAATATTCCGACGTATTAATAAATAACTTAAACAGCATAGAAGCAGAGATCCCATCACAAACCACACAATAGAACAGATAGTCTTGAAACAAGTAGAGAAATTAGATATGATCCTTCAACAAATGAGTACATTAATTTTAATTAAATTAGTATCTTAACAACTCTAATATCAAGGGAGTCGCGATGACTTCCCTTAAGATTGTATCCTGGAACCTAGATGGACTGTCTCCATACACGGAGCAAGTTGAAATCTTATGAAAATCATACAACATAGACATATTGCTTGTGTCAAACCCATTTCTCTCTGAACTCAACTCAATTCTTTGTCGCGCTCCTTCCAACCAATCAGCACGTCGCCTTAAGTCACGCGCACTATCTACGAGCGATCTGATTGGTTGAAAGTGCCCGCGACTCTTTTTCACTCGAGTCGCGCTCAAGATGTGCTAGCCCTACTGGAGGCCCAATACTCTTGTGCTTTGCATTGCAATCTCCCCAGCTATAAAGCGCGGGCCCAAGGTATTGAAAAACTCGTCGTATTACTCGTTTCTTGACTTGCTTGTTTCAAGACCATCTGTTCTATTGTGTTGTTTGATGATGGGATCTCTGCTTCTATGCTGTTTAAGTTATTTATTAATACGTCAGAATAACTTCCAAATTAAATGCAGATGACCAACGTCGCTCTGCTGCTACTAATCCGTTTCTTTTTCAGTGTTTAACTCAAGTAATCTGAAACCACTAATCAAGCCCCAAGCCATCAAGATAGAATCTCTCACCTATCTATACTGTGTTGACAAAGTATGAAGCCAATTCTCAGCGCAATAGATAAAGATAAAAAAGATAAAAAGATAAAAATATTCTTTATTCACTTAGACATAATAAATATGTACTTATGAATCGTCAATATTTTCCTACCACCCATTCAAGACTTTTTTAACTGACAAGAAGAATGGGCACAAGAAACTTGCCAGCGTTTCTTAGTTAGGTAACGACATTTACAAAAAAAAAAAAACATATCGTTACTAATACAACAATTGCTTAGTATAAAAATACATCATATTAAACAGTGATTATGTTATGTGTTACATCATGACCATGCATTGCGGTCATTCAAATAATCGTCTACTTTATAGTATCCTTTGCTCATCAGCGACTCTTTAATGTAACATTTAAATGTATGCAATGGTAGTTCAATTATATGCTGTGGAACTTTATTAAAAAGGCTATGCTTTTCCCCAGAAATAAGGCTCTGGATTTTTCTGTTACATGGTAATTGGCTAATTTTGTTCAATACAACCCAGTTGACACAACCCAATTTGATTTTGTGATTTATTCCCAAACCAGAATTCATTTATGCTATTAAAAAGTTATTGAGGTAAGTAACATTAAATATTTTGACCTTAAATCCTTAAGAAATATTCGAGATAGATCAGGTACGATCCTGAACCGTTACATGTTGCATTGATTTCACTGGTAGGCGTAGTGTGGTGAAGATTTTTAATTATAATTCTAAAGACGTGTCGTTTATCCTTGCTATTGAATTTATGTGCAATTAATTATTTTTGTCTAACAATGTCTTTTATATTTTTATATGCATCAACCGTTGCGCAATTAATTCTAAGCTGATTTTTTTCATGATTTTATAGGTGAAATCCGATTTATCTGCGACACTTTCAAGAAGTTCCGTGAGCTTGTTTACGTCTTCAATGCCATATAGAAATATTGGGATCGTATCTTTCGTATAACTTCGGAAATAAATTAGCAACAAACTTAAAATTTTGGTGTCCTATTTGTGCATGCAGCATTTTAGATTTCTAAACCTATCCAGTGTTTGCTTCACGTTTGACTTGGCGGGGACACTGCCGTGCCCCCAAATATACAAATATAAGCATAAAGTAGTAAAAATGTCCGTTATCAGTATAATTTCCAAATACGGGTTCAACGGATGTTGCTTACATAATCTCGTCTGTCAAGGTGTTTCGGCAGAAAACGACTTGGCAGACTTATATATTCCTGAAATAAGGGTTCATACCCACCGACTGGAATTGGTGTCATACTGGTATCAGATAGGTATATTAATGGGTCCCGATGGTCACCTTTGAGAGCGTCTGCCAAGCACTTCCGGCAAAAAAAATAGTGGCAGATTTCGCTTTTCTGTATCTACCAGTAAATTTCTAACTGATACCGTAACTATTATATCGGTATCAGATGGGTAAAAAACGTCCCCTTTTTCGCACCGAAAATGTCGGTTTTTTCTTTACTTGCGGCAAGTTCCGCCATGGCAGACTATCACATTCGCACTTAGCATCACTTTTATGGAAAGCCATTGTGCATTTCAACGCGGTATCAAATCGGTACGAAATTTTGCGGTCGGCTCTCCACCTATTGGGATTTATCGATTCTAAAACATATTACAATACTTCCGTGGACAGTTTTTGTCGGAGAAAACCTACACACTCAAAACATGTTCAACTTCAAATATACATGTATGTAGCATACCTCTCTAGCTAGCCTCGCGCTGGCCTGCCGCTGCAGCTTGGCCACGGCGACGGGCGAGCCGCCCTCGTGCGAGCAATCGCTGGCCATCGACGGCTTGCGGCTGTGCCCGCACCGCCCTGCAACCAACACATTGTGTTCATTCGTCTAAATCAGATACCGGCTTATGGACTCATGGGCTGCGCTCACTTTGGATGCGAATACGTTAATATACGAACGAGATTGTACGAAATACGAAGTGCGCGGCAGTATGCTACTACTCAGCCAACTCGCGAGACGCACACTACACGTGCTTAGTAGGTATTTTTAGTCATTTGGTAAAATTATTGAAATACAGAATCATCTTCTGATAACTCTCTGGCAGCAATAAACAATCTACAGTTTATATTTCTTTCGATGTATGGATGAATCCAGTACTTTCTTCGCCTGTTTCATCGTATTCTAATAAAGTTGTATGCTTTAATCACTTCATCATCATCACTTGACATTTTCACAACGAAAATACGTGCTTTTACGATGCTAGTTGAAAGAAAACTGAGACGTTTTGTAGAAAGAATAACGATTGCATGAAGCAGCAGCGTGGACATAACAAATATGCAAAATACGCCTATCGTCATTTGTAGGTTGCATGTATTCGATAAATGACGCATGGACAGTAGGCCTAACTCGCACCCATAGCACTTGTGAGCTTTGGATCATTCGTGCGTAGACGTAATATACGTACGAATAAAGGCTGCCACACACCAAAAACGCACGCAGACGTGCTCCATTGCGTCTGCGTGCAGCATGAGTTGTAATATATGAATTTGTACGCGTAGGTTCACACCAACAGTATCGCAGCTGCATTGCGATGCGTTTGCGTGCGAACCGCACGGCCGTCCGTGAGATACAAACCGAGACGGCCGCGGAGCGGTTGCGCAACAGCGGAACGGCAACGCCGCACACGAGCTCCGGCGTTGTGACGTTGTAATCTACAGGATTTCTCAATTAAGGACACACCGCGGTGACGTTATGCGTCTGCGTGCAGCTGCGACGCTGACTGCGGCACGTCAGTTGTCAATATTTACAAATTGACATCGTGGATTTTGAAATACTCGAAAAAATAATTAATATAGTACGCAGATACAAATGTATATAAGATCCACAAGATAAAAACTCTCTTTTGTGGGATAAAATAGGAAGGGAATTACGAATTTAATGAAAATGTCAACCGCGATCCGAAAGCAACACACGGCGTCGCTGACGCACGGCGTCGCAGATGCACTGCGATGCGTGTGCGAAGCCGTTGTGGCGGTGTGAATTGCTTTATGTCGCAGCGTGCTGCAGTTGCAACGCATCGTGTTGCTCACGCATCTGGTGTGTGGAAGCCTTAAGCGTTCAAAGACGGTGTACACTCACCGCAGCGCAGCCGCAGCGGGTCGGAGTGGGTGGGCAGCGCGCAGCCGCGGCACAATGCGGGCCAGGCGCAGGCGTCGCTATGGTGACGGTGTACACTCACCGCAGCGCAGCCGCAGCGGGTCGGAGTCCGTGGGCAGCGCGCAGCCGCGGCACAATGCGGGCCAGGCGCAGGCGTCGCTATGGTGACGGTGTACACTCACCGCAGCGCAGCCGCAGCGGGTCGGAGTCCGTGGGCAGCGCGCAGCCGCGGCACAATGCGGGCCAGGCGCAGGCGTCGCTATGGTGACGGTGTACACTCACCGCAGCGCAGCCGCAGCGGGTCGGAGTCCGTGGGCAGCGCGCAGCCGCGGCACAATGCGGGCCAGGCGCAGGCGTCGCTATGGTGACGGTGTACACTCACCGCAGCGCAGCCGCAGCGGGTCGGAGTCCGTGGGCAGCGCGCAGCCGCGGCACAATGCGGGCCAGGCGCAGGCGTCGCTATGGTGACGGTGTACACTCACCGCAGCGCAGCCGCAGCGGGTCGGAGTCCGTGGGCAGCGCGCAGCCGCGGCACAATGCGGGCCAGGCGCAGGCGTCGCTATGGTGACGGTGTACACTCACCGCAGCGCAGCCGCAGCGGGTCGGAGTCCGTGGGCAGCGCGCAGCCGCGGCACAATGCGGGCCAGGCGCAGGCGTCGCTATGGTGACGGTGTACACTCACCGCAGCGCAGCCGCAGCGGGTCGGAGTCCGTGGGCAGCGCGCAGCCGCGGCACAATGCGGGCCAGGCGCAGGCGTCGCTATGGTGACGGTGTACACTCACCGCAGCGCAGCCGCAGCGGGTCGGAGTCCGTGGGCAGCGCGCAGCCGCGGCACAATGCGGGCCAGGCGCAGGCGTCGCTATGGTGACGGTGTACACTCACCGCAGCGCAGCCGCAGCGGGTCGGAGTCCGTGGGCAGCGCGCAGCCGCGGCACAATGCGGGCCAGGCGCAGGCGTCGCTATGGTGACGGTGTACACTCACCGCAGCGCAGCCGCAGCGGGTCGGAGTCCGTGGGCAGCGCGCAGCCGCGGCACAATGCGGGCCAGGCGCAGGCGTCGCTATGGTGACGGTGTACACTCACCGCAGCGCAGCCGCAGC
This sequence comes from Crambus lathoniellus, assembly GCA_949710035.1. Taxonomy (NCBI): domain Eukaryota; kingdom Metazoa; phylum Arthropoda; class Insecta; order Lepidoptera; family Crambidae; genus Crambus; species Crambus lathoniellus. The sequence continues at coordinate 3,824,444 of OX453317.1, forward strand.
GGGTCGGAGTCCGTGGGCAGCGCGCAGCCGCGGCACAATGCGGGCCAGGCGCAGGCGCCGCACCACGCCCCGCTGCCGCTCACCACTCGCAACGTGAACGGGAACTCGTAGCCTAGGCTGTCGTCACTGTGGTACAATTTTATAAAAAATTATCCAATGTCCATTATTGTTAAAACATGCCCCAAAACCTGAAGCATGGACGACATGATTGACGCCAATGAGTTGGCAATAGCGATAGCTGAAGCCTTACCAAGATATACCTAGGTAAGTGTCTGCCACGAAAAAGATGTAAAAATTTACCGCACGTATAAAACCCGACCCGACATTGAGAAGCATTCGAACATATTGATCGAACTTTTTATCAAATAAAAAATTGGAAATCACAGTTATTATTACTGTTAGTGTCAAAACACAACAGGCCGAAAACACGCGGTTGAATTTTACGTCACGCATGTCGTCAGTAATTCATAGTTTTGCAGTCGTGAACTTCAGTCGCGTATTTTCGGCATGGTGTATTTCGACACGTATTGACAATTTTATTGAACAAGGTGTAAAATTTTAGATTTAAATGCATACTCTAAATCTACACATACTATTCCATAGACACTTACCAATCCGTAGCATGGTTTGACTGATCGTGTGCTGGCGGTCTCGGGCTTAGTAATCTTGCAACCTGTTACAAAACAGTATTTTGAATATTTGTACACATGTTGCAGACTTAGGGTTTTGAACAGACGAGTAGACGAGTATATATTAGCGACAGTGTAGACAGACGTCTGTGTCTGACCACAACCATATACCATAACTTCGCCAGTTGTTAACCGATTTTAATATTTTTTTTTATCTGAAAGGTAATGGTTTATGTGTGGTCTCATGAAAAATTTATAGTAGTCAGTTCAGCAGTTTTTTCACAATCCTTTTTTTTAGCCTAAAAGACGATGTAAGTTCACTAGATATATTGCGCTTGCTCGCTCGATACTGTAAAAAAACTTCTTTGTCGATCGTTTTTTCCATCTGCTACTTATCCATGCGGCATTGCTTCCTACCTTATTGTGTGACTATACCTGCGTCCAGACGGCGGCGTACAGGTCGCGGCCGCTCATGCCCAGCAGCCCCACCACTGCGACAGGCAGTATGCGTCCATGCGGCATTGCTTCCTACCTCATTGTGTGACTATACCTGCGCCCAGACGGCGGCGTACAAGTCGCGGCCGCTCATACCCAGCAGCCCCACCACTGCGACAGGCAGTATGCGTCCATGCGGCATTGCTTCCTACCTCATTGTGTGACTATACCTGCGCCCAGACGGCGGCGTACAAGTCGCGGCCGCTCATGCCCAGCAGCCCCACCACTGCGACAGGCAGTATGCGTCCATGCGGCATTGCTTCCTACCTCATTGTGTGACTATACCTGCGCCCAGACGGCGGCGTACAGGTCGCGGCCGCTCATGCCCAGCAGCCCCACCACTGCGACAGGCAGTATGCGTCCATGCGGCATTGCTTCCTACCTCATTGTGTGACTATTGTAACGGCTGCCATTTTTACTTACTTCTTTCATTGTTTTATCCATAATAATCGCACCAACTATTAATTTTATGAAAAAATCATTACAATTATAAACAAATATGGTCTATTCAGTTCTATTGTATTTATGTGATAGGAGCTGTCAATGTCAGATGCCACTCAGCTGTCTGTTTGTTTGCGATGTTCCGAAGTAACATAGCTATAAACCGCCGCGCGTTCCGTGGCAGACTGTGATCTGTATGCGAAATACTTTGATTGTAGTTTCGTGCATATTTATATTGCATTTCTTAACGTAACAACATAAATAGTCTATTGGAAGCAATTTTGTCTTACGCGCGCCATAGATTTTACTAAATTAATCTTCCAGATAATTCTGAAATCTTCGCGACGTAATTAGTCGGTGCCTTGGCTGTATGATTAAAATCCAATGACAAGTTGAATCTATCTATGCAAAAAAATTATAACCCTACTTACAGCCAGAATGTTCTGGAAGATTTTTAATATATAAAGGAGAATTCGCTAAAGATTTCTCCTTTTTCTGGTTTCTCGCCCCAACATAATTGGGGTCGTATCTCCGGGCAACATCTCCCCGAGTCTCACCGGTACCTACCTGCTGTACCTGCACCAGTACCTGCCTACTTCGTGCCGCTCTCCACCTGCTCCTGCGCGCCTAACCGCCAGGACCCTGCTCTGCTCCGGCCTACCCCGGACCAGACCCCGCTGCCTCTAGGCTACAGCGACTTCTCCCCTCTTTAGGAAGTCCCTAAGTTAAGTCCTCCCAACTTGTTCTTTGCACTGATCCCCGAGCGACAGAACCCACGGTCTAATTGTGGAAAATAAAATACACTTAATTTCATATACCTACCCTCTTTTATTTCTGACTCGTGCTCTCCGGCTCCTCCAGCCCGGAGCGTTTCAGTGGCGCCCAGCTCATTCAGGCTCGCTTGGTGATCAGTGCTTTATTTATTTATTTATTTTTGTGCTTCGTATGTGGGTACCTATTTTTTTATCCGAGTTTGTGTAACGAACGGCTAACCGTGGTGATTTAACTGTAATATTTTCTTTAAATATCAGCCTTTCCTTGGTTCTAAACCAGGAAGCCTGTGATTTTTATTTTAACCGACTTAAAAAAAAAGGAGGTTACTTACCTTTCCTTAATAAATATTTTTTTTTTTTACTTTTTAACTTAAAGCCCTTGATATTCATTTAACCTACTTCAAACAAGGAGGTTATTTACTTTCTTCATTTAAATTGTAATTTTTTTAAATTGAACTTACAACGGTTATAGTTACCCACATACCCCTTTTGTTACTTAAGTAGTGGTTGCACTTGAGTAGGCTCGTCGCGCAAAAGACTCACCTAACGTACTTAAATATGGCTGTGCGTAAGATAAATTTTCTTTCCTTACAAAAGTCGGAACTTGAATACGAAGTCGGACTTCGCGGAGAAACACCGGCTGATAACGTGGCCGATTTAAGGAAGCAAATTACAAAGATCTCTAAAGAACTTCCTTCTGAGGAGATTTTAGCCTCGCATTTGTCTTCTGCTGACGACTTAGACGGCATCTCAGCCGCATTAAACAAATCTAATAAAAACCTTGAATTATTAAAATCTAAATTTGATAGAGGTGTTTATTTGAGAACGGAGGTTATTCTTAACCACGTTTTTCATCGGCTCGGTAGAGTTGATGCGGCCGAGGACGCGTTATTATTGGGTGCCCTTGCTGAATGCAAGCGCGGCTTGAAGGCCCAAGACAAGGAACTGTCCACTTTAAAACCTAGGGAGACACCTGTCTGAGGCGCGAATGCGGGTGACCCTTTGCTCCCCGGTCCTTCTACTTCCAGCCGAGAGCAAGTCAACGCGACGGAGTCTATTATTAATGTTACTGTCGATCGGGCTCTTTCCGATTTCACTAAACTTAAATTCAACGGGAAAACTTGTGTTGTTTCCTTTATTCAAAAGGTTGACGAGTTTGTCACAGCTAGGGGCATAGATTATAGTAGGGTTTTGTCGTTTGGTTACGAAATTTTTACCGACGACGCCTTGTATTGGTTTCGTTGTGCCAGGCCAAAAGTAAATACCTGGGGAGAGTTAGTAGCCTTGCTGAAGGCTGATTTTCTTCCGAAAAACTATGACTCTCAATTTAAATCGGATATTAGAGCTCGTACCCAGGGTGTTAACGAACCAATTGCTATATATCTTTCCGTAATGGAGGTTATGTTTTCTCGCCTCACGAAACCAATATCAGAGGAAGATAAATTAGAAATTTTACTTACTAATATTAGGCCTTGCTACGCTAATGCTCTTACTCCGTCTTCGGTGATAAACTCCATCGACGATCTTAAAGCTATTTGTCAACACGTTGAAAAAATACAGTGTCAAGTGGCAAATTTTGTTGAGCCTTCTGCTTCTAATATGTCGAACTTAGCTACGGAGTTCGTTTACCGCGGTGCTACTAGCACTCCGGTTGTTAATAAACCTTTTACTAAAACTAATAAGTCATTTGTTTCAGCTGTGAACAATGATAATATATATTGTCCTAGATGTCGTTCTAACACGCATAATTTGAAAAACTGTACTCAACCACGAACAATAGTTTGTTTTAAGTGTGGCAAAGATGGTGTTCGCACCCCCGAATGTCCGGATTGCAATAAGCCTACCAATCAAAAAAACTAATTGATCGGGATTGTGAAACTAGGCAGCTTCGCTCGAGATTCTCTAGTCGTTGCGATGAAGCTGAATGGAAAGAATGGTTATCTATTATATCTAATCTATCTCATAGTCATTCTGAGTCTCCAATCCCGGAATCTGAAATTAATTTTTCTCGACCGTATATTTCTGTTATTATTGGTGATAATCATGTCGTTGGTCTTTTAGATACCGGTTCCGGCATATCCTTACTTGGGAATAATTATCAGGAATATATATTAAATCCTAATAATAAACTTTATTCTTGTGACCCGTTACAGCTTTCTGCAGCTGGCGGTCAAACTTTTACTGCCTCTAAATATGTTATTCTACCTTTAAATTTTAAAAATAAAACTATTCATATTAAATTATTTGTTGTGCCGGAAATTAAAAACAATTTAATTCTTGGTATGGATTTCTGGAGGAAGTTCGAGTTGTTTCCGAGTGAACTCGATAGCCTTTTGCTGGATGAGTCTAACGAATTTAATATATCTAATATTGCTCTTGACGATCCTAAACAAATTTGTTCGTACGCTCAACTTAACAACGAACAAAAGGAAAACGCTGATAATATTATTTCTCAATTTCGTAGTATTTCCTATGAAAAATGTGGTTTAGGTCGTACTTCGTTGATCACTCACGCTATAGATACAGGTGACTCTGTTCCCATTCGACAACGTTACTATAGAATGTCCCCTCAGAAGCAACAAATTCTCTCCGATCAACTGGACGAGATGTTGAAAGAAGATGTTGTCGAACCATGTGAGAGCCCTTGGTCTAATCCCGTGCTTCTTACTCCCAAAAAGAATGGCGAGTATAGATTCTGTCTCGACAGTAGGAAACTAAACTCTGTCACTCGCAAAGATGCTTACAGCTTACCTTATATAACTGAAATCCTAGATAACCTTAGGGATGCTAAGTATCTATCGAGTATAGACCTATCTAAATCGTTCTGGCAGGTATTAATTAAGCCTGAAGACCGATGTAAGACTGCATTCTATATTCCCTCTAGAGGAACCTTCCAATTTAAGTCTATGCCTTTTGGGTTGACCAATGCACCTGCCACGCAGCAAAGATTGGTAGATTTGCTGTTTTATGGTCCTGAATTCGAAAATAAGGTCTATGTATTTGTTGATGACGTAGTAATTGTGTCTAATTCCTTTCAGGAGCACATTTCTTTACTTTTACGAGTTTTGGAGAAACTAAAGTTCGCAAATTTAACTATAAATTTCGAAAAATGTCAATTTTTCAGAGAAAAATTAAAGTATTTGGGTTATATGGTCGATTCGAATGGGCTACACGCCGATCCGGAGAAAATTGAGGTCATTGTGAATTATCCTACTCCTACTAACAGGAAGGAAGTTCGTCGTTTCTTAGGTACTGCTTCTTGGTATCGTCGTTTTATTCCCAATTTTAGTTCATTGGCTGCACCATTGAACAAACTTACCTCTCAGGGTAAGAATGCAATTCCTTTTGCCTGGTCACCAGAAGCAGAAACTGCCTTCAAGAAGCTCAAAGAGTGTTTAACGTCCCCTCCGATTTTATCTTGTCCGGATTATTCTGAACCGTTTCAAGTCCATACCGACGCTAGTGATTACGGGATTGGAGCTATACTAACTCAAATTTTAAATGGCGAAGAGAAAGTTATAGCCTATATGAGCAAGTCCTTGTCGGCACAAGAACGAAACTATAGCGCTACGGAGCGGGAAGCGCTCGCAGTAATTGTGTCTATAGAACATTGGCGCTGTTATTTGGATAATGGCCGTAAATTTACCGTTTTTACTGATCATTCGTCTTTAAAATGGTTTCTAAATATTAATAACCCTACAGGTCGACTTGCCAGATGGGGAGTACGTCTTTCTGCGTTCAACTTCGACATCAAACATAGACGTGGCAAGGATAATGTCGTTCCAGATTCGTTGTCCCGTGCGGTGCCTGTAGCGGCTATAGATAACGTCAACCGATCTTCTTCACCTCCTGTACTTGATCCCTGGTATTTGGAGCTATTTGCCGGTTGTCAAAATTCCCCTACCTCTTTTACCAATTATAAAATAAATAATAATAAGTTATATCGCTTCATAAAAACTATAAATCCCTTAACTAGAGAATTTGAATGGAAGGAAGTTGTTCCTAAAGAATCTAGAATTGATATACTTAAAGACTACCATGATAATCCTACTTCTGGACATTTAGGGATATTTAAAACTTTTAAAAGAATTTCTTTAAATTACTTCTGGCCTGGCATGCATAAAGATGTCGTAAAATTTGTTAATGAGTGCGATGCTTGTAACTCTCACAAGCATGCAAATCATCCTACCTTAGGATTTATGGGACGACCTAAGGAATGTTCTAGACCATTCCAAATGATTAGTGTGGACTTGGTTGGTCCCTTACCTATATCTAGAAAACAGAATACTATGCTACTTGTAGTCACTTGTTGTTTTTCGAAATACTCGCTTTTGTTTCCTATCCGTCGTGCTACTGCCGACATTATAACTAGTTTAATTGAAGAGAAAGTCTTTCTTGTTCACGGCATTCCTAGTACTGTTTTGATGGACAACGGTAAGCAGTTTGTCAGTCAAAAGCTTAATCACATGTTTTCTCAATATAAAATACCAAACGTACGCTTTACTCCTAAATATACTCCACAGGTAAACACGGTTGAGCGTTATAATAAAACCATCATGACTGCTGTTTCCACCTTTATTGAAGAGGACCACAGGTCCTGGGATAACAACATTCCCAAAATACAATTCGCACTTAATACTGCCGTCAGTGAAGTCACAGGTTATACTCCGTCATTTCTGGTTTACGGGAGGGAGTTAGTGCCGTGCGGTTCTCACTATCTTGATGTTGATCTGTCCGATGAAATTGTTTTTGCGCCTAGGGATGTGTATGCTGAAAACACTGGTAAACTTAGAAAAATTATGGACCAAGTGCAAAGTTCTCTTATCAAGTCTCATTCCCGAAACTCTGGGCATTACAATCTTCGTCGCAAAAACTATAACTTTAACGTTGGTGATACTGTTTGGAGAAAAACTTATTATCAAAGTGATAAGGATAAGCAGTTTTCTAAAAAACTTGCTCCTAAATATATAAAATGTCTCATTAAATCTAAACTATCTCCTCTAGTTTATGAACTTGAAGATATGAATGGGAAAAATCTAGGTTCCTGGCATATTAAAGATTTTAAAATAAATAACTATTCCTAAATTAAATAATTTTTTTAAATAGAAATTCTACAAAGTATTAGTCTTCGTCGTTATTTTTACCTTTTTATAGCAAAATTTTGTTTTAGATGTATCGAATAAATTGTTGGTCATCGTTTTTTACTTTTTAATCTGATTATTTTTAGCTAGGGCTTTTATTGCATAAAATTATACATAAATATAATTTTAATTAAATACATTTATAGCTAGGGAACCTGTTCGTTTGAATTGTGTCTGCATGAAGTTTATCTCTCGACTATTTTATTTTTAATTTCGCATTGTTTTAACATTAGCATTCTCAACGGGAATGTTGATTCAGTTACACTAAATAACTGGAATTCTTCTCCTGTCTTGCGATTCTTGGTCCTTGTACCGTTCTATTCGATTAGTCTTGAACTGGTTGTCGATACCTCTCGTCAATTTTATGGTGTTACTTTTACTGTCGATAACGTACAGTTAGCTTATCTTATTGTATACTGCTACTCTAAACCTTAGTTTTGTATTCGGTGGTTTTGTGTTTCTTAGTGGATTTTTCCCAGGCAAAATCCTTCTCTAAAAAGGGGGATATGTAACGGCTGCCATTTTTACTTACTTCTTTCATTGTTTTATCCATAATAATCGCACCAACTATTAATTTTATGAAAAAATCATTACAATTATAAACAAATATGGTCTATTCAGTTCTATTGTATTTATGTGATAGGAGCTGTCAATGTCAGATGCCACTCAGCTGTCTGTTTGTTTGCGATGTTCCGAAGTAACATAGCTATAAACCGCCGCGCGTTCCGTGGCAGACTGTGATCTGTATGCGAAATACTTTGATTGTAGTTTCGTGCATATTTATATTGCATTTCTTAACGTAACAACATAAATAGTCTATTGGAAGCAATTTTGTCTTACGCGCGCCATAGATTTTACTAAATTAATCTTCCAGATAATTCTGAAATCTTCGCGACGTAATTAGTCGGTGCCTTGGCTGTATGATTAAAATCCAATGACAAGTTGAATCTATCTATGCAAAAAAATTATAACCCTACTTACAGCCAGAATGTTCTGGAAGATTTTTAATATATAAAGGAGAATTCGCTAAAGATTTCTCCTTTTTCTGGTTTCTCGCCCCAACATAATTGGGGTCGTATCTCCGGGCAACATCTCCCCGAGTCTCACCGGTACCTACCTGCTGTACCTGCACCAGTACCTGCCTACTTCGTGCCGCTCTCCACCTGCTCCTGCGCGCCTAACCGCCAGGACCCTGCTCTGCTCCGGCCTACCCCGGACCAGACCCCGCTGCCTCTAGGCTACAGCGACTTCTCCCCTCTTTAGGAAGTCCCTAAGTTAAGTCCTCCCAACTTGTTCTTTGCACTGATCCCCGAGCGACAGAACCCACGGTCTAATTGTGGAAAATAAAATACACTTAATTTCATATACCTACCCTCTTTTATTTCTGACTCGTGCTCTCCGGCTCCTCCAGCCCGGAGCGTTTCACTATACCTGCGCCCAGACGGCGGCGTACAGGTCGCGGCCGCTCATGCCCAGCAGCCCCACCACTGCGACAGGCAGTATGCGTCCATGCGGCATTGCTTCCTACCTCATTGTGTGACTATACCTGCGCCCAGACGGCGGCGTACAAGTCGCGGCCGCTCATACCCAGCAGCCCCACCACTGCGACAGGCAGTATGCGTCCATGCGGCATTGCTTCCTACCTCATTGTGTGACTATACCTGCGCCCAGACGGCGGCGTACAAGTCGCGGCCGCTCATACCCAGCAGCCCCACCACTGCGACAGGCAGTATGCGTCCATGCGGCATTGCTTCCTACCTCATTGTGTGACTATACCTGCGTCCAGACGGCGGCGTACAGGTCGCGGCCGCTCAGCCCGGCAGCCCCACCACTGCGACGACAGGCAGTATGCGTCCATGCGGCATTGCTTCCTACACTAAAGGTAGAGACAAACTGAGCCCACGTACGCCACGTATGCAACGTATTATGACATCTAGTCCCTTGAAATTGTATGACCAGAAACACACTTATCATACGCAACGCTGTCACACGCGCAACGTTAGATCTGTCGATCCAGATCGGCATGGGAAGGTTGGAGGGGATATCATACGACATCCTACGCGTAAGATCAGTGTGTTTCTAGATCTTACGTACGCATTCTACGCATTCGCAGCTCGTCAGTCACGAACGTTGGGAAACGCGCTTTTATTTCAAAATGGGAGACGAACAGCTGATTGATTAAGTTAGGCAATATATGAATCCATTTACAATATTAAATGCATTGAATATCGTGATGCTGAACGTAATAAATCGTCCTCAAATTCACTGTTAGAATCGGAAAAACATTGTAGGAACAGCACATGAAGAAGTTACTTTAGCGTCTGACGTCAATGTGCGTTGTAACTATTGTAAAAAAACGGGATATTTGTGACATGGCGCGTGCAACTGCGCCGAAATATCGGGGACTCATAAATAAATCTAAACATGGTAAATATCCCGTTTTTTACAATAGTTAATGTGCGTTGTGTACGTAGGATGGGGATGGGACAAGTGTGCACACCAACTCTCACACGTTGCATAACATACGTGGCGTGCGTGGGCTGTTTGTCTCTACCTTTATTGTATGACTATACCTGCGTCCAGACGGCGGCGTACAGGTCGCGGCCGCTCATGCCCGCGCGCAGCCCCACCAGCAGCGGCACGCCGAACAGCGCTGGCTTGCAGCGCTGCGACGAAAGGAAGTATGCGTCCATGCGGCATTGCTTCCTACCACACACATGACGATTAGGGTGAAGCCAAACGAATGGAATTTTGTGATCCATAAGTCGCAGAATTTCGCCCCCCTGCATTCGGTTTCATATAAAAGTGTGAGCCTGCAGACAACTCATTTTGCGTCGCCGTATCAATCAAATAGGACTTTTCTATGAAATCGAATGCAGCAGATTTTCTTGGACCGAAAATCTTCGACTCACGACTCACTAAATTGCGTACGTTTGGCCTCACACGCTTAAAGCCGAGGAGCCCGTGACGCAGACATAGAGTGAATGACCTAAAATTTACTACCTCAAACTCCTCCGTATTCGGATGGCACGTTAAACAGTTGGGTCGGCTGCATATGCAGTCATTAATACACACCAATACGCGTTGGGTCAGCAAGTGGGTCATATCTCAATCTCTTTACCTATCCGTAAGAAAGAACTGTGCCCCAGCAGTGGTGACATTTAGAGTCCCCGCAAACTGCAGACTTTCCAGTCGGCCGATAGTTGGCCGACTGGTTAGTTAGAAGGCAATCCGAATCGTTCTACGGCCAGAATTAATAGCCTATCCACAGATAGGGATAGGTGCAATCCAGGTTAATTGCTAGGCAACACCTAGCAACACCCTAGCAACTGTCGTTAATTCTATGTTAATATCAAGCGTTGCATAGCGATAGGTTATTAATTCTGGCCGCTAGTGAGCGCACTTGCATACATCTTCATTCTGATTAAGAGCCCGACTAAACTATCGGTCGGTAGAATGTCTGCAGTTTGAAATGCATGAAACCAAAACTAAACAAAAAGATATCGAAATTTTCAACCAAATTGTTGTAGATAATTGACTATGTGATCCAGTTATTTTTTTTCATAAACAAAACAGAAACTTACTAAATCATTAATTAAAAAAGGTAAAAAAGCATTTAATTAATCACTTACCTATGGACTGCAACTAAATAATGTATCTTCCCAGACGACAATCCATCTTTAGGGTCGTCCAACTTGCACATATTCGACGGCGACGATCCAAACTTGACCTTAAGGCATGGGCTGGAGGGCTTCAAGTTAAGCGACTTGACGCTGAGAGTGGGGGAGTCTGTTTCCTTCATTTGTTTCGGTAGTGTTTTGCTTCTGTAGTCGGTGTGGTTCTCTTGCCGGCCGTAGAATGTGTTGGGCGGACTTTGAGACATGAGAATTTCCGAACGCGAGCGCTGAAAACACACGCGATCCGTCACGCCGCGTATTGGCGTTGCCGGCTTGTACCACTCGTTATAGTTTTAGAAAGATAGGTAAAATATACAAGATTATAGTTAAAGATTTGGCAAACAAAGCTTTAGAATAAAACCTTAAAATTCAATCCACTATTGCTAATATTATTAAATTTTATCTATTATCAGATAATATCTCGTATATATATATATATATATATATATATATTTATATATCATACTAGGAAAAGTAACACAAAAAAAAGAGACGACATACTAGAACAGAGTTTCAAGTAGTACAAACCAGCTCCACAGGGCCCACACACAACATATAATAATAGTTTCAACAATATACACATCACCTAATACTACCAAAATTTGGCTACATAGCATAGCAAACAGAGCTTTCACACAGAGCTGCCACCAAAGTTCATGAAAATACGATCATTATAGTTTAAGATGTATACATCTTGATAGAAGTTAACCGTCATATTATATTCTTTATTGCACAAGTAACATCATTTACATTTACAGTCTTAAAATCTATAAGGCAAAGGTGGACTTATCCCTGAAAGGGATCTCTTCCAGTCAACCTTGAACCATTAATAAGAGAAAGGTAAATCATTTAATATTTCATAAACTTTGTGACAGCCCTGAGGCCTTTAAATGATGAGCTGTTAAATAAATATCGAAGTAACAATGTGAAAGAGATGGCGCTATACGCAATGTATAGCTCCGTCTTTTATACAACATTACTTCAAAATTGCGATAACAACTGGCAGTATAAGGGCTGATCAAATGGGCGACAAATACACATAATGGATGATGTGATTTGATGATTCTAATGTGCCTCTACGGTTCTAAATGGGCTGAGAACTGAAATGTCCGTAACTACTTAGTATGTCGATAACTTTGTGTAAATGTGTATTTTGGACAACAAAATAGCAGTGATTAAAAAACACACCAGAAATTATTTCCATAAGCAGCATAAATTGCTTCCAAAAATCAAGTGACTTAAATTTAAATGCTATCAGATTTTAATTCCAGGCAGCACTGAACTTTAAAAAAAAGCAAATTACGAGCTTAATTAAGGTAAAATATATTTTAAAACATGAATTTAAATAAAATTAGCTTTTTAAAATGAAACAGAGATCTACACACATTTATTTAACATACGTTTTGGGGTTTATCTCCAACTATGGTGATCCAAGTTTTACTATATACATTACACGGACACAAATATTATAAGTATTCATATAATTATATGTACAGGGCGTGTTATAAAAGTATGTACAAGTCAATAACCGGTCAACCTTTCCATTTTAGTAGTTATAAAACCTTCACCTATTTTATAAATTCACTTTCTGAATACATATAGAAAATATTAAGCACAACTTTAAAACTTAGGCCTATTGTCGCGCGCACGCCTTCATCAATATTGACGATTTCAAGACGAATGCTTGCATCTTGTAGAAGTAGAAACGTGCGGTTTACGTAAACAATAGGCCTAAATAGGTTTATTTCTTACTTTACTCGCAAGTAAGAAACAAACCAATACTAATGCTGCCTTGTCCAGTAATTTAGTTAATGACTAAATTACTGATATATTTATGATTAAAAGTTGTGTTAAAATTTCAACGTATACATCTTTCAAAAAGCGAATATTTGTGGCAAATTGAACTATGGCAGTGTTCAGTGTTAATTAGCTGTCCGATTTAATTGCTAAGCAGATTGTTTCGTTGTTTAAAAGAAGTTGTAATATCTCACTTATACTGTAGTTCTTCTTCTGCTTTAAAACCGACAAAAGAAATGGAACGATTATCATATAATTTGGACAATATTTTGTTGTTTTATGCTATTGGATATTATGGATCTGAGTTATGTTTTGTTGGGACTTTTATAACGATTATGAATCGAATACACAAAATCAGAAAGCTTTATCGTATGTAGGTACTTAAAGAGTCAGCGCTTTGTGTGAGAAATGAGTACAATAAATATTACTATGAATGATGTAACAGTGAGTTAGTTAAGTATGAAAAGAACAAATTCCATTACGGTGTAAAAAAAATAGATATTGAACAAACAGTGATTTAAACAAAACTATAAATCGAAATAACATAAGTAGAGGAGTAACATACATTTTGTAATAATCACTGCACTCATTTTTATTCGTGATTTGAGTATTTTGATAAATTTGATGTACATTGGCGCTGTAGTGTAAAGCAATTTAAAAATTACATTTACATTTCAAAACAGGTATAGTATGAATAACAAGTATTTTTTTCAATACAGATCGATTTAAAATCCAATAAATAGTTTACGATATCTTCTCTGAAAACTGGGAACTAAATTGGTAAAATCAACTAATTTACCAGTTAAATCGACACACTACAGCGCTCGAGTGTAATGCTGCGTACACACCGGACCAACGAAGGCCAACGAAAGCCAGCCAAGGGGTTCTGTTTTCCCCTCCGTCTCAATCAGATGATCTGAAAATCTAAATGTGAACTTGAATCACTCCCAGTGATCCATTACCTAGCTTTAGATTGATCTTCGAAGGCCAGAAACGTGCAGCGGGTAACGCCTGGCCCCTATTTCAACACGTCGACAATTGTCAGCGACATATGTCGAGTAAATCACTATCGTCAACTCTACTTTCACGGAGAGCCATTTTGAAAATACGCGTATGTAACCACGAAACATTACAATTGCAACGCAAGCATGACACAGCTTTTATCTCATGTCAAGATTTACTGACAAATCTACAAATATGTCGACTATGAAAAATAATTCTTGTTTCACAATATAATTGTCATTAACAATTTGTAACAAAATACCTGTCACGTTTTATAAGCATTTCTATAGAAAATATTTTTCAAAATTGTCACATGTCACCTGTCGCTTGACAATTGTCACTCGACCAAGGAATTTATAAGTACTACGTACAACAGGAAGGTGCACTCCGTATTTTTGGGTATTTAAAAATACACTTTAATTTTAAGTGATAAGGTTTATATTTCAATACAAAATGTCAACGGTCCAGCTGAGACCGCAAGAACGAGGTGAGGGTGTCCCTTTCTCTGAAATTGCCAGCACTCTTAAATAACAGGTTTAGTAGATTTATCTCAGATTTATGGTTCACAACTTTCGTTATAAAAATTAAATTTCGTAAAATTTCCGCTTCGTATTACTTTTAGTCAATAGAAAACATCGCATATTAATTTAGGTATTACCGTATTAAGCATAAAAATGTATTAGGTCGTATAAGTTTTTTATGGCTTATCCTAGAAAAGAATTTGAATGATAGATTTCAGAATGTTAAAGTGGCAACAGTACAAGCCGAATGACGTTTTCCGTCTTCGTTGTGTCAAGTTCGCAACTCGCTCGTCGTCGCCCGCCGCCCGTCGCGCATGTTCGTGGCCGCCGTAATGGAATGGAGTGAGATAAACTGACCTCGATCTTGCTATCTCATTAGGACCGTTTTTTAGCAGCAGTGCACCTTCCTGTTGTATTATAAATTCCTTGCACTCGACATATGTCTCTGACAATTGTCGATATTGTGAAATAGGGCCCTGATGTCGTTCGTTGGCGTCCGTTGGGCCGGTCTGTACGCAGCATAAGTGTAATGAGTGAGTGAGTGAGTGAATGGGAGTGAAGTGCGCTAACCTTGAAGCAGAAGAGTGCGGGCATGCAGAGTGAGTTTGTCTGTCCGCCGCGCGGCACACTCACCTCCGCCCACTGGTGAGCTTCCTCGCACCATCCTGTTACATCATATGGATCTTACAATAGGAATACATTTGACAAAATATTTATTACTAGCGCTCCGCTCGCGACTTCGTCTGCATGGACCTCTTATTACCCTTCTAAAAAAACCTTCTTCTAAAAATCCTCTCTTAGTGCTCCCTATGCTCCCCAAGTAGCATACATGCCAAATTTCAGCTTCTTGCGCCCAGTAGTTTCGGCTGTGCGTTGTCTGTCAGTCAGTCAGTAACGCAAGAGTTTTTACCGACTTCAAAAAAAGGAGGGAGGTACTCAATTCAACCGGTATTTTTATATATTATATAGATTTTACAGTAGCATTTGAAGCCACGAAATCATCTGGAAATTAGAGTGTAATTTCACGAGAACATGTAAAGTAAGGGTGAATTTTGGCAGTAGAGACGGTAGAAGCTTAGAACCTGAGAGAACCAGGGTTACTAATGTTGCGACGTTTTGGCTTCTTGTTCTGTCACAATTTATTAGCGAAATTGTATAATATTCATTCGTTAACATGCGTTATATTGCACGTCCGAAATGAGCGTATCTGTTGTGCCAAGGTCGTCGTTAGTACATGGCCCGAGGGGGCGGGGGGGCAATTGCCAGCCCATGGCCCTAGAGGGGGGCAAGTTACTTTGGAAGACGAAGGGTATGAGAAAACTATGAATTTTAGGTAATTTTGAGACTCTAGGGGGATACCCTTCCCCCCTTGGGGACGACCTCGTCTGTTGCGATCTTCCCTGTTGAAATGCTAAAGGGAAGTTGGGTTCAATTTCAGTCGTTGAAACACCGAGCTAGCGAGCTAACATAATGACATACCGTTGTAACGGTGCCGTTTCGTTCCAGTCTCATGGACGGCTAGAACCTCCACGATGGCTGGGAACGTCATAGTTTAACCTACTGGCCATAAATATCCTTTCAAAATTTAAAATCTTCGTTCCACGTTCCCTGGTCAGCTCATTTTGGTGCAGTCCTACCGAAATCATCGAACTGAACAGAGCTTGCATGCGAGCTTGCTTGCTTACCAGTTCATATAAGTTTAAACTTATGTTTATTATGCAGTTCAGTGATTTTTTAAAGTAAACAGTTATAATTTAAGTATCAGGAACCCGTGTATCGGTTTCCTATACTTTCCTATTCCTACCTATACTTTACGATATACAATAAAACAAGTCTCTGGATGGTTGACTTTTATTTATCTACGATATCTTCAATCAAATACTGCGCGGCGACTTCCGACACCCCGGCCGGCTAGTGTATTGTTGGCCGACGATGGGGTCCCGTCGCACCGTGGTCATAGAATAAATAATAGTAACAGAAGCTGCACTCTGCGAGACCATTTAAACAAATAGCAAGTCTAACTTCAACACGATAAAGTAGAATTCAGCTTATCCGGCTCTAATTACGAACGGCTAGACGTTGCATCTCTTTCTATCGCATATATTCTATCGCGCTCGGGCGGTCGGCCCGCTGTAAATTGTATTGAATTGTATCCTGAGATATACCCGAAGCGGTAGGCACTTATCTCGGGTCCTTGAGCGAGTGACAGACGCCTGCCGTGGTCGCATTTCCAATAACAATTTGTCAATAACAGCGCTTCTGGGCCATTCTAACCAACTACGGATGGCCCAGGAGCTTTTGTGCTGAGTCTGGGCCCTTTAGCATCACACACCTACTACAAACTATAGTATTGTTCAGTGATTATTTGAAGTAAAAAAAGAGATATACCCGAAGCGGAAGGCACTTATCTCGGGTCCTTGGTCCTTGGGTTTTTTAAGTATGCGGTTTGTTAATGTGTTATTTTTTGTGTGTCGCTAATAAATGTTTTTCTTTCTTTCCTTCCCCCCTATATCCCCCCACTCACCGTCCCGCGCGTGGCGGTGTTCCAGCTCGAGTGGCGGCGGCAACTCGTACGCGTACAGCTCGCTCGCGCTGCCCGCTCGCACTTTGGCCGTGTCTTCTAGCACCCGTCCGATTGTAGCGCCCGATAGCTCCACTAGCAGCATGCTACGGGATAAATGATTTCGAGCATTATTTATGTTACCGTTGCAAAGGGTTATCATAATCAAACGTAAAATGCCAACTGCTGTTTAAAGGCCTTTGTACGAGTCATCGCATCGCACATGTATGTAAAATCATTTATTATATCATGCGTTGATCGGTGACTCTAAAACTGCAAGCAGGCATTTCTGTTGCCCTCAATTATGAACTTATTTATAAAATAAAGATAAACTTGTCGTTCCCAAGTTTAGGCTAGAAAAATCCAGAGCCTCATTTCTGGGGAAAAGCATAACCTTTTTTAATAAAGTGCCACAGCATATAATTGAACTTCCATTGCATAAATTTAAATGTTACATTAAAGAGTCGCTGATGAGCAAAGGATACTATAAAGTAGACGATTATTTGAATGACCGCAATGTATGGTCATGATGTAACACATAACATAATCACTGTTTAATAATGATGTATTTTTATACTAAGCAATTGTTGTATTAGTAACGATATGTTTTTTTTTTGTAAATGTCGTTACCTAACTAAGAAACGCTGGCAAGTTTCTTGCGCCCATTCTTCTTGTCAGTTAAAAAAGTCTTGAATGGGTGGTAGGAAAATATTGACGATTCATAAGTACATATTTATTATGTCTAAGTGAATAAAGAATATTTTTATCTTATCTTATCTTTATCTTATTGTAGATATATAGCAGTGCAATAAACGCATTCAATCATCGCGGTCGGTTTATCATTTTCTAGCATTTCCCGTCCGCGAATTAGCATCATTTCTAGCATCTATCATTTTAGCATATTTTATCATTTAGCATCAGCATAGCAGTATATGTAGGAATAAACCCCTACAGCCTTATAATGGAATAATGGATGATTAATGAAATGGCCATATAATGGATAATTAATGGAATGGTCACACACAATTTATTATACGCGGACGAGCCACATAAAAAACTTGTGTGCACGAGTAATGTTTAAATAACTGGCGATTAAGATTTTCACGATATCGTTATGCCTTGTCATATAACTTCCGAGATTTCTTCATAGACTTAATGTAGTGGTTTGGCCGTAAAAGTGGTAATAACTATTCAAATGTAACATCCGGGATATCATTAAAACGAAAATAATGACAGGATTTAATAACACAATCTTCTTCTTGTCGTGTCGACCATTTAATCTTTTATATTTTAGAATTAAAAAAATCGACCCGTCTTACAACTAGCTCCGGTGGGACTGGATGGAACCCACGACCTTTCACTGTCCGGGCGATACGTCTGTCTATGTATTTTTACTAATGAAAATTTCATTGTAAATGAAAAAACGTAAAAATAATTTCAATAATCCACTTACGATTCCGGAGTCAGTCCGCACAGTTCCGAGAGTTTCTGTTTGAGTTCCAAATACGTCCCTTCCGAGTTGACCCGCACGCCGTACTTCACCGGCACCGAGCCGTCCAGTAAGATTACTGCGAACAACATTTACAACTATAAAAAAGGAAGTATACAATATTGCCTATTCACCTGCACTGAGTGGTCACTGTTTTCTTCGGTTGACAAAACAATAACAAAAGAATAAGTTGTGGTGTTCAGTACAATGCACTCGAATATCTTAGTAAGCACTTTTGCAATAACCGGCATGAATACCGCAGTCCGGAATCAGATATCATTCGCGACGCGAATACCATTTATTTTAACATTAATTAGTCATAATTGAACTATTTTATTTTTTCAGGAATATAATCATTTATCAAAGGAATCAATCTTATCATTTAAATTATCACTCGGCATTGGCACTACCCCGCATATTTTTTGGTCCTTCGAGCCACGTAGATGGACATCGCGTTTCCGAGAAAAAAACTCTTGTAATTCGGGGTAAAAACATAGCTTGAAAGATTTTGTCGTTTGTTTAATAAAATTGTTGTTCCAAGTATGTATAATCCTTCGAAAACTATATTCCAATTGACTTCAGCTGCCCGTACAATACTCCGTCATCATAGAGTTGTCTACCATTGCTGTGCTAACCGCTGGGGGCCGATTCTCACGCAATAGAGAAAAGTTCACATTTATAAGCTCGAAATTCAAATATAACACAGTTTTTGTATTGTCCGAATTTCACAAAAGTTCGATCGAAAACCATGCGAACGCAACGAGTGGTACAGACCAATAGATGTTCGTATACGAACTTAGCTATCAAAATTAATTTGTTGACATGTGGTACAGCTTAGTTTGTTTGAAACGTTCTAACTTTTCAATAGAAACCACAATCAAAATGTTCGTATACAAATTACCACACTGAAAAAGTTCGAATGCCTGAGAATCGGGCCCCTGATGGTTGCGCGCTGGTAGCACTCCATGGGCAGCGGCAGCGACAGCATGTTGAACGCGTCGAACCGCACCGACTCGCGCCCGCACGTGTCGCCCGCACGCGCCCCTTCAGCCCGTACAATAGTCCGTCATGGAGTTGTCTACCATTGCTGTACTAACCCCTGATGGTGGCGCGCTGGTAGCACTCCATGGGCAGCGGCAGCGACAGCATGTTGAACGCGTCGAACCGCACCGACTCGCGCCCGCACGTGTCGCCCGCACGCGCCCCTTCAGCCCGTACAATAGTCCGTCATGGAGTTGTCTACCATTGCTGTACTAACCCCTGATGGTGGCGCGCTGGTAGCACTCCATGGGCAGCGGCAGCGACAGCATGTTGAACGCGTCGAACCGCACCGACTCGCGCCCGCACGTTTCGCAGCGTACGCGCGACTTCAGCTGCCCGTAGAATAGCTCAGTCATTATCGAGTTGTTGCGCGCCGTGTACGCTTCCCAAGCTTCTGCTGCCACCACCTGACGGAATAAAATGTCATTTAAAATTATATATTAAAAGTAGTGATGTTCAATAAAGGAGCGCAGTTCAGAGCCAGAGAGAAAGTTCAGTTTCTTTGAAACGCAAAATCCAAAACTACGTTATACCCGTCTCTCTCATTCTCCAGATATGATAGAATCTAGTGAAAGGAGTGTGGCTACCAAAGTTTTGTAATTCTTACAATACTTGTAACCCTCGCCCTCTCCCGGAGCAGCCCTTGCTGTATCATCTAAACCGCTTCGGCTTCCATTCTCATTAGGAGCCTAAAGCTAAGTCCTTTAACTCACTCCGCCGCTGATCACCACGCGAATACCCCCCCCCCCCCCTACTTTTTAAAATCTAACTTAGAGATTGAATTATACGATAATTATTCGGTAAATTCTATTTTTTATTTCTGACCTCGTGTCTGGCCGCACAACGCGCAACGAATAGAAATCCTCACAGAGGTGAGGTCGCTCCTAGAAGCCTGTGAACGCCCCAGGAGGCTTCTGCGCTTCTGGAAGGAGCTAGGATGGCTCGACTAGCCATACCGATCGATGCTATGTTCTCGCATAACGGACCAAAGGACAAGGACCATTTTTGTATGGCAGCTGGCGTCTTTTTTTTTCTTGCGGCCATCAACCAAACATTGAAATATAATTTGTTGGCAGCACTACAGACAATATTTGCAAAGGAAGTATACCTGTAAACTCAGTCCGAACCGAGTGAGACTAGCTAGAACTAAACTTTGTTTTGCATAGTGTTTGTATGAATTACAGAGTTACATTTGCGGTTGATCACGCACAATTGTGATGACCACATCTACTGTGTTCCACAGTTTATTGAAACGAAGGTTTCTCATGCAAAATTAAGTAAATTAAGCTAATCCTACCTTACTAGAAAATAGTGTCCGTAATCCAGGGGGGCTGAACGTTGTCTCGCCGGCGCGCGCCGGGCAAAACGATCTCCACACAACCCCCGATGGGATACTCTTACAGCTAACACTCTTATACTACACAATGCCCTAATAGGCAGCTAAAACTTTCCCGGCGCTTTTCAAAGCGAACACACACGGGTTACAAGTCCGTACCCCGACCGGAGCCCTAGTAGGTGCAAAACGAAATCTCGGTCCCAATATGGGTAGGTAACTTGCGCGGCACGTCGCTACAGAAACACACGAACTTGTCTCACGGCTGCTTACGGCCAACTGGTCTGCACGCGGCCCGAGCGCATTGCGTGTCGCCCGTGACCTTGACAATGACAACGCACCGCTCGCAGCGCGGCGCGAACATCCCCCCGTCCCGGACAGTAGCAAACTGTCCGCCAACTCAATCTAAGGGCAGGCGAGAGAGGGTAGCGATCGCTCGCTTCAAAACAGAGTCCCCCACCAGGACCTCGGCAAACCTGGGCACACCATCCGACCCCGGATGAAGCTGAACAATGCGTCCTAAACGCCAGCGGAGGGGCGGCAGGTTTGGATCCTTTACCAACACGAGGTCTCCTGTCTTGGGTGGGGTCGTCCTATCCGACCACTTAACGCGTTGCTGCAAAATGTGCAAATACTCCAGATGCCAACGGCGCCAAAAACTCTGCGTAAGCTGCTGGAGCAATTCAAATCGCGAGAGCCGTCCGGAGGCCACTTCGGAATAAGGATATTCCGGCAAGGCGTTAAGCGGTCTGCCAATCAAAAAATGGCCCGGCGTAAGGGCCTCTAAATCATTCGCGTCCGAAGACAACGGACACAACGGACGCGAGTTGAGGACCGCCTCAACCTTACAAAATACGGTCGCGAGTTCCTCAAACGTGAGGACCGTCTCCCCAATAACGCGACGAAGGTGAGTTTTAGCGGCCTTTACAGTTGCTTCAAAAATCCCTCCCCAGTGGGGGCAGGATGGCGGGGAGTACTGCCATCGTACCCCTCTGCGAGAGAGTGTGGATCCGATCTCAAAATTATTCCTATCCAAAAATTCACAAACTTCCTTTAAATACCTATCGGTGCCCTTGAAATTGGTTCCACAATCGGACCTGATTAACGACGGCATTCCGCGGCGAGACACAAAACGATTCAACGTGGCTACAAAGGCTTCTGTGGTGAGGGCACTAACCACCTCCAGGTGGACCGCTTTAGTGGCCAAACAAACAAATACACACAAGTAAGCCTTTTCCGTTCTAGCATTACGAAGCCGCGATGTCTTAACGGTAAATGGCCCCGCAAAATCCGTTCCAACTCCTGAGAAGGGCATCGATTCGTTCACTCGATCGGCAGGCAAATCACCCATCTGGGGCTGCATCGTATCGGCGCGCAAACGATAACACGGGAGACAACGAAAAATAACGGATCGGATTATTCTCCGCGCTGACAAAATCCAGAACTCTCGTTGGAGGAGCGCGGTCAAAGCATTACAACCGGCATGAGCATTCTTTACATGTCGGTCTGTAATCAACAGTCTAACTAACGGTCCATCCTTGGGGAGCAACAAAGGGTGGCGTGATCCGTACGGCAGGTTGGCATGTCTGAGCCTACCTCCGACACGCAGCAATCCGGTACTGTCCAAGAAGGGATTCAACCGCACCAAGG
This sequence comes from Crambus lathoniellus, assembly GCA_949710035.1. Lineage (NCBI taxonomy): Eukaryota > Metazoa > Arthropoda > Insecta > Lepidoptera > Crambidae > Crambus > Crambus lathoniellus. Next base: position 3,846,993 of record OX453317.1, read on the forward strand.
GTCCCTTCAACTTGGACTTACTTGAGCGCAGGGCTTTCAGCTCCGGTTCAAACTCTCGCTGTTGCGTCACTCGCAACCAATGCAACAGGGCGTCTTGCCGCTCTTGTGGGGCGAGGACCGGAGACAACGATTTCTCCTGAGGCTGGCGACAATTTCGCACAAAGCGCCTCATCCAAGCAGTCACGCCGAGCAACTTATCAAGAGAACTGTAGCGGTCTAACAAAAACTCCATCTGCGGAGCCGCCACCGTCTGCACGGCGTGAACACGCATGCCTAGGTCTGGGACTCTGGCCACAGCCGGGGTGGCAGGCCATGAGCGCTCAGGCCGTAACAACCATGATGGACTCCACCATAGGTGGTGGTCCACTAACTCAGGCGCCTCGCAGCCGCGGGAGGCACAATCTGCGGGGTTCAGTTCGCCCGGTACGTGGCGCCAAATCAACGGGGCCTTTGAAGCCTGAATTTGTGAGACCCGGTTGGCCACAAAAACCTCAAGGGTGTGGACTGAACTCTTCAGCCAACAAAGGACGACCTGGCTGTCAGACCACGCAAATATCGACCCCAAGTCGACACCGTTTCCCAAGGTGTCGGCAACATGATTGAGTAGCCGTACTAAGAGAGTGGCGCCGGACAACTCCAACTTCGGAATGGTTAGCCTAGTCCGAAGGGGGGCGACCTTACTCTTGGCCGTAACTAAGTGTACGGCGACAACGCCTGCTGCATCCACCGTTCGGATGTAAACGGCTGCCGCGTATCCGCTTTCGGACGCGTCACAAAAGCCGTGCAGGGAGGCTTTAAACTTTCCCGAAGGCAGCATTTGCCTCGGTATACAAACCCGATTGACGTCGGGTAGGGATGACACGAACCTCACCCACTCTCGTAGGAGGCTACCAGAGAGGGGCTCATCCCATGACAATTCCGCAGCCCAGAGCTCCTGTAGGAAGCACTTCATCGAAAACACTACAGGGCTGAGCCAACCGTTCGGATCAAAGGTACGGGCTACAGTAGACAGCACCGTGCGTTTAGTCCAGACCTTTGGGTCTGGCAGTTCCAATCTATATGTGAACAAATCCGGGACTGGTCGATACTGGACTCCCAAAACAGACAGCATGTCTGGAGTCTCCGGATTTTCAAAGAGGAGCGGCTCTTGCTGGTGGTCCTTAGGCAAATCTGCCAATAGGTCCGGTGAGTTAGACAGCCACTTCCGCAACTCATAGCCACCAGCCCTCAAGAGCGCAATCAGCTCATCACGTAAGACGAGAGCCTCATCTAAGCTCGAGGCCCCCGTGCAGATATCGTCGACAAATAAGGCCCCCCCCTCAATAAGAGCAGATGCCCGGGGATAGCGTAGCCGTTCGCGCTCTGCGAGCTCCAAAAGCGAACGGATCGCCACAAAGGGGCTCGACCGTAAACCATAAGTGTTGGTGTTCAGCTCGTAAGCCAACATCGGATCCTGGGGATCCTCACGCCAAAGGATGAGCTGGTATCGTCTATCCTCCGGGTGAATCACGGTCTGTCTGAACATCATGCGGATATCGGCCACAAAGACGACAGCGTGCCGGCGGAAGTTGGTCAAAACATCACAGACATCGTGATGCAACTTCGGCCCCGCATGCAGACACTGATTCAACGACACTCCGGTTGACGTGGGCGCTGAACCATCAAAGACCACGCGGATCTTCCCATTGGAAGTCTTCAAAACAGCGTGGTGTGGCAGGAAGTAATGTTCCACATTACGCCAGTCCAACTGCGAGATGGACATGTGCCCAAGGTCCAAATACTCCCGCATGAAGTCTATATACTTCTCCTTGAATGCGGGATCCCTGGCCATCCTACGCTCCATGGACAACAATCTCTTCTCGGCCATCGGCCGGGAGCTCCCTAAAGGAGGGCGAACCGCCAAGAAGGGCAAGCGGGTAATCAAGCGACCCGAGAGGAGGCGCCCAGTGTTGTTCTGGTAGAACAATTCGCACTCCTCCGCTAACGGATCCAACCGCTTGGCAGTGGGAGGTTCCTCCACCTCCCAAAACTTTTGGAGAACGTCGGACAAAGTAGAACCGACAATGGTCTGGCGGTCTACCGACGGGGTCTCTGGTGTCTGTGGTACCTTTCCCATCACCACATGACCCAGCGACGAGGACAAGGCGACAAGATCGGCTGTCTGCAAAACTCGCTTGCTTCCACACAGTACACGACCGAGGACATCCGCACCAATCAACAAGTGTATTGGGCCCGGTCGGTGGAAGGAAGGATCAGCCAAAGCCAGTCCAGACGTCAGCTCAATCGTGGATGGCGGCACTCGCACTTGCGGGAGTGGTCCAACCACCTTATCAAAAACTATCGCCGAAGCACCGATCTTCGGCCTTGGCGTAAAGTGGGGGGAGAAGGAGAACTCAACTCGACCAATCGGATCAGGGATCCGCGAGTCTCCCACCCCCCGTACCGCTTCGTGATGCGGCACAAGCAAAAGACCCAGCTGTCGGACAAGCCACCTGGACATTATGCACCCCTGGGCACCTGAGTCCAAAAGGGCACGCACCGTGACAACATTGCCCTTAGGTCCCCAAACATTCACGGAGGCTGTTGGCAACAGCACAAGCTCCGGAGGGGTGGTTGGGTCCGACAGGGGCGCCATTAAAAATTTTGGGGGGGTACTTGTCCCCCTCGCGCCTGAGTCGGCGCGCCAAATGTGGGACGCTCGTACCGGGCGAGCGGGTCCCAATCGGGTACATACTGGCCCCGACCAACAGCACTCCTAGGTGCAGGGTAATACCCGTGTGGGGCGTGCCTCGGTACATAGTACCCCAATCGAGGCCTCTCCATTAGGGGGGGGGAGTAGCAAATAGGGCCCGTGCCCATCGCCACCGTGGCGTACTCTTGTGGTACCCCCCTACCCCCGCCCGTGGCGGGGGCGTCTCTCCTATAGTTCCCCCTCCCCGGGGGGGACTGAACGGGGGGGCTAAGCCCCGCCGAATCTCTAGGGGACCGGTTCCGGGCTGCCGGGCCCCCGCCCGTGCGCGAGGAATTCGAACCCCGGTCGCTCCCGGCGTCCTTGCGGTCCAAACAAAGGAGGGGGTGATGCCTCCCTCCGCAAAGACGACAATCCTCTGTCTGGGGACACGCCGACTGCATGTGTCCCCCCAAACACCTATAGCACCATTGGCGCTGTTTCGCAACGGCCCTCCGTCCCTCTGGGCGGAGGCCTCTAAATTTGGCACATTCGTGCACCACGTGCCTATCTCCCCTGCAATACCTGCACCGCTCACTCGGTGCGGGGGGAGGGGACTGCTGGAAGGCAGCATAGCGATTGGTCGGGCGACGGGGCTGTTCCCTCGCCGCCACCATACGACCAACACCTGGAACCGGGGCGGGCTCCAGGTGGTCCGTCACCCTACATTCGTCCTCCAAAAAACGAAGGAGGTCCGCGAAGGGCGGGAGATACGAGGCGCTGTCGCCTCCGTACCTCTGCTCGAAACGCCCCTTCATTTCAGCGGGCAATTTGGCGAGGACTATGTGCAGCAGTATAAAGGACCACTGATCCACCGGCAGGTCCAATCGCCTTAGGGAGTTGACCGCTGACAGTAGCGGGTTCAGCAACTCCCTCCGTAACAGGTGTACCCGCGTGATTCGCGGGAGGGCCAAAATCGTGGCCACGTGGGTGTCCGCCAGTAACCGGACATTCTGGTACCTGCTAACCAGAAGCTGGCGAGCCACCTGGTAGTTGTCGTCACTGATGAGCAGGTGCTGGATCACCGCGCTGGCCTCTCCTCGCAGGGAGGAGCGCAAATAGGCCAACTTCTCACTAGGGGATAAGTCCCGTCGTGAATCCACTAGGCTGTCAAACAGGTTAATGAAGCCCATCCAGGCTGACAGATCCCCATTAAAAGTGGGAATCTCCAATGTAGGCAATCGGCCTAGCAACGCCGTCGGGGTAGGTTTGACCTCCCCGCTCAAAACCGGCTCCCCCTTCCGAACAGCCAGGGCCCTCTCAGCCGCCTCCGTGAACTGGTCAGCCAGCTCATAGGCCTGGGCTACATCCTGCTCCAGCTGTTCCGACACGGCATCATCAGCTGGGGGGTTTTCCAAATAATGCGCGCGACACTCCATGGCGTGGCGCTCCAGGTCTTGCAGCCGAGCTGCCAGCCCGCCATACCGAGCTAGCAACGCGCCTACCCGGTCGGCTCGATCTATTAATGTGACCGCACAAGCAAGCCAACGCAAAGCTCCTTGGATGCCAGCCCTGGATACGGCGGTCGGATTCGTAGGAGCCATTTATAATCCGTTTAATAAACAAAGCAAACAAAGAAATATAACAGTGGCAAACATCAACAAAAAAAACAATAGAAATAGGTCGCGTCACGATAATATAAAACACAATTAAAATTCGGACGACATACACGGACCCTACTATTTTCATAAATTATTAGCAACTTACCAATTTCAAGGGCTAACAATATAACGGTATAAACAAAACGTATAGGATTAACGGTATGGCATAACGGCACGGCCAAGTCAACCTCGCAAATCAACTACTAAACCGTTATCAACAAACGAAAACAAAACTATTTTTAATAATAATACTCGTAATTTAATACTACTAATAATTAAAACTAGTTCCACTTTTTTAACTAGGCAAGCGGACTCGGAACAAACACTAGTATGTGGTACTAATAAACAACACTTTCGAACGAAACTATTCGTCAAATAAATCCGGACACACAAAAAAAATATACACATCTAGGCGAGTACTCGTATCAAAACACTAGTATGTGACAACAATTATATAAGTGTCTATCTATTATCGGATCCACCAAGTGAGAAACATTCGCTTCGAGAATTTACTAGAACAATTTCTTAGTACTTCTCGTCTCGGATCGGATCGGATCGGGAATCGGATCGGATCGGGAATCGGATCGGAAATACCCTTTTTAACAAAAAAAAATAATTTTATTTTTACTATGAAATTTTATGTACCTAGTTAATTTTAATATGAAAATTAACTAATTATATCAACTAACTACGCTCTGCTACCAAAAATATGATCACGCACAATTGTGATGACCACATCTACTGTGTTCCACAGTTTATTGAAACGAAGGTTTCTCATGCAAAATTAAGTAAATTAAGCTAATCCTACCTTACTAGAAAATAGTGTCCGTAATCCAGGGGGGCTGAACGTTGTCTCGCCGGCGCGCGCCGGGCAAAACGATCTCCACACAACCCCCGATGGGATACTCTTACAGCTAACACTCTTATACTACACAATGCCCTAATAGGCAGCTAAAACTTTCCCGGCGCTTTTCAAAGCGAACACACACGGGTTACAAGTCCGTACCCCGACCGGAGCCCTAGTAGGTGCAAAACGAAATCTCGGTCCCAATATGGGTAGGTAACTTGCGCGGCACGTCGCTACAGAAACACACGAACTTGTCTCACGGCTGCTTACGGCCAACTGGTCTGCACGCGGCCCGAGCGCATTGCGTGTCGCCCGTGACCTTGACAATGACAACGCACCGCTCGCAGCGCGGCGCGAACAGCGGTTATATACGGACGAATGGTTCTAACTTGGTTCTGACTGAGTTTACAGCTATACTGTCTTGGCAAATATTGTTTGTTATACAATCAAGAATTGATGTTCAAACATTTGTTGATGGCCGCGAGACAAAAAAAAAAGAAGCCAATTTTAGGCATTGCCTTTTGAGTCTAAATGCGGGTGTACGAGCCAACTCGTACAATCGCCGACGCATCATTTCTTTAATGACCTAATTACTTCATATTAGCAATTTATTTTACACATTTCAGTTCGCATTTAGTTATCAAGCGCACTACGCGTACTCATCATTAGCATAATCAGTTTATACAGTCAAATATACAGTTTTATCAAGTTTATATCAGTTTTCTTATTTTATCAGTAATTATCAGCATCTTTGTTACGGTATCGCCGTACATGGTCCTTCGAGCTTTCGGGAAAGCGGGGATTTCGGGAATCACACGTTCCGCGAGTGTCAGTGAACTTTAACCGCATACGTGTCTTTGCTTCCGCTACCGAACTATTGAAACAGTGCAGTAATACAGAACATTGTTCAGTGATTTATCTATAGGATTTTAAGCAGACAATGAATCAGAACAATAAAGTGACGCTCAAATATCAAGTTTACGGTCGTGCAATATCAATTAAATAAGGAGGCGACTCAGCTATACGTAGTCGTCATCACGCAGCATCAGTAAGCAGTATCTCAAGTAAGATCAGTCCATTTTACATTAACAGCAATGTCTTCAGTCAACGATATTTTGGCAAACCTTCAGCAGCTAACTTCGGCCATCGAAAATGTGTACACCAATTTCAAAAAAGATGGGGCTAGCAGGAAGACCGCTGACTACGTTAAAAAAAGGTTGGATATACTCGATAGCTATTGGGTTGAGTACGAGTCTAATTATTCTAAACTGTCTGCGGTCGACTTGGATCCTGCAAGGAGAGACTATTTAAACAGTGAATTAGAGAAAGTGCAGGAAAGGTACGGCAACATTAGAGCTCATATTCAAAGTTATCAGGAGATGACGGAGGAGAGAGCCAAGTCACCTCTCATCAAACCTCCTTCATTCGTGCTAAATCCGAATGAATCTATTCAGAGCACCTTGCAACCAAGCAGCACCAGGACCAGCTCTCATAATGCAACGGTAGGCGCATTAGACGGTATGCTAAAGAAACAGCAAAGTAACTTTAAGGCATTTCATCGAACTGTCACGGGGATCGATCTGGACTCCGTGAACGAGAAATGGGAGTTTGAAGATCTTCTCCACACCGTCCAATCCCGCTGGGCCGCAATCGACTCTCTGCATTGGGAATTAGACAGCCAGTTCAACGAGCCCAACGAGGAGTATGGGAAACAATTTTCATCTTACGAGAGTAAGTATCAGTCTATCAAGAAAACCATTAACAAGAAAATGTGGTCAATGGTCCATAGGGAAAAATCCACGCCTCAGATGGAAATTCCCACATTTAATGGTAATTATAATACCTGGGTGTCTTTCAAAGACTTATTTAATGAAACAGTTCACAGTAACAGCTCTTTATCTAACGCACAAAAAATGCAGTATTTAAAATCGAAAGTGAAAGGCGAAACAGAAAGATAACTTTGAATTCTCTAACCGTACCATAGAGCTCCAAGAGATAGAAAAGAACCTCGAAATTATGAAAAAGGAGGAACCCTTAGTAAGCAGAATTTCTAGCCACGACGTGCATCATTACGTGGCAATTTATATTTTGTTCGCGCTCCTGGGTCTCGGCGCAGCGCTGTGGGCCGGGACGCGATGCAGCCGCAGGATACGGAAACCAGCACCGGCTCGGGCAGAGCCAGTCGTCGAATTCATCACGACGGCTGTACCTGCTCCTTCGACGAGTCATCAGTGTAGCGATCAGTGTAGTGCAGTGAGTGAATTACAAAATAAAAGTGACAAAAGTGTACGTATGTCGCTTAAGGGCAAAAGTGTTTTCGGAAAAAAGCCCAGTGCGCGAGTGTTAGTGCAGGACACGGGGTCGTCCCCAATAGTCCCAAGACCGGAATTTCGCATTCCAAATGAGTTTGTGGACACGAATTAGATTTAAACTTAAATTAAAAACAGAAATGCCTTTCACCTTGTTATCATTATCATGAAATAACTATTGGGGTCCTCATTATAAGTTAAGGAAGAATTATATCACCTTGTAACTCATGGGCTTTTGCATCCCTCGCACTAACCTCATTCTTTCTCGCCCGGGAATATGTAGGAGCCAACTCGTACAATCGCCGACGCATCATTTCTTTAATGACCTAATTACTTCATATTAGCAATTTATTTTACACATTTCAGTTCGCATTTAGTTATCAAGCGCACTACGCGTACTCATCATTAGCATAATCAGTTTATACAGTCAAATATACAGTTTTATCAAGTTTATATCTGTTCGGAAAAGATCGACGTTTCTGAACGCAGCTCTAATGTCACGTCAAATTGACATTTGGCTGTCACTTGAAGTTGACAGTGACACTTGATTGAAATTCTTGTTAGAAAAATGGCGGAATAATTTTGCTGAATTTGTTAAAAATCGCTCGCGTTGAATGTGCCTGGCATATCGAGTTTGAATAAAATCTTAAATTATCTATGTGATCCCGTTTTGTACGACCAAGGTTTTGACGCCATCCATCGGGCTGGTCGCGGAGTTTTGAAGGAAAGATAATTGTCCACCACGCGCTTTTTGTCGGGACTGTAAATCGTAATAAAAGAGGCTCCCCCGTGTGTGTGTGTGTGATGTGACTAATTGGTAAGGTCTGCAGAAGAAAGGACCCCAGGGGCGCGCGCGCTCCCTTACACCACTTCTGCCTTGGAGACGTTCGACACACAGACCCGTATGTAACCTCACCTGACTTAACATTCTCTCCGCTGTGTATCGCAGTCCAATTGTTCAGTTTACATCCCCGCTGAAACCTAGTTTTTGTCCGGAGTCTATATTAGTAATACCAGCTTCCACTGCGCTAAGCCGATTCCGCGGATTTAGCAGGGGTGTACTGAACATTTCTTGGTAGCCAAGAGCGTAGCTTGAAGGCCTGAGAGGCCCACGCCAAAACTTTGTATTAATCAGTGCCGTTTTGATGACCCAGTCTGGTCCGGACTAGATTAATTTGTACTTGTAAATGGTAATTAACTTGCATTTGAAAAGTAAAGGGCATTCCTTTGTTATTGGTTCCATGTCTTGTAATTAATTGTCATGTATTGAAGTTCCAAAGTGTAAACAGATGCCTTTCTTTGCTCATAATAATTATTATTCAGTTTTGTTAGCAAATTTGAGTTGTGAATATTGACAAGTTTGTTGCTAAAATAATAGCTAATAAAAGGTTAGCTAATAAGTTTGCACTCAATACTTAGTGAAACTTAGATGATTTAAGACATTGTTTACACATTGAAACTCATTGAAACTTGTGCTTTGAAATAATTAAAATTAATTTGTTGTATGTTGATATCCAAGTGAATTTCAATAGTCAGTGATTTTGAGTGAATTTCAATAGTCAGTGAGTTTTGTTGTTTTCTGATAACCTCCAAATATTTAAGAGTTTGTGTCATTATAAATACTTTGTTGTTGTAATATTGGAATTTTGTGGTTAGTAATAACCTCCAAATATTGGAGATTTTGTGTTATAGTGAATATTTTGAATTTGTTGTTTTTGTTGATAAATTTGTGACGTTACAATGACGGCCTCCTCTGCTAAAGCCAAAATACGTTCTGAGTTACGGTGGTTAGCTTCTGCGGTTGCGTTGTTGGATCGACCGGATAGAACGGAGGCCTTGTTGAACAGATACGTAGATCTGCCCGTACGTTTGGCTGTTGTTGATGAGCAGTATGCCTTATTTTTGGAAAGGACTGTTGAGGCCGATGTGGAAATGCGACAAGAAGTCGATTTGGATGTGGACCAGTGTTATGATTTTGCGGACAGAATTACCCAGGTGGCTCGACCTTTGCAAGTGGCAAGAGAGAATGAACCGAGCCCGTCCCCGGTCACATCTAAGAGTATGCCCCCTCTCTTTGCTAGATTGGCCCCCTTAGACTTAAGGCGCTTTGCTGGTCGTCTAGAGGACTGGGAGGGCTTTATTAATATTTTTGATAGTCTTGTACATGCCCGGGACGATTTGACCCAGGGCCAGAAGTTAGCTTATTTGTTATCCGTGTTGGAAGGGGAGGCCCTTGAATCAGTTCAACATTTGGCCCCCTCGGATGAAAACTACCCTATTGCTAGGGATTTGATTGCCCGTCGGTACCAGAACGTACGACGTCTGGCGGACAACCATGTTGCCGCCATTTTGAATTTACCCCGCGTTGCCAGCGTGATGCACTTGAGAGTGGCTTTGTTGAATCCGCTGTTGGTTGCCTACAACGCATTAAAAAACTTAAAACTCCCAGTGGAGCAGTGGTCGTTTTTGTTACTGCACATTGTCCTGGGAAAGTTGCCGGACTCTGTTAAGGTCCGTTTTGAGCAGCAGTATGGTGGGGATAGTGCGACTTATCTGCCACCCTTCTCGGACCTCTTGACGTTCCTGGAAGGAGAAAGTAGACTGGCAGATAATTCCTCTCTGGCCGGTCCTATGGGACCCGAACGACCTGTGCCACAGAGTAGATCCCCCACCGGACCCCCCCGTAGGGGGCGTATGGCCCCTCGCGCGCCCGGCCGCTATGCCGCCGTCCAGGAGACCGCCCGCTGCTTGTACTGTCGGGAACCGGGTCACAGCACGACCCGTTGTGATAAGTTCCTCGACCAGCGCGTCCAAGGCCGTCGAGCGATCGCGCGACAACGGACATGGTGCTACTCGTGCTTGGGCCTGCACATGCAGCGCGAATGTACCCAAGCGCACCCATGCCGCTTTTGTAAGGGCAACCACCATCCCCTCCTCTGCATGAACAGCCCAGAGGGCGGCGGAGCGCCGCAGCGCGTCGCTGCAGGATCACCGCGTATGGGTGGGGGTCTCGGACCCCCCGCGGTGTTTGCATCCCGCAGCAGTTCTAGTGGCCACCAGAGTGGCCCCAGACGCTCTCCGCCACGTTTGGAGCCTCAAACGGGCGGGGGTCCCAGGGACCCCCCCATGGGAAACCGATCCCCAAGGATGGGGATGAGTTATGCGGGCGTTGCCGGAGGTCGTAGAGGCCCCCCGCGACGTTTTGAGCCTCGCACGGGCGGGGGTCCCACGGACCCCCCCATGGGAAATCGGTCCCCAACTAGGGGGTTCGATTTTGCGAGCGTTGCGGGAGGTCGTAGAAGCCCCCCGCAACGTGTTGAGCCTCGCACAGCCGGGGGTCCCCGGGACCCCCCCTCTGAAAATCGGTCACCGTGCCCCCGCGACTATGGGGCGACGTACACGGTGGATGATAGGCACCGATTCTCGCCGCCGCTCGCCGAATACCCGCGTTTGGAGCGGCGCCCGCCCCGTCTTCAAGGGGCCGGGAGATATAACCCGCCTGATACCGGGCGATTTGGACGTAGGCAGTATGTGGGAGACTGGGACCCACTGGATCGCTATGAGCGACCCCCTTACCATGGGGGGACGTCTGGGGACCCCACATACTAGCAATCAACGTGTTTACGGTCGATTGTAGCCACCCCTCCAGAGACCGTTTTGTTGCCCACGGCCTCTGTGCTTGTCAGGGGATTGAATGGCGACCTTGTGGAAGTTCGCGCCTTGTTGGATTCCGGTGCTCAGGGGTGTGTTGTGTCATCTTGGTTAGTTAGGCGGTTGGGCCTCAAGGTGCACCCCCACACGGAAGGCGTGAGAGGTGTTGGCGATGTGAAAGTCCCCGGGTTGTTAGGGCATGTTGACTTCACATTTACATCACGTAATAAGTCCACGCCAGGCATTAAGACCTCGGCGATTGTGTTGGACACAGTTGTTGGCCGTCAACCTTCAGTTGACTTGGGACCGAGTATGTTGTCTTTGGTGTCTGATTCCCCACTCGCCGATCCAAATTTCTTCCGCCCAGGCCCGATTGATGCTCTCCTTGGAGCCGATGTCCTGGGGCGAGTTTTGTTGACGGGGAAGCGAGTTTTGCAGCCAGATGGCTTGGTAGCTCTGCAGACGACACTCGGTACAGTTGTGATGGGCCCTGCTCGCCGCGTTTTGGATTCCCTTGATGAGGATCGCGGTCTTGTTTTTAATGTGTCTCTCTCCGAAGTGGTGCAGAAGTTTTGGGAGGTTGAGGAACCTCCACCAGCCCCGCGGGTAGACCCAGTAGCGGATGAATGCGAGTTGTATTACCAGAATAACACTGGTCGCCTCCGCTCTGGTCGTTTGATCACCCGTCTCCCCTTTCGTGCCGGCCGACCTCCTCTGGGCGAATCCCGACCGCTAGCGGAACGTAGGCTAGTGGCGATGGAGCGTCGCATGAGCAAGGATCCGGTCTTCCGCCAGAAGTATGTTGAATTCATGCGGGAGTATGAGGAGTTAGGGCACATGTCCGTGAGCGATTTGGATTGGCGCTCCGTTGAGCACTTCTTTTTGCCGCACCACGCCGTTTTGAAATCCGGAAAGATTCGGGTGGTCTTTGACGGTTCGGCTCCCACCTCTACTGGAGCGTCCTTGAACCAGTGTCTGCATGTAGGTCCCAAGCTGCACACGGAGATCTCAGACATTTTGACCAACTTCCGGCGGCACCAAATTGTATTTATGACTGACATCCGGATGATGTTCAGACAAACGGTCATCCATCCAGAGGATAGGAGGTACCAATTGATTTTGTGGAGAGAGAGTCCTAGGGACCCCTTGTTGATTTATGAATTGAATACGAATACGTACGGTTTGGCTTCGAGCCCGTTTGTTGCGATTCGTTCTTTGTTGGAGTTGGCCGAGAAGGAGCGCTTGAGATACCCTCGCGCCTCCGCCATTTTGGCCAGTGACGTCTATGTGGATGACATTTGCACGGGCGCCTCATCTGTCTCAGAGGCGATTGTCCTGCGAGACGAACTCACCGCCCTTTTGAAGTCGGGAGGTTACGAGTTGAGGAAATGGATATCCAACTCGCCTGATGTACTGGTAGGTTTGCCCGAAGAGCACCAGCAGGACCCCCACCTATTCGAAAATGTTGATAATCCCCATGTGGTGACCGTCCTTGGCGTACAGTACAAACCGGTCTCTGACACTTTCACGTATTGTGTGGATTTACGACCACCGAAAGTCTGGACCAAGCGTTTAGTATTGTCTACTGTCGCACGTACCTTTGACCCCAATGGGTGGATTTGCCCCGTGCTGTTTATGGCCAAGTGTTTCTTGCAACGGTTATGGGCTTCGGGTGTGTCGTGGGATGAACCCCTCTCGGACGAGTTACTCCGAGATTGGTCGAGCTTCGTTTCATCCCTCCCCGAGATTAATGAAGTGCATTTGCCGAGGCTATTCCTCCCTTCTGAAAATTGTAAAGTTACTCTTCACGGCTTTTCCGATGCCTCCGAACGTGGATTTGCTGCGGCCGTGTACCTCCGCACCGTTACTGTTGACGGAGTTGTTGCTGTGCATCTGGTGATAGCGAAAAGCAAAGTCGCTCCCCTTCGGACTCGTCATACGATCCCGAGGTTGGAATTGTGTGGAGCTGCCCTCCTAATGCGTTTGTTGAACCACGTATGGCTCACATTAGGTCGATCTATTAAGATACAAGAGGTTTATGCTTGGACGGACAGTCAGGTCGTCCTTTGTTGGTTGAAGGCTCCGGCGCACACCTTGGACGTGTTTGTGGCCAATCGAGTGTCGCAGATTTGTAATTCCGACATCGAGTTGATTTGGAGACACGTGCCGGGAACCATGAATCCCGCGGATTGTGCGTCTCGGGGTTGTGTAGCCCCAACCCTAATTAACCACCCCCTCTGGTGGGTCCCACAGTGGTTGATGCGGCCTGAGTCGGAGTGGCCGCCCTCTCCAGCGTTGTCGAACGTAGCCGTTCCTGATATGCGGGCATGCGTCCTGGAGACTAACCCCGCCGGGGAAAAGGATTTGTTGTTGGATCGGTACAGCTCCTTACAGAAGCTGCTTGGTGTTACCGCTTGGATCAGACGTTTTGTGTACAATTGCAGAAACCCACGCGCGAGGCGTGATTCGTCGGTTCTCACTCCGGACGAGCGTAGGGACGCGCTCTTGTTTTGGGTCCGGAGAGTACAAGCTGATAGTTTTGAGTCCGAGATTGAAATTTTGCGTTTAGGCCGTCGCAAGTTGAAGGGCGCGGTATCGCGATTAAATCCCTTCCTGGACGAGAGTGGGCTTTTGCGAGTCGGCGGAAGACTTCGAAATGCGAACCTGCCGTATGGAGCTCGTCACCCCCTTTTGTTACCTAAAGCCGGACATTTGACTCAACTGATAATAACAGATCGCCATGTGAATGCACAACATGCTGGCTGTAATGCTTTGTTGGCCATTTTGTAGCGTGAATTTTGGATTTTGTCTGCTCGTCGAGCCATTCGCACTGTGGTTTTCCGTTGCCTGCCTTGTTATCGATTGAAGGCCGCGACCATGCAGCCCCAGATGGGTGATTTGCCTGCTGATCGCGTCACGGAATGTAGAGCTTTTGCCGGAGTCGCCACCGACTTCGCCGGTCCCTTTACTGTAAAGGCTTCGAGACTGCGTAATGCTAAAACCTATAAGGCGTACTTGTGCGTGTTTGTGTGTTTGTCCACCAAGGCTGTCCATTTGGAAATTGTCTCGGAATTGTCTACCGAAGCCTTTGTCGCCGCCTTGAGCAGATTTGTTTCCCGTAGAGGACTGCCGACATTGATACGTTCCGATTGTGGTACTAATTATAAGGGAACGTGTAATTATCTTAAGGAAGTAGTTAAGTTTTTTGTTGATAATAAAATAGACATTGGAACCACCCTCTCCCGGCGTGGGATAATCTGGAAGTTTAGCCCTCCAGCTTGTCCGACCTGGGGAGGAATTTTTGAAGCTTGTGTAAAGGCTGCCAAGACACACTTGCGTCGCGTGATTAGAGAAACTATTCTCACGTTTGAGGAACTTGATACGGTATTTTGTAAAATTGAGGCCGTCCTCAACTCGCGACCCTTGTGCCCGTTGTCTTCGGACCCGAATGACCTGGAAGCGTTGACCCCAGGTCATTTCTTGATCGGACAGCCCCTTTTGGCGTTGCCTGAATATCCGATTCAGGATGTAGGATCCCATCGTTTGTCGCGATACCAACTGTTGAGACAGATGTCCCAAAACTTCTGGGCACGTTGGTCGATGGAGTATTTGCATATCCTACAACAGCGCGTGAAGTGGACAGATAAAACCACCCCACCCCAGACTGGCGACCTCGTGTTGATTAAGGATGCTAACCTACCGCCCCTGTGTTGGCGAAGGGGGCGCATTGTTAAACTCTACCCCGGAACTGACGGAGTTCCTCGTTTTGCTGAGGTTTTGGTTCGAGATTCGGTTTTGAAGAGAGCAGTTAGTGGGCTCTCCCGATTACCCGTAGATTGACGTACCGTTCTTAACGGTCCGGGGCGGGGGGATGTTCGGAAAAGATCGACGTTTCTGAACGCAGCTCTAATGTCACGTCAAATTGACATTTGGCTGTCACTTGAAGTTGACAGTGACACTTGATTGAAATTCTTGTTAGAAAAATGGCGGAATAATTTTGCTGAATTTGTTAAAAATCGCTCGCGTTGAATGTGCCTGGCATATCGAGTTTGAATAAAATCTTAAATTATCTATGTGATCCCGTTTTGTACGACCAAGGTTTTGACGCCATCCATCGGGCTGGTCGCGGAGTTTTGAAGGAAAGATAATTGTCCACCACGCGCTTTTTGTCGGGACTGTAAATCGTAATAAAAGAGGCTCCCCCGTGTGTGTGTGTGTGATGTGACTAATTGGTAAGGTCTGCAGAAGAAAGGACCCCAGGGGCGCGCGCGCTCCCTTACACCACTTCTGCCTTGGAGACGTTCGACACACAGACCCGTATGTAACCTCACCTGACTTAACATTCTCTCCGCTGTGTATCGCAGTCCAATTGTTCAGTTTACATCCCCGCTGAAACCTAGTTTTTGTCCGGAGTCTATATTAGTAATACCAGCTTCCACTGCGCTAAGCCGATTCCGCGGATTTAGCAGGGGTGTACTGAACAATATCAGTTTTCTTATTTTATCAGTAATTATCAGCATCTTTGTTACGGTATCGCCGTACAGCGGGAAAAAAGTGTCATAATACTACTACTACTACCTGGTCGGGGCGCGGCGTGCAGTCGGCGGGGGCGAGGGCCGGCTGCGGGCCCCGCGGGGCGCGGTTCAGGTCCTCATGCAGCGCGTCCAGTAACCACGCGAGCAGTTCTTGCGCGTCGTGTTGGCCGCCGCCGGCGAGCGCGCGCGCGTGACGGGACACGCACCAACGCACGCGCAAAGGGGCTACTGAACGAGCGCTGCACGACCAAACCTACCAGGAAACCATGATAATGTTGGTTAAAATCCGCAGGCTTATCACGTAACTTGCAAAAGCCAAGCGATAGCAAAAATCGCGCAATTATTGCTCCAAAATCGCTAATCGAGTTGAATCTACATACAAATACAAACCTCCATAGTACGAATTTGCGATTTTAGAGCAATAATTGCGAGATTTTTGCTATCGCTTGGCTTTTGCAAGTTACGTGATAAGCCTGCCGGTCGATAACGCACTGTTGAACATTGCGACATAACTTAGCGGCGATTAAAAGAGGTATTTGAAAGGTAAATAATACTACAGCGACAACAGAGAAATATCAGCAGGCCTACTCTAATTCAACGAAAGACGAAACTTCGTTATACTCATATTAATTTATTCCACAATAATTTGCACACATACAACATGAAAAATGTTCTAAAGTTTCAATTTTACCTCTTCGAGGTGTCCCAGTCCCTTTCACTCTTCGGGCATGACAGAATCGAGTGAAAGTGGCAAGGCTAACGAAGTTTTGTTTTTGGTTGACTAAGAGTAGGTCTGCAGGTTTTTTTAGTATTCGAATCGGTGCTATAATTTACATAAACTAATTTGAACTTTATGTATAAAATGAAACCAGTGAAACAGGCATTTAGTGTAAATTCCTAGCAATGATACACAGCTTGAAGTGCACAAATTGTATTATTAGACAAGACAATATTGCTGAATTTTCGATAGAAACAAAGAAACACATCAATATAATTGGTAATGGTAAATACCTCCTTGCAGAGTTCACCGAAGCGCAATGCTAGCGCGCCTCGCGTACCCAGCGGATTAGTGGTGTTGACTTCGTATAAATGCATGCCCGAGTTGAAATACTGCGTGAGAGGACCCGTGTTCCACACCTGGGGAAGCAATCTTGGTAAGAGAATATCTTGTGTTGTGAGACGTCCATACGCACTGTACATCTTTGGTCTTTTTAATTATATTTCGTCTATATTACCGCAAATACAACTCATATGTTTTATAACACACAAAGCGTTCATTCTCAGACACTCACACATGTACACATGCACCTACTCATAAAGTTCATTCTAAACCACACACTTTATTTTCAGTTCATATACATCATGGCACATACTTGTTCTCGACCTAACAGCGCAGTCGCTGTGCCCGCGTCCTATAGCCTATTTAAGGACTTCCAATTGGCCAGGACTATCCTATGTTATGCAGATATTGCTTACCGACTGCAGCGCTGCGTTCATGAAGCACGTGTTGCCGAGATTGTGCAGTCCAGTCGCGCCCGGCATGTGTGGCGCCACTAGCGTCTCCCGCCGTTCTGTAGCACGGGAACCGCTGGAAATACATACTTATCATACATAAGTTCAAGTAATTTGTTTAAACGGGCTGGATCAAACAGTTTGATCGAATTGGGATGAATGTCTGTGAAGAAATTTGATCAAATTTCTCCACAGATCCAGCCTGTTTGATGAAATTACTTGAACGTGTATGAACGTACATGTTGCAGAACGTAACTGTAAGTTACGGTGCAAGTCTAATTACGGCTATACTACATATTATTATTTTATTTGTTACAATTTCCTTAAAAGCAAACAGACATCGCCATCCAAAACGCTTATAAGTTAAAAAAGAATTAATAATATTAATCCTATGTTAATATATTAAGCGCTGGCAATACTGACAACTAAAGGTAACGCACACACACAAGTAAAAGGTTAGTAGGCGCATTTTGAACTGAATTAAGCGTGAATTGAAAAAAAGCTAGTTACCATGACAAAGCGAAGAAATTCAAAATCGTACAAAGATAGAATGTATGGAGGGTCAGCTGTTTTGAGCAAAGGGCAAACCACGCACACCTCGCTCGCTAGAAACTGTTAACGTATTTCTTGTGTTCTGTTTTGATATTATTTATTTTATTACAAGTATACCAAATATTTTTTTATAAAGGTTTCATCATGTCAGCCGAACGACGTCCACTGCTGGGCATAGGCCTCCCCCAAGGATCTCCACAAATATAATTATAAAGGTTTACAGCAGTATTATTCCTTTGTAAAATTCAAAGAAAATTCTATGCTTTATTTAAATTGTTCTTAGTATTATTCATGTTTACCTGAGCGCCCCGATTTCTTCGGGCCACGTGAGATCAGGATTGCGCCGCTCCAGCAGAAGCCGCGGGCGATCGCCTAGTCTCAATTCTTGTAGGGTTGGCCGCTCATCGTCCAATAGCACTGTGTTCCCACCCAATGCCCATAAACGCACGTCTTCACGGGCCAGCCCTAACGCGGCGCAGAGGAACTCTGTCACCTGTATCAAATAAATAAAATAAAATACATAAATATTGCACACCATTACGTCATACATGAAATAATAATGGAGCGACGATAGTAGCCCTGCCCTGCCAGAAAAGCAGCGTTGTTGTAGGGTGATCATTTTTCATCCAGCAACAACATAATATGCTGAGGCAGGGTCCTGATTGGCCCATCACAAACATAATTGTTTTTATTTCTATTTACTTAATCGTTATTTTTTGCTTTTGTGTTTTATTGTACTTTTGTATTGTAGTGTGAACTTGTGATGTGATGTGCCAATAAATGTTTTTCATTTTCGTTTCATTTAGTAGCGTATCCGTAGCTACTCGAGAAACGTCAAGATTTCGCCAAGTGAGGTAGGGTTAGGTAAGTTGTAATAGAATTTGGCAAGTTTTGATTGGCGACGCTGCCGCTGGCATCCTAATAAGAAACTGCTCTTAAGCAGTCTACACAACAAGTCCGCCGACACAGCCCGGCGGTTTCATGTCGTATTTCAAAGAAGTATGTCGCATCTCATTTGTCTGCTAACACTCGACCTGTCACTAACTACTAAAGAAGTTGCTGATTTCGTGCCACCCACAAAGCTGACCGAGATGTGTACTCGCCGATCCACCATTTTTTGTCGACGGGTTTGGCGTGTATACTTCATTATAGGACGAGCGAGGTTGGTCCTTCGAGCCGGTGACGCACCTGTTTGACGGTGGCGAGGCGGGACAGGGCGGCGGTGTATGCGAGGTGTCGCTCGGGCGCGCCGCCGTAGCCGCCCGCCCCATTATAGGACGTGAGAGGTTGGTCCTTCGAGCCGGTGACGCACCTGTTTGACGGTGGCGAGGCGGGACAGGGCGGCGGTGTATGCGAGGTGTCGCTCGGGCGCGCCGCCGTAGCCGCCCGCCCCATTATAGGACGTGAGAGGTTGGTCCTTCGAGCCGGTGACGCACCTGTTTGACGGTGGCGAGGCGGGACAGGGCGGCGGTGTATGCGAGGTGTCGCTCGGGCGCGCCGCCGTAGCCGCCCGCCCCATTATAGGACGTGAGAGGTTGGTCCTTCGAGCCGGTGACGCACCTGTTTGACGGTGGCGAGGCGGGACAGGGCGGCGGTGTATGCGAGGTGTCGCTCGGGCGCGCCGCCGTAGCCGCCCGCCCCATTATAGGACGTGAGAGGTTGGTCCTTCGAGCCGGTGACGCACCTGTTTGACGGTGGCGAGGCGGGACAGGGCGGCGGTGTATGCGAGGTGTCGCTCGGGCGCGCCGCCGTAGCCGCCCGCCCCATTATAGGACGTGAGAGGTTGGTCCTTCGAGCCGGTGACGCACCTGTTTGACGGTGGCGAGGCGGGACAGGGCGGCGGTGTATGCGAGGTGTCGCTCGGGCGCGCCGCCGTAGCCGCCCGCCCCATTATAGGACGTGAGAGGTTGGTCCTTCGAGCCGGTGACGCACCTGTTTGACGGTGGCGAGGCGGGACAGGGCGGCGGTGTATGCGAGGTGTCGCTCGGGCGCGCCGCCGTAGCCGCCCGCCCCATTATAGGACGTGAGAGGTTGGTCCTTCGAGCCGGTGACGCACCTGTTTGACGGTGGCGAGGCGGGACAGGGCGGCGGTGTATGCGAGGTGTCGCTCGGGCGCGCCGCCGTAGCCGCCCGCCCCATTATAGGACGTGAGAGGTTGGTCCTTCGAGCCGGTGACGCACCTGTTTGACGGTGGCGAGGCGGGACAGGGCGGCGGTGTATGCGAGGTGTCGCTCGGGCGCGCCGCCGTAGCCGCCCGCCCCATTATAGGACGTGAGAGGTTGGTCCTTCGAGCCGGTGACGCACCTGTTTGACGGTGGCGAGGCGGGACAGGGCGGCGGTGTATGCGAGGTGTCGCTCGGGCGCGCCGCCGTAGCCGCCCGCCCCATTATAGGACGTGAGAGGTTGGTCCTTCGAGCCGGTGACGCACCTGTTTGACGGTGGCGAGGCGGGACAGGGCGGCGGTGTATGCGAGGTGTCGCTCGGGCGCGCCGCCGTAGCCGCCCGCCCCATTATAGGACGTGAGAGGTTGGTCCTTCGAGCCGGTGACGCACCTGTTTGACGGTGGCGAGGCGGGACAGGGCGGCGGTGTATGCGAGGTGTCGCTCGGGCGCGCCGCCGTAGCCGCCCGCCCCATTATAGGACGTGAGAGGTTGGTCCTTCGAGCCGGTGACGCACCTGTTTGACGGTGGCGAGGCGGGACAGGGCGGCGGTGTATGCGAGGTGTCGCTCGGGCGCGCCGCCGTAGCCGCCCGCCCCATTATAGGACGTGAGAGGTTGGTCCTTCGAGCCGGTGACGCACCTGTTTGACGGTGGCGAGGCGGGACAGGGCGGCGGTGTATGCGAGGTGTCGCTCGGGCGCGCCGCCGTAGCCGCCCGCCGTAACGCCGCCCGCGCCCACGCCCACAGTCAACGCGCCCGCCCCCACACCCATGGTTATACCTGCTGCAAAACCATACAGTCACAGCCTTCTCTATCGTCTTCTACAAGCCATGCGCATAAAGTTGGCAACGTCGCACATCTAGTTTTAAGTGAACCTATTTGAGAACGTTTGACAGGTAAACAGCGAGTAAACCTAGAGTACTGAATCCTATGGAGATGGCATATTGTTCTAAGTATATGAACTATCCGATAAACAAATATGAGCTAAATCGACATTGTGCTCATAAACAGCCATCTTGTTCTATCTTACCTCCAATACTCCATGAAAAAAGAGACGGAAATATATTTATTTGACCTATTTTTGGCAACATTAAAACGTGACATCATAGTAATGCATGATTGAGGCCGGTGACCGGTCGCCATTTTTGTTTCTCGGTATATGTAGGCATGCCTCACTTTTTCGTAAGTATGCCATCTCCATAGGATTTAGTACTCAGAGGAGTAAACCGGTTCACAGCAATGTTGCCATTCCGCTTCATAGCATGGCTTGTAGAAGACGATAGAGAAGGCTGTGATACAGTTAATTCACCGTACAGAGTACTACAGAGTTCAATAATCCTGTCGATGTACAGTCAGGAGGGTGTCATTTCACAGTTTAGGTACGTTTAGCAGGCGTATGGCAGTAGGATGCCGCTCGGCTCGTACGCTCCACGTTGCGCATAAAACGATCGATCATTTCTGTGATTTTTGTGCACCGAACAATGACTACTCAACGTTCTAAGATTATTTTGTGTTTACGGTTGCCTAAATAAAAGAAAGAACAAAAGAAACAACAAAACCGAACTCGCAAGTCGTTCGCAACCTTAACCAGCAAGTGAGCTGTTTGAGACTTTCATAGAAATAGAAGCTAACGCGCGTAGCTGTTGGATACAGTTTTGCTTGCATGCGCGATCTTTAGGTTATTACAATAGTAGGCAAGCGATGACAAAGCGACCGGAATTAGAGTTTATTTTCATGCAGAAAGATATATTTTATTTGAATGAGTTTGCAGAGTGCGTCTTCTGTACTTTATTACTATTATATATTCTGTGTGACGAGCACTAATATGTGAACAACATAAAACTTTGTCACATTGAAACGTTGTCATAAAAGTCATTCAATATTGAACGGCCGCACCATGTTTGCCTAAAACGCCGTCAGACTCGCAGCGATCCTAGGAGCATTGACAAATCGTATCGTACTTCTTCCTTTGTCACTTCGCTAGCTATTTTTCTCGTGATTCGGAGCTGTAGCTGCAGCCTGTATCGGAATAGCACCTTTAGTTTACATATAATTGCTCGTGACCGACAATCAGGGTACTCCCCGGTAGACCACTTTTCAGCGATATTCGCCTGCACATACATACACTGGTACTCTGTACATTCAGGGTACTCCCCGGTAGATCACTTTTCAGCGATATTCGCTTGCACATAGACTGGTACTGGTTATCAGGTTGGTTTTACAACTGAGAAAGCCGTACAGGCCACCCGCGCACGGGAGATATCAGTAGTCGTTCGGCGGGCGTCAGAATAATTTAGGTATTTTTGTTACTGAGAGAAAGAGTATATTTTTTATCTACAACGGGGTAATACTTAGCCTTCATCACACCTGATAAAAATTCTAAAGGAGTAAATTCTAAAAACGTAACAAAATTTAAACACTAACTATATCTTAACTTTAATTTAACATCAATCATACTTACTTTGGGTGCTGGGTACGTGCCTTAAGATCTTCAGTTCCAGGGGATATAGTTCCAGCTCAACATCCGAGTTTGGCGGTCGTATCACCTGCAAAATCAATTTATGTTAATATTTTTGTATGTTTTGGTCATTGTGTGTGTGTTTTTTTGTCAAGAAGAAAATTTTGAAAGTCAAATCTTATTTCTTGCAGCCGAACCATTTATCTAAGCCCATGGAAATTTCATCAAGAAACTGGTTGATCACGGAAAAATAGATACTAAAATACTTTTTATTTGTAAATCCATACCAAGACAAGTAGACATGTTCATGCACCCAAATATTTGTCTTGTCCGGGAATCTAACTCGAGACCTTTGGCGCTGAAGGCAGGTATCCGTACCCCTGCGCCAAATCGGTCGCCGTTGTTTAAGTTACGTATTATTTCTTTCTTTATTTTTTAACTAGCGGCCGCCCGCGGTTTCACCCGCGTGGTTCCCGTTCCAGTGGGAATATCGGGATAAAAAGTACATATAAACCTTCCTCTTGAATCACTCTATCTATTAAAAAAACGCATCAAAATCCGTTGCGTAGTTTCAAAGATTTAAGCATACAAAGGGACATAGGGACAGAGAAAGAGACTTTGTTTTATATTATGTAGTGATGATGTACGCCTAAAAATATCTACATATTCATTTCATATTAATATTACACTGTACAATTTGGAGGTATATGTACAGTCAGCGTCAAATTGATATAAGCGTCTAGAGTAGTCAAAAAGATCTGAAAAACATAAACGCAATTTGATCTAAGCAGTTCGAATCATCATAATTATTGTTGTTAGCACGCAAGGTGTTCAAAATATCTAGGCACTCATTGTTTCATATTTATATTAGTAGTCAGAGTGTTCAAAATTATCTAAGCCAACAAAGCTCTCAAAATATCTATGCATAATGTACAACACCATATTGCACAGATAACTTTGAGAGCTTTGTTTGCTTAGATCATTTTGAACACTGACTGCTTATATAAATATGAAACATTGAGTGCCTTGATATTTTGAACACCTTACGTGCTTACAACAATATGATGATTCGGACTGCTTACATCAAATTGCGTTTATTTTTTTCAGATCCTTTTGAATAGTCTAGACGCTTAGATCTATTTGACGCTGACTGTACCTTCATTACAGGTATACACAATTTTGACAAAAATATAACTCACTCACAAGACAAAAATTTACTTCCAACTAAACAATCAAATCATAAGCTATCCAAAAGCAACATTTTCTAAATTTAACTAAAACATGTACTTAATTACCCAAACTTTATTTAATTAAATTTTATTTTAATAAGCAGTGTTATGTTGTGAATAAGTTGGTGGGCTCACCTGTCTGGGCAGCGGCTCGGGCCCGCCGTACCAGAGCGCTAGTACCCGCCAGAACGCGTCGGGCACTAGCTCGAAATCTCTATGGTGGGCTAGTGTGGATAGTAACTTTTTGCTTGTAGTTGTTTAAAGTAACTTACTATGGTGTGTTTAAGTTAGTGGGCTCATCTGTCTGGGCAGCGGCTCGGGCCCGCCGTACCAGACGCGTCGGGCACAAGCTTGAAATCTCTAAGTTGTGCTAGTGTGGATAGTAACTTTGCTTGTTGTTGTTTAAAGTAACTTATTGTGCAGTGTTTAAGTTGGTGGGCTCACCTGTCTGGGCAGCGGCTCGGGCCCGCCGTACCAGAGCGCTAGTGCCCGCCATAACGCGTCGGGCACTAGCTCAAAATCTCTATGTTGGGCTAGTGTGGATAGTAACTTTGCTTGTTGTTGTTTAAAGTAACTTACTATGGTGTGTTTAAGTTAGTGGGCTCACCTGTCTGGGCAGCGGCTCGGGCACGCCGTACCAGAGGGCCTACTCTGAAACGCAAAACCCGAAACTTCGGTATACCCGTCCCTCTCACTCTCTAGTCGGGACAGAATCGAGCGAAAGGGGCGGGGCTAACCGAAGTTTCGGATTAGCGTTTCAGAGTACGGTCCCAGACGCGTTGGGCACAAGCTTGAAATCTCTAAGTTGTGCTAGTGTGGATAGTAACTTTGCTTGTTGTTGTTTAAAGTAACTTATTGTGCAGTGTTTAAGTTGGTGGGCTCACCTGTCTGGGCAGCGGCTCGGGCCCGCCGTACCAGAGCGCTAGTGCCCGCCATAACGCGTCGGGCACTAGCTCAAAATCTCTGTGCTGAGCTAACGTGACGTCACGCCGCAAGTGACCGCCTTCGCCCGTCAAAGTCCGCACCTAAAATTCGTGCCTTTATTGAGTATGCAAAGTCACTGAAAACCTCAGAATCTTAGCTTCTTACATAGATAATCACGTTATGACAATGACACTGCATAACAGACTTCATTCGTTGGTTTAAATGAAGGGCAATTTTGATACGTCAAATTGAATTACAGTCCCTCAACCATATCTAACTCGGTGGTCGAGTCACCAGTAGCAATACAAAATTACCGAAAAAGCTGCTGTTAGCAGTAAGAAAAGTTATTTAGTTCCAAATAATATGACCACCGGGTCTGATAAGTTAGTTGGACTATACCTAATTTAAATGACAAAATTAAAAGAAGCCAATTATAATAATATCCGACATCTCTTTATATCCAACCTAATTTTATTTAATTTGTTTTTATTATAAAGTACAATCCGCGTCACGAAAGATGAGACCTGGATGGATGGAGGAGACCTATAGTCGGATTTTTAATTAGACGAAGTAATCTGACAGTTGCTAATGTCACTTAGTGAAATAATGCTGCCATGTTCAATGTAATAGTGATGTGTTCTATATTCGTTCATTCACAGGAATGAATGATGATGAATGAATACTTTGATATAATTTGTCGATATCTTCGGTGTTATATATTTATAATCATATTTTTATAGATGAAACTCGGTTTGTGGCACTATTTTGACTAGAAAACTGCAACGCAATGTTAACAATATTAGAAAATCCAAGATGGAGGCCAACCTTTTTGTTTGTGGGTCGATTTTGATGAAATATGGTTTTTGGCATTATTTTGACCAGAAAACTGCAACGCAATGTTAACAATATTAAAAAATCCAAGATGGCGGCCAACTTTATTTGTTTGTGAGGTGATTTTGATGAAACTTGGTTTTTGGTATTATATTGGAAAGAAAACAGCAACGCAATGTTAAAAATATTAACAAATCTAAGATGGTGGCCAACTTTTTTGTTTGTGGGTCGGTTTTGATGTAACGCAATGTTAAAAATGATAAATGGTCAAAATGGTTGCTAACTTAATTTTTTTAGGGTTACGTACGCAAAGGGTTAAAACGGAACCCCATTACTAAGACTCCGCTGTCCCTCTGTCTGTCCATCTGTCTGGCTGGCTGTTACCAGGCTGTATCTTATGAACCGTGATAGATACAGTTGTAAATTTCACAGATGATGTATTTCTTTTGCCGCTTTAACAACAAATATTAAAAACAAAACAAAATAAAATATAAATTTTCAAAGAAATCAAATTTGTTGTATAGGGACAACAAACGTTATTTTTTTGCCGTTTTGGCAAGTTGACCGATACCGACACCTGTATAGGTATTTACGTAAGTAGGGAAAGTTACAATTTAAGACCCCGGTATTGTAAAATTAAATAAAATAATTAATTCGGGGTGGCATATTAGGGGTAAGAAGTATAAAAATATAATATTCTACAAGCTTTTATGTATTTTCACCTGTCCCTGTGTCTGTCTGTCATGAAGTCATGCAAGGTTGACCTATTTCCTGCTTGACGTTTGAATGGGCTGAAATTTTGTATGTTGGCAGGCTTGGCTCCAGACGAAATAACTGTTGAACGGTCAATAGTACACCCACAAAATTTAGTTCAATGACAACCGATTTGACGCAGGGGTAGGATACCTGCCTTCTGCGCCAGAGGTCTCGGGTTCGATCCCCGAGCAAGACAAATATTTGTGTGCATGAACGTCTATTTGTCTTGGTCTGAATGTTTTCTATGTATATTAAGTATGTATTTACAAACAACAAGTATTTAATTATATGTATATTTATCCGTTATCAAGCTTTCCATGACACAGTTTTTTAATGAAATTTAAATGGGCTTAGATAATTGGTATGATTGTAAGAAATTATTTATAATTATTTATTTATTTATAATGATGTAAGCTAATCCCAAATTACACCACGATCTGGCTGCTGCACCCAGGGTTGGCTCCAGGCGAGAAAACTCCTTAATTTTTTTAATATTTTTAACATTGCGTGGCCGTTTTCTTTCCAAAATAGTACCAAAAACCTAGTTTCATTAAAATCGACCCACAAACAAAATGTGCCTAAATGGCACAACTAGGATTCGAACCCGGGACACGATATCGGTAGCCCGGTGTTCTAACCACTCCATAGGCTACCGAAAGAACTATACGTGATATTTATATAAATAAATATAATATTTTTGTTTCATTCATTCACTTTGCCGCGTCACTATTTATTTTTCGTCAAAACCTGACAACCCAGTAAACGTCAGATTACTTCGTCTAATAAAAAATCCGACTTTATAAGAAATCGCAACTGCGCAAGTCGAACCCCGTGATCCGAGAAGTCTCATCTTTCGTGAATCTGTGTGTACACTGAAACGTGGTCTTGAAACCCGAGGAGTATACCTTCAGTGGATTATGAGCGCGCAGCCGTTTATTATCAATAGGACCCGGATGCGTAGGCGGCCGGTGTGCAGCTGCACTGCTCACGCCGCTGCTACTAGCACTGCCCAGCGATGCAGTTTCAGCTCGCCATAGAAGCGACCCCATCGATTCTGCAAACATTTCTTAATGTTAATTGTTTAGCCACCTCGTCCCGCGTCACGGAAAATGAGACTTGACGGATCACGTGGTTCAACTTGCGCAGTAGCGATTTCATATAGGTAAACAATAAGAAATCGTCTACTGCGCAAGTCAAATCAGTGGTGTCCCAGGTCTCATCTTTCGTGACGCGTATTGTACTTGAAAATTTGAAAATAAAGTATTTTAGAAAAAATCGGCCCGTCTCGCAACCAGCTCCGATGAGACTCTCCGACGGGATTTTTCTAAAATAGGTAAGTTACATTTTCAATTTTTCAATGATAAAAATTGCATGCAATATGATGCTAGTTTTTTTTCCAGTCTACTGCTAATAACGACGCAATTAAAACCATTTAAAATAAAACCTTACTTATTTAAGACGAAATACCAAATCGTTATTCTGATGTAACACAATTAGTCCACTCTTTTTTTTGTCCCCGGGTTAAATATTTTCGCATACCCCCCGCCCGGTGAGGCGAGGGGTTTATGTGAGGCTTGGACCCTCTATGGAATGAAAGGCGAATCACGAATGAGATATATTGTGCGAATGTGGAAGGACCGGTTGCGCAAGGGCGTCCCAGAAAAACCTACACGGACCAAGTAGGAGGTTTAATAAAAAAGACTGGTGTGCACAGTGACAAAAATCGCCGGGCATGTATGAAAAGATGGATGTGAATGAAGCGAAAGAAGTGTACAAGGATTGTAGCAGGTGGCGATCCATAGTCTCTGCCTACCCCCGTGGGAAATAAGCGTGAGTATATGTATGTATGTATTTATTAGACTCTCTTAAGTCCCCGGGGTGCCTCCTCAGCACATGGGGCGGATGTTACAGGTCCAGCCGGCCTAGCAGGTGCGGCTCTTATCGACTATTGACGCGTGATAAAGAGTTTATGTCTTGCTTACACCTTAGGCTTTAGACAGACGGACTGCAATTCAACTGCAATACGACTGCCAAATTGCAGTTCCGATGCAGTTTGAGTGCAGTTGGCACGGCTGCATCGAAACTGCGCTAGAACTGCACGGCAGCTGCAAGTGGACTGCTCACCGACTGCGCAATTCATCGCAGTTCCAGCGCAGTCGGCTTGCAGTTTCATTGCAGTCGTGCCAACTGCACTCAAACTGCATCGGAACTGCAATTTGGCAGTCGGATTGCAGTTGAATTGCAGTCCGTCTGTCTAGAGCCTTAGTGGGGTAAGCAAGACAGTATGACGTGCTATTTCATATCGCGTGATATAATGATGGTCATGCTCTTAGGGCTGGGCTCTTATAGTGACTATCAGTCACCGCGTCTCCATCCCGTGCCTGCGTTCCCTTGACTCTCTCTCCTCGTCTTCTCCGGTGTAGCGTGCCGGGGGCACCTGGCACGCCATTCCACAAAGGGGGACCTGGGAGGCTACCGCATAAAAAATATGGATATGGACATGGGCTTTAACTGTCATTTAATTTCCATAACTTGATAGATTTTTGCTGCTTTTCTCTGTTGAACGTTGCTAGCTAGCAATCGTTATACCCGACGTCCTAAACAGGGAACTGATAGCGGCTATTTTTTTACAAAATTGACTTAACCTATAGACATCGGTTACACGCTAATTCTGGCGTCAGTTCAGTCTATCATTCTGGTCAGAATGACGAGAGAATTATCGTGTAACCATTCAGACTGACAGACTGATGGTCTGGACTGATGAAAATTAAATATTTTAAATAATATTTTAAATAATATTTGTCAGTCCATTTCGAATGACAGAAAACTGACAGGAGACTGAACTGACGCCAGAATTAGCGTGTAACCGATGTCATAGAGCCAGGTGGCTCTCGCCAAAGCCAAACTGAATGCTGCCTCATTTCAATAGAAATAAGTCTCTAATACGCGGTGCCAACTGTCAAAATTAGACAACTGTCAATACTTCTAAGGTTAAAGTTCCAAAAACGTATGAAGTTCATATCCATAAAGTTACGCGGTAGCCCCCCTGGATGGATGACGAAATTACAACTAGTCCACCCTTTACTCACCGGTCGGTGGTGAGAGTTGCTGGTAAAGCTATCGTCGCACACGATGGCCTCGTCGATGTGCCTCGCTGTCGCTGGCGCCGGCCGTGTACGCAAGCCATCGCCTCGCCACTCATATACCACATTTACATTCAGCCGAAGTGAGCAGGGAAGTGGGCAGGACGAGTATGTGAACACGATACTTCTCATGCCACTGACATTGCCACTCGCGCTGCCCGGCGCTCCCCAAAAGAGCGGTTTTTTGTGCAGAAGTCAAAGGACCGGCAGCGCGAGGGGCAGGACGTGTTTACATACTGCCCTTGAGCTAGTTCTCGCCAAGCGGTTGGAGGAGAAAGACGTCTGTTTATTGCTTAAAGTTAAGATGGACGATTATAATGCCGTTCACCTGGAGCAATGAAAGTACTATAACATTTTTAGGATTGCTAAAAATGGAAAGAGTAATTTGGGACGTCAGTAACTATTTCGACGTGTGCCATTGCCGATAGTCGATAGCGATGTGAGTGGCTGGGCAGTATGTAAATACACACTTCTCTCGATCTTCGAGTATTTAGAAAATTATTTCCAGAGGCGCGAGGGGCAGTGGCACGGGCTGAATGTAAATGTAGCATACACAACACTCACCGGTGGAGTTGCTGGTGAAACTCTCGTCACATACGATGGCCTCGTCGATGTGGCGTGGCGTGGCGCGGCAGCAGCCGTCGCTGGCGCCGGCCGTGTACGCGAGCCATCGCCCCGCCACTCGCACACGACACGACACTTACCGGTGGAGTTGCTGGTGAAGCTCTCGTCGCACACGAGCACAAAAGTGACCCCACTAACTTTAGGCCAATATCAATTTTACAGGCACTTAGTAAAATTTTTGAAAAAATAATATACTTGCAACTTTTAGATTTTTTGACAAAAACAAAATCCTACATCTGAATCAGTTTGGAATTCTAGAGGTAAAAATACTACTGATGCTAGAATTGCACTTCTCAAAGATATATTTGACGCTTGGGAAGGCAAGCAAGACGTTATTGGTGTATTCTGTAACCTGCCTAAAGCTTTTGATTGCGTTGATCATCAAACACTTTTAAAAAAGTTATACTTAGTTATACTTTTTTATTGATTAACTGATTTATTAATCAGTTAGCCTTTTGCAATCATATTTGTGTAAAAGGAATCAGAAAGTAGTTGTTAATATTGGAGCTGGGATGGCTGAGCTGGCTGAGCTGCTGGAGCCCCTATTATTATGAGCTTACCCCAAGGTTCAATATTGGGCCCTTTACTATTTTTGATTTACATAAATGACCTACCTTGCTACGCGAATAATTTGTGTGAGACAGTGCTGTTTGCAGATGACACCTCATTAATTTTCAAAGTTGATAGAGGTTGTTGTTGTTGTTGGTTGTTCTGACAACACTCACCGGTGGAGTTGCTGGTGAAACTCTCGTCACATACGATGGCCTCGTCGATGTGCCTCGGCGTGGCGCGGCAGCAGCCGTCGCTGGCGCCGGCCGTGTACGCGAGCCAGGCGCCCCACCACTCGGCGCCGATCAGGTACCAGAATTGGCCCACGGAGTACCCGCGATGGACCTCTCGCCTCAGCCATCCTAGGACTGTGAAGAAGGAAACAATTAGTACATAAGACTGATTTCATTTCAAAACTGAAGGGGTAGGAGTAGTAGAAAACAATTTTTCATCCCATCGATTCGAAAAGCGATGATTGTTTATCTAATATCAGGGTCCAAAACGATTCATTTTTTACCTGTTATGACAAGAGAGTATAAATGAGATTTGAATTTTGAACAGCTTCATAACAGGGTCCAACCAAAACGATGAGATTTGAATTTAGAACATAATTAAAGAAGCATTGGTTGGAGTGTAGCAAAGGGTGTGCAGTACTTAAAAAAAATTCAACTGATTTTGTATGATCGAGAAATTTTCAAAAACTGAATTTTTTAAATTGAGATTATCTTGTAAACGGTGAGTCGTAGCTAAAATCTAACAAAATTTTCAACCCCCTACGGCATCCCCGGAGATACTTATAAGGAATCTGATGGACATATATTTTTTTTAATAATTTTTTTTTTTCAAAACTCATTTTTTTTTTCTTGCCCGACTAGCGCTATGATATATCCGAACGACAAAGAAAGGTAGGTAGTTTGAGTTGTCTTTACTGCTTTTCTTATAGAGGGGGATGAAAAGCAGAGTGTATTACTCGGCCGCAAAATTATTTTCCCCTCGGGCGGCGTATATTGAATCCCTCGCTGCGTTCAGGATTCTACTTTAGCTAGAATCCTTCACTGCGCTCTGGATTCAAAATAGCGCCCTCGCCGTAAATATATTATTTTGCTCCCTTGTCATACAATCTACTATTGTAATACACTGTGTAAACTAAAATTATAAATCGAAATTGTTTGTCTGTACCAGCAGCGGGTAAAGAATGATTATACCATGTGCGGATCTCACTAATATAATAATAATGGTAAAAGTTTGGATGTTTATTACTCAATCACGGCGAAACGGCTGAAAGAATCTGGATAAATTTTGGCACAGAGATTGATTATATTGTGGAAAAGATACCTTTTGATCACGGGAAATGTATCATTTCCACGGGAAAACATCGTCTAGCTCACGCGGGCAAAGGTGCGAGCGGAAAGCCAGTATTTTCATATAACACAGAGAAGTAGATTATTCAAATAATGTACTCTTAATAACGTTCTAGACTAATGACCTTAATGACTTTTAACATGAATGAATATAAAAGCTAATATGTACTTACTTCTAAAGATAAAACACTTTCAATACTCTAATAAAAGTAATAAATAAAACTACGTTCCCCAAAATTGTAATAGTATTATTTTTAGTACCTACGATCTTGACAGTCATTAACAGAAAATTTTATCAGGTTTACAGCTTTAATTACTATCAATAGAGTTCAATTTAGAAGCTTATCAACACAGAGTTGTGGGAACACTCGTGTGACCCAAAAACCAATATGAATCAATATCTTTACATTGTTGATGTAAGTAAATAAAAGTGAATAATCATAGATAGAAACATAGGACGTATTAAATTTTGGACGTCTGCGTGATTTATCTAATTAATTTTTTCGATTCTTTCTTAAAAGCTTTTTATTTTTTCTTATTCACTGACTTAAGAGATTAGCTCTTGTCAGTGAAGTATATCCCTCTCTTCTTTTTGTCAATGACTTTTAATTTAACGCGGCATAAATAAAAATAGCGTACTGAAAACGGTAAGCTTCTGAACATTTTCTTAATTTTGTGTTAATTTCTCACTTTGCTATTGAAAAAGCAAAGTTAGGCTCAACTCACATTAGTGCCGAGTCGAGGCGTCAATCTGAAATTTCACAATGCAAATTCACCCTGAAGAAACAGAATGAAATAACAAGTTTATTTAACGAAGTTTAATTGCGTGTGTGACTGTTTACCTGACGACCTTCGTCTTAGGGTGACTTTCACCACTGATATTTAAACGTGATTAACGCTAAACGTGTTTAAAACATAGTTCTGTCCCTGTCAGCTGTTTGAATGTGACAGAGACAGAAATACGTTTTAAACACGTTTAGCGTTAATCGCGTTTAAATATCATTGGTGATATCGGACCTTAGAGTCTGATACTTAGACGAAGATTTTACTTTATGCACTAGAGCATAAAAAGCGATTTTATGCAGCCTATACCCAACATAAACACGAACTTTACGAGCATGAGAAGTGAAAAAGTCTTATTCAACATTATTTTTTAACAAAAATACTGTTTTCATACAAAAAAGTTAGTCATTTCCCGAATTGGTCATTTGGCGTATTGGTCGTTTAGAGAATTGTGTATTTCGAGAATTGGTCAATTTGCGACTATGTAGTCATTTCGAGAATTGGCAATTACGCGACTAAACGATCATGAGTATGTTCATTTTATTAATTAAAAAGATGCTGACGACTTCAAAGTCAGCCTGTAGACATTGTAAGACATTATGTAATATTCAGAGTAAATTAATTCTAAAAACCTTGAAGAGAAATTTACATCTTGGCCAGAATTATCAACACGTCTCTAAGCATGTTAAAAAAATACTAAAACAATAATGACATAATGTCAAAAGTATGACGTAAAGAGAGTGATTGTAGCTCACAAACAATGGTGGAGTTATTTAAACAGGTTGTAAACAAACGTGAAATTTAAATAGCTGAGAATATTTTTTTTATTTGAACTCAAAACATCATTATGCCGAATTGAAAGTCATTTCCTTCAGTTTATTTTAATTTTATAAATAAACACTGCTAAATTTCCACAGTTGCAGTAGACTGTAATGATAAGAATGGCTTTTGTTGAAGCAACCTGTTAACAGGGTTGACAGTGTTCGTTAACACTAACGATATTATTTTTATTTAAGTGTCGACCCATACGAACAACAACCACACCACATCGCAGCGACAAAATGTGGTTACGTGCGAATAGTGTCGATGCAGCTTTTTGCAGTTGCGTTGTGGTTGTGCGATTAAGAGCCAGCGCGCACTTGTGATTTTTAATCGGGCGATAGTTTGATCGTTCTCGGATTCAGTATCGAGTTACATATATTACAGTGCGCGCATTGACGATAAAACTATCGACCGATCGAACCATCGAAAATGACTGGCCGATAGTTGTACGATCAAACTATGACACAGCTATCGGCCGGCTGGTAATGTGCATGTAGGACTGTGTGAGCGCACGCACTGCATTCAACTAAACTATCGCCCAACTATCGGTGTCGTCTGCGCATTCAGTATGGCACTGTACGTGAGTGCGCGCACTTCCGATTGTTGTACGATCAAACTATCGCACAACTATCGGCCGGTCGGTAACGTGCACGGCGCACGCACTGCATTCAACTAAAATATCGGTTGACTAAAAATCACAAGTGCGCCCTGGAGCTCTATTTTTGAATCACTCGTATGACACCGAGTTGCCGCATGCGACATAAGTCTGTCATGATTTTAGAAGGTTTTTCTTATTTTTTAATAGCAACACTGGTAATGCCGTCTCTTGCCGCCATTTTGTTAAATTTAATAGGCTAATCTGTGGTAAAATTGGTGGGGTAGCTAGGCTTGAGCCCGATTAACGAGCAAAGAGAGGGCATTCTTCAAACTAGCCTCGAGGGGATAAGTTCACTAAGACGTCGACTGTATCTATATTGTTATACCTGTACTATGCCTGTACCTGTAAGTTGGATCAATAATTATATGAGTGTTATCTGGAGTCTGCGTTTTCTTCATATTTCAGAAGCGGTAAAGTACCCACACAAGTTTATGTCTAAACCTGATAATAAGAATAATTTGCTTATTCTGTGCTATAGTAATGCCAAACGAGTTATTTTATTCTCTTCACGCAGAGAAAGGATAAATATTCCAGATTCCATGTTAATGCGTATTTTTTTTTTATCTAAATGACATTTTAAATACCTTTGCGGTGGATTGTGTTTTGTACATGGTCGGGGCTACTCTCCGACGGAACGGACATAAACTAAATCGCATTTGTGTTTTAATTGATTGTGTTCGTATACGGTCGGGGCTACCCTCCGACTATACTAACATAATTCAAAAAGTCTATATGCGTAGCTTAGTACTAAGATTTTACTAATTCGTGTTCGGGGCTACTTACTCTCCGATCGTGTTAGTTAAATCTAAAGCGTTAAAATTGGAATATTTGTGTGGCGGATTGTGTTCCGTACATGGTCGGGGCTACTCTCCGACGGAACGGACATAAACTAGATCACACTTTTATTTGAATTGATTAATTGTGTTCGTGTACGGTCGGGGCTACCCTCCGATTATACTTACATAATTTTAAACGCGGGTATGTAGTAGATATTTTCGTATGGCACGATCATAGCGTACCATGAATCTGGCATAATATCTTGATTGTTGTTGTTTAATTTACATGATGTATTAAATGTGGATTGTACAGAATTAATGGAGATTGGCATTATTATATTATTAGAGTACTTGATGTTTATGTTGTTTATAATCTTACACATGGAGCTAGGACTGGCAGTTTTGGCTGTGTACCTACATGTAATGTTTTAAGTAATTAGTGCTAGCACTAATTGGAGCTAGTTTTGATAGCCTTTACTGTTGCACAGAGTAAAATCACTTATGGCTACTAAATCTTGCATACAATCCATGTTTTAACGTGGTATCTAATACCAACAGTGAATAAAAGAAAACTATAAGTTATGAAGCTAGTAAGAAGTAGTAAAGAGTAAGAATAATTTATGATTGGTTGCTTACATTTCATTTATCTTAATATTATTAAAATTAATTATTACCAATTTTCCTTTGTTTTTAATGTATTGAGCGAACGTGTTGTTCTCTGGGTTGAGTGAGTCGTGTATGCTTACTGGTTACCTACGTTACCTGGTAAGATTGGTTTAATAGGTACGTATTACTTACTTACAATTGAATTCTGGCTTTCTATTTATTGATATATTAATTAATAGGTACAAATTTTGTGGATTCAATTAATATGAACACCGTGAATAGTAATATAAATTGCTTGAACTATGAATATGAGTTTAAATACGAATATTTTAATATGGTATCTTTAAATATTTAAATACGAAAGTCTTTATGTGGATTGGGATATCTCTAATGTGAATATTTTTAATTTTTAATGATGAGCGAACAAATATAAGGTGTTCACTGGGTTGAGTGAGCAAGCTATGCATGCTCACTGGTTACAAAAGATACATTGAATTTGTTTGTTGAAATGCTATTAGGATTGAATTTGATATTAGGGGGCGATGTATGTATGTTGCATACACTCGTCGGATATTAGAGGGCGATGTATGTATGTTGCATACACTCGTCGGATATTAGGGGACGATGTATGTTTGTGGCATGCACTCGTCGGAATTAAGGGGGCGGTATATGTTTGTGGCATACACTCGCCGGATTTTAGAGTACGAACGATGTATGTTGGTGGCATACATTCGTCTGAATATGTTTAAATGTTAAGTGAGTACGTTTCTCACAGGCTGGTTAAATTAGTACCTACTTATATTTCATACTGGTTTACTACCCGTATGGCCACTTTTAAGATTATTAGATTTAAATGAAACTACAACAGAACAAAGATAATTTCAAACGTTTTATTCTTGTTTTTACAATACTCATTTTACATTTTTGCACTAGATAAGTAGCTCTAAAAGAAATAGTTTTTGTAAATAATAAAGGATGTAGGTAGCTACTGTAGCTAGTGAACAGTATAAATCATGAATTTTCCTGAAGGGCATATTGTGTTGATAACCTAATGATTTTATTATAGAATGACACGGAACGATCTTTTGCCGATGAATAATGTATACACTCCAAGGTAAATAGCATCTGAGGACGAATACGGCCCGCGCCACCTGGTGCGCCGCTTGGTAGGCCTCCAGGGTGACGTGGCCGACCCAGGGGAGTCTTGAGCGAAGGAGGAATACCCTTTCTTCGTAGCTGAACCTGGTCAGAGGATTTGAGATGATGCAGAGCGTTTTGTTTATGGGAAAGTATTGAAGTTGTTTTGATTAAAATGTTTCATGTTTATTTATTTGCATATCGAATAAAGCTATTTAAGATTTAATTTTCATCTCGCATAACCGACTAAATTGATTGTAACACCCCCTTAAATAAAGTTTGTAAAGGTCTACCTAAAACAAAACAAAACTATAAAAACTTATCTTTTCATAGAATCATTTAGATGTTATCAAAATACCCTTAGGGAAGAATGAAAAGCCTTTTAAATCTACAGTTGCCTACGTGCTTGACATTGAGTATCTAGTAGGTACCACAGCTGTAGCAGTAGATACCTTTAAAGTATTATTGTCAATATGCGCTCTAATTATCGCAACATAGTACCTACTTACTTATAAGGATATTTATATACTAAATTATGTTTGCATCATTTCTTTTTCCTTGCATAATAAGTATCCACATGCTCCACAATTTGAGTAGGGGTTATTGTCTTAGGTACCTAGTTAAGATTTTTATAATTACCTTAGTTTCCATTTATACGAAATCCATACCATATCTTGATTCTCATGAGTGGTCAATATCCATGAGCTAGGTTTGTTTTTCTATGCCTAGGTCTATGCCCAGGTGACCTTTACGCAGAACTGGATGTATTTCTGATCTTGATAAGATTGGACATGATGACGATTCACTTTTGAATAAGAGCACACTATTAAAGTCGCGAATTTAGTATTCCAAGATTGCGATTGGGTAATACTTTTATAAACTGTGATCTGTGTCATGAGTAGATTGTTATAGACCTTTTAACTATGGAAACAATATTAGTTTCTGGTATAAGCTTAACAACCTCCATAGCAGTGTTGTAGATACGGTGTACGTACGCATA
This sequence comes from Crambus lathoniellus, assembly GCA_949710035.1. NCBI lineage: Eukaryota > Metazoa > Arthropoda > Insecta > Lepidoptera > Crambidae > Crambus > Crambus lathoniellus. Next base: position 3,884,545 of record OX453317.1, read on the forward strand.
GGTTTTCGGGGTGCCGCTGTCTCTGAGGTACCTACCGGGTTCGATTCCCTGTCGGGTGAATGTTTAAAGCGGACTTTTCAACATTCTGCCCGATTGTATGTGGTAATCCCCGTCGTTGTTCCCAAATGCCATAACACAAGTGCTTGAGTTACTTAGTTCGGGATATAAGCAATGTAGGTATGCAAAGATATCCAAAATTTACTATTTCCTATTACTAATTTTATTTTTTGTAGCGTTGTTCAAGTGGACATTTCGTCTATTATTTTTGTTATATGTAGCTTAATTTAAAAGAATTCACTATGCTTGACTTTTTAAATTTGAGTTTAGTGGCAAACTTAAATCTCAAATTTAATTTAAATTCAAACTAAACTGTGGATGAGTGCTAGAGAAAGTTTATCAGGAACATACTTTTCTGAGTCTTCTACATAATTAGACAATAAAGCCATAAGACTGATTAGAAATCATCATTCTTTACATTTTTCCGGGAACGTCGAAGATTCTTTATCTAAGTACCTAGTTTGATAGATACATAGATTAATTCTTGATTTGTACACAATATTACGAAATGAACAATCACACACGAAATAATAATAATAATACAAAGATAACAAATTGTAAACCAAATGGTGGCCTTATCGTCTTACTGCGGTTTCTTCCGGGCAACTCAGTTTTGGTTTAGACAGATGGAAAATTTTACAGCCAAAATCACTAGAAGCTATTTTGCTATTTGTGCGTACTGCGTAGTGTTCTAGATCTCTCTTAATGATTTAGATGCAAGTCAAAAGCAGAGATACTTAGTTGCTTATACAGCACTGCAAGAAGTATTCACTGATATCTATTCTAGTTGTTTTCATTAATGTAGTGATGAAATGATGTTTCTAATGCAAAAACATGTAAACAGTCCATAGTGCATTTAAGTAGATCGTGTTTATTACACTGTCAAGTTGTAACTGATGTTTTCCTAATTAAGCAAAATAAAGTAAAACGATTATTGCTCAATCACACCTCTCAATTTATTAAAATGTTCTATACAGCTTCATGCAAACATTTTTAATTCATGTTTTAAACTTGTTCTAACAAATAAAGCCACAAGTAACCACTGCTGTAGCATACCAAGTTAGTTTTGCCGTGTCTTTGTTGTTATTGGCGGTATGATTTAAAATTAGTTTTTGAGGATTTTAATACTACCGTCCTAGTGTACGTATTGACAAAATATGATTTCAAATTATGTGAATCTAATTTATTGTTATTTTAATGAGCATTAATATCTTTATTAAACCAAAAATCAAGTAGATCAGTCAAATTTACCGTCTCATTTGGTAGGCTCGTGATACTAAAATTCTTAGCAGTTTACCATTCTCACGGACCTTTGAAGTTCCTTCACATATTCTGTAGTAGGTAATCATTTCCATATTTTTTTAGATCTGGTCAGTTGAACATTTGTTTCTACTATGGTTGAAGGTACTAAGTACCTTACCTACTAATGTTTATAAAAGAATATGAGAATTCATATACTTACATTTATTTCTATTGAATTCATTATCAGATACATCTATTTCTTTTGAATGATTAATAAAATTGATTTGGTTACTATGTGTGTTGTGAGTTTACTGCTTTCAGATGCCAATTGTAGCATCCAGTAGGTACTTATCATGAGCTAGCATCGAGTTAATATAATAATGAGGATCCCGCTACCCTTGAACGTACGAACCAACACAGCATACAAACTGCTGGAGGCAGCAGAGTGTACGTGCTGTGGTAATGCGAGGAGATAATATGATACTGAAGGTGCAGATCACAGAGTGACCGTTGTTGTGATGATGATCATCGTGGCCGTGGTTGTAAGTCGGATATTGAGACGAGTGGATCGCTGATACTGAAGTTGACTTATATTGAAGTATATATTATCATGTCATGTATCTTATCTCATTTTACTAATATTATGATTGCAAAAGCTTGTATGTTTGTTCCCCAATCACGGCTATCGGCTGGACGGATCTTTGAAATCTTTTGTCTGTGGAATAATAGCATATCGGCTTCTTTTGACCCCGGGAGGATATTTTATTCCCACGGGAAGTCATCGTGTAGTTAATTCATTTGGGCGAAAAGCTGTTCATGATTTTACTTGTCCTATTTCTATCCATGGTAATATACTTCTTCATATCCCAATTATAATTATTAAATCTATTTACACTAATATTATTCATAGTAATATGAATATTTGTTGATAAGAATGCGGGTCATGCTCGTATGAGGATACCTTGTAGACATCTTTAAGTTTTGATATTAAATTGCGAACTTGTTTAAAATCATTAACTTATTCATTAGAAATGATAATAATATGATCTTTTGATTTTCATGTACGGAGTGGAACCATGTATTGTACTATTCTAACAGAGGCAGAGAATAGATGCATTTAAGATTTGGTGCTGGAGAAGAATGCTCTGGAAACCTTGGACAACTGGTTGACAAGTTGAAAAAGCAAATTGTTGCTGTGACGGTTCAAATTGTACCTGCGGCATCTTCATTATTAGTGTAACTTCCTTGTAAGAATATTTAAATTAATCGGTAATAATGCCTATTACGAACATGCCTTTAAATAATTCCTTTAGTTGTCCTAATTCATATCTTGATTTAATACAAATTGTGCACTATGGTAAATACGTATCTATAACTTGGTTTGTTACTCATATCTGGGTAAAAATTGGTAACTGTGCAGAGGCCTACAGTTGTTTTTGTAAGGACTAAACTATAGTTAAATTCATCTAATATTAGGTTTAGGTCTTTAATCCTTTCATGACTCGTAGTTGCTTTTTCCACTATTTGAGTGAAGTGATAAGGGTGTGTAGGTTAAAGTTAAATTCTGTACCTACCTATTCCTAATGTAACATTCTTAGGGATTTTGCTTCTGACACCATCTAATATTCTTGAATGTAGCTCCTGACAATGCATTGATGTAAACTAGTACCAAGCTAATCCATTTTTCTTTTATGACCCATAACTAATGCTTATAGATTATAACCAGACTTTACTTTAATCATTCCATATACTTACTTACACATGATTATATAACAAGTATAGTTTCAAAATAAGTTTTCTAAGTAATAATAGTCGCTTGTTAACGAATGTCATGATTATGTTAATTTATACATTGATTCAAATAGTTTTAGATTAGTTTGTTATTGATAATTTATTTTATTTGATTATGTATTACTTAACGATTTACTAAAACAATATTTTCACGATAATATCTATATTCTAAACAAGTCATCGGCTTCCTTAAAAGTTTATTATTGAGCATTGTGTAATATAATGTATTTGTTTCAATTATGTTTTAAGTTTTAACTTAAGGTTTTTATCACTACCTATAAGATTAACCTAAATAGGTACATAGTTGTAAGACTTTACTATTGAGAATGGTTGTGTATCAGTATATTAGCTGTATACTTACCTAATTAATTGATTCTAAATAATTTTTATATGTGCGTCGGGAGACAGCACGTTATCAGATGGCCGAATGTCATGATTTTAGAAGGTTTTTCTTATTTTTTAATAGCAACACTGGTAATGCCGTCTCTTGCCGCCATTTTGTTAAATTTAATAGGCTAATCTGTGGTAAAATTGGTGGGGTAGCTAGGCTTGAGCCCGATTAACGAGCAAAGAGAGGGCATTCTTCAAACTAGCCTCGAGGGGATAAGTTCACTAAGACGTCGACTGTATCTATATTGTTATACCTGTACTATGCCTGTACCTGTAAGTTGGATCAATAATTATATGAGTGTTATCTGGAGTCTGCGTTTTCCTCATAAGTCGCACTCGTCTTCCAAGTCGCATGACGCCGATTTTCCGTATTTTTGAATCGTTCGTTTCTAGTGCTGCCAACATAATACGATATGTCGGGTTTTATCCGTTTCACGCAGAATTTAGAAAAACCGGTAACTTCCGCAACGAAAACGGAACGTAATATTTATGTTTAAAAAACTTTTTTGACTGTCAATCAATGTCACAACATAAGAAATAACTGTTTTGATTGTGAATTGTGAATTTGTGTTGCACTTGCACCGCATTTTTAAGTTGTTCCTTCTTAAAGTATATTTTGTGCTTTTAGTTTTGTGACTATGTCGTCAAAACAATAAATTGTTTTTACTAACAAAACGAAAAGATTTGCTTGTTTTCACAAACTTGACAAGAACAAGTAACGTGAGATGTGACACACGCATTGATTTTGACAGTTAATCTATCGCTCGCCTGTCTGCAACGAGTGGGTAGGGGCACTCGTTGCGGTCGAGCGATTTAAAAATACGGAATTTCAGATTCCGAACGAAAATCAGTAGAAATCGAGCGCTCGTCTCGACCCGAGTGATTCAAAAATCGAGCTCCAGGCTGTCAATACCAAACTGTCGGCCGACAGTTTGATCACGATCGTCTTACAATTCCGACTAAACTATCGGTCGACTAAAAATCACAAGTGCGCGCAGGCTCTAAATGTCGTTGTCGCTAGTAGTTGTGATGTGGTTATGTCGTATGTGATGTGGCCGGCTGCAAGTTCGCAGCGTCGTCGCTGGTGGTTGCGTTGTGGCCGGTATCACCCACGCGGTCGATAATGACTGCAAAATGTGGTACGTGTGTATTGTACTATTCATTTTCAATACAAAATGCGCCCAAAACGCGTGCATACAAAACGTGCTGTCGAGTGTACTAGCCTCCCACCTGCAGCTCCGCGTGGACTAGACGACGTTATCAACTTGGAATGTGATATTTTTCCGGGATAAAGAGTAGCCAATGTCACTCTCCAGCTCCCAACCTATTCCCATACCAAAAATCACGTCGATCCGTTGTCCTGATTTTGCCGTAAAAGACGTACAAACACACAAACATACAAATACACGTTCACGTATATAATGTGAGTATGGATTTTTGCTGTTTTGTCAGCCCTATCAGTCAACATGTCAAGCAAGTTGTGACAACGCTACTTACAGATAAGGATAATGTTTACTCTCGCATTACAATTCTGAATGCGCGCTAATTATAGCGCGAACACTTAATTGTTGTAGCCCCTATCGTTTTCAAGGTTACGTGTAAGAAAAAACATTGTGCCCTACCTCGTTACACGGTCAATGTTATTATTATGTAAGTTACTGATTATGATGTTAACTTGTCTTACGCCCGACACTACCTGTGGACTACACGACGATTTCGCGAAATTACGACGCGTTATAGAATACAGTCGTGGAACGTATGAGTTTCATCGGGATGTCTGGAAGAGATCGCTTTAAGCGATAAAACCACCTTTTTTAACCGACTTCAAAAAAAGGAGGAGATTATCAATTCGACTGTATATATTTTTTTTAATTTTTTATGTGTGTTACCTCAGAACTTTTTAGTTAATGAACCGATTTGGATAATTCTTTTTTTATTTAAAAGGTGACGCTTCTCGTGTGGTCCCATTCAAATTTTATCAAGAACTGGCAGAGGTTCAGGAGTTATCCTGAATAATGTGTATTTAGACTTTATTTGGGTATATGGACGATTTCGTAGTTTCATCAAATTGGGGATCATTTTCAAAAAAAATTTTTTTTTCGAAAGTTGGTACTTCTGACCTGATCTTACTTTCACCAAGTCAGGACCAGGGGATCAAATCCCAGGAAAATTGAGAGAAATTTTCAAATATAGGCAAGCCTTATGCGTTCCATTTATTTTTGAAGTTAGTCAAGTATTTGCATCTGGTAGTCATCTCATGGGGATGAGCTGGTGATGGAAGCTACAACTCCTTAACGGTTAGGAGCTGGAGAATATTTCTTTAAGTATTAATCGTACGTATGGGCCAATAGTTATATTCTTTCAGGTTATTAGGGTAAGCTGCTGATGAGAGGTGCAACTCCTCAACAGTTAGGAGTTATATTATGATGTTTTATAAATACCATATGCACGAATGGACCTTCAGTTGTATTTCTTCAAGTTATCTAAGTAGCTAAAGATGGAAAGCTGAATTCCGTAACGGATAAGATATTTACAACAATTTATCATAATCACCATTAAGTTTCTTAAGCTACTTCACTAAAAAACGAAAAAAATAATAAGATTTTTTAATTCAAAGGACGTTGATACGTGACTTTTTCTTATTTATCTTGGTACTTACTGAACTGTTTGAAGTCGGTGCCAAGCCAAAAAGAATAAGAACCAAATATACTGAGTGAAATAACAAACATATAAAAAAAAAACCCGGTCCCAAGCGTGATGAGGTGTAGGACGTAATTACCTCAATATGTATAAGACGGCACCGACTTCAAACAGTTCAGTAAGTACCAACTAACGTGTTTTTTTTTAATGTCATTTTGCTGTCAAGTTTATCTCCAACCATAGCGCTGCTGGCGGCTGAAGTTCTTAGAAGTCAGAGCCGGTTAAATTGCTACAAAAAAAAGAAAAACGTACGTAGCGCCGCTGTCCCCGGAACAGAAAAGGTTGTGGCACTGTAATTTCGATGCGTAGTTTCAGCATAGTGTGTTTCAACACTAAGACAGAAAAAAGACGTATGTGATCAAGTTAATGTCTCTAATTGTCGTTTACGTAATACGCTTAGACCACAGTCGCTTTTACTTGTCGCTAAGCTTGGCTGCCCGCGTATAATTAAATGTTGATAACGATCATTTTCTTAGACATACCGGAACAAAAGGTGCTCTAAGACTTCGTGGAGTATTATTGCAGAAGAACATTGAAATTGTGATACTACTGGTTTGTTGGACTCGAAATTAGTAATTTTTATAATAACAATATTTATTACAAACTTATTATGTCAACATAGAATAACAAAAAATAATTTGCCTAAAATTAAGGAGCGACTACAACTCGGGCGAGCTAACTTGACACCTGCAGGTTATACCCATCTCTGTCACTCTCCGGGCATGACAGAATCGAGTGAAAGAGACGAGTATAATTTGCTGGTGTCAAGTTAGCTTGGCCGAGTAGTATCTTCTACCGTTATCCGTAGTTCTCTACAGTTCTTTGGGCATGTGGCGCAAAACACTGACCCCCTTATTCCAAAACGTGGACTAAAGTTAGACCTGGTTTAAAACTGATGCTAATTCTGTCTTCCATTTGGAAAATGAAAGTGACAGCACCAGTTTAGTACCAGTTTTAAACTAGGACTATTTTAGTCCACGTTTTGGAATAAGGGGGTGAAAGTCTAGAAAGATGCATTCTTCTAGGAGAGGTCGAAGGGGGTATTTGTCATCCCCGGATTATCATTATCATTTTACTATCATTTTCAAGTAATATTGTATGAACTATATACAAACGGGTTTATAGTGGGCGGAGCCTTAGTCCAGTCATCATGTCAGCCGAACTACGCCCACGGCTGGGCATAGGTCCCCAAGGATCTCCATTACGCTGCCCGCCTCCAGCAGCTTCCCGTGACCTTGACTAGATCGTCGGTCCACCTTGTAGAGGGCCTGCCCACGAAACGTCGTCCGGTACGCGCGTTCACCATTCGAGAACCTTTCCGCCCCAACGGCCATCAGTTCTCCGCGCTATGTGTCCCGCCCACTGCCACTTCAACGATGCAGTAGTCTAGTGTTCCCTCGCAATCTGTCTGTATGTCTGTGTCTCTGTGACTCACCGATGTCCCGCTCCTGGTGCGAGCACTGCGGCCGCAATTAAAGCACGATGTGGCACACTTCCACCAACAGTTCCAGGAACGGCGTCACCAGAGCGTCGGCTCTAGGCTCCAGATCAGGAAGTTGGTCCAGTGTTCGATCGCAATCTGTCTGTGTCTGACTCACCGATGTTCCGCTCCTGGTGCGAGCACTGCGACCTCAACCCCAGCACGATGTGACATAGTTCCACCAGCAGCTCCAGGAACGGCTTCACCAGAGCGTCGGCGCTTTCTACAATCCAGATCAGGACATTGGTCCAGTATTCGTTTGTTTGTCTGTGTCCCTGTGACTCACCGATGTCCCGCTCCTGCAGCCGTACTCTGAAACGCAAATCCGAAACTTCGGTTAGCCCCGTCCCATTCACTCGATTTCGGCACAACTGAAGAGTGAGAGGGACGGGTATCACGAAGTTTCGGGTTTTGCGTTTAAGAGTAGGCTCTCTGGTGCGAGCACTGCGGCCGCAATCCCAGCACGATGTGACACACTTCCACCAGCAGCTCCAGGAACGGCGTCACCAGAGCGTCGGCTCTACGCACCAGATCAGGAAGTTGGTCAGGTATTCGTTCGCAATCCAGGGGCCGATTCTCACGCAATGGAAAAGTTCACATTTATAAGCTCGAAATTCAAATATAACACAGTTTTTATATTGTAAGAATTTCACAATCGAAAAAGTTCGATCAAAAACCAGTCGAACGCTACGAGTGGTACAGACCAATAGATGTTCGTATACGAACTTAGCTGTGGGACAGCTTAGTTTGTTTGAAACGTTCTAACTTTTCATTAGAAACCACAAACAAAATGTTCGACATACGAATTACCACACTGAAAAAATTCGAATGCCTGAGAATCGGGCCCCTGTCTGTGTCTGACTCACCGATGTCCCGCTCCTGGTGCGAGCACTGCGGCCGCAATCCCAGAACGATGTGGCACACCTCGACCAAAAGCTCCAGGAATGGCGTCACAAGAGCGTCGGCGCTTTCTACACTCCAGATCAGGAAGTCCTCTTGAGTGAGCGCCATCTCGCCGACCGTTGTGGATTCATCTTTTGGCTGTCAATAAATAATGAATGTCAGTAAAATGGACAGATATATGTACCTAAGTCAAAGTGATTTTTTTATTGCAATCATGTGGTTAAAAAGTTGGTGAACATAATAAACCAGTACCAATAACACGAACCTTGCTAGGGCATAGCAACATACACAAACATTAATAAAATTAAGTACATGAAACTTTGCTTACATAAAATATTAAAACAACAAAATCATACATTATTTTTAAAAAACACACAATAAAAATAGAAACTATAAATTCTTATATAACAGACTATTTTACACCTATATAATATGTTATCTATAATTTGCTCTAAAAATATCTGTCAAAGTATAAAAGATTTTTTATAAAAAATTCTTTCAATGACGTTTTAATTTTGTTTATTGAACTTATATTTTTTATTTACTAATAACTTTCTAGCTAAGCAACCGCGGTTCATCCGGGAAACCCATACGGGTCTATACCGGAATTGAGACATGTGATGCGCTAGAGCATTGTTTCATAGAGACGCGGATTGATCCGTACGTATTTAGTATTGACTAGCGGATCCTCGCGGTTCTACCAGCGTAGTACTCGTTCCCGTGGGAATATCGGGATAAAATATGGCCTATGTCACTCGGGAAGAATGTAGCTTTCTAATGGTCAAAGAATTTTCTAAATCGGCCCAGTAGTTTCGGAGCTTATTCGATACAAACAAACAATCAAATCTTTCCTCTTCATAATATTATAGTATAGATATATCCCGTGTACGGGTCTCCCGGACAGCTGTAAAAGCAACCTAAACAAATCAATAAAGTGTTAACGCATTTTTCCACGTATAAATTAATCTTACGACTATTATATTAATATAGGATCATAAAAAATCGACGAGATAATGATTCGACTTAAAAGCATGCGTTTTGTAAATATCTCTGTGACTGTAAAACTAAATTTTTATGTTAATTATCAACATCGTACATTCACGCGTCTCAATAAAAAAACGTCTAGACTAGACGGTCATACAGACAGACACATCAATCTCATCTTGTTTCAATCCAGATTTATCTCTATAGTTAATTCAAGTCTGCATGTAATCACCAAAATTTTACTTTCAACGGCTAAACATAGCGTTATCAAGATTGTGGTAATCAGCGTAATGAATTACGTCTGCGCTAAGCCGCGTGAAATTGTGTTGTTTAGGCGTGATGCAGCCCGTCGCGAATGCCTTCCGCAGGGTCAAGGCGACACTTGCTTGTTGCTTGTTGAGGCTTGTTGGAAAACAATGGTTTAAATCGTTTTTGGGACTATGAATGAACCTATTGACGCATAAGCACATCTTAGACTTCTGCGCGAACTGTTCATTGAAATACAACCACTTTTTACGGCTTTAATCACGCGTATATTGCACACATAAATTGGCCACGGAAACTGAAGAGTTTTTTTTTCCACGACCCCTGGTAAGGTGCCGAAACGTCGTCGGAAATAAGTTTTTAGTAAAAATTTAATTTTCATGACAAGCTTTTTTGCTGACTGTACTTAAATATTGTATTGTCATTTATACCAAACCTGTATACAAAATTTCAGCTCCATCGGACACGGGGAAGTGGGTCAAATTAAGCTTACAAGATTTGTCCCCCACTAACTAACTAACTAACATGGCAAGTTAATAAAAAGCTTGTAAAAAAAACTTTAAAAAACACAACTAATAAATATTTAACTGAATCAGGCGTCACCTGGCAGAAGTCCCTAACCTTCATGAAAAAAGAAATATAGGTATGTACCTAGCTTACTTCCGCAAAAACCTTGCACATGCACACCACGAAAATACCAGTGCACCATACCTGCATTTAGCAAGACAGCAATACACTTTGCACCTTCACCGATTAGACTACTCTACACGTGTTTCGCTCCTAACCCGGGGCATCCTCAGGAGTAAGATCGTGCGAAAACTGCTACCTTATAAATTATGTGTGCAACATACGCGTGATTCAATACGAAAAAGTGGTTTTATCCTATTGACACCGTTATATTACGCCATTATTACCGGACTGCTAAGAAGAGATGTTTTTCGATAATCGTCAGTACTTTTGCCGTAGGTCCGACTAGCTGCATTTGCAACCGTTAATACCGGGTGGCACCGATGGTACAGTCAGGGGGATGTCACTCCGCAGTTTAGGTACGTTCGGACGGCGCGCCTGCCGGGCAGGCGTATGGCTTAGAAATACGGTCCGCAAAAGAGCTGGAATTTATGCGATAGAAAGAGATGCAACGACAACGAGTGGCCATTCGTAATTTGCCTGCGCCGTACAAGCTGAATTCTACTTTATTGCGTTACAGTTAGAGTTGCTATTTATTTAAATGACTTAGCGGAGTGAACTATCTGTTACATAGTAACTATTTAGTAATCTGTGGTACAGTCACGAGCAATAATATGTAAACAACATAGGACTGTCATATTACACTATTGAATGCCGTTTGTGGTACACATAGTTTTGTTTCGGAACGCTTCAATGTGTCAAAGTTATATGTTGTTTATATATTATTGCTCGTGACTGTACATTGAGAGCAAACGTACGTGATAATAGTCTGATATTTATTTTCAATATTCAACAGAATTATCTAGGTAACATGACAACTTTTGTGTTGTGACGTAAATGGTTTTTAGTCACATATGAGTATAGAATCAGTCCTACTGGGTTCAAATGTTTGTCCCAACGAGTCACAATGTGATATTGCTCGACGTCACATTTTAAGGATAAAGGCGAACTTTCCATCGTTCACTACATGTCTTTGTTTCATTCACATAATGCAATAAATGTGAACTCAAACTAGTAGTGTTTATATAGGTAACATGACAGCCTACCATTGTGACGTAAATGGTTTTTAGTCACATCACATATGAGTATAGCATCAATCGCACTGGGTTCAAATTATTGTTCTAAAGCGTCACAAGGTGACAGACACTACACGACGTCACATTTTAAGGATAAAGGCGAACTTTCCATCATTCACAACATGTCTTTGTTTTATTCACATAATGCAATAAATGTGTACTCAAACTAGTAAGTGTAAGCGTCTTACGCAATATGGAACAATAGTAAATCAGTTTTATTATCACGACGAATACCAAGTCCCTATTATTCTAGATTGTATTACCATGTCTATTATGACTTAAATTGTTTCTTTGTCACGTTGTTGTTTCTTCAAAACAAAAGAAGCCTGCATAGTTATTATGTATGATAGTGACAACGAAATAGGTTAGATTTCTGAATACAATTCCAACCAAGAGAAATTTTGATGCCACTAATTTTAAATAACAATCAAAGTGATTTAGTTATATTTTCAACATTATGAAACGATATTAAATAAAAGAGTATCTAATCTTTCGTCTATCCAAACCATTTCATGAATATTTTCTTAAACTTGATAATGTCTCTACCATACGCGCAGATCTAACCCGAGAAACCTTGACATAAATACATTGTATAGGTTAACTGATGTATATCCTACCTCATTAACTACAATTTCCTCTCCTTCTTCCCCAGTTGGAACATCGGCTTCCTGCTTTCTTTAGTTTTGGTTACCAGCTCGTCCTTCAAGCATACCAGTGTTGCCTCAGGGTAAAACCCCTTGATATAGATACCACAGATAGATTAACTGGCGGATCCCCAACCTCATTAAAGACAATCTCTTCTCTGGGCCCCAGTTGGAACATCAGCTTCCTGCTTCCCTTAGGTTTGGCTACCAGCTTGTCCCTCAAGTCTACCAGAGTAGCCTCAGGGTCAAACTCCTTGATATAAGTACTATAGATAAAATGGAGAAAACCTTACCTCATTAACAACAATCTCTTCCCCTTCTCCTCTGGGCCCCAGTTGGAACATCGGCTTCCTGCTTTCCTTAGGCAGGGCTACCAACTTTTCTCTCAAGTCTACCAGCGTGGCCTCAGGGTCGAACCCCTTAATATAGATACCATAATAGATTAGCTGGAAAATACCCTACCTCATTAACAACAATCTCTTCCCCTTCTCCTCTGGGCCCCAGTTGGAACATCGGCTTCCTGCTTTCCTTAGGCAGGGCTACCAACTTGTCTCTCAAGTCTACCAGCGTGGCCTCAGGGTCGAACCCCTTGTCAGGTTCAGGGTCTGTGTCCGGCGTAGATGCTCGGGAGCCTTGCAGCTTCAGAGCCTCGTTGGCGACGGTGCAGAGAACTTCCACCATGTTCATCAGCTCTTTTCTGTTGAGAACGCCATCGCGGTCCATGTCGAAGATCTTGAAGCAAACTGTAAGAGATTGGTAAGGTTAGCTTTTGGAGGCTATGTGTATTACAAATCAAAAACTAATTAAAAGGTCTTCAAAAATTATTTAGTTCTCAAGAAGCGAAACAATAATTGGTTGATTGGCTGGAAGAGTTTGCTAATTTGCAATAAGGCACGTTTTTTTGTTTTCCTTGTACTGTCGTATGTTTCTTTATATGTGTTTTAATGGTTTTAATGTACAATAAAGTATTAATAATACCTACAATCCTACATTGCAAACTGTAAAACCAAGACATAGGTAAAGTAAAGACTATTATATTACTTTTTAAGTTGTTCAATCCTTTAACTCAATCAATATTTTGAACAGCGATAACTCATTTGTTTGTTTGAAACTGCTCGCACAGCTTACGCGAACAAATTTTAATTGGCGCGCCAAAATCGTGCTCATTATCTCCAGGCGTCTGGAGATATGCGTCTAACGAAAAAGTGCTAGCAAGTTATTTAGGGCCTTAGAAGAAATGCATTGGAAATATTGAAAATGAAGTATTAGAAACCAAAAATCCAATCCGTTTCACAACTAGCTCCGATGGGACTCGAACCCAGGACCTTTCGTTGTTCCACCACGACATTAGATTTTTCTAATACATAATAAAAATTGCATTGTGAAAACAATAACAAAAATAACAGGTAATACTTGTTGACTTTGACAGCTTTTTGCGTCAAACGAATTATAGAGAAGCGACCAACAATCCATAATTCATCCAGGGCCCATTCGCTTTATCCACCCATAAGGATCGCCTGTGCCCCAGCAGTAAACACATTAATGAATAACACACACACAAGCCGACATTAGCGACTAGCGTGGGTGAGGTTTAAAAGGAAGCAAGAATTTAAGCTAATTTGAGACGCTGCTGGGTCGCGCTGTCTAAGATGTTTTTTTAAATACGCTTGGAGATAGCAATTTAGAATTTTTCAAAAAATCTATAAATATTATAACAATTCTAGACATAGATACCGCATACAACACAAAAATGAATGACTGTTTGCGAGACTATACACCACTAAATTTTAATTAGCATAAATATTTTAGGGGATGTTAGTGCCCATCAATATGAACAACTTTCACTATGGGGCCAACCATGGACTTGCGAAAAAAAAATCAGCTGTTCCATACAAAAGTACAACATCGAGTCGACTGAAATGTATGGGACAGCTGATTTTTTTTTCGCGATTCCATGGTTGGCCCCATAGTGAAAGTTGTTCATATTGATGGGCACTAACATCCCCTAAAATATTTATGCTAATTAAAATTTAGTGGTGTATATCTATAGGTACTAATATTATAAAGAGGAAAGATTTGTATGTTAGTAACGGATGAACTCAAAAACTACTATACCGATTTAAAAAAATCTTTCACATAATACATACATCTTTATAAAAAGGTAAATTTTGTGAGGTTGTAGAGTGTAATCTTCGGAACTACTGAACCGATTTCGAAAATTCTTTCACCGTTAGAATGCTACTTTATCCCTGAGTGACAAGGCTACTTTTTATCCCACTGCTGGGCACGGGTCTTAGTCCACGCGGGTGAAACGCGCGCGGGAAGCTAGTAGGCTATATTTTATCCCGAAATACTTTTTTATAATACTATTATTTGCTAACGTTTATTACAATGTATTTGGACTTTGACACAACTTGTAATTAAGATAGTCTTTTTCTTATGAATGAAATTATTTACGAAACAATTGAATATTATCTGCAAACTGCTTGAAAAATAATCAGAAAATAATATAGAGCAGGTAGCATTGTCGACACATAGATAACATCTAATCGTGGCAACACGAGTGTTTAGGTCATGTAAACCAGTAATATTATTAGTGAAATAGAACAAACGATTGAGGGATATACTTTTTTTCATATTTCTTATTATTGTCGAAGGTAACTTTACGAGGCTTAAGTTGTACAATGAGCCTTGTGAAGTTATGATACTATGATCTTCTTTTTCTTCATTTCGTGTCGACCGTGTTTCATAAGCAGATCGAAATAGGTTGAGCTATTTTGTTAACTTGCCATCTTCGACTTTTAACCACCTCTGTGGTCTAGTGGTTCATACCACCGATTTCAGACCCAGAGGTCCCGGGTTCGATTCCCAGTGGGGGTACATATTGTATTCGGTTTGGTTGGTGGTAGGACTTGTTCTTAGTCCGCCTGGCTAGCTACCACCATCTTATCTAAGTCTGACGCCATAACAATGATGTTTTCAGCATTATTGTGTTTCGGCAGTTAGAGATAAGATAGCCAGTTCCTCAGTTATTGAGGATTCCGGGAGTAGTGCGCTTCCACCTTCAGCCTTATCACTACTTATCATCAGGTGTGATGAAGGCTAAGTGCTACCCCGTTGTGAATAAATAAATAAATAAAATAATTCGATCAACAATAACACCTATGCCGTATTTCTTTTTATAAAAATAAAAACTCGGAGTTCAGCTAAAGGCCTCTCCATTGCCGTAAATAATTTTCCATCTATGAAACACTTTAATGAGCAAGTTTGTATCAAAATTGTGCGTCAGATCAGCCAAACCAACAATGACAATAGTCACAGAATAGTGGGTGACGAGGGGGTGCAGCCCAATACTTAAATAATTGTAGATCCTACTAATATTATAAATGTGAAAGTTTAGATGTTTGGATGTTTAGATGTTTGGATGTTTGTTACTCAATCACGCCAAAGCGGCTGAACGGATTTGGCTGAAATTTAGGACACAGATACTTTGTAGCCTGGAGAGGAACATAGGCTACTTTTTATCCCGGAAAAACATCACATACCCGCGGGATAACGTCGTGTAGTCCACGCGGGCGAAGCTGCGGGCGGAAAGCTAGTTATTTATAAAACTACCTACCCGGAGTTTAAGTCCGAATCTTTTAGAATGATTATAAGGGCGTTTGTGCACTACACTGAATTTTACCGATCCGGAAAAAAACGGATGCTTGTATTTTAATAATTAATCATTTATATTAGTAATTAATTAAATACAAGCATCCGGTTTTTTCCGGATCGGTGAAATTCAGTGGTAGTGCACAAACGCCCTATGACGACCGATTTGGCGCAGGGGTAAACTACCTGCCTACTGCGCCAGAGGTCTCGGGTTCGATTCCCGAACAAGACAAATATTTGTGTACATGAACATGTCTATTTGTCTTGGTCTGGGTGTTTTCTATATATATTAAGTATTTATTTACAAACAAAAAGTATTTAAGTATATATTTATCCGTTATCAAGTTCACGTAGACACAGTTTCTTATGAAATTAAGATAATTGGTGTGATTGTAAGAGAATATTAATTATTTATTTTTATTTATTTAAGCATAACATTTACAATCAATGAACCTAAACAGCTCTACCTATTCCAATCTCCGTTCATAAGATAAAACACGAAATATATAATTCACTAGCATCGATCAACAACAGTACTAGATGAAGGCTCACGAACAAAATCAAAACTTTCTATGGCACCATTAAAAGGAGAAAAAAGGTTAATAACCAAATGACAGGAACTACTTATAAATATACGCTCAAGTGGGAGTATATCGCTCGGCCATGTTTGTCACTCCAACTATGTAAGTATCTATAGACCTAGGTCAGGGGGGTGTCACTCCGCAGTTTAGGTACGTTCGGACGGCGCGCCTGCCGGGCAGGCGTATGGCATAGAAATTAGGTCCGCAAAAGAGCTAGAATATATGCGATAGAAAGAGATGCAACGACAACGAGTGGCCGTTCGTAATTTGCTGCGCCGTACAAGCTGAATTCTACTTTATTGTGTTATAGTTAGAGTTGCTATTTATTTAAATGACTTAGCGGAGTGAACTATCTGTTACATAGTAACTATTTAGTAATCTGTGCCTAGGTGTTATTGTTGATCGACGTTCAATGTTTTTATGACAAAGCATGAATCATTGTTTATTTAAAATTACTTATTAGAAAAATAATACGGTAATTTTGGGAAAATGGCGGTTATCAGAATGGTAGTCTCTTTACATGTGAATAGCTCTGATAAGCTGATAGGGAGATTACAATTGCAATCTTATTGCGCTGTTATCATCACGGCACTTTCATTATGCGTTTTGGCATTGACTATTAATTAGATAAATTATACTAGAAAACAACAAATCAAAACATGGTAAACTAAAGCCTTCTTCTTCCTATGTCACTCTACAGCTCCCCAAATAAAAAAATCACATTGATCCATTGCTCCGTTTTCACGTAAAAGACGGACAAACAAATACCGAGTTCGATCCCCGGTCGGGTAAATGTTGAAAACGAACTTTTCAATATTTCCTCGGGTCTGGACTCTGGGTGTATGTGGTACCCGTCGTTGTTTCCAAATTCCACAATACTATAGTTTGGTACTCAAGTATTGTATTATTGTATTATTGTATTATTATTGTATTGTGTTATTTTAGTTTGGTATTCGGACAATGTATGTTATGGTGTCCAATATTTATTTATCACTAGCGGCCGCCCGCAGCTTCGCCCGCGTGGACTACACGACGTTATCCCGCAGGAATGTGATATTTTCCGGGATAAAAAGTAGCCTAAGTTACTCCTTATTACATCAGCTACCTGCCAGTGAAAGTCCCGTCAAAATCGGTCCAGCCGTTTCAGAGATTAGCCGGAACAGACAGACAAAAATTGCAAAAATTGTTATTTTGGTATATGTACCGTATATATAATCATATGCATGTAGTAAAAAGCGGTTATTTTCATATAACAAACAGACACTCCAATTTTATTTATTTGTATAGATGTATAGATTTGATATATTAGTAAGTACTACTGTAAGTAATTTAAAATTACTGGTGTATAGTTTATATCACCAGAACCGATGACCCTATTAAATGTAACGGAAATAAATTTAAAAAAATGTAATTGTTCCGTTCGAGCGGCGACAACATTGAGCTATTTTGAATAGCACCGTATATTTCCTACTTGGATTTTTTGTCAGTTAACACTAGATAGATTAGAATTAGGAGAATTATTTAGATGTTTGTTACTCAATCACGCCAAAGTATGAACGTATTTGGCTGAAATTTGGGACACAGATACTTTGTAGGCTGGAGAGGAACAAAGGCTACTTTTTATCCCGGAAAATATCACATAACAACAAAAGACGCCATTCCTTCCGGTCCTGTGGTGTTGTTGCCAGTCTGGCATACTCACCCCAGCGGTATCTCGAACGACCCACCGACTTCGATCAATAAACTAGGTGTTATTGTTGATCGAAGCCCACCGGCGTCTTACCGGCCGGTCATACAACATAATATGCTGTTTTAACTGCACAATCCTCCCCCATTCTCTTTAGGTGTCCAAGCCATCCGATTCGGGCAGATTTAGTTTCACCAATGATATTTGGCTAGGACACCAGATCTTCGGATCTTCAAAGATTATTTTTGGATATCTAAAAATATCAAAACACTTACATTTGAGCCTCTCAGTCCTTGGTCCTCGGCAGGCAGCGCTGAGGCCACAGCACAGCTCCTTAAAGTCCACATGTCCATCCCTGTTCTCGTCGAATGCCAGCACGGCGCCGGCGACGGCGGCGCGCGGCAGCGGCGGCGATAGCAGCGGCGTCAGACTCTCCGCGTCCAGCTGACCGGTCGGCGCGGAGTTGCGCAGCGACCAGAAGCATTTCTCCAGCTCTATTATGTCCTGCAAGAAATCCGGTATTTGAGGACAAAGTCTTTTGGGATTGTCTTTGTGTCTTGTTGGATTCCCATATTTTTTTTTCATCCTCAACGGTGTAGCACTTAGCCTTCATCACACCTGATGTTAAGTGGTGATAAGGCTGAAGGTGGAAGCGCACTACTCCCGGAGTCCTCAGTCACTGAGGAACTGGCTATCTTATCTCTAACTGCCGTAACACAATAATGCTGAAAACATCATTGTTATGGCGTCAGACTTAGATAAGATGGTGGTAGCTAGCCAGGCGGACTAAGAACAAGTCCTACCACCAACCAAACCGAATACAATATGTCCCAGTGAGGACTGGGAATCGAACCCGGGACCTCTGGGTCTGAAATCGGTGGTGTGAACCACTAGACCACAGAGGCGGTTAAAAACAGTAAATATCTCAAAGAGTGTGTCCAGAAGGGCGAATTCGCAGCGATTTCAACAATGGTATTGGTTACACGTTTGCATTGTGGACAACTGGAACCATACAGAGGGGATTTTTGAGGGGCACAAATCTGAGTTTCGGGGCATGTTTGGTTTTGTTACAGTCAAAGCGTGTTTTTATGATTGATTGGTAGCAAGCCACTAAGTAATAGTGCTACTGCTCAAACATACTACAAAACACTCTTTTTCTAGGTATTGAAAAGTTAAGTAAGTACCTAACTGCAAATTATATGCGAGTAAAAGTAACCTCTAAATGGTTAAAGTCACTCTCCTATGAAAAAACAGAAAACTTACTTAAAGTTACAAAGTAAATTAAAAAGTAAGTAGATTAAAATACTTATAAAAAAATTAAGAAAACTGACACAACCTCTCACACACACTCACACACTTACACCGTACACACCGAGAGGAACACTAGCACATAAGTTAATAATTAACTTTACTCATAAAAAAAAAATGTATACAATTATTTTTCTTTTTGTTAAGTCTGAATTATATGTAAATTAAACTTAGAAAACTTGAGCTGGGCTGGCTGGAGTGATCTGGCCGCGCACCCTCCGGACGCAAAATAGGCGCAATATACGTCGAGTTGCGGAAACCGCCCGTATTGTTAAGAAGAAGAAGAAGAAGAATATGTCCCTAATTAAGACTAAAAAACATAATTAAGTATGTTATTATCAAATTACTTATAATTCACAATAATTTGTTATAAAAAAATTGCATTTTATCACTATTATTATAATTTTGAAGTAGGCTGTATGGCTGTATGTAATCAATCATCTTACATTTGGCGCGCGCAAAAAAAAACTTGCGTGCTATTTGCCTTAGCTAATATTAGGATATATGTATGCAATAAATGTTTGTTTTTCCTCGCAAGTGTGTTGAAAAAGTGTGTATGAAACTCGTGAGCATCTTACTCAGTAGACACTCGGCTGATTTACGCCGCCGCCTACGGCTCGGGCTGCAACCCACAGCCTTGTGTATAATGAGCAACTTAGCTCTCTTGTATCATAATATACTATTCTTTTAAAATTAATCTTACATCATAATGTTAAATATATTCTTGATATTTTAAGATTTCATATTAAATTGTAGGTAGGTATTATTATATTGATAATGTCTCTTATCTCTGATAACTTGGGCAGTAATGATAACAAAAACAAATAATAATTATTCTACATTTATGTTTAGAAAGAGTGAAAACTAATTATTAGGTGACATTCCATTCTATTAACAATAGGGGTGTTCAGTTTATAAGAAATATAATTATGTGTATAGGGATCCTTTAATGTAATTTACAATGAATGTGATAGCCAAAATTCATTCAAACAAAATGGAAAAAAGTGATTTTAAATTGGCACTAATTTTTCTTACCTCCACAAGCACTACAGTTGTTGTTAAAAATAACAAATATAAATGATAGGTGAATATCCTTTAATTTAACAATTGCAAACCATTTCATAATCAGATTGAGTGTAAAGTTATCCTGAACTGTGGTAATATCCAACAAATTTTCCTTAACTTACATCACAGATTTCCATAAAGTTAACTTACATGAAACCAGGAAATTACCTGATATATTAGTTATTGGGAAAGCCAATTTTTTTCCTATTTTGTGTACATAAGAATAATGAACATGATTATGTTTTAAAATTCGATTAAGTAGGTACTTAAGTATATTAGATTATGTTTTTTTTCTATTTAATATTATCTTGTTTATTGTATTTTTCTTTCAAGCTTGATTAAATTTGGTCAAGGCATTTAGTTGAAATGGATAGCAGTATAATATAAATACTTATAAGTGATTGTAAAACTAACTTACCCTTTCTTCTAAATGTGTTACACCAGCTAAACTTTGGTAAAATGTTGGAGTTTCCAAGTCCTGCACGACATGCCCTCCTCCAGACAGCAGCCATTGGGACAGGACTGTGGCATCCTTGTGTATCAGCAGCCATGATCGGAATTGCTCAAAGGTCACTTTCTCTCCAGGACCAAATAGGCTCAACAGTATCTCTGCTGTCCTTTGAGCACCAGTCACTGGCAGAGAAGTATTCTCCAAGTGAAGAGATCTTGCGAAATCCCTTTTGTAGATGTATGTACCATTATCACTCTGATTGTTTACATACAGCGTCCACAAAAACCTAAAATAATATCACTTTTAAACAATTTACTCTTCAAGAAACTTACCAAGAGATAGATAGCTAATCTTACTTGATTTTCTCTTCAAGACTTCCTTTAGTGAGAACCACTATTCCACATATCAAGTCTCTGAAGGCAATGCCTCGTTTGGTGCCTCCGCAGGCTTGGTACAGCCATTCAGCTACCTCATAAGGTACTCCATCACATAAAACTTCGTGGACGAATGCTTCCAAACTTATGGATGTACCATTGGTGCCGGCACATCTCTTGAACGCCTCCCGAATCCGTCTCAACTCACTATCAGATACTGTAAATAATATGATACGAGTGAAAAGATATTTATCACAATGTAACAACGCACTTGCACCAACATTTTCCTGAGAACACACCTCGCTTCACAGCATCTTCGTAGGATATGAAACTAGGTTTGGAGTCTTTTGCACCCATATTCACGTACACGTAATGATCATAACATTTTTAGGCGTAATAAACACAAAGAAACAAAAATTATTACAGCTGACAGCTCACGTCGTCGTATGATCTGCAGCCATATTGAATTTTTCAGATGTCAATATGTCATTTATGTTTATGTCATCTGGTTAGTATGTTGCCACAGTCAAAATATAAAAAAATACTAATTTTAATAAATAAGAAAGACTGAGAAACAACATCCAAGGAAACTTGATTTTATTCTTCGTGTCGTGTATCAATGTAAGTTTTATGAGCAATGCGCTTTTATATTACTAGAGTAAAGTAGAATTATTATTATCACTGATATGGGCCAACTCAGGATAAATTCGACTCGAGTAAACACGAGTTAAAATTCACGTACCTAAACTCAAGTTCAACTCGAGTTCAACTCGAGTTGCGTTACTTGCGTAACTTGAGTAGAGTTACTAGTATAGTATTATATCAGTCGTATAAAATCAAAGTCGGCAATGTAGGTTGCTGGGTGAAAATGAGATAAATATATGGCAACACTGAAAATTCAAATGTTTACCAATTCTTTAGTCGCTTGAAAATCATATACGGCCATAAATCTTTCAAAATCGCGTTAGAAAACTGATTTTGGGATCAAAGACGGCCATCGACTGGTCTTTAAAACCATAATCGGGAATCTTTCGCTGTCAACCAATCAGAGGTCTTGTAGAAATGGCGTTTCAAAATGGCGGATTCTGTTAATTACATAGAAGATTGTCGCACGTGTTTTGTTGAATTATTCCTGTTTTCTTAATTAAATTAAAATAACGATCTCAATGGAGGTTAACCCAACACCGGATAAAAACAATAGAGCAAGAAAAAGGAGCAGAAACCCTGAGAAATGGAAAAAAAACGTGTTGAAAAAACAGAGGTAAGTACAACAGTAAACTTACATTATTTTTATGCTAGGGCTGCGTGCTGCGTGTTATTTTTTTTCATATAGTTGAAATAGGTTTAAATGTATCTACTAACTTAATGTTATTAATTACATTCTGTAAAAATGAACTTATACCTATAAGTAACATGATACTAATATTATGCACTTATATGAATACTAGCTTCCGCCCGCGGCTTCGCCCGCGTGGTTTTCGTTTTGTCACACAAAGTGTTTACCGCGCGCTATCCCTTGGGAACTACTGATTTTTTCCGGGATAAAAAGTAGCCTATGTTCTTTCTCAGGTTCTAAAGATTATCTGTGCCAAATTTCATCAAAATCTGTTGAGAGGTTTAAGCGGGAAAGCGTAACAGACAGACAGACAGAGTTACTTTCGCATTTATAATATTAGTATGGATTACCTACTAATAGTGAATAGTTAATTTTTCTCAGTTTAGCCTCTGATTGGCAGGTATAAATGCCTATACGCATTAAGTCCGGTAATTTGTAACATATTTTTATTGCATTAAGGTGTAAATAAATAAATATAAGCAACAGATATCAGTCACACTTACTCGCCGCTGAACGTTGTTGCGATTTCGAAATTTCTTTATTTCCATCTTCACTTTCCATCAGGTGAGATTGTGGACAAATGCGGGCCTCAGGCATAAAAAGGTTTTTCTTTATTTTATGAATGAATCACGTGACACGTCACGATCTGCCCAATTCGACGATCGGCCCACGACATAAATATCTTTTATTTCACTTTATTAGTTTATAGGCGTGCTAATTTTGAAATTTAAATAAATCCATAACTATTTAATAAAGCAACTCTGTCATGCCTAAAATGTTTTGCCGATTTGAAACATACTAAATGTTTCTTATGAGAACGTAGAGAAATGCCGCAAGTCTAGTATTAAAAGTCTGGTTGTTTTTTATTTATTAACACCTAAACCCTTGAAGCTAATGATTATTGTTTGCTTTTTGCTTCAGGTATGCAGCAAAATACTTACCACAACCCATTTGTAACCATGACACACCATCGTTTCAATGCTGTAAACTGACAATGTCTGATTTGCTAAGAATACATAACAATTTTTATTCTCATTCAAGCAAGAAAGAACAAGATGCTATTATCTTAAAATTTTGCACAATTACAGCATCAAATAAAAATTCGAAAAATCAACATAAATATAAAGGAAAAAAACAAACAATAATTAAATATGCAGTAATTGCTCATAAGAGAAGAATACCTGTTTGTCAAAAATTTTTCTTACATATCTTCGGTATCACAAAGCACAGAGTGGCATTTGTCATGCAAAAGTTTTATCACAGTGGAGAAGTCGGCACGGAACACCGTGGAGGTGATCGCAAATCAGTGAAGTACGTCGAGAGGAAACAGTCTGTGCATAACTTTATTGAAAAACTAAAATGTGTAGAGTCCCATTATTGTCGCAAGTCCAAGACAGCTGAACGAAAGTATTTGCCATCTGAATTAAACATTTCTAAATTATACAGGATGTACGTAGAAAGTGAATTTGTTCTTCCAGAAGTAAAGCAATCATACTTTCGCCGTATTTTTAATAATACGTATAATATTGGATTCGGAACCCCAAAAACTGACGTGTGTTCGACGTGCTTGGAATTGATCGAAAAAATTAAAATAGAAGCTGACCCAGTCAAAAAGAATACCCTAATGGTTGAGAAACGTGTACACAGTTTACGAGCTAAAGCTTTTTTTGAAAAATTAAGGGAGGCACAAGACGATATTAAAATAATTTCATTCGACTGCCAAAAAAATTTACCCCTCCCGAAGTTGCCAGACCAATCGACATATTACAGTCGCCAATTGTACTATTACAATTTGACAATGGTAGAGGGTACTTCAAAAGATCCCCTGACTCCTCGTAACGTTTTCGCATATTATTGCACTGAAAACGAACACAACAAAGATTCAAATCTTATTTCATCAGCCTTATATCACAGGCTGAATGTGACGGATAAATCTGGCATTTCACATATACGCTTGGTCGCTGACGGGTGTGGTGGCCAAAATAAAAACTGCATTGTTTTAGGAACTTGTTGCAAATGGTTGCTGGAAAATAATACCATCAAATCCATAGAATTGGTGTTCCCAGTTACGGGACATTCCTTCATGCCCGCTGATCGGCAATTTGGAGTAATTGAAAAGAAGCTCAAGAAAAAGGATGTAATTTTACATCCCGATGAAATAACGGACATTATTAAGGAAACTTCAAGTGTTGTCAAATTCGGAGACGACTGTATCGTTTATGACTGGAGAGATGCCGTTAAAAAGGTTCTAAAACCAACAACTTCCTGGTCGATTGCATTTAAGGAATGTAAAAGGTTTATATTAAGACGATCAAAACAAAAAGATAATGTTCTAATCCGTGGAGAGCTAAATTATAAAACAGACCTGGGTAAATTTGAAACTATATGTCAACGTGGAAAAAATATCTCCATGATAAACCCAAAACCCTTGTCCAATATCGTACCTGTTAATAAAAACAAATTACTAGACGTGAAGAAACTTCTTAGCAAACATTTTGGATCAGACTGGTCAGCTTCACCACACCTGGAATTTTATAATAAAGTTTTCGAAAGTCAGGAAACACTAGTCGCGCCAACAGATGAAGAACATTCTTTCTGCTCAGAACCTATTGAAGAAAATATTCACGTTTATATCTAAAAATATGCTCATCATTCGTTTTCGTTCATTTTTTATAAACCGTACTTTAGTAAAAACATATTCAAGGGATTTTGTTATGAAAATGACTTGCCTTTACGTTACATAAATCTAAATTCTAAAGTAAAAAGTAAAAAGCGGATAACGGAGAGGCAAGTGTTTTCATGGCCCAACCTCTTGAATTGTTTTTCAACACAGCAACGTTCAAGAGTTTTCATATTGTAACTAACTAATTTCTTTTTAAGTTTAATTAAAAGGCTAAAATGTTTATATCTTCGTGTGTTTTTATTTATTGCCAACCCTAATTGTTATGAAATCTATCAGGATCAAAGACGGCCATCTTACCGTAGTTTGGGTTCAAATACGGCAATCTTTATAAATTCAAAACCAAAGTCGGCAATCTAGTAAATTAAATGTGATTTTAAATCTTATTGCTTAACTTTCACACATATTTTTGACTGTCTCTGGTTTAGTACATGTTACAGTAATATGAACAAACATTTGTCATTAATGACTATGGATTAAAATGAAAAATAACTGTTTTTGATCAACTACCAAAATTTAGGTCAACCCTACTTTGCCGACTTTGATTTTATACGACTCTATCTATGGTAGAGTGGATGAAACGTAGTGAATATTTGTTTTGTTTTTACCAATTTTAGGTGATTCTTACTAATATGACGATTTGATTTAAGTGTATCACCGTGCCATCTTATTTCTGTTTTAATAAGAGTGATTTTGCAATCATAAATTAAAGCACCGTAATTTCGTAATCTTATGATTCTTTAATTTTCCGCGCCAGTCTAAATTCGAGTTAGGCCAAACTCGAGTTGAATCGAGTTGACACATCACTAACTTCACTTATTCACTAAATCGTTTATAGTGCAGCAAGCTTTTCTGTTCCGGTGATTATCTTTGGAACTAAAACAGTTTTCATATGACCGTCCATTTTGACAGCTAACTTGGTATTGCAATGGCTCCTCTGTCACGGCTGTCACCGGAACAGGAAAGCTTGTGGCACTGTACTTGGCACTTGTGACGGGTAGGTACGTATTTAAAATGTCTAAAATTAAAAACCTAACGTTTAAACACATACGTTCAAAATACCAAAAATTATAATACCTAATGGTTGTTTCATTTAAATTTAAAATACCTAAAGTTTAAAATGTCAAATGGTTATATTAAGTACCTACTGAAGTTCATAAAGCTAAAACTTGAAATTGAACAAAGTTCCTAAAATTAGTTTACCTACCTATAGTTATTTGACCATAATGTAAAATACCGAACCGAGACGTCCGAATCGTTTGGTATAAAAACGTTTGGTAGAAAAATCCTGTCCTCCTCGGCAGTCCTCTAAAACACGTGAACGTAATTGTGGTGATAGGTTAATTTAAGGCGATCGCAAAGCGCAGCGAAACGTTAAGCAAATGTTAGGTTTTTTAATTTTAGACATTTAAATACGTACCCCTTGTGACTAAAGTGCTGTTTTAACTTATTCGTCACCTAATACATGTAAACGACCCATTAATGAAAGTTCTATCACAGAATCACAGTCTAGCTCTAAGTCTAGCTGTAGTATTTGAAAAAAGACTTACATTCGTTAGTTTTTTTGTTTAATAGCAACCCTGAGTAAGACGAGACGTCACATTTTATTATACCTCTAATTCAAATGCTATCAAATATTTGTCTATCTCTTTTGTACATCATGTTTTTACATTAAGTATGAAAGAGATGATTGTTTCCAATGTCTGATACAAATTGTTCGTATAATCCTCTAGGAACCGAGTATTTTGCAGCAGGTGTTTACTTTTGTTGTATTTATTATTTTTCTATTGTCTTGTCTGGATATAAATCATAAACGTAGAAATATCGTGTAATCGAATAAAGTAAAATTGTGATGCGACGGTCTCTGCAGCAATAAAGCGAGTTATTTAATTTTTATCCTAGTTCAATGTCCGTCTCTTTGTGTGTGTTGAGAGTGGAGATTGACGAAGATCTACCAGAAATGGGGGATACTCCTTTAGAAATTGGTAAGATAACCATTGCGGTCACTTATTTAAGTAATTTTAAGTAATTTATGTTCACTATATTTATTGACAGTAAAAATTTTTGTCCAGAAAAGAGGCAGGTAGGTAGATTGATTCAGAACTACTCATTACTAAAGGTAGATAAACATGCTCAGACCAAATTTTTCGTTTGGTCTGAGTAAACATGAATTTCAAAATTCCTAGGCAACTTTGAACAGCTGTTTTAGGCGAAATTACTCAAATGACATACACTCAAGACTAGTATCCAATCCATCGTACTGAGAAAATTGATTGAAAATACCAAAATTTCTATTTTAGAGGCTGCCAAAGAACAAAAGAAACGTGACCGAGGTTCCCGCGAGTCTAAAACTATAACTGTGGAGACTTATGCCAGCGTATTGGCTGGACCCATTAACGACACGGGCATTCTACCAACCAGCTCACGCCGATCGCCCCGAGAAGGCAGTGTCTCTGATGACGTGGAGACCATAAATTTCTTTTGTGGAAACCCTCTGGTTGAAGTCACAAAAGGAGTCCTTCATCTGTATAAAGAAAAGTGAGTTCTTTCCTTGTTTAAAATTAGTAAAACAATTTTGTAATACTTGTATTATGATTTAATTCTCACATTTCATATCCCTTGAGATAGGTAATTCAACAATACGGTATTTTACTGTTTTTTTTTTTATTTCCTTAAAACGTTTTTTAGCGAAATATTAGCTACACAAAACAAGTTTTTATTTTGAATTATCTTGAATATTTTCAAAGATATAGGACTTCAAACTTTATAATTAGACAAGGACAGGATGCTATCTTTGTGACGTCAGTGCGTTAGTAGCGTCATAGTCACGCCATAGAAGATTTCGTTTTAGAAAGAGACAGCTATAGTCAAAATCAAACAGACTATAATTCTTTTATTATAAAACAGATTCAAATTATATTTTCACATTTGGTATTCTTAATTGCAATATTTTTTAACATCATCATTAAATACCTACATTTCAACAACAGTAAAATACCCTATTATTAAATTATTAAATAAGTAATTTACTTGAGCATATAAAACAATATTTTATATTTATTTTTTATTTATTGCTTTAAATATTATGTTCATTACTTACATCTTGTAATAAACAATACAATATTTAAAGCAATAAATGATTCTGATTCTGAATTCCCACTCATCTTTATAAATAACCAAATCATTACCTTTCAGAGTTTATGTAGCTTTATAATTCTTTTTACATTTTGAGGCAAGTTGCAATCATTTTAGCATTAGTTATGGATGTTAATACATTGCTAACTATAAATTTGCCAAAAGGATTAGTTCCTATAAAAATCGAATCAGTCATAAGAACAAACTTGCCTAGAGACTTATTGAACCATTGCAACACAAGACGTCTGAAAAACTGCACTTAGGACAACATACAATAACATACATGCCTTCACGTCTGCATTAAAAACAAAACAACTGCTTATGGTCTAAAGACCAATCGCATGTTTGCAAACAAATACAAGAAATGAAAATTATTAATTAGGTAGAACAGTAACAAGATTAATATGAGTGAACGGAAATCTAGACATATTTTATTTGTCTATAGTGAATTGAAGGAAGCCGAAGAAGCAAAGACCCTTTGCCTGCTGTCCGTGCCCGGTGCACTAGGGGCCCCCGATCTATTGGCGTTTGCCGCTGCTTGCCAGGAGGACATTGCTCACGTCAGGGTCCTACGAGATGGCTCACCAGATCATTATATGGCACTGTTTACGTAAGTTTATTTTTACACACATATTAATTTACCTGCATGGTATGTGAAATTAAGACGTCCAAGTCACAATAAACTCGGGTATCACAATATTAAAGCTCGTGTTTCTTTTTGGTAGGGTACTTTTGTTATTTGTACAACTATATATGCAGCGATCTTGTTAACAACATAACATAAGTTCCATTTTGCTATAGATCCAACAGCTTCAGATCACTAAATTGTCTTCTAACACAATTTTTAGATTATCAAGTTAGGGTTCATAATTTATTGCCACTTTCTTTCTACCCGAAATGTTTTTGACCAAAGCCATACATTAAAGTTGATAACACCAAATGTGTATAATAGGCAACTTAGTTCTAGTTTCCTTTTAGAATAAGAAAACAAAGTAACATTTAAATTTAATCTATACTTAGGTTTGTATTCTTCTTATCCATCTATAACGAAAGCCTGTGATGATGCTATGCTTGTGTTAGATTCCGCACATCGCAAGCGGCGCGAGAGTTCCACGCGGCTTTCGATGGAGTCCCGTACAGCAGCTTGGAGCCGAGCGCGCTCTGCCACACCGCGTGGGTGTCCCGCGTGGAGTGGGCGCGCCACGGGACTCCGCCCCCGTCGCATACGGAGCTACCTACCTGCCCAGTGTGTTTAGGTGGGTTAACAGCGAGCATAGATGGAGTCCCGTACAGCAGCTTGGAGCCAAGCGCGCTCTGCCACACCGCGTGGGTGTCCCGCGTGGAGTGGGCGCGCCACGGGACTCCGCCCCCGTCGCATACGGAGCTGCCTACCTGCCCAGTGTGTTTAGGTAGGTTAACAGCGAGCATAGATGGAGTCCCGTACAGCAGCTTGGAGCCGAGCGCGCTCTGCCACACCGCGTGGGTGTCCCGCGTGGAGTGGGCGCGCCACGGGACTCCGCCCCCGTCGCATACGGAGCTACCTACCTGCCCAGTGTGTTTAGGTGCGTTAACAGCGAGCATAGATGGACTCCCGTACAGCAGCTTGGAGCCGAGCGCGCTCTGCCACACCGCGTGGGTGTCCCGCGTGGAGTGGGCGCGCCACGGGACTCCGCCCCCGTCGCATACGGAGCTGCCTACCTGCCCAGTGTCATAGTAAAACAATATAAGTAAGCGGACTGGAGCCCTGAGCGAGCGATAATAGGCTAAACACGTAGGGCTGTCGCTTAGAGTTTATTCAATCGACAAAAATGCATAGTCAATCTCTATACAAAACAGTTTTCCCCTGTAGGGTGGGCGTCAGGAATCTATAATACAAAGTTTTTTATTTATTTTTGTACATAGATCAGGGGCTGACTAAAATTTTTCATTACCTACGTCTTGTTATCTGTTTAGTGGTTTGAAAAATTACGGTCGAAATAGGATAAATTAAAACGTGGCTTTACAACAACACCAAGACCAAGACAAATAGACATGTTCATGCACACAAATATTTGTCTTGTTCGGGAATCGAACCCGAGACCACTGGCGCAGAAGATGGGTAGCATACCCCTGCGCCAAATCGGTTGTCAAAAACCGAATACAATATGTACCTACGCCTACTGCGAATCGAACCCGTGGCCTCTGGGTCTGAAATCGGTGGTGTGAATCACTAGACCGCAGAGGCGGTTAAAAATTTATATTATGCTCCCAGTTTATTAATCTAATCACATACCTACCTACACATAGGATTACAAGTTACAATAATTTGTTATTATAAATGTTTTTCTTTCTTCTTTCTTTCTATTTGAAAATTAAACTACTAATTGGTATCTGGTCAACGAAATCGGAAGCAGAACTATTTAGGTAGGTAAGCAGCAATACAAAATATTATTTACGTATCTACGTATGATAATTATAGTAGGTAGATTGTACTCACCGTTCTTGTTCGCTAGGTAATGCGAAGAAAGATAGTTCTGGATTAGACAACCCGCTACTGAGACATCCGTATACACTACAATATTTTTTACTTCTACTCGAATTTTTAGCCATCGTAGGTACACGCACGAATTATTACAAATACAAATACAAAATTATTAGAGGGAGGCAGCGCAGCGGCGCGGAGCGTGCGTGTGGTGGGCACGGACAGTTTTACCTTATTATATTATGCGCGGTCGGGGGCGACCGGCCGGCGGCGGCGCCGCGCGGGCGGCGTGCGGCGGGCGCTGCCACGCAAGACTGTCGCCCCGTTATCACCGATAAATTTTGTCAGTGTGTGCGTGCGACGACGCATGACGACGCATACGTACAGGCGCGCTCACATACAAACCGTTTGGGGTGCCTGTCCAGGCAGTCAACGTACTTATATTGTTTTACTATGCCAGTGTGCTTAGGTAGGTTAACAGCGAGCATAGATGGAGTCCCGTACAGCAGCTTGGAGCCGAGCGCGCTCTGCCACACCGCGTGGGTGTCCCGCGTGGAGTGGGCGCGCCACGGGACTCCGCCCCCGTCGCATACGGAGCTATCTACCTGCCCAGTGTGTTTAGGTAGGTTAACAGCGAGCATAGATGGAGTCCCGTACAGCAGCTTGGAGCCGAGCGCGCTCTGCCACACCGCGTGGGTGTCCCGCGTGGAGTGGGCGCGCCACGGGACTCCGCCCCCGTCGCATACGGAGCTACCTACCTGCCAAGTGTGTTTAGGTAGGTTAACAGCGAGCATAGATGGAGTCCCGTACAGCAGCTTGGAGCCGAGCGCGCTCTGCCACACCGCGTGGGTGTCCCGCGTGGAGTGGGCGCGCCACGGGACTCCGCCCCCGTCGCATACGGAGCTACCTACCTGCCCAGCGTGCTTAGGTAGGTTAACAGCGAGCATAGATGGAGTCCCGTTCAGCAGCTTGGAGCCGAGCGCGCTCTGCCACACCGCGTGGGTGTCCCGCGTGGAGTGGGCGCGCCACGGGACTCCGCCCCCGTCGCATACGGAGCTGCCCACCTGCCCAGTGTGCTTAGGTAGGTTAACAGCGAGCATAGCTGGAGTCCCATACAGCAGCTTGGAGCAGGTTTCTTAATGAAAACTACTTATGAGCTAGATAATTGGTGTGATTGTAAGACATTTATTTATTTTATTTATAATTTTATTGTAACTTTTGATTTAAACTTTTTGGCGTGTTTGAACATTGCAGGAAACAATGCGCATTATACAATTTCGCGATATGTTAGGTTACGGAGTACTTTAATGCGTATAGCAGCTAACTTCACGACCGCCATTAGGATTCAATCTTACTGTACTTGGATGCACCATATTTGAGATTTAAAGTATTTTTACGCATTCACAATGCAATTCTGTACGTATAGGAATTCAATTCAATGATTCTTCTGTTTCATCTTAATCGATTTTTAAAAATTTGTAAAAATGTTTCTTTCGGATGCCAGGGTTTCCTCACATTGATGAAGCCACGCTGGCCCACAGCGTTAACAAGTGATAGCAAAAAATCGACGTGTCGTGTAAGCATTTCAGTAGCTTAGCAGAGCATCGGGCTGGATTCCCGGAGACGCGGGTTCTAATCCCGCCTGAAAGCTACTTGTAAGGCTCGTGGTTTTTTAATATCACATTTTTCCTATGCGCCATAGTTATAGCACAGATTACTAATACGTAACAGATATTGCACTCCGCTAAGCCATTTAAAAAAATTGCAACTCTAACTATAACGCAATAAAGTGGAATTTAGCTTGTACAGCGCAAATTTCGAACGGCCACTCGTTGCATCTCTTTCTATGGCATATATTCTAGCTCTTTTGCGGACTTAATTTCTATGGATTTGCGGGCGAGAATTGTGCGCAAGTACATCAAGCGACAGACGCCTGATTATAGTGATTGTTTTGTCCCACAGAGCGCATGGACGAGAGCGTGGCGGGCATCCTGAGCGTGCAATGCGCGCACGCGTTCCACTCGGCGTGCCTGGTGCGGTGGCGGGACGCGCGCTGCCCCGTGTGCCGCTGCGCGCAGACGCCCGAGCCCCGCGCCAGCGCCACGTGCGCACAGTGCGCCGCGCGCGCAGGTTAGTCACGTGCCGACTCGGAGCGAGGCAGCATCCTGAGCGTGCAATGCGCGCACGCGTTCCACTCGGCGTGCCTGGTGCGGTGGCGGGACGCGCGCTGCCCCGTGTGCCGCTGCGCGCAGACGCCCGAGCCCCGCGCCAGCGCCACGTGCGCACAGTGCGCCGCGCGCGCAGGTTAGTCACGTGCCGACTCGGAGCGAGGCAGCATCCTGAGCGTGCAATGCGCGCACGCGTTCCACTCGGCGTGCCTGGTGCGGTGGCGGGACGCGCGCTGCCCCGTGTGCCGCTGCGCGCAGACGCCCGAGCCCCCGCGCCAGCGCCACGTGCGCACAGTGCGCCGCGCGCGCAGGTTAGTCACGTGCCGACTCGGAGCGAGGCAGCATCCTGAGCGTGCAATGCGCGCACGCGTTCCACTCGGCGTGCCTGGTGCGGTGGCGGGACGCGCGCTGCCCCGTGTGCCGCTGCGCGCAGACGCCCGAGCCCCGCGCCAGCGCCACGTGCGCACAGTGCGCCGCGCGCGCAGGTTAGTCACGTGCCGACTCGGAGCGAGGCAGCATCCTGAGCGTGCAATGCGCGCACGCGTTCCACTCGGCGTGCCTGGTGCGGTGGCGGGACGCGCGCTGCCCCGTGTGCCGCTGCGCGCAGACGCCCGAGCCCCGCGCCAGCGCCACGTGCGCACAGTGCGCCGCGCGCGCAGGTTAGTCACGTGCCGACTCACAGTATTCTCTGAGCCAAATTTTGGGACACTAGCCTTTTATTGTTTGAGCAAATAAAGAATTATGTCCCGATTCAAAGACAAAAACTCCTGAAATTCTAACTCTTATAGTTTTGATGTTATTGCAATTTATCGTAAAATCCCGGAATTTCACAATAAACTGTGTGTTTAATGTTATTTCTTTTTTGTTTAAACCGCGAATATCAACCTTAATTTGAGACTCTGATCGGCAAGGGTCAAGATAAGGCTACGTTTTAAGCAATTGATGAGCAAACTGGTGCGTCAAAGTTACGAGATAATCGCGAAACAGCCAAAACCGATTTTATTTTGTTGTCGCTAAAGTATTGAATATTAGCATTTCGTTTTTGCTCTAAAATATAGCCACAATTGAGGACTATTACCACAAAAAAAAAACAACTGCTAAAGTCGCGGACTTTTTGAAATACGATAATCCCGCAATTCGGGATTGTGATAAAATGTAAAATTTGCTTTTTTCGGTTAAATCTGCCTGCGTTATGCTTATAATGCCGCATTATCTTGAGACTACCTTATCTTGAGCCTTTCCGATCAGAGTCTCAAATTAAGGTTGATATTCGCAGTTTAAACAAAAAAAGTAATTACAGTATACGCACAGTTTATTGTGAAATTCCGGGATTTTACAATAAATTGCAATAACATCAAAACTATAATAGTTAGAATTTCGGGAGTTTTTGTCTTTGAATCGGGACATAATTCTTTATTTGCTCATACAATAAAAGGCGAGTGTCCCAAAATTTGGCTCAGAGAATACTGTGCGACTCAGAGCGTGGCGGGCATCCGGAGCATGCAATTTATTTTTTTATTGATTTATTTATTTTTAGTTAAATTATCTACTGCACTTACAGTTTTACACCAAAGCGTGCAGTAGGTCAATCAATACATTGATAGATACTTACAGTTAACTTGATTCTACAAAAAGAATTACGCATCTAACAAATTTATGAACCGACATGCAAAATATGTCAGTTTCAGGATACTGAGCAACCAGAGCGTTAAGTAGATCTAAGGCTTGGGTAGTGGGGGCATATTTAGCTATTTGTGTGCGAACTGGCGGGCTCGCAAACAAGCGCCGCGTGCGCAGCCCCACCAAATTGTGAGGAACGAATAGAGAACATTTCGGCAAGGCTTCAGGATTGTTTATTTTATTACTAAACAGAAGATAGTAATGCAAAAGGATAGCACACTTTCGCCTTAATCTCAATGTATTATGCAATGCGCGCACGCGTTCCACTCGGCGTGCCTGGGACCGTACTCTGAAACGCACATCCGAAACTTCGGTTAGCCCTGTCCCTTTCACTCGACTCTGTCATGACTGGAGTGTGAGAGGGACGGATATAACGAAGTTTCGGGTTTTGCGTTTCAGAGTAGGCCCTCTGGTGCGGTGGCAGTGCGCCGCGCGCGCAGGTTAGTCACGTGCCGACTCAGAAAAAGGCGGGCATCCGGAGCGTGCAACGCGCGCACGCGTTTTGAATTAAAAATGAAAAATGGTATGAGTGTGTGTGTGTGTGTGTGTGTGTGTGTGTATGTGTGTGTGTGTATTTGTGTGTGTGTGTTTGTTGAGTACGTGAGTGTTTGTTGAGTGCGTGAGTGTTGTGTGTGTCTAAGTATTTGTTTGTTTATTCTTAGTGTGATGGTGACGATTATGATGCGCATGCGCAGTACCTACACAATTGTCGATATATGAGAGAGATGAGGTAGCGGAACTCTACTGCACATAGTAACTTCATGACCGCCATTAATTGAATCGCGCTGTAATCAATAGATCACTGTAAATCACCGCTCTGTGGTCATCGGCGTGTAACTTCTGCTACAAAAACGGGAACAAGCCCATTGTTTTATTCATTTTCATTCTTCAATTCGCTACAATCTCTTTTGTGTCATACCAGTTACCCCACTAAGGTGTAAGCAAGACAACTTGCCGTACCATATCATATCGCGCGTTATAAGCCGCTCATGCTAGGCCGGCAGTAGTGCTAGCACAACTTAGCGCGACCCTTTGTCGCGCTCCTTCCAACCAATCAGCACGTCGCGTCGCTTTAAGTCACGCGCGCGGACACTCTCTTCTCTCTCGAGTCTCGGACTCTTTCTCTCTCGAGTCGCGCGCAAGTTGTGCTAGCACTACAGTAAGATAAAGAAAAATACTGTTGGTTTTTATAACAGAAGAGGAGGCGGAAGGCGAAGGAGACGGCGAGGAAACCCGGGACAACTTAAGTGGCGTGGCGGAGGGGCTGCTAGACGGGGTGGAAGCGGGAACGGGCACGCTGTGGATCTGTCTCATCTGCGGGCACGTGGGCTGCGGCAGGTGATAGCTCACTATAAAAGTATCTTTTCACTTCTCATGCTCGTAAAGTTCGTGTTTATGTTGGGTATAGGCTGCATAAAATCGCTTTTTATGCTCTAGTGCATAAAGTAAAATCTTCGTCTAAGTCTCAGACTCTAAGACAAAGGTCGTCAGGTAAGAAGTCACACACGCAATTAAACTTCGTTAAATAAATCTTATTAATACCTAACGTATTTCATTCTGTTTCTTAAATTTTGTTCATAATCCATGTTAAATTACTAAATTAATAAAACTAGGCAAAATTAATGAGTTTTCTAAGAAATAAGTATTTAAAGAGCATTATAAACTACGATCTATGCTAAAGTCACTGTGCTGCCAATGCCACGTATAAAAAAAAAGAAAAAGAAAGTCTCCCCGCCAATATGGCGAAGTCTTTATTTTTTCTTTTTTGCAATATTGTTATTTATTTTCCTCACACTCGAAGTCAAAAGCAGATTGTATAACTCGTACATAAAACCCATTTTACCCTCGAATTGACTATGGATATATACGTCTCGGGTAAAATGGTACGTTTTATGTACTTGTTGTACAATCTACTATTCCTCGCAGAACAGAAGCAATAATGTGCTTAGGTTTTATGCCAAATGCAAGCTTGAAGCTCCCAACTTTTGCTATGTCTGCGTTTATTGACTTAGCGAATATTTGTGTAAAAAATAATACTAAATTTAAAAGTGTTTTTTTTTGTATGTTCAGTTTGACTTCAATAGTTAATATGTTGCCCGAGTGTGATCAACTTTAACTTTTCAGTTTGCATGTCAGTACTTCCAGTACTATTTTAAATGTTTATTGTGATCACATATGATAAACAGACGAAATTCAACAAAAAGTTGTATTTAATACATCTACATTTTCTATGTATTCGTTATCTAGTTTCCGTAACACAGTTTCTGAATGAAACCTACTTATGAGCTAGATAATTGGTGTGATTGTAAGAAAATTATTATTATTAAGTATTATTATCTAATGCAGGTACGAAGGCGGCCACGCAGCAAAGCACTTCTTGGCCTCCAATCACACGTACGCCCTGCAGTTGGGGTCAAACAGGGTATGGGATTATGCAGGTAACTGCATATATTATGTAATAACATATACAGTACATTTTGGTCGAGTAGATATTGACAATTTGTATGAAACAGCAGATTTTTTTTGTTGAGTTACAGAGTTGACCCTATAGTAAAAGTTGTTCATAATCATATTCATGAGCACAATCACCACCTAAGAGGTTTTGGGTTTATTCATTAACACGTATATGATAGCTCATTTAGCAACGACATGTTTTTTTATTTGTAAATGACGTTGATTCTGTTGAAGCGAATGAGTTTTTTTCACCCGTTTTTCTTGTCAGCTTAAAGATGTCCTTAACACCCGTTATGTAGTAGGAAAAAAAAGTTGGACGATTCAAAAGTATTTCATTTTGTAAATCTATTTGAATAAAGAGTTTTTGACTTTGAGTTTGAGCATATTCATTCATATTTGATTGCACAAATTCACACAAATTTTAGAAAAACGACGGTCGAAATCTGCACTCTACCTTTTTTCAGATGTTTCTTACTTTTGACTTATTTTGACTATAGTTTCAGCCAAAGCATTGGTCATTAGTAGATTGTATTACAAGAGAGCAAAATAAAATTTGACGGCGAAGGCGCTATTTTGAATCCTGAACGCAGCGAGGGATTCAATATACATACGTGATACACTCTACTTTTCATCCACGTCTAAAAGAAAAAGAAATAAGAGAAGCTTCTAGATACAACTAATGAATGTATTTATGAAAAATTGTATTAAGTAACTATATAATGTTATAATGTAAAAAAATAATTAAGTAACAGCTAAAAAATATATTCATATTTTGTATTTTGATAGCGAAAGGTCGTGGGTTCGAGTCCCATCGGAGCTGGTTGTGGTGAGACGGGTCGATTTTTTCTAAATACTTCATTTTCCATTTTTCAACCATAAAAATTACATTGTGAATGCAAAAAAGTAAAAATTTAAATAACTTATCATATTTTGTAGTTTAAATTACACTGCGCTCGGGATTCTACTCTAGAATCCTTCACTGCGCTCTGGATTCAAAATAGGCCCCTCGCCGTAAAAATGTTATTTTGCTGTTTACTCGTAGGTGACAATTTCGTGCATCGCCTCGTCCAAAACAAGGCAGACGGCAAGCTAGTAGCCGCAGAAGGCGTACCTTCGGGAGATAAACTCGACGCAGCGCAACTCGAGTTCACCTACGTACTCACCTCGCAACTAGACTCGCAGCGCGAGTACTACGAACGCAGACTCGCTCAGTGAGTATGTCTGTTGCTAATGACTATGACATTGTTTGCCTGTAAATTTTTCTACAGGAATAAGATTACAGCAAAAGTTATGATAAATGATTATCAATGTCAAAAATTTCGATGCTTGAAAAGCAAGCTAATATTTCATCAAGTTATGTTTAGTGTCTGTATCTATTTTTTCCTCCCTTTAATTGAAAAATAATATCTTCTTCTTTTCGTGTCGCTAGCAGACCTAAACAATGTCGAACCATAATTCAGTAACTAAAAGTATAATAACGATTAAAACAACTGTTATTTCTAATTCCACCGATTTTAGACCCAGAGGTCCCGGGTTCGGTTCCCAGTAGTGGGGGTACATTGTATTCGGTTTGGTTGCTGGAAGGACTTGATTTTAGTCCGCCTGGCTAGCTACCACCATCTTATCTAAGTCTGACGCTATAATAATTAGGGCCTAAACTGCGTCACACGGACGCCCGCGCGGTTCCATACAAAAGTGCTCCGTCGCGGGCCCCGTCGCGGGCAACCGTCGCGGGGAGGCGGGCCCCGCGCCCGCGCCTTGTGGCCCGTTTCCCCGCGACGGGTGCCCGCGACGGGGCCCGCGAGCGGTACATCGGTAGCACACACGGGCTTGTTCAGTCAATAGCGCAATGTGATGCGGACGGAGACACGCGACGTGTGCCCGTCGCGGGCGCCCGCTTTACTCAGTTTAGGCCCTTATGTTTGCGGCATTATTGTATTCCGGCAGTTAGAGAAAAGATAGCCAGTTTCTCAGTGATTGAGGATTCCGGGATTAGTGCGCTTCCACCTTCAACCTTATCACCACTTAACATCAAGTGTGATGAAGGCTAAGTGCTACCCCGTTGACGATAAAAAAATCACAGGTTGCACTCCGGGAGTGCCGGCAGAAGTGAAAAGGGCGCTCTAGACATTTTCAAAAAAAAAATGAATTTGACAAATAAAAGAAAAAATACGGACTGGATTTGAACCGAGGTCTTCTGGCTTCAATGCCGCCCGTTTTCTAACCTGAGCTATTACAACTTTGGAAACGGTGGCGAAATTTGCCTTCGTATTCTAATGACATTGTAACAGATTTTCGATCCTGGTCACGTGTCCGTCTTACGAATTTTCGATCTGACGGTCACGTGTCCTGACGTGAGTTTAACATTTTTTACCCATCACAAAAAGTGCACAACGCCGCTAAAGAAGTTTTCACTTTAAAAAATTGTTTCTGCAAATTATAGGATAGAATCAGAGCACGCGGACGACTGCGAATCGTTACGAACGCGCGCGACAGAGGCAGAAGCGGAAGCGGGCCAGCTGAAGGAGCAAGTCGCCACTCTCACCAAGCAGAACAAAACGCTGGAAAAGAAACTACTGCAGGTCACCAACAAGTAAGATACATGATGATGTCTAATCTATACTTCTATACTAATACCACAGAATATATAATAGTACTAAGATACAGAAGACGCACTCTGCAAACTCGTTCACTAAAAATAAATCTTTTTAATACAGTTGCTCAAAAAGTGGCGTATTGCAGGGACGTATAGCGTTCGGGATGTGGGCTATTACACACTCGAACTTTTTCTTTACCTTTCCCGAACTCGTGCGTTTTCTTTCCCAACTGTCAAAATATTGTCTATTAAAAAGAAAAACCAACCACGAAGTTTTTACTAAAAAAAAATCTTAGAAGTTTTTTATGATTCATGCAAATATTTCTAAAAAGAAGCTACTAATTTGTTTCAATATCAGATTTAAAAGTTATTTTAATTATATATTAAATTAATATTAGTATCGGCCAAATTAAATTTATGAATATAAAAAATACATAAAATTGGCTGTATGACCACAGATTACTAAATATGGTATGACGTGCACTATTTACCATAGTATCTGCTTAATAGGAGTTTGCGCAAGTAAGAAAATGAGGGACCTTATCTTAATTTTCTAAATTAGTTTTTTCTGGTTTTTATTGTGGTAGGTACTTAGTATGGTGGAATTAGTGCAATAATGTGGCTTTAATGGAAAACGATGTGGTAAAAGAGAGAAATAAGGAAAGGCGCTCCTGTAGGATTCGGATTGCTTTTGTTAGGTTTCATTTCATTTCATCTCATTTAATTTAATTTTCATTTCACATCAATAAAAAAATTCTACTGAAGCCTTGGCTGTATGATCATAGTTTCCTTTGCCAACCCAGAATGGGTGAAGAAAACAAAAAAAAAGTCTGCTTTTTCTAAAGTTTCTTTTACGATTAGTAAGTTGAGTTTATTGTGTTTTATTATTTTATTAAATTGCTTAATTTTTTCGCAACTGTATTAAAAATAGTTGTTCAGTACACGTGCGGAACCGTCATTGCAACTTGTTCCGACTGTCAACCCTCACCTTCGGCTGCGCCTCGGCTCGGGTAGACATTTGTCGGAACTCTTTGCAATGACAGGCTTTCCGCACTTGTAATGAAATCTACTATTCCGCATGAAAATAAAGTCCAATTCCGGTCGCTTTGTCATCGCTTGCCTACTGTTATAATAATCTAAAGTTCGCGCATGCAAGAAAAACTGTATCCAACAACTACGCGCTAGAGTTTCTATTTCTATGAAAGTCTCAAACAGCTCGCTCGCTGGTTAGGATTGCGAGCTACTTGCGAGTTCGGTTTTGTTGTTTCTTCTATTTATTCATCCGTAAACACAACAGTATCTTTTATACGGATTATAAGAACGTTTAGTAGCCATTGTTCGGTGCACAAAAATCACAGAAATGATCGATCGTTTTAAGCGCAACGTGGAGCCACAGATTACTAAATAGTTACTATGTAACAGATAGTTCACTCCGCGAAGTCACTTAAATAAATAGCAACTCTAACTATAACGCAATAAAGTAGAATTCAGCTTGTACGGCGCAGGCAAATTTCGAACGGCCACTCGTTGTCGTTGCATCTCTTTCTATCGCATATATTCTAGCTCTTTTGCGGACCTAATTTCTATGCCATACGCCTGCCCGGCAGGCCGCCGTCCGAACGTACCTAAACTGCGGAGTGACACCCCCCTGGTGGAGCGTACGAGCCGAGCGGCATCCTACTGCCATACGCATGCCCGGGAGGCGCGCTGGCCGAACGTACCTAAACTGCGGAGTGACACCCCCCTGGTAGAGCGTACGAGCCGAGCGGCATCCTACTGCCATACGCATGCCCGGGAGGCGCGCTGGCCGAACGTACCTAAACTGCGGAGTGACACCCCCCTGGTAGAGCGTACGAGCCGAGCGGCATCCTACTGCCATACGCATGCCCGGGAGGCGCGCTGGCCGAACGTACCTAAACTGCGGAGTGACACCCCCCTGGTAGAGCGTACGAGCCGAGCGGCATCCTACTGCCATACGCATGCCCGGGAGGCGCGCTGGCCGAACGTACCTAAACTGCGGAGTGACACCCCCCTGGTAGAGCGTACGAGCCGAGCGGCATCCTACTGCCATACGCATGCCCGGGAGGCGCGCTGGCCGAACGTACCTAAACTGCGGAGTGACACCCCCCTGGTAGAGCGTACGAGCCGAGCGGCATCCTACTGCCATACGCATGCCCGGGAGGCGCGCTGGCCGAACGTACCTAAACTGCGGAGTGACACCCCCCTGGTAGAGCGTACGAGCCGAGCGGCATCCTACTGCCATACGCATGCCCGGGAGGCGCGCTGGCCGAACGTACCTAAACTGCGGAGTGACACCCCCTGCTCATGCTCCGAAATGTTAACAGTCCATTTTAAGGCGATACTCGGAAAAAATGTGCTGAAGCGAGATAGCAATGAGAAAACGACGCGCGCGGGAGCGAGACCGATTTTGCAGATTAGGCAAAAAAACACAAAATCACTTCGTATTAAAAAACTACAGCGATTTAAAAAAAATGCTTCTATACGATCCTCAATATTATTGGTGTCCACTAATTAAACCAATTTCCAATAGTGTAAGTAACCCCATTTAAGAATAATCTTCACTTTTCGTATTTTTTAGAGGTCTTTTCGAAAATAAAAAGTGTCGAGGCAAAATCATAAAATCGTGTTTTTGAAACTATACGATTCTTGATAAAGGTATGAAGAAATATATATCTTATTACCAGATTTTTAACAACTGTAACCGTCCTATAGTTTTAAATCAAAAAGTCCACATTTTTCCGAGTAGCGCCTCAACAAAAAATTGTATTTCCTCGCATTTCGTTCGAAAAGCTTTATACAAGCCTTGTATTAGACGCTATTTGCATTGCCTCGATTGATTAAATTGCAAAACCATCCTCGAAAATGCAAATTGCTAGCTACCCTTTCTCGGCTGTAATGTACTATTATTCTATTTTAAGCTTTATCCTACTCTATTTTAGATTGTCATCTCTGCAAGGCGAGTTGAGTGAGGAGCGCGGGCTGGCGGCGGCGATGGCCAGCTCGCAGGCCG
The DNA here is from genome assembly GCA_949710035.1 of Crambus lathoniellus. Taxonomy (NCBI): domain Eukaryota; kingdom Metazoa; phylum Arthropoda; class Insecta; order Lepidoptera; family Crambidae; genus Crambus; species Crambus lathoniellus. Next base: position 3,927,424 of record OX453317.1, read on the forward strand.
AGTGGCAGGCGCGCGCCAAGCACAGGGAGGACCGCTTCATGCACGAGGTATGCAGCAGCATCAGCCATTATTGGGGCTGTCCATTAATCACCAGATGTTTTTAGCAACTTTTCGGAGTCTCCCCTCCCCCCTGGTGATACGTTTTGAGGCTTTCCACACCATACCGTGGTATGGTGTGCCGAACTATTAGCTGTAGTGTCCAAAGATATGAGGAAGAATCAGGTTTCCGACTCTGATGTCGAAGATCGTGCGAAGTGGAGACGTGAGACCAGGAAAGCTGACCCCACCACCATGTGGGATACATAGCTAAGGAAGAGAGAGAGAGGATGGCAACGTATATATGACTACTGTGTGATTGTTATACTTGATGATTTTTTCCTGAACCCCTCCTCCCCCCTTTCGGCCTCACGTTATTAATGGACAGCCCCTAATATCACTTTAGTTAGATTGTCATCTCTGCAAGGCAAGTTAAGTTAGGAGCGAGGGAGGACCGCTTCATGCAGGAGGTATGCAGCGCCAGCCACTAATGTTACTTTAGATTGTCATCTCTGCAAGGCAAGTTAAGTTAGGATCGAGGGAGGACCGCTTCATGCAGGAGGTATGCAGCGCCAGCCATGATGTTACTTTAGATTGTCATCTCTGCAAGGCGAGTTAAGTTAGGAGCGAGGGAGGACCGCTTCATGCAGGAGGTATGCAGCGCCAGCCACTAATGTTAGTTTAGGTTGTTATCTCTGCAAGGCGAGTTGAGTGAGGAGCACAGGGAGGACCGCTTCATGCAGGAGGTATGCAGCGCCAGCCACTAATGTTAGTTTAGGTTGTTATCTCTGCAAGGCGAGTTGAGTGAGGAGCACAGGGAGGACCGCTTCATGCAGGAGGTATGCAGCGCCAGCCACTAATGTTAGTTTAGATTGTCATCTCTGCAAGGCAAGTTAAGTTAGGATCGAGGGAGGACCGCTTCATGCAGGAGGTATGCAGCGCCAGCCATGATGTTACTTTAGATTGTCATCTCTGCAAGGCGAGTTGAGTGAGGAGCACAGGGAGGACCGCTTCATGCAGGAGGTATGCAGCGCCAGCCATGATGTTACTTTAGATTGTCATCTCTGCAAGGCGAGTTAAGTTAGGAGCGAGGGAGGACCGCTTCATGCAGGAGGTATGCAGCGCAAGCCATGATGTTACTTTAGATTGTCATCTCTGCAAGGCGAGTTGAGTGAGGAGCACAGGGAGGACCGCTTCATGCAGGAGGTATGCAGCGTCAGCCATGATGTTACTTTAGATTGTCATCTCTGCAAGGCGAGTTGAGTGAGGAGCACAGGGAGGACCGCTTCATGCAGGAGGTATGCAGCGCAAGCCATGATGTTACTTTAGATTGTCATCTCTGCAAGGCGAGTTGAGTGAGGAGCACAGGGAGGACCGCTTCATGCAGGAGGTATGCAGCGCCAGCCACTAATGTTAGTTTAGGATGCCAGCTCGCAGGCCGAGTGGCAGGCGCGCGCCAAGCACAGGGAGGACCGCTTCATGCAGGAGGTATGCAGCAGCATCAGCCAATTTGGTGTTACTTTAGATTGCCATCTCTGCAAATCGAATTGTAATAAATTAAGTTACAACAGGGCTGACATATGTATTTTTAGATAAATGCTAAGGCTAAATGATACCCCGTTGTGGAATAAAAAAAATGTCTTGTACTCTAAAGTTAGAATAAAAATAAATATAAAGGGTAAATGGCCCTAACTTGGCATTCGTCCTGTTATTGGCACTCTAAATTTAAGCTCGAAAACAAGAAAAAAATAGATTACTCAACTTCAGTATTTTATTCTATTGTACAAAATTGGCCCATAGTTTTGCCATTTGAGCTTAAAGGCTCTCCCACACAGGCGCGTTATTATCGTCAATAATACCGGAAATGGTAATTACGATAATGCGTCAACACAAGTGCAAGTCCTAATACAAAATGTTTTAAGAACTCGTATCGCAGGACGGAGTAACGCAAGCGTCCTAGTCGATATTATCGCAGCAGTGTGTAACTTGGTTTGGTAGCCATCCTAAGACATAATGTACTAGAAAAAAATATCGCAGTAACGCATCCGATATTATCCTTGATAATAACGCCCCTATGTGGGAGAGTGGGTGACCCTTAACTCTAGGGTGCCAATAACAGGGGGCCAAGTCTGCTAACGTTAAGTTATAATCGTGTCTCAATCGTATTTCAATTGTAGTTCAATGGCAGTGCTTTTTTACACACTAGTTACAAGAATTATGACAATATGATGTGGTGTGAACATCAAAAGTATTGTGAAAAAAGTACACATTTCTTGTAACTAGTGTGTAAAATTGCACTACAATTGAACTACAATTGAAACACGATTGAGACACGATTATAAATAAATAAATAAATAACTTCTTACATTCACACCAATTATCTAAGCCCATTTTAATTTCATTAAGAAACTGTATCATGGAAAACTTGATAACGGATAAATATATACTTAAATACTTTTTTTTTGTAAATACATACTTGATATACATAGTAAACACCCAGACCAAGACAAATAGACATGTTCATGCACACAAATATTTGTCTTGTTCGGGAATCGAACCCGAGACCACTGGCGCAGAAGGTGGGTAGCCTACTCATGCGCCAAATCGGTCGTCAAATATGACTCAGTCGTCAGTCAATTATGACTTAACGTTAGCAGGCTTGGTGCTAACAATAAGAGCTGTTTACTCAGTAAAAAACTTTTTCAGGTTGCGGAGCTAAAAGAGCAGCTCCGCGACGTGATGTTCTTCGTGGAAGCGCGCGGGCAGCTGGAGGCGTCGGCCACGGCTCCGGACGAACTGGCTTCTGCGCAAGTGACAGTGGCGCCGCCACCCGCGCCCAGAAGGAAACAGAAGGGAAGGAAACATGAACGGAGTTAGGCATTCTCAAATACCTATTACTTCCATTTTCTAAGTGTACGCTGGAAACATGAGCAGAGGACTATTTAAGTGCACACTGGAAATATGAGCGGACTTAGGCATTCTCAAATATCGTGACTAAGTGCACACTAGAAATATGAGCGGACTTAGGCATTCTCAAATATCTATAACTTCCATTTACTAAGTGCACGCTGGAGGCGGATTTGTGAGAAATGAAAAGAAGCATAATTCTACCGAATTATTATTATTATATGAAATCGTCTTAATTTTTTTCTGACTGGACTTTGAGATTGACAAACCTTAAACCCCTCATTTAAAATCTTTGTAGGTATATTACACTTTGAATATTCAAACTACAAATTTATAGCATTCAAATATGGCTAAAATTTTAAATGAGTTTGTGAGAGTGCAATAAAATTGTAATATAATCTTATGAGAAAATTACCTAAAACACCTCAGGAATAGTCATGTTTTGGGTAAAATAATTTATAACTTGACACGATCCCGCGTGTCTAGATTTTCATTATTTATTTAAGAAAAACCAGTCTATTTCATATCTTAGCGGAATGAGCAAGTCAGCGCAATAATTATAATAAAGGTTTTGCTTGGTATAGAAAGAAAGTAAGTAATTAATATTTGACTGATTCACTAAATTATCGACATCGGCACAATATTCTTTTTATGTAAATATTGATATAAGAGCTTTTATGTCAAAATTCTAATTAGTTATCTCTCGTACTTGTTAACATTGTACTCGCAGTGACTCGCAATAGTTGTATACAAGAGTGCCGACTCGCTGTCACACTATTTTTACATGACTGCGAGGTAGCCCAAGAACTATCCGATATTTTTGTAAAAAATTCAATAACAGGCCAAATTTTTGTAAACGGCCATATATAATTTTAAGAGACTATATTTTGGAATCCAACATAATCTCGCATTGGAAGGTATCAAAAAAAAGTTATACCTACCCCGAAAATGGTGCAATTTTACAGCAAATATGCTATCACCAATTTAATCGTGAACATGTGTTTATGTTCACCATATCTAAGCACCAAAGTCGAAATCCATAAAGATATAAAACGGGAAACTAATACTTTAGGAAGAAGTCGGTTGTTTCTGATAGCGTTTTTAACTTATAGGTGTAATGCCAATTTCAGTTTACGTAGAAAGTTTTTTAAAGTTTGTTTGTTTTTCATTTACATATATAGGGGGATTATATACTTTTCACTTCTCATGCTCGTAAAGTTCGTGTTTATGTTGGGTATAGGCGGCATAAAATCGCTTTTTATGCTCTAGTGCATAAAGTAAAATCTTCGTCTAAGTCTCAGACTTTAAGACAAAGGTCGTCAGGTAAACAGTCACACACGCAATTAAATTTCGTTAAATAAACTTTATTAATACCTAACGTATTTCATTCTGTTTCTTAAATTTTGTACATAATCCATGTTAAATTATTAAATTAATAAAACTAGGCAAAATTAATGAGTTTTCTAAGGAATAAGTATTTCAAGAGTATTATGGACTACGATCTATGCTTAAGTCACTGTGCTGCCAATGCCCGTATAAAAAAAAAGAAAAAGAAAGTCTTCCCGCCAATATGGCGAAGTCTTTATTTTTTCTTTTTTGCAATATTGTTATTTATTTTCCTCACACTCGAAGTGAAAAGCAGAGTGTATAACTCGTACATAAAACCCATTTTACCCTCGAATTGACTATCCACCCTCGCCTACGGCTCGGATGGATATATACGTCTCGGGTAAAATGGTACCTTTTATGCACTTGTTGTACAATCTACTATTTACGAAAGGTAATTAATAAATGTATTCAAATGTAAAATGAATAAAACTTATACCATTTTTGCTAATTTTTTATAGATTTTTTATAGCTTTGTATTGGTTTTTTTTTAATGTCGCTTTCATCAATATTGGTGGATTATTAATGAATTATTTATTAAACTAGATTATTCAAATTTCGAAATTTCAAATAGAGCGAATGAGTTTGGCTCTTGGGCTAAGGAGTGTTATGTCTTACCAGTTTAAAGGCGGCGCCAGACATAACACAAACATTTGAGCAAATATTTGAATACTTCAGCCGTTTGCACCAAAATATTCATTTTACGAATTCGTAAAAAGTAACTAAATTTTGCTGTCAAAACTGTCAAATCCCATACATTTTTAAACCATAAACCCTGTAAAAGTAAAAGTATAATGTAAAAAAAACTTGGTGCAACCGGTGGTTTGCCTTCTGACATGGCATAGTACTGTAGTATTTTATCAAAGCTTTGAACAAATACCCGTGCTACACATCAGTCCAAACATTTGTTCAAATGCTGGTGCTATGTCTGGCGCCGGCACGACACAGGTATGACAAAATAGTGTGACAGCGAGTCGGCACGGCACCATAAATTAGCTGTCAAAACGGACTGGCGACTGTTACCCAGTGCTTTTGAGAGCCAATTTTGATCCATCATGTGCCTAAGAGACGGTTTTTCTCTGGATATAGACACCTGTCGCGTATTATCGAGGTATTGTGTTCGGAAAAGATCGACGTTTCTGAACGCATCTTTAATGTCACGTCAAATTGACATTTGGCTGTCACTTGAAGTTGACAGTGACACTTGATTGAAATTCTTGTACCAAGATGTCGGATTAATTTTGCTGAATTTGTTAAAAATCGCTCGCGTTGAATGTGCCTGGCATATCGAGTTTGAATAAAATCTTAAATTATCTATGTGATCCCGTTTTGTACGACCAAGGTTTTGACGCCATCCATCGGGCTGGTCGCGGAGTTTTGAAAGAAAGATAATTGTCCACCACGCGTTGTTGCAGGGGCAATATATATCTTGACAAAAAGCTCCTCCGTGTGTTATTGTGTATCTTGTTGAAGCGCCCAGTGTCTTGGGAACGCTGTGTTGTATGTGTTGTGAGTGAGGTGACAAGTTGGTAAGGTCTGCAGAAGACGAAGAAAGGACCCCAGGGGCGCGCGCGCTCCCTTACACCACTTCTGCCTTGGAGACGTTCGACACACGGACCCGTATGTAGCCTCACCTTACTTAAATTAAGTCACTGTGTATCGCAGTCCAATTGTTCAGTTACATCCCGGCTGAAACCTAGTTTTTGTCCGGAGTCTATATTAGTAATACCAGCTTCCACTGCGCTAAGCCGATTCCGCGGATTTAGCAGGGGTGTACTGAACATTTCTTGGTAGCCAAGAGCGTAGCTTGAAGGCCTGAGAGGCCCACGCCAAAACTTTGTATTAATCAGTGCCGTTTTGATGACCCAGTCTGGTCCGGACTAGATTAATTTGTACTTGTAAATGGTAATTGGCTTGCATTTGAAAAGTAAAGGGCATTCCTTTGTTATTGGTTCCATGTCTTGTAATTAATTGTCATGTATTGAAGTTCCAAAGTGTAAACAGATGGCTTTCTTTGCTCATAATAATTATTATTTAGTTTGTTAGCAAATTTGAGTTGTGAATATTGACAAGTTTGTTGCTAAAATAATAGCTAATAAAAGGTTAGCTAATAAGTTTGCACTCAATACTTAGTGAAACTTAAATGATTTGGGACATTGTTTACACATTGAAACTCATTGAAACTTGTGCTTTGAAATAATTAAAATTAACTTGTTGTTGTGTAACAGTATGTTGTGTTGATATCCAAGTGAATTTCAATAGTCAGTGATTTTGAGTGAATTTCAATAGTCAGTGAGTTTTGTTGTTTTCTGATAACCTCCAAATATTTAAGAGTTTGTGTCATTATAAATACTTTGTTGTTGTAATATTGGAATTTTGTGGTTAGTAATAACCTCCAAATATTGGAGATTTTGTGTTATAGTGAATATTTTGAATTTGTTGTTTTTGTTGTTAAAATGTGACGTTACAATGACGGCCTCCTCTGCTAAAGCCAAAATACGTTCTGAGTTACGGTGGTTAGCTTCTGCGGTTGCGTTGTTGGATCGACCGGATAGAACGGAGGCCTTGTTGAACAGATACGTAGATCTGCCCGTACGTTTGGCTGTTGTTGATGAACAGTATGCCTTATTTTTGGAAAGGACTGTTGAGGCCGATGTGGAAATGCGACAAGAAGTCGGTTTGGATGTGGACCAGTGTTATGATTTTGCGGACAGAATTACCCAGGTGGCTCGACCCTTGCAAGTGGCAAGAGAGAATGAACCGAGCCCGTCCCCGGTCACATCTAAGAGTATGCCCCCTCTCTTTGCTAGATTGGCCCCCTTAGACTTAAGGCGCTTTGCTGGTCGTCTAGAGGACTGGGAGGGCTTTATTAATATTTTTGATAGTCTGGTACATGCCCGGGATGATTTGACCCAGGGCCAAAAGTTGGCTTATTTGTTATCCGTGTTGGAAGGGGAGGCCCTTGAATCGGTTCAACATTTGGCCCCCTCGGATGAAAACTACCCTATTGCTAGGGATTTGATTGCCCGTCGGTACCAGAACGTACGACGTCTGGCGGACAACCATGTTGCCGCCATTTTGAATTTACCCCGCGTTGCCAGCGTGATGCACTTGAGAGTGGCTTTGTTGAATCCGCTGTTGGTTGCATACAACGCATTAAAAAACTTAAAATTCCCAGTGGAGCAGTGGTCGTTTTTGTTACTGCACATTGTCCTGGGAAAGTTGCCGGACTCTGTTAAGGTCCGTTTTGAGCAGCAGTATGGTGGGGATAGTGCGACTTATCTGCCACCCTTCTCGGATCTCTTGACGTTCCTGGAAGGAGAAAGTAGACTGGCAGATAATTCCTCTCTGGCCGGTCCTATGGGACCCGAACGACCTGTGCCACAGAGTAGATCCCCCACCGGACCCCCCCGTAGGGGGCGTATGGCCCCTCGCGCGCCCGGCCGCTATGCCGCCGTCCAGGAGACCGCCCGCTGCTTGTACTGTCGGGAACCGGGTCACAGCACGACCCGTTGTGATAAGTTCCTCGACCAGCGCGTCCAAGGCCGTCGAGCGATCGCGCGACAACGGACATGGTGCTACTCGTGCTTGGGCCTGCACATGCAGCGCGAATGTACCCAAGCGCACCCATGCCGCTTTTGTCAGGGCAACCACCATCCCCTCCTCTGCATGAACAGCCCAGAGGGCGGCGGAGCGCCGCAGCGCGTCGCTGCAGGATCACCGCGTATGGGTGGGGGTCTCGGACCCCCCGCGGTGTTTGCATCCCGCAGCAGTTCTAGTGGCCACCAGAGTGGCCCCAGACGCTCTCCGCCACGTTTGGACCCTCAAACGGGCGGGGGTCCCAGGGACCCCCCCATGGGAAACCGATCCCCAAGGATGGGGATGAGTTATGCGGGCGTTGCCGGAGGTCGTAGAGGCCCCCCGCGACGTTTTGAGCCTCGCACGGGCGGGGGTCCCACGGACCCCCCATTGGGAAATCGGTCCCCAACTAGGGGGTTCGATTTTGCGAGCGTTGCGGGAGGTCGTAGAAGCCCCCCGCAACGTGTTGAGCCTCGCACAGCCGGGGGTCCCCGGGACCCCCCCTCTGAAAATCGGTCACCGTGCCCCCGCGACTATGGGGCGACGTACACGGTGGATGCTAGGCACCGATTCTCGCCGCCGCTCGCCGAATACCCGCGTTTGGAGCGGCGCCCGCCCCGTCTTCAAGGGGCCGGGAGATATAACCCGCCTGATACCGGGCGAATTGGACGTGGGCAGTATGTGGGAGAATGGGACCCACTGGATCGCTATGAGCGACCCCCTTACCATGGGGGGACGTCTGGGGACCCCACATACTAGCAATCAGCGTGTTTACGGTCGATTGTAGCCACCCCTCCAGAGACCGTTTTGTTGCCCACGGCCTCTGTACTTGTCAGGGGATTGAATGGCGACCTTGTGGAAGTTCGCGCCTTGTTGGATTCCGGTGCTCAGGGGTGTGTTGTGTCATCTTGGTTAGTTAGACGGTTGGGCCTCAAGGTGCACCCCCACACGGAAGGCGTGAGAGGTGTTGGCGATGTGAAAGTCCCCGGGTTGTTAGGGCATGTTGACTTCACATTTACATCACGTAATAAGTCCACGCCAGGCATTAAGACCTCGGCGATTGTGTTGGACACAGTTGTTGGCCGTCAACCTTCAGTTGACTTGGGACCGAGTATGTTGTCTTTGGTGTCTGATTCCCCACTCGCCGATCCAAATTTCTTCCGCCCAGGCCCGATTGATGCTCTCCTTGGAGCCGATGTCCTGGGGCGAGTTTTGTTGACGGGGAAGCGAGTTTTGCAGCCAGATGGCTTGGTAGCTCTGCAGACGACACTCGGTACAGTTGTGATGGGCCCTGCTCGCCGCGTTTTGGATTCCCTTGATGAGGATCGCGGTCTTGTTTTTAATGTGTCTCTCTCCGAAGTGGTGCAGAAGTTTTGGGAGGTTGAGGAACCTCCACCAGCCCCGCGGGTCGACCCAGTAGCGGATGAATGCGAGTTGTATTACCAGAATAACACTGGTCGCCTCCGCTCTGGTCGTTTGATCACCCGTCTCCCCTTTCGTGCCGGCCGACCTCCTCTGGGCGAATCCCGACCGCTAGCGGAACGTAGGCTAGTGGCGATGGAGCGTCGCATGAGCAAGGATCCGGTCTTCCGCCAGAAGTATGTTGAATTCATGCGGGAGTATGAGGAGTTAGGGCACATGTCCGTGAGCGATTTGGATTGGCGCTCCGTTGAGCACTTCTTTTTGCCGCACCACGCCGTTTTGAAATCCGGAAAGATTCGGGTGGTCTTTGACGGTTCGGCTCCCACCTCTACTGGAGCGTCCTTGAACCAGTGTCTGCATGTAGGTCCCAAGCTGCACACGGAGATCTCAGACATTTTGACCAACTTCCGGCGGCACCAAATTGTATTTATGACTGACATCCGGATGATGTTCAGACAAACGGTCATCCATCCAGAGGATAGGAGGTACCAATTGATTTTGTGGAGAGAGAGTCCTAGGGACCCCTTGTTGATTTATGAATTGAATACGAATACGTACGGTTTGGCTTCGAGCCCGTTTGTTGCGATTCGTTCTTTGTTGGAGTTGGCCGAGAAGGAGCGCTTGAGATACCCTCGCGCCTCCGCCATTTTGGCCAGTGACGTCTATGTGGATGACATTTGCACGGGCGCCTCATCTGTCTCAGAGGCGATTGTCCTGAGAGACGAACTCACCGCCCTTTTGAAGTCGGGAGGTTACGAGTTGAGGAAATGGATATCCAACTCGCCTGATGTACTGGTAGGTTTGCCCGAAGAGCACCAGCAGGACCCCCACCTATTCGAAAATGTTGATAATCCCCATGTGGTGACCGTCCTTGGCGTACAGTACAAACCGGTCTCTGACACGTTCACTTATTGTGTGGATTTACGACCACCGAAAGTCTGGACCAAGCGTTTAGTATTGTCTACTGTCGCACGTACCTTTGACCCCAATGGGTGGATTTGCCCCGTGCTGTTTATGGCCAAGTGTTTCTTGCAACGGTTATGGGCTTCGGGTGTGTCGTGGGATGAACCCCTCTCGGACGAGTTACTCCGAGATTGGTCGAGCTTCGTTTCATCCCTCCCCGAGATTAATGAAGTGCATTTGCCGAGGCTATTCCTCCCTTCTGAAAATTGTAAAGTTACTCTTCACGGCTTTTCCGATGCCTCCGAACGTGGATTTGCTGCGGCCGTGTACCTCCGCACCGTTACTGTTGACGGAGTTGTTGCTGTGCATCTGGTGATAGCGAAAAGCAAAGTCGCTCCCCTTCGGACTCGTCATACGATCCCGAGGTTGGAATTGTGTGGAGCTGCCCTCCTAATGCGTTTGTTGAACCACGTATGGCTCACATTAGGTCGATCTATTAAGATACAAGAGGTTTATGCTTGGACGGACAGTCAGGTCGTCCTTTGTTGGTTGAAGGCTCCGGCGCACACCTTGGACGTGTTTGTGGCCAATCGAGTGTCGCAGATTTGTAATTCCGACATCGAGTTGATTTGGAGACACGTGCCGGGAACCATGAATCCCGCGGATTGTGCGTCTCGGGGTTGTGTAGCCCCAACCCTAATTAACCACCCCCTCTGGTGGGGCCCACAGTGGTTGATGCGGCCTGAGTCGGAGTGGCCGCCCTCTCCAGCGTTGTCGAACGTAGCCGTTCCTGATATGCGGGCATGCGTCCTGGAGACTAACCCCGCCGGGGAAAAGGATTTGTTGTTGGATCGGTACAGCTCCTTACAGAAGCTGCTTGGTGTTACCGCTTGGATCAGACGTTTTGCGTACAATTGCAGGAACCCACGCGCGAGGCGTGATTCGTCGGTTCTCACTCCGGACGAGCGTAGGGACGCGCTCTTGTTTTGGGTCCGGAGAGTACAAGCTGATAGTTTTGAGTCCGAGATTGAAATTTTGCGTTTAGGCCGTCGCAAGTTGAAGGGCGCGGTATCGCGATTAAATCCCTTCCTGGACGAGAGTGGGCTTTTGCGAGTCGGCGGAAGACTTCGAAATGCGAACCTGCCGTATGGAGCTCGTCACCCCCTTTTGTTACCTAAAGCCGGACATTTGACTCAACTGATAATAACAGATCGCCATGTGAATGCACAACATGCTGGCTGTAATGCTTTGTTGGCCATTTTGCAGCGTGAATTTTGGATTTTGTCTGCTCGTCGAGCCATTCGCACTGTGGTTTTCCGTTGCCTGCCTTGTTATCGATTGAAGGCCGCGACCATGCAGCCCCAGATGGGTGATTTGCCTGCTGATCGCGTCACGGAATGTAGAGCTTTTGCCGGAGTCGCCACCGACTTCGCCGGTCCCTTTACTGTAAAGGCTTCGAGACTGCGTAATGCTAAAACCTATAAGGCGTACTTGTGCGTGTTTGTGTGTTTGTCCACCAAGGCTGTCCATTTGGAAATTGTCTCGGAATTGTCTACCGAAGCCTTTGTCGCCGCCTTGAGCAGATTTGTTTCCCGTAGAGGACTGCCGACATTGATACGTTCCGATTGTGGTACTAATTATAAGGGAACGTGTAATTATCTTAAGGAAGTAGTTAAGTTTTTTGTTGATAATAAAATAGACATTGGAACCACCCTCTCCCGGCGTGGGATAATCTGGAAGTTTAGCCCTCCAGCTTGTCCGACCTGGGGAGGAATTTTTGAAGCTTGTGTAAAGGCTGCCAAGACACACTTGCGTCGCGTGATTGGAGAAACTATTCTCACGTTTGAGGAACTTGATACGGTATTTTGTAAAATTGAGGCCGTCCTCAACTCGCGACCCTTGTGCCCGTTGTCTTCGGACCCGAATGACCTGGAAGCGTTGACCCCAGGTCATTTCTTGATCGGACAGCCCCTTTTGGCGTTGCCTGAATATCCGATTCAGGATGTAGGATCCCATCGTTTGTCGCGATACCAACTTTTGAAACAGATGTCCCAAAACTTCTGGGCACGTTGGTCGATGGAGTATTTGCATATCCTGCAACAGCGCGTGAAGTGGACAGATAAAACCACCCCACCCCAGACTGGCGACCTCGTGTTGATTAAGGATGCTAACCTGCCGCCCCTATGTTGGCGAAGGGGGCGCATTGTTAAACTCTACCCCGGAACTGACGGAGTTCCTCGTTTTGCTGAGGTTTTGGTTCGAGATTCGGTTTTGAAGAGAGCCGTTAGTGGGCTCTCCCGATTACCCGTAGATTGACGTACCGTTCTTAACGGTCCGGGGCGGGGGGATGTTCGGAAAAGATCGACGTTTCTGAACGCATCTTTAATGTCACGTCAAATTGACATTTGGCTGTCACTTGAAGTTGACAGTGACACTTGATTGAAATTCTTGTACCAAGATGTCGGATTAATTTTGCTGAATTTGTTAAAAATCGCTCGCGTTGAATGTGCCTGGCATATCGAGTTTGAATAAAATCTTAAATTATCTATGTGATCCCGTTTTGTACGACCAAGGTTTTGACGCCATCCATCGGGCTGGTCGCGGAGTTTTGAAAGAAAGATAATTGTCCACCACGCGTTGTTGCAGGGGCAATATATATCTTGACAAAAAGCTCCTCCGTGTGTTATTGTGTATCTTGTTGAAGCGCCCAGTGTCTTGGGAACGCTGTGTTGTATGTGTTGTGAGTGAGGTGACGAGTTGGTAAGGTCTGCAGAAGACGAAGAAAGGACCCCAGGGGCGCGCGCGCTCCCTTACACCACTTCTGCCTTGGAGACGTTCGACACACGGACCCGTATGTAGCCTCACCTTACTTAAATTAAGTCACTGTGTATCGCAGTCCAATTGTTCAGTTACATCCCGGCTGAAACCTAGTTTTTGTCCGGAGTCTATATTAGTAATACCAGCTTCCACTGCGCTAAGCCGATTCCGCGGATTTAGCAGGGGTGTACTGAACATGATTGACTGACAAAGACAAACATACAAAACCGGCTCTGTAGCTGGCGACGTTTTTTTGCCGGACACAGAGTTAGTGCGTACAGTACAACGCCCTATGTTCATCTCTAGTTTCTAGTCTACCAGCAAGCCAAATTTTCGGAAGAATACAATAAGAACTTCGGCTTTAGAGCTTGCGAAGGCTATAATATATACAACTGTACAGTGCCACAAGCTTTTCTTTTCCGGTGACAGCCGTGACAGAGGAGCCACTTGCAATACTAAATTAGCTGTCAAAATGGACTGTCGTATGAAAACTGTTTTAGTACCAAAGATAATCACCGGAACAGAAAAGCTTGCTGCACTATATTTATTATCGGGGTGTTGACTGACAAAGACAAACATACAAAACCGGCTCTGTGGCCGGCGACGTTTTTTCGCCGGACACAGAGTCAGTCCGGTACAGTACAGTACAACTGTCTTTATTATCGAGGTGTTGACTGACAAAGACAACATAAAAATCCGTCTCTGTGTCCGGCGAGAAGACCGACCATGAAGTTTGACTTAATACTCTGAGGTAACTGGAGCTCTCACCCTGAATAAAAAAGTGTCGCCACCAAATTTGACATTTATGTATGTAGTGGCTGTCAGCTGTCTCATATGACCATACGTATTTTTTTAAAGTGTAGGTGAGACGGAAGACAGCCACTGTGTTATTTGTGGTATTCAAAAAATTGTTCGTACTGCACGCTCCAGTTACCTCAGTATTAAGTCGAACTTCATGAGACCGACTCGTGGGTTTCGCGCGCTTACTCAGACATCTTTGTTTCAGAACATTCTTAAATAATAATGTTCTATGTTGTACATATTCAACTAAAAAAAACTTTTTATGTCTTTCAATGTGTATTATTCAATGCAGAGATAAGCAAACCAAGCCTGAGGTAAAAAATCATAAAAATATACAGAATTCTTTTGATAGTTGCCAAATGTTTTTTGCGGAATAAATGAATTTATAAATTATAATAAGTAGTTTTATTTTGTGTTTTTTGCTGTAATTTGCTCGATAATATTGTAAGAAAGCTTTGCCTTCGCCTACAGTAGTCTCCATGTTAAACCCCTAGAAAGAACGTTATTTTTTGTAAGTACAAAAAAGATAAACATGCGCCTGAGAGTAGCACAGTTTTAAATACCAAACCAATTTATTCGCAGAAAAAAATAAAATTAAATGAACTTATTTATTTGTATAATTTTATTTTAGTTTTACACTTTTAATAAATAAAACAAATGATTATTATTATTTGTTTGCTAAATAAATGAGCAAAAGTTACACAGAAGATGAACATGCGCTTCTCAGGCGCAACACCTAGAGATAGCGGCACCTTGAAACTGGTGCGTACACCACTCGGCCACGGAGGTCGTCGTCGGTCGTCGGTGTGACGTCGGATGATGTCACACACAGGAACATCGATATCTTCCAAAATAACTTCGGCAAAGAATATATACACTTACGCGAAACTTCGGCAAATAGTAAAATACGATTTATTCTTCGATTATCTGTTAGCCCGGCAGATTTGCCGATGTTCTGAAAGAAGTCTGTAGGGCCTCGGCCTTCTCTATCGTATAGAAAAGGCTGTGGTAGGGCCATGGTAGGGCCCCAGGTAAGGACAAAGTAAAACTGGGGTCTACCGGCTAAAACATATGGGCATGGGCTTCATTTGACACTTGAAGCCCATATTTTGACCTTATATGGACATAATATGGGTTTCAAATGTCAAATGAAGCCCATGTCCATACCCATATTTTTTAGCCGGTAGACCCCTCTGAGCCTACGTACACGTAAACTCAGTAAGTCAATTTTATAAAAAAAATAGCTACTATCAGTTTCTTATTTTGTGACGTCAGGTATAACGATAGCTAGCCTGCTTTGTGCTGTTGAACTTTGCTAGCTAGTTATCGTTATACCCGACGTCACAAAACAAGGAACTGATAGCGGCTATTTTCTTAAAATTCCCAAAAACGTATGAAGTTCATACCCATAAAGTTACGCGGTAGCCCCCCAGGGGGTCTACCGCCTAAAAAATCTGGATATGGATATGGGCTTTATTTGACATTTGAAGCCCATAATCTGAACTTGGCGGTACCGCCTAATTCCATGGACTTCATATTTCTTCCCATACCCATATGTCAGAAAAAGAGTGAATGACGAAGAAAATTCTCTATACATTTTTGACAGTTGAAGCCCAGAATCGGTATTTTGTAAAAATTAAAAAGTAAAAACTCGAAACCCAGATTCATATCGTTATGTCAAATGAAGCAGGCGAGTATTTTGGTATCGGAAGATTCATGGAAAAGTTTAATTTCTCAATTTGTGTGAAGTAACTTGCTACTTTTGAGTGTAATCAACTTCATTTATAGTAAATATACCCCTAGCACTTGTAAAACGTTGAACTTTAGCAGAAGAGAGTTTAAAAGCAGAGCGAAAAGATGGAGCGAAAGAGACAAACACAAATTGCTATTTCGCTGTTCCTTTCTCTCGAAGTCATGTAATGGAATTTTACCCGCGAAATTCAAATTTTCGTTTCTTGTTTCGTTATCGGAATTTACATAACTTTAAAGATAAATTGTTGACCTACTTTTGATAAAAATTAGGCATTTAACTAAAGTAATTAAGATACTATGTAAATCAAAAATAGGAAAGTTTTATTTTATGTAGGTACGGTTAGGTATATATTTTGTTTTTACTGCTTTGAGGATTTTTATCCGAAACACAAAAATTAAACCAAATCACTAGCCTAGCCTAGCCACCATTCTGGCTGAAGTGTGCTGAAGTGCTAGATAATACTTATTATCCTCCTTGGAGTAATTGTGTTGTGTGATATTATCAATAGCGACTTTTTTGTGGATATTGTCTACGGAAAGTGCATTTGATTGACATATTATTTTACAAGTGATATTGAGCTGTGTTAAAGTTCTCTGTTATTTATTATGTTATAAAGCTAACTCCTTCCTATAAATGCATGTTTTAAGACCTCAGCAAAGCATTTGATCTTGTGTGTTATGAAGTTATGATAAGCTTTGGACCTTTGGACAAAACTTAAAGATGTTTCTCGTTGGCTGAGGTTATAAATGTACCTACTGGCACATTGGTATGGTAATCAGAAAAATGTGGTAAAGTGGGGAAATACATGCTCTGAAGAGTTTATGTGGTGTTAGACAGGATGGGCTGACTTCACTCTTATATATGTATATATGGACAAGCTCATCGCTGGGCTGAGCAGCACACATGGTTGTTATATAGATAATGTCTGTGTGAATAATATCAGTTATGCTGTAGGAAAATATTGACGATTCATAAGTACATATTTATTATGTCTAAGTGAATAAAGAATATTTTTATCTTATCTTATCTATCTTACATGGTGCTGTGCTGCTCTGCCTATCGCTGGGTGGCCCAAAAAGCTCCTGCGAGGACTATATATGGAAGCACGGCCTAAGGTACAACGAGAAATAGAGTGAATTCATGATCTTCAGGGGTAACATTAAGAGACTTGAAAATGTGCCCCTGTTACTTTTGAACAGGATTCCTTTGGGCCGTGTAAGTCAGTTTAAATACCTTGGGCATATAGTAACTGAAACTCTGTATGACAATTTATTCTGATATAGATGGATAGGGATGCAGGGCTTTGTTGGTCAGTGGTAACATGGTGAGACACAGGTTTGCTTGGTGTACAGTAGAAGTAAATTTTACTTTATTTAAAGCCTATTGTCAAAATTTTTATACCAGTAGTCTGTGGTCAAACTTTATCCAGCTTTCCTACAATGCCCTGCGTGTGTTATACAGTAACATCTTTAAATCCTTGTTGGCGCTTCCATGTTTCTGCAGTGCATCTGGCTTCTTATTTCAAAGGCATTCTGAGGAGAGTGGAGAGAAGTTAGTCTCTCCATATTTTGCTAGGTGAAACTTTATGTTAACATAAGTAGCCTATTTTAATTTACTTTTTCAATTTTAATTTTAATATTGTGATTTTGTACTAAAATAGTCAGTAAGCAAAGAAATGGTCTGAAATAAAGGAATTTTATTTTATTTGAACAGTTTAATTATTGCTTATTTTTAATCATTTCTGTCGAACAAATAAATTTTTATTTTTAACCTAATCGATAGAAGTTTAAGTTATAAATTTCAATAAAAGCTCCCATCTGTTATCATTTGTTAGATACTCTATACTTAACAGACTAACTCTAGTTTGTCTGTTTTTCGTTTCGGGACGATGCAATTATTTTAGAATTACTGAATAAATAATCCATATTATTAACCTATTTATTTAGCAATTTCTATTCAAAGTACCTAATCCACGTTATGTGCTATTTTGTAAAAGTATTTTGTAGTAAGTAGTACAACTACATAATATGCTATGCTATGTTGTACTTACTAAGTACAATATAGCATAGCTACAATGCACATCTATACCTGTCTTTTGTGTGCAACTCTAGGAGACAGCGCTTAAAGCTCATATTTTCCAAATAAAATTATGAGTTGATAGACAATTTGTTAATTTTCTTAATTGCTGTTATATTGTAATGTCAAAAACCCTCTTATTTTCTATTTAAGTTAGCAACTGAAAACATAAAATGTGCTAAACTGAAAAATCATAGAAAATAAAATAACATTTGGCCGCTGAAGAAATAAATAACTTATGTATTTACAGGTCTAACTATTTAATCATCCTCATAAATGATAGTAATTTTATTTCTCTTTCATAGCAAATTTATATAAAATAAAGATAATGATAAAAATAAGTACCTACCTATGTTACATAAATAAGTGTTAAAAATATGAATTCAAGAAACTAAACATTGCTTATTTTCAATTCTGGAAGGGTTGTGTTGTGGCACTTCTTAATTGAAAATATTGGCTTTGTTTAGTCTGAATTTGTCACAATATACTAATAATTTATGTAAACACAAAGGTATAAGTAGGTAAGTACAAGAAATTAACAACCAGAAATAAAGAACTGCAAAATGGTAGGTATCATCATGCATTTATTAACCAAGTTGTTATTGTCACAAGTTCACAACACATATTTTAAGACATTATTACGGTATACTTTGTACTGTTTATCTTTTAAAGGTTCTGTTGAATGATTTTCTCTGTAATTATCATCTTATAAACAACTAGCGGCCGCCCGCGGTTTCACCCGCGTGGTTCCCGTTCCCGTGGGAATATCGGGATAAAAAGTACATATAAACCTTCCTCTTGAATCACTCTATCTATTAAAAAAAAACGCATCAAAATCCGTTGCGTAGTTTCAAAGATTTAAGCATACAAAGGGACATAGGGAAAGAGAAAGCGACTTTGTTTTATACTATGTAGTGATGTTCTTGTCTTGGAGTAGCCGTCCATTCCATCATGTCAATATTAAACTTATAAGGAACATTCGGTCTGCTTTTCTTTAAATCTTGATAAATATCTGCAACCTTGCTCTGATAATGAGCCTTACGGGTAGTATCATAAGAGGAAATGAAGAACATTAACCACAAAATACCCAACCAAACAATAACTTCTACAAAATTTTGCCATGACGGGGTCATTTGTCAAATTGTTCACGTAATTAGCGCACACAAATCGAAGAGAAACCATAGTTGACTCTCAAAGATATGCCTTTTTCGTTACATTTTATTAATTTTGTGTTATTTACATAATTCAAAAAGTAAAGTTAAGGGTGGTATTCCACTTATCAAATATTTGATCCAAGAAATTGGACGAGGACAACTTCGAATGGTTTCATTGATAAATTCTTTGATGAAATGCATATTGGACAAAGATATTTCATAAGTGGAATACTGTAGAAAGGCTTGTCATTTGCGTTTGGTTATTAATTGATACGTACATTATTTATTTTAGGAATACTTGTTTTTAATACTATGAAGAACTAAATTAATTGTTTTTATCGACTTTGTCCGTTGTCATTTAAAATATAAATAATAAGAGTAAAAAATGCAGAGAAATAATAATATTTTGTTAAATATTGGTATTTATTTGATATGATGCAACAAGACGCGACTATCATTCACTCGCGAAATCCAGATCCGGAAAAACAGTTAGCCGGTAGCTCCAATTGAAGCCCATATTATGGGTCTGGGCTTGAAATCAGAAATATGGATCTGAACTTCATATTTTTAGCCGGTAGACCCCCTGATTGCTATCCCTGCGTAAAACTCCCATGAGCATTGAAATATGTGAACACTCACGCATTTTAATGAGTTAGGTTAGCTAACCTAGTTACAGTGCCACAACCTTTTCTGTGCCGGTGACAGCGGCGCTACGTACGTTTTTCTTTTTTTTTGTAGTAATTTAACCGGCCCTGACTTCTAAGAACTTCAGCCGCCAGCAGCGCTTTGGTTGGACATCAACTTGACAGCAAAATGACATTAAAAAAAATCACGTTAGTTTCACATTTTGGCCACCGGCACAGCAAAGTTTGTGGCACTGTAGCAAGAAAAGAAGGAAAAATAGGAAAGAAAAAAAATACTAAAAAAAAGAAAATACTAATGACGAGGCAGTATGGTCTCAGACCCTAGCCTGTTTCTTTAGGAACGCATAACGACCGCCGATGCGATGACGTTTACTGTCAGTGCTGGTGGTGCTGCATTGGTGCTGTACATCTATGGTGCTGGCTGTCAGAAAAAAACTGCTCATCTGTTTGCTTTGTCGATACTTTTTATTAATTTTTCCAGACAATTTAATTTACAATTCTCCCTACCTAACCATTTAGTTATTAGGAAAAAGGAAAGACAGTTTTATTCATATTTTCTGAAACTAATTTAACTATTATCCACAGATATAAAAACAGATTGAGGTCACGTACGTAAGTAACCTCTTCCTTTGCATTGATGTGATGCCACTTTTTTTATCGGACGAGATCTGCAGCAAACGTAGTGATTACATGCTCTTTGTCTGCAGCTGTTTATCAAATTATGAATCAATTTATAAACTTTGCTCTGCATCAAGTTTAGTATGAATATTGGATAGTTTAGCAAGAGATCTCACAAGTCTTATAGTGATTCTTCCAACCATTGACACCGTTTTAAGTTATTAGAATTCCTGGCGTGCTACAGAAGATGTTCAAACTATCGTTGTATTTAAGCAGTTTAGTGTCAGACTAGCCTCTGTATTGTTTGTCAGAGCTAGTCTGCCATAAGCCTGCTCTCTCTTCGCTGATTATTGCACGGCTTTATCATGGTGACTGTTGTAACGAAAGTCTGCAGCCAGCGATGGATAAAATCCAATTGTTGATAAGCATTGGAATTTTAGTGCCATCGCTATTTGTGGACTATCTTTCAGCAACAATTGTTGGGCTTAGATGGTGTGTGACTGACCAGTGATACATAAAGTAACTGTTTCATTTTGCTGCTATCGAGAATAGGTAAGGAAGGTATAGGTACTACGAAATGAAAGGACAACTTAACCTTTTCAACCTAGTGTAGTGCCTAAATGTGAATTTGTTTTCAATTATTTTTATTATACTTACTCTATATTGCGCATAAAAACCTTTTATTTATTGGTTGTTTCTAGTGTGGTAGATCTATTAAATCATTTTTGTTATACCTAATCATTTCTACTTAATATTGTGAATAAAAATATTATCAATGTATTAATTATATTCTTCTCTAAGATCAAGTACTTATGTTATGATTATTTGAAATTTTGTGATTTCTCACCAATAAAGTCGACTTATATTATCTATACTTATAATAAAACTGTAAACAATCCAATTCTGTACATTGAAAAGAAATAGAAAAAAATACCACCAGGGGTCTTCTTAATATGACATAGTTAAATCAACTTAAAGCTTAGGTTCAAATACGAAAATGTCTATAATATTATGTTAAATGACAAATACTTAAATTGCAATTTTTTTAATGGGCATGTTGTGATAACTAAATCTATTTTTAGGTAGGTAAAATGAGTGAAGCAATATCTGAATGCGATGTGCCACCTGCCAAACGAATAAAAGTAGAAACTGTCATGGACTGTAACATGATGGATGATGATAAAGAGGCCGATGTGACTGAGGAAGCGATAGGCAAAAAGCAAGCAGATACATCAGAGGACCCGAAGCATACCAACTTTGTAACACCAGAAGAATTAGAGAAATTAAAAGAATTTAAAGTGTTGGACGAAGTTAGGTCAAACGATGAAGACAGCAATGATGACTCGGATAGCTCAGACGGTACACATTCAGCTGTATAATTCATTTTAGTAACAAGTTTTCCAAAATTTATTTGGATATTTTCATATTTAAGAGCCTATGCTTACCGTGACTTTCACGTGACGTCGACGCGCGTGTGTATCGATACAGACGCGATACGCACGCAAGTCACACTCAACTTGCAGACCTTTGCACCTAAATTATCCAAACGCGCCGTAAAATAAAAAACACGCCTTTGAAGTCCGTGTCTATCGATACAAACGCAAACCAACTGCTCTACAGGAAAAAAGCGCGCCCGTCGACGCGCGTTTTTTTACGGCGCTGCAAAAAGAGGCAGTTTGGTTTATAGGCTTTAAAGGTGAACACACACTACTCCGCGGCAAATGCGCTGAGTGAAACGAATTTTAGAATTCTGTATGAAAACCGCGTCGAAGATTCGGCTCCGGCAGGTGTGCCAGGTTTCATAGGATTTCCTATAAAAAAATCTTCATTTAACAATAACACATACTATTGTTGATCGAAGAAAGAATATCGAATATTCGTCTTGTTTGGCTAGTTTAACACATTACTTCTACCGTAATAAAAATACATAAAAATATTTATTTGTAGTAGTAGAAGCCAATAGAATAATAATTTCAGGAAAATCCGAGGTTCCTGAAGAAGAAATAGAGAAAATGTTAGAGGCAGATCTTCCAGATGGCTTCAAGGGTGTTCCTCAGCCAAAGCAAAAACCATATGTGACCATCCAGAAAATCGTACTTGAAGGTATGTGCAGCTTCATGTTTCTATAACAAATCTCTACATCTATTGATGACTAGATGTACCAGGTATACCCACATAGTTTTTTAAATTCTGTTCAGCGAGAGTTGATAAATTCAGGATTTCGTTAATTGCCCGTTTGGGCTGCGGTTGACAACAACTGCTTACCTCGAGTTATGTTAAAGCGAGAAATAAGCGATGACCGCTATACAGGGTGTTAGTTTGGTCAGCTGCAAGCCCAAAACTACAGCTTGTACTCATAATATTGAACAACTATCCCCAAGAAACACGGGTCGAAACGTGAAAAAATAATTGATGGTCTCTTATACAAATTGCACAGTCAGCTGATCGATTTTGTCGAAGGGAATTTTTTATTTTTCAGATTTCGACCCATGTTTCTTGGGGAAAGTTGTTCAATTTTATGAGTACAAGCTGTGGTTTCGGGCTTGCAAATGACCAAACTAACACCCTGTATTGTTTGCGATAATTAAGCGACAGTAACGCTGTTCGGAGATGTATCATAATATTTATCAACTGTCGTTACGCGGGCAAAGCCGCCAGCGCATATTAGCTAGTCTTACATATCTATAAAAACTGAATATAATGGCTAAATGCAGCCAACTGAGAGGCTCGCCTTCTGGCGTACAGATAAATAGTCTGTAGGGCCCTTAAGTTTAGATTTAATTTAAGATTAGTAGGCTTCGATCAACAGTTTTATCAAAATAAATAAAAATTTTAACAAAGAAAGAGGTTCCAAATGTTACAATCTTACGTCACAAAAAACAGAAAGCAATAACAAATAAGAGCGCACCTTTGAACTGGGCTTTTATTCGCTCGGCCGTTTTTGACACTCGAACGGTTATCTTGTGGTATTGTTGATCTAAGTTAGTATATCAAATCAAATGGTTTATTGCATTCCATAAAGTACATAATATTTATAGGTGTTATATACAATAGAGAATTTGTAGGGCATAACTAATATTAAATTTATCAATGTATTTAAATACATCTTTATTAAAATAAATAGCTGAACAAACTATTTATTTTAATAAAGATGTATTTAAATACATTGATAAATTTAATATTAGTTATGCCCTACAAATTCTCTATTGTATATAACACCTAATCGAGAGTAGAAATGATGCCACACATTTTTGATAGAGGGGTTAATAAAAAAAATATTATAGAATTTTTTGCCACTTCTAGAAATGTTTGTGTCTACTGCCTATTCATTCAATACGCGCGCGACCTGTCACGTGCTCTCTTACGTCATAGTCGAGTTTAAAATCAGTCAAAAGGCACGGAGACCTATGATCAAGAGTGTTAGTTCATTTAGTTTTTTTTTTATGGAATTCAATTTAATATCGGTATAATAAATTAGTTGGGATGTATAGGCTTTTCCGTTATTGCATTAACACGTTGTATAGGTAACTAGCGGATCCTCGCGGTTTCACCCGCGTGGTTCTCGTTCCCGTGGGAATATCGGGATAAAATATAGCCTACTAGCTTTCCGCCCGCGGCTTCGCCGGCGTGGAATACACGACGTTATTCCGCGGAAATGTGATATTTTTCTGGGATAAAAAGTAGCATATGTTCCTCTCCAGGCTACAAAGTATCTTTGTCCCAAATTTCAGCCAAATCCGTTCAGCCGTTTTGGCGTGATTGAGTAACAAATACACACACGTCCAAACATCCAAACTTTCACATTTATAATATTAGTAGGATGTCAATGTCACTCGGGAAGAATGTATCTTACTAATGGTGAAAGAATTTTCGAAATTGGTCCAGTAGTTTGGGAGCCTATTCGATGCAAACAAACAATCAAATCTTTCCTCTTTATAATATTAGTATACTAGCTTTCCGCCCGCGGCTTCGCCCGCGTGAACTACATGACGTTATCCCGCGGGAATGTGATTTTTTCCGGGATAAAAAGTAGCCTATGTTCCTCTCCAGGCTACAAAGTATCTGTGTTCCAAATTTCAGCCAAATCCGTTCAGCCGTTATGGCGTGATTGAGTAACAAACATCCAAACATCCAAACATCCAAACATCCAAACATCTAAACTTTCGCATTTATAATATTAGTAGGATAGTAGGATAGTAGACATGCCACGAATATTCGGCAACTATTCGGTATTCGGCCTATTCGGCCATTTTATTTGGTATTCGGTATTCGGCTGAATAATAGGTACTATTCGGCCGAATACCGAATACCAAATCACGGAAAAAAGACACATCATATTAATCAAGATTTGTATTTATTATTAAAATCGCAATACTTTAATAAGTAAAATTCAGCAGTGGTAGGTTGTGATGGATATAAACAAGCTTTTCTGCATTTGTTGGAAGCAAGCGATTACGCTTTTCATCGTAAATGATACCAGCTTCAGAAAACAACCTCTCACTATACACGCTACTCCCGGGAGAAGAAAGATAAACTTTAGCAAATTTCGAGAGGTTTGGGTATTGTTTTTCGTTTGCTGACCATCACTTGTAAGAATCAGCTTTTCTTTAATGTTTTATTTAATTTCTTATTATATTGATCTGACAAAGCGTGCCGTGACGTGATTTACTCGCAACTGTGAAACAGTCAAAAATGGCCGCACAGCACACCGTCCGCGCGGGCGGGTCGCGACCTGTCGTATTATTCTTTACGCGCTTGACTAGCATGTACTTGTGCCGAATATTCGGCGGCCGAATATTCGGCGCTTCGGCCGACAGCGTTGCCGAATTTTCGGTATTCGGTATTCGGCCAAATCACTATTCGTGGCAACTCTAGTATATAGTATAGATAGATGGTGATTTGTCACAGAGAAAGGCGTGAACCACTGGGAGGTGCTCCCGCTGGACTGGATGGTGGTCCGCCACTACAGCGGCATGCCGGTGTACATACACCGCACCACCCGCGTCTGCACGCTCTCCAAGCCGTACTTCCTGGGAAAAGGCAACACTAGGGTAAACGTTGATATGGAAAGGAGAGAAATTAATGCCACTCCTTTTTCTTTGCTCTTGACTCAATTTTGACGCTTAGCATCGATGCGAACGCGTGCGTGAATATACAGGGTGGAATTATTTCATGATAAAGGGAAAGTAGGTTCTCGAAATAATGGAGATAGTAAATTTCACCGAAAGGAACGATTGCTTTATTTTTGACAAGAAACAAATCAGGGGGGTAATTGTCTAACTCAACATCAATCGCAATCGCTTTCAGTTTGACATCCATCACTTGTTGTTCGAGAAAGTTGTCAAAGTTTTAGTTGACAAAAGCAGCAATGGCCGTGCAATATCTTTCAAACTGAATGCGATTGCGATTGATGTTGAGTTAGACAATAACCCCCCTGCATTCACAGATTTTATTTAAAAACTAGCTTTCCGCCCGCGGCTTCGCCCGCGTGGACTACACGACGTTATCCCGCGTGAAAAGTTATATGTTCCTCTCCAGGCTACAAAGCATCTGTGTCCCAAATTTCAGCCAAATCCGTCGAGCCGTTTTGGCGTGATTGAGTAACAAACATCCAAACATCTAAACTTTCACATTTATAATATTAGTAGGATACTTAACTTTTCCATACAAAAGGTACACATCAATTCGACTCGACATTGAAAGAGTCTTTCATTGTTTTCTTTTCATTTAATTTATCATGTTTCTAAGAGAGATATTTAGCCGTTTCGAATCATGTGTGTGGCAAGCTTTGACGTGAAAACGAAACATACAGAGAAACATGCATAACCAGTTATTATAAAAAACACTCATTTTCGCATTTATAATATTATTAGGGACTAGCTTTCCGCCCGCGGCTTCGTCCGCGTGGACTACACGACGTTATCCCGCAGGAGTGTGATATTTTTTCGGGATAAAAAATAGCCTATGTTCCTCTCCAGGCTACAAAGCATCTGTGTCCCAAATTTCAGCCAAATCCGTCAAGTCGTTTTCGCGTGATTGAGTAACAAACATCCAAACATTTAAACTTTCACATTTATAATAAGGTCTTTACATATGAAATTGCCGTCTTTTTCTCACATGTTTATTGGTCTCTAATTTTTTAATTAATATCAAAATTAATAGTCAGTTTCGAAAATAGAGTATGTCGTCATGTTAAACATCTAAGTAAAGAATAATTAAACAGGCGTCTAAAATTTTTATAAATGCTCCAAAGTACCCCTTTTTGGTTGTCGTCAATTTGACAGATTTGAACAGTTTTTTTTTTATCTAATACAGTTTATCAAAAGAGATTATATGCAATAACTAGTAAGAATAATTTTGTCTGATCATATCTCGAAAGTTTCGTTGAATTCGGAGTTCACATGTCCAAGAAATCCCCAAATATCTTTGTATGCCGATTCCAACTTCCTACAATTTCCCCATAGAAAACGGCAATTTCATAGGTAAAGACCTATTATTAGTAGGATACTTACCTTTTCCATACAAAAGGTACACATCAATTCAACTCGACATTGAAAGAGTCTTTCATTGTTTTCTTTTCATTTAATTTATCATGTTTCTAAGAGAGATATTTAGCCGTTTCGAATCATGTGTGTGGCAAGCTTATTAAAAATCTTTTAATGCAGTTTTGATTCATTTCAAAAATAAAGGAATGTCTCCTTCTCCTTTGAGTGAAATTTGCTGTTTCCATTATTTCGAGAACTTCATATTAGTATATTTTTTATAAAAGAAAATAACCTTAGTGAGGCTAAATTTGTTAAAGTGCTTCAATGTTTATGATTTTAAATTAATTTTATACATTCACAATGCATTTATATATTATATATACCAATACGAAATTTTGTAAAAAAAAAATTGCCTTGTATATTTTCGGACAAGATATTTTTTATTACAATTTTTCTAGACAATCGGTTTATTACTTAAACTTATTATTAAATAAACGTACATTATTCCAGCGTCACGATATACCAATTAGCGCAATACCTTGTTTGGCGTATCGGCGGGCTTTAGAAGAGGAACGTAAACAGCAACAAATAGATAGAAAAATTGAGGAACAAATAAAAAATGGCACTTGGGGCAAAAACATAACCAATCAAAAACCAACTGAAAACTGTGCAGCTTCTAAAAATAAAGGAACCAGTAAAAAAGATGATGAGACTGAAGCCACTCTTAGTAATGATAAGTCAAAAGATGAAACTAGTACAAATATAACTAATAATGTTACTGCGATACCTCTTGTATCAAATGTTGATGAATTAAAGATCAGTAACGGAGAAGCTGAGAACACAATTATAATTGATGAATTTGAAGCCAAATCTAGTCATCATAATGAATCAAAACTTGATGATGACACTATCACTGAAAGTTCTGAAGTCATAGAATTAAATAATGACAAGGAGGACACCAAGGCAACGCCTAAATGTCCTTTCTTGAATAGCAATAACGTTAAAAACGCTGAAAAAAAGACTGAAGGTATTTGTCCTGTGACTGGGAAATCTGCTGAAGATGTTGAAATGGTAGATCTATCAAATGACAAAGATGCTGAACCTAGTAAGCGTATGCAAAAGTGTGACAAGGATGCTGAATCTACCAAGCGTATGCAAGAGAGTGACGAGGATGCTGAATCTACTAAGTGTATGCAAGAGAGTGACAAGGATGCTGAATCTACTAAGTGTATGCAAGAGAGTGACAAGGATGCTGAATCTACTAAGCTTATGCAAGAAGTTGACAAAGTTGCGGAATCCAATGAGCTAGAGGGTAATGTTGAAAGCAATAGTGACGGTAATAACATAGGTGATAAGTCGTATGATGATATTGAAATCCCAAAGTATAGACAACCAGTGGTGTTGCCCGGAGGAGCCGTGATGGCTGCTCCGAAGGTGGAAACTATTAACAACAGCTGGAAGACACAGCATTTGTCTCACGAGCAAGTCAACGACTACTGCAAGAAGCTGTTCAAGTTTAAGATAGTCAATATTATGCATTTTAAGTAAGTATTAAGCAGTTATGTTTATGTAGTTTGTCATTTTAGAACACATTATTCTGTATTTGGTTTTTTCTGATTAGTTGGTGACTTTATATGTGTAGGGTCCAATATATTTTTGATATGATAACGTCTTATAAATCGTCTTATAAGCTGCACACATGAAAAAGTGTCACGTTCCGCGTGCAAGAGAGCGCTGAACAAGCGATAGCGAGGCACGATCGGCTAAAGCGTTCGGCTGTCTTCCACTCCATCGGCCGATGCGTAGAAGACAGCCTGCTGCATATTGTTATCACGTAAAATTATCGTCCGTAAACCGACTTTACAGGCAACCACTTTTTAAACATAAGAGTCATACTCCCTGACATTTCGGCGCCATTTTCCGAATGATCAAGAGATGACTGAAGAGGTGCCAAAACGTCAGGAAATTGAAAATACATGTTTATCCATACTGTTAAAAATATAATGCCCGCTTTGTTTCGATGAACAATACGCACGAAAACTTAACATTTTGTGCACAGCATTTCTTGTTTTGTTTGCAGTAGTTGGGCGGACCGTCGGAAGTACAACAAAGCGCGCAAGACGCTTCAGTACCCCACCCTGCCGGATGGCACCAAGCTGATCACCATCCCCGCGCGGCCCAACGGCCAGGACAACGGTAAATATATACTTTTCACTTCTCATGCTCGTAAAGTTCGTGTTTATGTTGGGTATAGGCTGCATAAAATCGCTTTTTATGCTCTAGTGCATAAAGTTCGTCTCAGAGCCCTTTGTTTTAAAGTCTCAGACTTTAAAACAAAGGGCGTCAGGTAAACAGCCACACACGCAATTAAACTTCGTTAAATAAACTTATTAGGTATTTCATTCAGTTTCTTCGATTTTGTACATAATCCATTTTAAATTACTAAATTAATAAAACTAGGCAAAGTTAATGAGTTTTCTAAGAAATAAGTATTTCAAGAGTATTATGGACTACAATCTATGCTAAAGTCACTGTGCTGCCAATGCCACATTAAAAAAAAGAAAATCTTCCCGCCAATATGGCGAAGTCTTTATTTTTTCTTTTTTGCAATATTGTTATTTATTTTCCTCCCATTCGTGTCGTCGTGTTTCTAATATTTCTAAAAACATTTTAAACAATTTCAATAAAATCTGTTTGTTCCTCTATTAGTGGCCGCCCACGGTGTATTTAACTTCTTAAAAAAGAATCTTACAATCACACTAATATTTAAGCCCATGTAAATTTCATTAAGAAACAGTGTCATGGAAAACGTTGTAAAGAATAAATATATAGAACTACTTGAATATTTTTTGTTTGTAAATACATACACAACTTGCGTTTCGGAGAATGGTGCTAAGACTACGCTACAGACGGTCGGATATGGTTCGGATACCAAATCGGTTGTCGGGTAGGAACGTCATATTAAGGACTGCACCGAGACGGGGGACTGTTTGACATTGGGTGCATTTACCAGAACTCAGCGATGAGTAATCGATTACAAATAATCTGCTGAACGCACACAAAAATGCGATGACTGACAGCGATTTACAGCAATCGGACGCCATTTTTTCCATCGCATTTGATTTTCGATGAGAAGCAGCGATTAGTTGCAAGTAGCTGTCAAACGTAGTGATTTTGTGTTTGTTGCTGTCATTCGTCATGTCAAAACCAGAAAAACGCTAAAGCGCGTTCAGCAGAATCTATCGAAAATAGTAATCAGACTAGTAATCGATGACTTAGCGATTAGTCAGCGATTAGTTCTGGTAAATGCAACCATTGTAACCTTCGTTGTGAACTCAACGCAAGTCATGGTTATTCTACCCACGAAGCTCTAATAATTCTTGCCGACTCCTCGCTCGATATTCATGAATCTTGATTCTTGACTCAACATTTTGATTTGAATTATTTGAATTACATATTTTGAATTACATATTTGTACGTTTTAAAATTTCAAGTTGTCATGGCATGGCAATAAGCAAGCAATCAATCAATCAATCAAAATATGTTTATTGCGAATACAGGTAAATTACAGGTGGTAAAAGATTTCACAATAGGTAGCAAATTAGTTCAGCCGTATTCTGCCTTAAGCTTTTGTAAAGTACGTGACATTTTCCTTTTTACCTCTTTCTTGTGTTCAGAAGCCTTACCAGGGAAACCTGGTTAAAACTCGCGAACGGTTCACAAGAAACTCCATGCATTATCATAAAAGCATTTGTATTTTGGTTTCGCTCTTTCAGAATCGAAATTAGCAAACCTGCACGGCATGACGAACTCGAGAAAGGTTTTGTCTATAACAAAACGTCAAACATGATAAAATATAAATTTATTTCATCGTAGACAAACCTATTGTTCGGCTGTCGAGGTAGACAAAACTCGTGTTTGTCATGCTACGCGTGCTGCTTCATCTTTATAATATTAGTATAGATATAGATTAGTATGGATAATGTTCTCAGGTGGCAAGCCGGCGAAGCGCGACTGGGTAATGAACATGGACGGGCGCAGCTACCTGTCCGTGTTCCACGAGTACGTGCGCCGCGCACTGCAGGAGCAGCCCGTATACGAGTTCGTGCAGCTCGGTCAGTGGACGCGTATACGTATACGTACAGTCGCGAGCAATAATATGTTAACACCGTAGGACGATGTCATAGGTAAGTATTACAATATTGAATTATTTTTGTGACACTGATAGTTTTCTTTCGGAATGCTTCAGTGTGACGAAGTTCTATGTTGTTTACATATTATTGCTCGTGACTTTACACGAATACGTCACAAGGTAACGGACAACGGACAAGAAAATGTCTGTTCAAAGATTCTAACAGAAGTATGGGAGCACTATAACGAACAAAAAGCATACGCTCATGAAGATCCATGTTAGTTACGCTGGACGTTAAAATTTCCGTTGCTTTATAATGAACTAGCCTTCCGCCCGCGGCTTCACCCGCGTGGACTACACGACGTTATCCCACGGAAAAGTGATATTTTTCCGGGATAAAAAGTAGCTTATGTCAGCTCTCTAGCTCTCAAACTATCCCCATACCTAAAATCACGTCGATCCGTTGCTCCGTTTTGACGCGAAAGATAGACAAACAAACAAACAAAAGTTCAGATTTATTATATCAGTATGGATTGAGTTGAGTCATTGATATTTTTAATCCAGAAAACGCCGCGACTCCGTACCAAGCGACAGTATACATAGGTGGGATGCAATACGGTGTTGGACATGGTTCTTCAAAAAGGCAGGCAAAATCTGCTGCCGCCCGGGCTTCTATACATATTCTCATACCAGAGATGAAGGACGAATTGGATGCACCTGCAAACAAGGAGCCGGACTTCTCGGTGAGTCTTATGTCCTACATAATACGATCCACAATAGATGTTTACTATAGTTGAGGCAGCAAATCCGCTGCCGCCTTCTCGCCTCTATACATATCCTCATACCAGAAATGAAGGACGCATTGGATGCACCAGCGAACAAGGAGCCGGACTTCTCGGTGAATCTTATGTCCTACATAATAAGGTCCACAATAGTTGTTTACTATAGCTGAGGCAGCAAATCCGCTGCCGCCTTCTCGCCTCTATACATATCCTCATACCAGAAATGAAGGACGCATTGGATGCACCAGCGAACAAGGAGCCGGACTTCTCGGTGAATCTTATGTCCTACATAATAAGGTCCACAATAGTTGTTTACTATAGCTGAGGCAGCAAATCAGCTGCCGCCTTCGCTTCTAGCTTCAATACATATCCTCATACCAGAGATGAAGGACGAATTGGATGCACCTGCAAACAAGGAACCGGACTTCTCGGTGAGTCTTATGCCTTATACAATCAAGTCCATAATAGTTGTTTACTACAGTTCAGGCTCGAAGGATTGCTCAGTTGAAGTGGCAGTGGGCGGGACACATAGCGCGGAGAACCGATGGCCGTTGGGGCGGAATGGTTCTCGAATGGCGACCGCGTACCGGACGACGTTCCGTGGGCAGGCCCCCTACAAGGTGGACCGATGATCCTGTCGAAGGTCACGGTGCTCCGCTGGATGCGGGCAGCGCAGGACCGATCGTTGTGGAGATCCTTGCGGGAGGCCTATGCCTAGCAGTGGGCGTCGTACGGCTGAAATGATGATGATGATGATAGTTGAAGCAGCAAATCGGCTGACGATAGTTAAGAAAGCAAGTCTTACTAACTAACTAACTAAGTTACTAACTAACATGGCAAGTTAATAAAAAGCTTCTCAAAAGCGAACATCATATTTATAATATATGTGCAATTAGATAATGTAGAATAGTACAATGAGACACAAAAACAGAATCAAAAAATGATGATAAAAAATTGTGGAACGCGTTGATGTCGTTTACATGTAGTTAAAAGTAAGTACTTTTTTAAATGATTTCTGACGTTTGATGGTGCATCCACAGTCTCACTGATGTTTAGAAATGTTTGTACTAGGTACCTGAATAAATAATAAATAAAAGCATTGAAGTTTTTGATTTCTGCATAGACGTCATCTTTAAAATATTCTTAACTAGCTTTCCGCCCGTGGCTTCGCCCGCGTGCATTACACGACGTTATCCCGCGGGAATGTGATGTTTTTCCTGGATAAAAAGTAGCCTATATTCCTCTCAAGGCTACAAAATATATGTGTCCCAAATTTCAGCCAAATCCGATTAGCCGTTTTGGCGTGATTAAGTAACAAACATACAAACATCTAAACATCCAAACATGTAAACTTTCACATTTATAATATTAGTAGGAGTAGGATTTTCCATTGACGAAAAAACTATTATTAATCGCTGGAAATCAAGAAATTTCAAGCGATGATTATACAAAAAAAAAATAAAAAAAAACTCCTTTAATAAATAGGTACTCCAAAGTTAGTATGATACTCTTGGTTCCTAACACGGCACGCGTCATGCGGTCAATGAACTGAAAAAAGTCAGCTGCCGCTCGCGCCTCTATACATATCCTCATACCAGAGATGAAGGATTAATTGGACGCACCTGCGAACAAAGAGCCGGACTTTTCAGTGAGTCTTAATCATGTCAGCCGAACTACGCTCACTGCTGGGCATAGGCCTTCCCCAAGGATCCAGGGCTTTAGGCCTATGCCCAGTGAATCTTATGTCCTACACAATAAGGTCCACAATAGTTGAGGCAGTAAATCAATAAATTTTTACAATTTCTGTGTTTCTCTCCGCACAGTTCTTCGATTACGTGGGCATAGAGGACCCGCACATCTCCGAGTTTTGCGCGGCGACCTGCGAGCCGTCCCCGCATGCAATTTTACGTACATGCCTGCTCAGGAACTTCGGTGCCAGCGACCGGCACATACAGACAGATGTAAGTTGCAATGAGGGACTGGAGATGCTATGTCCAGTTGGTCTTTTCGTAAACATTCGAAGACGTGTCACTGTCATTCACTTCGGAATAGAGCAAGACAAAGCATAGACATCCAATCCAAATCTGATCCAAATCTCTGTACAACCGTGAATGATAGGCAGATCACTTACTAGTTATATCTGTGGGGTATCTTCTGGTAAAGTGTCTTAAGTTCTGCTCGACATCTGTGAACCTGTCTGCTCAAGAACTTCGGCTCTCGCTAGCGACCGGCACATACAGACTGAGGTAAGTTGCATATATGAGTGACGTAAAATGCTATGGCCAGTTGGACATATTTGAAAATGGGTGCGTTATCCCAGTCAGCGTCAAAATGATCTGAGTGTCCAAACCTACCAACAATATCTGAACTTTTGATAAAAATCACTCTTAGCACAATACTTTAAGGCGTACTTTCATTTGTTGTCATTTGTTCTCAAATTCTAAATGAAAATGCACATTTAAGTCAAATTTAGTAGGTTTGAACGCTCAGATCATTTTGAAGCTGACTGTCCCACTCTTGTACGGCCCCGACCAATATGCCCGCCGTTGTTACTTTTGTTTAAAAAAGTTATACAAAAGAAACAAATTCCCATATTGGCCGGGGCGTACCAAACTGTGACCACAATGACCGCACGTGTCACTGTCATTCATTTCAGAATAGAGCAAGACAAAGCATAGAAATACAATCCGAACTATAGATTCGGCTCCTAATACATCTTCGTCTTTAAATTTGAGTGAATTGAACTAATATTTACTTAATGACTTAAAGGGCCCCACAGACTATCAGTGCACCTGCAGATAACGGCCTGTCAGTTGGCCGCAATCAGCCACACACTCACAGTTTTACTTGCAAAAACCGAATGTCAAGCGGCTTGTTCGATCGAAGACTGCAGGTGGCCTGCCGGCGGACTTATACAGGAAGACTTTTTAGTCTCCGGCGTAATAAAATTGATTGTAAACATTAGGTACCTATCAGGTCTAGACTCCATGTTGAAAACAAAGAGTAGGGACGTAAAATTTCATAAAATACTATTTCCCCCCTAAGAATGTTCTATCTCGGGTCGGCCCTTCTTCGGCGTCGTGCGGCGCGTGCGCGCGATCCAACTCTCTTATCCTTTTTGGTCTTCCAACGTTGCCTGGTGATATTTCAACATTTTAGTACCGAAAAACGTTAAAAGAAAAAATCATCATAGCAGCCCTTGTAGCGCCCGTCTTCGGACATAGGCCTCCTCTCTTTCTTTCCACTCCTGCCGGTCTGCTGCCACGCGCATACAATTGGTGCCAACTTGCTGCCGGATATCATCAGTCCATCT
Source organism: Crambus lathoniellus (assembly GCA_949710035.1). Classification (NCBI taxonomy): domain Eukaryota; kingdom Metazoa; phylum Arthropoda; class Insecta; order Lepidoptera; family Crambidae; genus Crambus; species Crambus lathoniellus. Next base: position 3,962,232 of record OX453317.1, read on the forward strand.
CTTGGGTGGCCGCCCCCCCACCAAAAGAAAAAATATGTGTTTCTAAATTTTATCACAGATCAGATACACATTATAAATGATCTTCTTCTTTCGTGTCGATGGTGGGAAATTAAATTAAAGCCCAGCCCAGAACTCGGCTAATCGAACCGCAGGCTCGGTAGCAGATCGCAGGTCGTCGAGAGTGCAGTTAATCGGACACCCAGGGCAACGTAGGAGATGATGGGACATAGATTGTAAAGTTACACCGCACTCACACCGATCGTCACTGGAGTAGCCCCAGCGGCACATGTTTTCCTTGCAGCAGCCGACTTGTGTTCTGACTTCTGAGTCTGTTTAAAGACTTCCAAGTCGGCCACGTTTGATCACAGCCGAGGGCCAAGCTTTCTGATATAGTGATTGGTGACTTGGGTGTAACTCCCGTCCAAAGATGGATATAAAGGATGTCGGTGACTAAAAAGTATTCCTGTAGCATGTGGGCCCCTTAACAATCGCGATCGCGACTAACATTTTTCTTTCTAAACCAACTAGATGAAGAAGCTAGAGTTCCAAAAGATCGAGCTGACGATGAAGGTGGGAAAGCACTCCGCCACTGTGGTGTGCAAGAACAAGAAGACGGCCAAACAGCGCGCCTCGCAAGCAATACTGCAGGTAAAGTGTACTGCACTAAGGTTCATAATCGTACACAACATCGAAGACATTTCTAAAAATATTTTTGAAAGATTTTGTGTGCAAACCTTTTGTTTTAGACTGATTATGACGAGTTAGAAAAAAAATATTGAATGGTATTACAAAATAAATAAACACAAAAAAGCTTTGTTATTTCAATTTTTTTATTTTCATTATTGAAAAATTGAAAATTAAGTATTTAGAAAAAATCGACCGGTTTCACAACCAGCTCCGAAGGGACTCGAACCCGCGAAAGGTCGTGGGTTCGAGTCCCATCGGATCTGGGGCCCTATCGGCGAACTGTCCGAACTTCGGAAATCTGCCGGGCTTCAACTTAAAACAGTTATATCGAAGTACGTAATTTCTTATCGTACTATTTGCCGAAGTTATTAGGAAGATATCGATGTTCCTAGGACATCGTTGTTTGCCACTTTGGCCTGATTAGGGCTCGATTTATTTGTTTTAATTTGAAGCCCGGCAGATTTCCGAAGTTTGGAGCGTTCGCCGGTACGGCCCCTGGTTGTGAGACGGGTCGTTTTTTTCTAAATACTTCATTTTCAAGTTCGTCTCCATTAGACTGACAAAACTAAGCAACTATTTAATTTATCTCCGTTTCGTAGGCGCTGCACCCGCACGTTCGGTCATGGGGTTCGCTTCTCCGCTTATACGGGTCGCGGTCGGTGAAGAGTTTCAAGGAGAAGAAGCTTGAAGAGCAGCAGATCACGTTGCTGCAAGACCGGGCGCGCCACAACCAGCCCAACCGAGCTGTGCTGGACAAGCTGCGGCGCGATATGCTGCGGCTCAAGGAGAGAGACGCTTCCTGCGTGCCCATAGGTAAGGCAATCATCTATATATATAAAAACTAGCTTTCCGCCCGCGGCTTAGCCCGCGTGGATTACACGACGTTATCCCGCGGGTATGTGATACTTTTCCGGGATAAAAAGTAGCCTATGTTCCTCCCCAGGCTACAAAGAATCTGCGTTCCAAATTTCAGCTAAATCCGTTCACCCGTTTTGGTGTGATTGAGTAACAAACATTCAAACATCCAAACATTCAAACATCTAAACTTTCATATTTCTAATATTATATAGTAGGAAGTAGGATGAATTCACGCACGTCACGCACGCCATCACCCGTGAACGGCTGGACCAATTTGGTCTTGAAATGTCCGTGGAAGTCCAAGGAAGGTTTAAACGGTGAGAAAATATTATGGGAACGAGAGGTAAGGAGGGGTAAGGTAGGGGTAGAGTAAGAGTATTGTAGGGCAGGGGTGGAGTAGGGTCGGCTAAAGTACGGGTAGGGGTAAAGTATGGGTAGGGTAGGGTAGGGATAAGGGTAGGATAGGGGGTAAGGCAGGGTAGGGTAGGGGTAGAGTAGGGGGTAGGGCCTCGGGAACGAAGTCGCGCCGGGTCAGCTAGTAGGTTATATATACAGGGTGGACAAGCTGCGGCGCGATATGCTGCGGCTGAAGGAGAGAGACGCTTCCTGCGTGCCCATAGGTAAGGCAATCATAGGTTATACAGTGGTGGTCACATAATTAAAGACACCAGTCGATTTTCATACAAACGAGGTAACTTTGAAGCCTTGGTTCTCCGCCAGAGATTGACCGACCTAGCTGTGATCAGATGATGGCCATCTAGGAAGTGAATGGAGGAGATTCTGATCGCTATACACACCCAATTGATCTGATCAGCATTCTAAGAGATATAAGAATCAGAGTTTTCAGTTTCTGGATTTCCATACAATTTTATGCAAATTTAGCGGATTTTTTAAACATATCCTTATATCTTTTAGAATGCTGTTCAGATCAGTTGGGTGTGTATAGCGATCTGAATATCCTCCAATCACTCCCTAGAGTGCACAGCTAGGTCAATCCCTGGCGGAGAACTAAGGCTTCAAAATTATCTCGTTTGTATGAAAATCGACCGGCGTCCTTAATTATGTAGCCACCACTATATACAGTGTGAAAAAGCTGCGGAGCGATATGCTGCGGCTGAAGGAGAGAGACGCTTCCTGCGTGCCCATAGGAAAGGCAATAATAGGTTATACAACATGTTCATACAATAACCGAAAATCATGTCATGAAAGTACAGGATGAAATTGAATCCTTATGAGTTATCCTATCGATTTTTGTCTTTTTTTTCGAATTTAGCGATTAGAAACCTGTCAAACCCAAGTTGGAAAAACAGAAATCTTTGATTGGATTTTTGTTTAGTGAAATATTGCTATCTCCATTAATTAGAGTAGGTACTTTCCTTCCAGGGGCCCGTTTCTCAAAAGCTTGTAGCTTGTAATACAAGTGGAAGTCCCTTTCTAACAATATCAGTCAAAAAGTGACATCCGCTTGTATTACAAGTTACAAGTGTAGGTAACTCGTATAATTATATTTATATTTAACAATATTTATACAACCTACATAACTTAACTTATACTTAAGTATTACTTATAAATACTTACATCTATTTAATATTAATGTCTTAGCTATTACTAATCAAAGCACACTTAAAACTATATTTATTTACAATATCTAAAATTATATATCTAATACAAATAATACATTTCCTATATTAATATTATAAACAAATAAATAACATTAAATATTTACAAACACTTTAAATTTTATATATATATAATATTGACGCATGACAACAAGCCCTCTCGTCGGGTGTTGAGGAAACGCACATTCCTTGCGATCGATTTCGCAATGCGCGCCCTCGGAAACGCTCGGCTGCCGTCGGCCACCGCCGCCGATCCGCGCTGCGCGCGATCGATAAATAAAATCGATAGCCAGTCAGGATCGATACACCTGCGGAGCCCACGTCTCGCTGCTCCCGTACGCTTTTACCTTGACGCTGTATTATAACGCTTTCGCATTGTCCTAATCGTTATTTACGAACTTCTGTGCTGTGCTGTGCTGTGTAACGCTTAGCTTAATTCTATCTGCCTATCTCTTCTCTTCCTTCTGACTTTTATATGTGTTGTGTGTGCCTTGGAACATTATACGTTTTATTCACGTAAGTTGAACATTTTATTTGGAGTCATCCATACACCCAACCCATAACTGGTGACCACCGCCTGTGCACATTTTGAAGATGGCAAGCGACAGCGATGATTCAGCAAACACGGTTCGAGAATCTACGTCGAGTCAAGTACGCCAAGACGGCAATAAGGAAGTGCGCGTGTCCACTGCGCCGCCGTCCGACATATTTCGTGTTGGAATTCGAGTCGCACCTTTTTGGCCGGACAAGCCTGCAATATGGTTTGCGCAGTTAGAAGGTCAATTTGCGATTTCAAACATTACTGCGGACACCACGAAATTTTATTATGTTATTTCTCAACTTGATAACCAGTTCGCCACCGAAGTAGAAGACATTATCGTCGCACCGCCGGAAACTAATAAGTACCAGAGGCTTAAAAGCGAACTTATTAAACGTCTCTCCGCATCGAAGGAAAAGAAGGTTAAACAGCTCCTTATGCACGAGGAACTTGGGGATAGGAAACCCTCCCAGTTCCTCCGTCACCTACAGAACCTGGCAGGACCCGGAGTTCCAGAGGATTTTGTGAAGACGATCTGGTCCAGCCGACTTCCGCACAACATGCAGCAGATCATAGCTTCGCAGACTGCCACTCTCGAGACCCTAGCTGATCTTGCAGACCGGATCCAGGATATCGCTCCTCCAGCTCCAGTGGTAGCTTCAACTTCTTCTGCCAGTAGATCCAGCAGTACGATGGATGAGATGGTACGTACGATCGCTGCGCTCACTCGGAAGGTCGATGAACTGATGTCAGACAGATCCAGATCCCGATCACGTGACCGATCCAACTTTCGCCATCGAAGACGTTCTTCATCCGCTCGGAGATCCAGTTCCCGCTACAGCAAGCACCCCCTTTGTTGGTACCACGCAAAGTTTGGCAGCAGGGCCAATAAGTGTATCAGCCCCTGCGACTACAAGGCGGAAAACCACCAGGGCGGTCGATAATGGTGGCTGACGATTGCCCAAACAAAACTGGCCGCCTGTTCGTGACCGACCGGAGATCTAAGGTTCAATTTCTTATAGACACCGGAAGCGATCTTTGTGTCATCCCACGTTCAACATTCCCCGAACGTCGTGCGAAGACAACTTACCAACTGTGTGCAGCCAATGGCTCAACTATAGACACTTATGGTACTGTGCAACTTAATTTAAACCTTGGTTTACGTCGCGACTTTGTATGGCAGTTCATTATAGCTGACGTAACCAAGGCCATTATTGGTGTTGATTTTTTGTCGTTCTTTAGTTTAACTGTTGATATTAGAAACCAACGCTTATTAGATAGTGTAACTAATTTGTCCACTGTAGCAGCTATTTCTTTTACAGACAGCCTTGTTTCAAGTGTAAAGGTCTTGACCGGCGGAGTCGGTAAGTTTAGTAGCATTCTTAGTGAATTCCCGGAAATCACTCGACCAGCGGGCTCACCACGACAAACATTACACAACACCGTGCACTACATTCGCACCACTCCAGGCCCCCCAGTTTCTTGCAAACCGCGTAGATTAGCCCCTGATAAATTTAAGATCGCAAAGTTAGAGTTTGATGCCATGCTAACTAACGGTACAGCTCGTCCATCCGACAGTCCATGGGCTTCCCCACTACATCTTGCACCCAAAAAAGACAATAGTTGGCGTCCATGTGGCGACTATAGGTTACTTAACTCCAGGACCATCCCGGACCAATACCCTATACGTCACATCCACGACTTTGCCCACAACTTATCTGGCTGTAAGATTTTCTCGACCATCGACTTAGTTAAAGCATACAATCACATACCCGTCGCGAAAGAGGATATTCCCAAAACCGCGATTTCTACACCCTTCGGATTATACGAATTTCCATTTATGACGTTTGGTTTACGAAATGCCGGTCAAACCTTCCAGCGTTTTGCTGACGAAATGACCCGTGGCCTCGATTTTTGCTATCCGTACCTCGACGATTATCTGGTATTTTCCAAGTCTGAGGCCGAACACGAGGACCACCTACGACAGCTTTTCACCAGAATGAAGGAGTACGGTGTACTTGTTAATACCGCCAAATGCGTATACGGTCAGCCAGAGCTAACTTTTCTCGGCTATACCATTTCTTCTTCTGGTACCAAACCGCTGCATAGTAAGGTTCAGGCGATACAGGACTTCCCAGTCCCAAAGACGGTAAAGCAGCTTCGGAGATTCTTGGGCATGATCAACTTTTACAGGCGTTTCATGCCAAACTCTGCCCAAATCCAAGCTCCCTTGAACGCCTTGTTGACTGGTTCCGTCAAAGGTTCACACCCTGTCGTCATAAATGGAGATTCGTTAACCGCATTCGAACAGTGTAAAAAGAGTTTGTGCGATGCAACATTACTAGCGCATCCCGACCCTCACGCTAAACTCGCTTTGACTACCGACGCGTCAGATACTGCCATTGGTGCAGTCTTGCAACAGTACAAGGATAATTCCTGGCAACCCCTCGCATTCTTTTCTCGCAAGTTGAGCCCATCGCAAAGGAAATATTCTCCTTACGATCGCGAGCTCCTAGCCATTTACCAAAGTATTAAATACTTTCGTTACATGCTCGAGGCCAAACATTTCACGATCTTTACTGATCACAAACCTTTGTGCTTCGCTTTTCATGAACGAAAGTGCGAATGTTCACCTCGCCAATATAGGCATTTAGACTTCATATCGCAGTTCACCACCGACATAAAACATATAGCAGGGAAAGATAATGTCGTAGCCGACACCCTTTACCGTGTCGATGAACTGCATATGCCAGTCGATTTAGAAGCTTTGGCCAAATCTCAGTCCAATGACCTGGAACTCGAACAGCTTCTTCACGGCGAAACATCACTTCGTTTGGAGAAAGTGACCATACCTGGAAGTCGTACATCTTTATACTGCGACGTCAGTACAAATACTCCCAGGCCTTACGTTACTAAGCAGTTCCGTAAGCAGGTATTTGACCAACTGCACTCTTTTAGCCACCCCGGTGCCAACGCTAGTGCTAAATTAGTAGCCCAGCGGTATGTATGGCCCACGATGCGACGCGACTGTCGCGACTGGTCTAAAGCATGTTTGCCTTGTCAAAGTGCTAAAGTGAATCGGCACGTATCGTCACCTTTAGGTACTCTCGATCTGCCGAAAGCACGATTCAAATATGTTCACTTAGACCTGATAGGCCCTTTACCCCCATCCGCCGGTTATCGGTACTGTTTGACAGCCGTCGATCGCTTCACGCGATGGCCGGAAGTTGTCCCACTAACCGAAATCACGGCAGAGGCTGTAGCAAAAGCATTTATTTCAGGCTGGGTATCTCGATTCGGTTGCCCCACTGACATTGTCACTGACCGTGGAAGGCAATTCGAGTCAGCCCTATTCCAATCCTTAGCCAAACTTATTGGATTTAAGCACCGAAAGACTACGGCTTATCACCCTCAGTGCAATGGACTCGTCGAACGATTCCACAGGCAATTAAAGACTGCAATAACCTGTCACAACAACCTGAACTGGACAGAAACTTTACCGTTAGTTTTGCTCGGTATTCGTAATGCGGTCAAAGAAGATTTGCAAGCTACATCGTCAGAATTGCTATACGGCGAAACCTTGCGAATGCCTGGTGAATTCTTTGGTCATAAAACCACTTGTCACACGACCGATATTATAGACTTTTCTGCTCGTTTGCGTTCATTCGCCGAAAACTTAAAACCTGTACCAACTTCGCATCATACAACAAATAAAATCTTTGTTTATAAAGACCTTAATACCAGTTCTCACGTTTTCGTTAGAGATGATACGTTAAAAGGTACATTTCAAAACTCATACAAAGGCCCCTTTGAAGTTTTAAAAAGAGGTCCTAAAGTTTTTAAAATTCGTGTACAAGGGAAAGATGTAAACGTTTCTATTAATCGTTTGAAACCAGCATATCTACTAGCTGAAAACATTCTCCCTTTAAACAATTACACGGAATCTAATAATAATAATAATCCTCCTCCCAGCTCGGTAAAAACAACTCGTTCAGGGCGACGTGTAAAATTCCCAGATTACTATCGCCCGTAGACACGGTCTCTGGAGGGGAGTGATGTAGGTAACTCGTATAATTATATTTATATTTAACAATATTTATACAACCTACATAACTTAACTTATACTTAAGTATTACTTATAAATACTTACATCTATTTAATATTAATGTCTTAGCTATTACTATTTATATCAAAGCACACTTAAAACTATATTTATTTACAATATCTAAAATTATATATCTAATACAAATAATACATTTCCTATATTAATATTATAAACAAATAAATAACATTAAATATTTACAAACACTTTAAATTTTATATATATATAATATTGACGCATGACAACAAGCCCTCTCGTCGGGTGTTGAGGAAACGCACATTCCTTGCGATCGATTTCGCAATGCGCGCCCTCGGAAACGCTCGGCTGCCGTCGGCCACCGCCGCCGATCCGCGCTGCGCGCGATCGATAAATAAAATCGATAGCCAGTCAGGATCGATACACCTGCGGAGCCCACGTCTCGCTGCTCCCGTACGCTTTTACCTTGACGCTGTATTATAACGCTTTCGCATTGTCCTAATCGTTATTTACGAACTTCTGTGCTGTGCTGTGCTGTGTAACGCTTAGCTTAATTCTATCTGCCTATCTCTTCTCTTCCTTCTGACTTTTATATGTGTTGTGTGTGCCTTGGAACATTATACGTTTTATTCACGTAAGTTGAACATTTTATTTGGAGTCATCCATACACCCAACCCATACAAGCTTTTGAGAAATAGGCCCCTGGTATCATGAAATAATTTCAATCTGTATATACTTGAAAGCCGTGTTAACAACAAACAATTACGCTATGCTTGTAGGAAATTCCTGCGGGAATATCAGCATAAAAACTTAATGTACACACGGCGGCACATCAGACTATACATGTTGACCTTGAGACCGCCTCTATGCCCTACGTAATAAAAGCTGATATCGCAGTTCAACTGTTTAACTTGATGTGCTGTCGAGTGTACTATTTCAGAATATAACCAATCTATGTGCCAAATTTCATCCAGATCCGTTCTGGCATAATTGAATAACGAAGATCTCCTAACTTTCGCATTTAAAATAGTTACCTATTAGTAGGAGTCGGATAGTATGATTATTATTTTCTTATTTAAACGAGTATATTTAATTTTAACCCGGCGAGCATGAGGTGAAATAAAGTTACATCAAGCATGAGGCAGGGTGTGACATACCCTTAAGTTAATGTACCACAATTTAGTTGTTTTTGTTATTTTATAAACTTAATTGGTTTGTTTTTGTAATAAGTATAATGTTCTTTAATATGAAATTAAATAAATCGAGTTCAGAATTATACAATCATTTTTATTTAATCTCGTTTTTCATAAACTATGTAATCATAGTAACAAATCTTTATAGCTTATTTCATTCACTTAAAATTAAAAGATAATAAGATTCTCTTCGTAAAAAAACTATTCTGAATTTTTCGGTAAAAAAATGACTAATCGCAGTCAGGGTGTGAACATACCCCCCAACAGGTATGCGCACTAATATCGCGGCCGGTATCCCGCGCCACACTATCCTGCCCTGCGCGCCCCTGCTTTCAGGTACTGAGCGCGCTAGTGTTGTCAGACGAGAAACTTAAAATAAAAAATACACAACTTTGAAAATGTAACAGGGTGTGAGATACCCTGGGTCATGCTCGCCGGGTTAAACTAGCTTTCCGCACGCGGCTTTGCCCGCGTGGACTACACGACGTTATCCCGCAGGAATATAATATTTTTCCGGGATAAAAAGTAGCCTTTGTTCTTCTCCAGGCTACAAAGTATCTGTGTCCCAAATTTCAGCCAAATCGTTTTTAGCGTGATTTAGTAGGTAACAAACATCGATACATCTAAACGTTTACATTTATCATATTAGTAGGATTAGTAGGACGTAGGATGAAGAATTAGAAAAATAACAAAAATTTCATTGTGAATGCAAAAAAACGTTTTTTTTAAGTTTTATGTTTATCTTTTTTAGGTACACTGTTGTTGCATGACGACCTCCCCACCCATTCCGGATCGAACCTGAACAACGTGGATCTGTGACGAGAGCCACACCTTCCGCTCCACTTCCCACCATTTGTTGTAAGCAAAAGTGAACCTTAACACCTACATCTATACTCTATTCCTCGAGAGTCGATAAATTCGGGGTTACTTAACAAAAAAGCCTGTGAAATATTATAGCTTATACTATTGGTACTAAATTGCGACCCGCTAGTTTTTAAAAAAGAGAAAACCGCGGTTTACAAAATCTGCGTGCCTCTCACCACGAAACACGGCGAAAGCGAGAGAAAAGCGACGTCCACCATACAGTGACAAAAGCCATAAAATAAATTAAAAAATATTTATATATTTACAACAATTTTTGACACTATCATTTTACTGAGATCTCCTTCTAAGTATATAAAACTGTGTCAGGAGACCTCGCTCTTCCTTCCCATGATACAACCATTTTATAACCACTTATGTAACTAAACTAAGCAAGTAAATCATAAACAAATACTAAATTACTAATCTTATAAGACATAAAACATTTATAAATAAGTGTGTGTGTGTGTGTGTGTATAATTAAGCGACAGGAACACTGTTCTAGGCGGAGTTAAAACTCGTTGGAAATATCTACGTATCTGTAGCATTCTGTAGCATAGGTTTTAAGCATCACTAACCGTGAAATATATTTTTATACTAGAAAATGATGTTAGTGGTAAAAAAAAATCTTTATTAAAATATCTTATGGTCATCTTTTTTCTTGCTCGCATACGGATATTTCCAATGAGAAACGCCAAAACCCAAGGGCGTTGCCAGCCCAGAGAAAGAGGGTGGGGGACAAGTTGATGCTATGAAAGATAAAATATATGGTGACCATGAGACGATCAATCTGACGTCAGTTCAATCTCTGTCAGGCCTGTCTCACTTCCATACAAGCGGTGTAAAATCCCCGAGATATTTACCTACTATTCTGGAAAACAACCTAATTTCAACCTTTTGCATTGCGTATAGCGTTCATAGTACAATAATTGTCTGCCGTCTCGCTTCAATCTGCTAGGGCTGTCAGAGGTACTACTTTATCTGTGAAAGTAATACACGCGAAGCGAGACAGATAGCGACACATGCGGATGCGTGCGCTGCGTGTGCGACAAGTCGAGCGAGTGCCAGCCTATTGAGACTAGTCCGGTGACCGGACGCTTGCGTTTATCATACCTAAACTTGGGAGTGAAATTTCTGTACCGTAAGGTACTAATATATATTCTGTGTCTCTGTGTCAGATTGATGACAAAAATCGAATGTCCTGGATAATACGTGATCCAGTTCATTATCATCATCATCAAACGCTTTTTAAAATATTAAAATGCAAAGCTTATTTAACAAAAAAACATTACAAATTTGCATAAGTGGCGCCATCTATTTGAGACTAAACTTGAGTTTTACAGAGTGAATCGAACCACCTTAACCAAGGTCACGGACTGAACTGTCTCCCCATTGATCGTCTAAAGGTCATAGCACATTACACCAACTCAACGTCGACTCCACTCCAACTCAACAGTATGGCATTGAAATGTAATGTAAGCTTTATTTCGTGTTACATATGAATTTTTCAACAAATAAGTTAAAAGTCTACGACGCGTGGTCCACGCTTTGTTCACCTATTGTCTCTCACGGGCGCGTTTGCCTCTCGGTGTCGACGTGTTGCCAACGAGTCGGCCACGAGTTGGCAACGAGTTTACAGCTAGCGGGCAACTCGTCATCCGTCCGCGCCCTTCCCTCCCTCCTTTATTCCAAGTACAGTTGCAAAACAGAGCGCATTATTTTCTTCATCGTGTATTATCGCTATTATTGCTAATTCTTGACATATGAAGCGAAAGATTTTCAAGTAAATACGCCTGCTCTAAATGAAATTCAAATAAGCGCTGTCTGATCTTATGAGGTTTCCCAATCGTTGACAACGCGTTTGTTTCCCATTTATTGACGGCTTGTTGTCCACTGGTGTGGTGAGGTGACCGACGAGTTGATCGCCTAGTCGACGACCCGTTGATACCGAATCGATAGTTCGAGTTGGAACGGTGTTGTATTGGCGTCGATTCGGTGTAATGTACGATGACCTTAATGCTCACCTTTGAGAAAACTACCAATTTTAGATAATTTTTAGTCTTTAGAGAGTGCAGGCAGCCGCCCTCCTCCCCTGGCGACGCTCTTGCAAACGAAGAATTATAAGCAATCAATACAGTCCGTATTAGTATTATAAGGTTTTTAGTACTTATGACATTTAGAACTGTACATTTGACGGCTATGATGAAATTTGACAGTAATATTAATAAGTATTGTTGTCGTGCACCGCAATTTTTGTAAAATTTAGGTTAGAGTAATTATAACGGTATGTGATAAGATTGATTGATTAGAATAATGATGAAATTATACGGAATACGTTTAATCATATATATTTTTACATTAGTCATGCATAATAAAATATAAATTATATCTCTATCTATGACTGCTGTATACAGCATTTTTTGAATTAAAATTAAAAATTAAAAATATTTAATCCGCAAGTAACATGTTAAGGATCTTAATATAAGGTCATGTCCATCACACGTTACACCAATTTATAGGCAAGCAGAATGTACCAAGTTATTATAAAAATGTCATTGTACCAAAATTTAAATTAATAATAAAATGTAATGTCAAAGTCACTAATAATAATCCGTTCAATCAGTTCAAAATTAAGGACTTCTTTTGGTTTACGCGCCGAATTTAAGCGCCTAAATTCGGATCCAGTAAGTTGTCAGTTGTTTTACTCTAAACCAGGGCCGTACTCTGAAACGCAAATCCGAAACTTCGGTTAGCCCCGCTCCTATCACTCGATTCCGTCATGACTCGAGAGTGAGAGGGACGGGGCTAACCGAAGTTTCGGATTTGCGTTTCAGAGTAGGCCCTCAGGGCCGTACTGGCGAACGCTCCGATAATCGGAAATCTGCCGGGCTTTAAATTAATTCATAATTCATAATTCATAATTCAATATCGTTTATTCAATTTAGGTTTGTTTAATCTTAATCTTATTCAAATTATATTATAGGATTAATGAAAAGGAAACTGCAAGCTGCGCTGTATATTCAAATTTATAAGTATTAACAAATAAAAGGATTTTTTGAATAAATAAAACAATTATTAGAAAAATTGCTGTTACTGTAAGACATGGATACCAAAATTACTATGAGACACACCAGCTCGCTCATAAATCTATATAATACTATTATAAATCATATCCCGAACACCTTTAACACAAGTAGACATGAGCAGACCCACCCCACTGGCAGCACCCGTTCACGAACATGACGCATGAGCCAGCCATCGCTTCACTCAACCATATTTTAGGGAACGTAACGACCCGTCTCACACGACACCACCGCAGGAATGTTTAACGAGAGCATGACATACTTAAGCTACCCGTGTTAAATGTAAATGTAAAATTAAAACGGATAAATCGAGCACCAATCAGGCCAAAATGGCAAACAACGATTCATGATGTCCCAGTAACATCGATATCTTCCAAATAACTTCGGCAAATAGTACAATAAGAAATTAGGTACTTCGTAATTTATGTTTGTAGTTTAAGCCCGGCATCGTTCCGATTATCGAAAAGTTCACCGGTAGGGTAAGTAAGTAGGTAAGAGCTGACTCCAGCGCTGGATTGTCATGTCAAAACGTTTATAGTGCGACAACATTTTCTGTTCCGGTGGCCAAAACTAGAACTATAATGTCATTTTGCTGTCAAGTTGTTGTCCAAACATAGCGCTGCTGTTGGCTGAAGGTCTTTGAAGTCAATGCCGGTTAAATTGCTATAAAAAGAAGTTAAAAATATATAGCGCCGCGCCGCTGTCACCGGAACAGAAAAGATTCTCGATCTATACACAAAGCTAGCGCTGGACTGTCATCGATTTCGGCGCCAGGCACTAGAGCCATTATTAGTAAGAACCGTATACTACACCAATGGGGAGAAACAGGCAAGGCTTTTTGTAGATGGCGTTTTTGTGATTGGGGATCCACTTTCTACCTAATCTGTGCGATAATGATGTACTCATTCGTTCACCGATTTTGACAGATTTTATGATTGGTTATTATTGTGACGTTATCTCACAATAACAACTAATAAACAAAACACCCCCCCAACATCACCTACGCCCTCTGTCGTGATTAAAAGTTAGTTTTCCTTCCCATTGTGTAAGCCTACTTAAAAACACGTTTTTGTATTCTGTTATTTCTGTAACACAGTACAAAAAACAAATGTTTTTAAGTTTTTTGTCGTGTTGGTGAATCACAATCACAATTTGTGATCAAAAGAATCTTAACAAAATAATGTATTAAATAATACATTTACTTGAGTCGAATATTGCAACAAGTGCTTAAACCTACAAACTAAGAGCCAAAAACGTCTGAATGGTCCAATTTAACCGAACGCTTATTTCATTACGAGTCCTAGAAAATAAGTGATATGAAAGATACTATACTACTTATGGTAACACACTAAATAATCCCCATTTAGCGTAAGTTAATGGCATTAATAAGCTTATAGCGTTTATAGATTTGGAAAAGAAAGAATTAGGTTTAAAGTCAGGAGATAAGGTTAGTTCTCGTTCGGCTTACACGTATCGGGTGCAATTAGAATTTCCCTTATGGAGAATAAAATCAAAATCAAATATTCCGCATTCACTTCACCCTCACGTAGCATTCGACCACGAATCTTTAGGTTTCGGTTTTTGATATAACAACCAAGCGACAAAGAACAGCAGATTCGTAGGGCAGGCGTACCGGTGTTGGCCACTGTACCGGTTTTGGCCACTTATTGCTCTAAAAGTTTTCTAAACAACTTTTAGCCATTTTTTGGCAATTAAAATAAGACATTTTAAGGTAATAATAACAACCGTTAGAATTCCTTATGTCATAAGATTTATTTTCAATAAATTCCATTTTCTGTTTGAAAAAATGTTTTGTGTGAAAAGTTTAAGAAATTTGTTTTGGATGAAATACTTTATAAACCTTTGTGTTTTACAATGAAATTGTTGTTTTGCAATTGACTGGTTTCTAGCGCATTAGAATATATTGATTTTACCTGGGTTTGGCTTTGATTTTTCGCAATACTTACAAAAGTTTAACTATCAGTAAGTGGCCAAAACCGGTACATTTGGCACCTCTCACACATTGTGTGTAATATAAAAACAAAATCCTGTCCACAGATTTTATGCAATGGTATAATTTTGCCCCGAAACAGTAGTATAAATCCATTATAGAAATCCTAAAAAACATAATATTCATTATTAGTTTTAAGAAATGTAATAAAAAAATCATTAGGTGTATAGGCAGCCTTAGACCAGCATTGGCATGATGCCAAAGTGTCAATAGACATTTGATTGCATATGTTTGATATTGACTGTAAATCACTCGCTAGTCAAATATAGTGCGACGTTTTCTGTTCCGGTGGCCAAAATCTGGAACTAACGTGTTTTTTTAAATGTCATTTTGTCGTCAAGTTGGTGTCTAACCATGGCGCTGCTGCCGGCTGAAGGTCTTAGAAGTCAGGGCCGGTTATAACCTTATTTATTAAATAGACTACGTTACGTAAGCTTTAGGGTAAGGACACATCTGCTGAAAGTAGGGCGGCGCCGAAAGTTCAGCGACTGACGTTTTTTCAAGCGACGTAATTTCGGCTGATGTGTCATAGGGTACTTCAAAAACACTGCGAACGTTCGGCGCCGTACGTTCCGCTGATGTGTCGCGACGACTTAGGCCGCGTTTCCACCTGCAAGTAAACTTGCGGAAGTCTTGCGTGAGATCTTGCAAAATCGTTGACATATCATACTGGCAAGCTGTCGCTAATTGTAATTGCTACAAAGTTTACACTAGCAAGTTGCTGTCGGACAGACCTGTCGGACATTTATCGCAGAAGTTTACTTGCAGGTGGAAATGCGGCGTTATACACGCAAGTCAAATAGTTTTAATAAATTGAAAACTTTGGGTCAAATATATGCAGTGCTTTATGAATAAACGGTTTGTCAATGCAGACTTGAAAATGCTAATACCGTTATTTATTAAATAGACTACGTGACGTACGCTTTATGGGATCGAAACTAAAAGTAACATGAAGAAAGCTATTAAATTAAGCTATTAATTAAGCTATTAAAAATGTGAACTATTTATTAGTTTTTAAGGATCATTCAAGTGGTTGAAATTTGCTCTCATGCTCTCATCAAAGTAAGATAAGTAAATAAAAAAATAAGATTAAAGTAGATTTCACTTTTAATGACAATGATGCTTTGAATGAGCCAAAATGAAAATTATGTTGAATAAGTTAGGTACTTAAGGAAAAATGACAGCATTTAATTAGTCTATTTTAAGCTTTTTTACAACATGTAATGAAAATAGTACAAAACCTGAAACACGTCAGTTAGAACCTTTAATTTGTTTATTTATCTACACTTTAAATGAATGAATTGACTTTTAATTTCTACTTTTGACATGAAATTTAGGCTAGGTATGTGTAAATCATACATAGGTATTCTGATTCACAAATCGTCGGAAACGCTCCTGACAGCGGAATGTATGCACTGTCTTCGTCACTCTCTATAGAATAGACAAAGACAAATCACAGAATTCGAATCCGATTCCGTTTCCGACGGTTTGCGAATCAGGGGGCAGGCGTCACTTGGCGGATGTCCCTAACCACTGCTAACGAGCCATGGCGAGTTTTTAATAGTATCCCACGAGTGTTTTAATACCGAGTTATGTGCAGTCACATATACTACTTTATCTACACTCATGTACATTTATCATATATTTCAAAAACAAAACAAAAGATATTATTTATAAAATGTGAATTCGCCCCAAAGCCTACTCATCGAAGTCTATACGGTCTATGGGTAGTTTTCAAAAAATTGCCGCTTTCACCTGCCAGACTTTCAAACCTTGTTTTACTTTGATTTTCGGTTTTAAAGTAACGCAACTCCTAAAGATAGGTTAAAATACATCAGTTGCATCGAGGCAAATCCTCTTAACCCATTAATATAATGATGGAATACTCGAATTTAAGTTTGTAACTCCATTTTCTAATTAACCTGCGTGTCCAAAACACGAGTGTAGTGTGTGGGAATTTTCTATTTTTTCTGCCTACAATAATTTTAACAAATGACCAGTAGTGATTAAAGTTTCATCTCATGGTATAGTACATGGGATCAGCTCTAGCGTGGAGTAGGTATGGACTTGCTAAATTAAAGGTTTGCATATATCCTACGACATAACGGTCATTTTTTAATTAACCTGTTTCTAAAGAACCTGCTCAATGCATGTCGTCAGGTGGATGAGATGTGTTCGAGTGAATGAGATGAATAGTATTGATCGTAAAATTAGGTTCATACAAAACGTACATACAATAACGTGATAAGTGATTGACCCATTTGCATTTATAACAGCCTGGTAATAGGGTATTTTACTGTTGTTGAAATGTAGATATTTAATGATGACGTTAAAAAATATTGCAATTAAGAATACCAAATGTGAAAAAATAATTTGAATCTGTTTTGTAATAAAAGAATTATAGTCTGTTTGATTTTGACTATAGCTGTCTCTTTCTAAAACGAAATCTTCTATGGCGTGACTATGACGCTACTAACCCACTGACGTCACTAAGATAGCGTCCTGTCCTTGTCTAATTATAAAGTTTGAAGTCCTATATCTTTGAAAATATTCAAGATAATTCAAAATGAAAACTTGTTTTGTGTAGCTAATATTTCGAAAAACATTTTAAAGAAATAAAAAAAAAATCAGTAAAATACCGTATTCCGGTGCCCTATTCCCCTTTTGTCGTGAAATAAAATATCATTACTCTAGCTAGATATAACAAACTTATCAGACCCAAAACGCGCTGGTCATTTTTGGAACCAAGTAATTTTCATACTGCTTACAATCCATTTTTTGGCAGCTAATTTGTTTGGCGAGTGGCTCTTCCTTTATCTTACATTGTGCCTTTAAGCACAGATTACTAAATAGTTACTATGTAACAGATAGTTCACTCCGCTAAAGTCATTTAAATACATAGCAACTCTAACCATAACGCAATAAAGTAGAATTCAGCTTGTACGGCGCAGGCAAATTACGAACGGCCACTCGTTGTCGTTGCATCTCTTTCTATCGCATATATTCTAGCTCTTTTTGCGGACCTAATTTCTATGGATTTACAACGCCGGCGTTGCCGCCGCGTTTTCGAGCCGACACGGGGAGTGAAATAGGCCTGCTTTAAGTAATGTTTTCCGCTATTAATAATAGTACATTACAGCCAAAAACGGAACGTTAGACATTGATTTTCGAATGATTCTTTTTTCAAATGGAATGTTAACATCTCGGAGCATGACTGAGAAAAAGTTTTTTCACCTCTCCAGCACGAAAAGGGCGCGTTTGGCGCGTAAAAACTCGCAGCAAAATAGATTTTACTGCGAGCGTGAGGCAAAGTGCTTTTTTAATTTCTTACACCAACTTTTGAAATAATTAAGAAAAAATAAATAGAGTGACAAGGATGAGACTTTTAAAATTAATATGAGCAAAAAGGATAGATAGATAGCTTTATGTCCATGGACATGAAATATAAAGCTTAAAAAAGAAATACACGGATACCAAAGGTTCGAAATAAAGAGTATGGACGAAATGAGGTCGCATGCATGATATAAATATAAAATAGGAAAAATTAATGAATTCTAATAACAAATTATATAAATACGATTGTACTACTATTGCTTTTTATTAAACACGCAATATTTAAAATAAATAATATGAAGTGAACATTATATCGCTTACTAATATCATGTTTAGTTTTCATAATAATTACATGTAGTGCAGTTTTTGAACGCAATGCAAACAGTTACCTTCAACTTGCATAATTGCACCAATTTCACTCTTAATTATTAATTTTGATGTTTTCTTTATTGTTAAATGTTGCCTTCAATGTTGTTTTTCTGACCTGTAACACTTTTCTCGCTGGTAGAGGTGAAAAGTTGTATGTTTAACACGAGAGCAAAATTTTCTGATGTCTCGTGCCTTTAAATCACTCACTGTGCTCAGTAGTCTATATTTGAATCACTCGCTACGCTCGTGATTCAATTTTAGACTACTTCGCTAGTTCGTGATTTAAATTCAGCACTCGCAGCGAAAAATGATTTTGCTCTCTTGTATAACAAATAACTATTTCACCTAACGGATACCTAAGATTCGAAGTAAAAAGTATGGACGAAATGCGGTCGCATGCATGTTAAAAATATAAAAGAAGAAAATTTAATGAAATCTATTAACAAATTAGAAAGATACGATAAATGTTGCATTCAATGTTGTTTTTCTAACCTGTAATACTTTTCTCGCTGGTAGACGTGAAAAGCTGTATGTTTTACACGAGAGCAAATTTTTCTGATGTCTCGTGCTGCTCAGTAGTCTATATCTGAATTACTCGCTACGCTCGTGATTCAATTTTAGACTACTTCGCTAGTTCGTGATTTAAATTCAGCACTCCCAGAAAAAAATTACCTTGTCCTCTTGTATAACAAATAACTATTTTCAAGTTTTGTGCAATTTTGGTTACATGTTTTAAGAAATCACCGTTGGTGCACCTCGACGAGTCAGTGTGTATAAAGTTTCTAATGTGTAATAGGTAGTTTATATTAGGACTTTATGTAGGTTAAGGAGTTTATGTTATGCAATCACTTTAATATTATACGATAAAACTATGTAACACTACATTATTGTATTTTACATGCAGTTATGTTTTAGGACATATATGATTTGATGATCTATAACTTATAGATATTATAACTCTGGACTGTGTGGTCGTCAAAACGTCATGTTTTATAACTCGCGCAGTTAAAGAAACAATCTGTAAATGGCGGCTAAGCATTAAGTGTGATGTGAGCGCGATAGCACGACCCACCCACGTGGTCTACACGCAGCATGACGGTATGTGTGAGCGAGATAGCATGACCAGACGGCCGCCATTTTCATATTGTTTCTTTATCTGCGCGGCTTATACACGTTGACGTATAGCAAACGAAGCCTAGATTGTGAAAAGTGCCTCAAACTTATATTACCGCCGACGGTCATTTTTGAAACTAAAAGATGTAATGTGATGATGTGTTCCGAGTGGCTCCTTTCACCACCACTTTCGCCACCGCTGTCACCGAGTCAGCAGTCCTTATCTAATTCAACGAAAAACGAAATTTCGTTAAATATACAGGGTTATTATTTTTGTAACCACTGGCCAAATTTTGAAGTTCGACTCAGAATCGCTAAGTGAACAACTTTCTCCTAGAACCATGGGTCGACAACATGACATGACAACTTTTTTGACTTTTTTACATAATTATCATACTGATCACGTGATCGATGTAGTATGGGAATTTCAAAAGTTTTTGTCGTATTTCGACCCATGTTTGTAGGAGAAAAATGTTCACTTACCTATTCTAAGTCGAACTTAAAAATTTGGCCAGTGGTTTCAAAATAACCCTGTATATGACAGAATAAAATTGAGAAAAAGCGGCTAACGAAGTTTCGTTTTTCATTGAATTAGAGTAGGGCTTCAGGTATATTACAACGTGTTAATACTTTTAGCGAAACTGAGAAAATAGTCGGTTCAGAATCGAGAGTAGAATCGATTTCACACATTTTTGAAAGGGATGAATTTTGAAAAAAAAATTGTTTTAATTTTTTGCCGCTTCTAAAAATGTTTGTGTCTACTGCCTATTCATTTAATATACGCGTGACCCTTTGCGTGCTCTCTTACGTCATAGTAGAGCTTAAAATGTGTCAGAAAGTCACGGAGACCTATGAGCACGAATATTTTGGAAGTTGAAAAATGGAAAATAAATTATTTAGAAAAAATCGACCCGTCTCACAATACTATACAGCGTGTAAGAAGTATTTGATAAATTCGACGCTTCTCGTAACGACTCCGTAGCTCAGTGGTTAGAGCAGTCGCCCGGATAGGGAAAGGTCGTGGGTTCGAGTCCCATCGGAGCTGGTTGTGAGACGGGTCGATTTTTTCTAAATACTTTATTTTCCATATTTCTATGATAAAAATTGCATTGTGAATGCAAAAAAGTAAAAATTTAAATAATTTTGGAAGTTTCTTAAACATTTTTTTTTCAATGAAATTCAATTGAATGTAAGTAAGTAATATAAATGAGCCCTGAGGCTGCCTGTCCATTGACGCGGAGCTAGGCGGCGGCGAAGCGGTGCGAGCGAGTGTTGCGGGAGTGTGATACCTGACTTCGAAAAGTGTAACACCGAATACCACGTCCCCGTAAGTTTACTAATACGAATCACTTAACAACGAATGCACGCCACCACGAAAAACTTAGCACCGAAGCCACGCGATCTCGAATAACAGAACCTCTAATTCATTGATTGAAAACGAATGCACGCCACACAATAAACATCCAATTTTTTGCAACTAAAACTTCCTATTCATTTGACAATCAACTAAATGCAACAAAAACTATTTATTCATTTGACAATCAACTAAATAACAATTTCGAGGAAAGGAAAAAACATATGAATTCAAAATGTAAAGTTATCGTTTAAAGTAACACAAGTATACAACATAAGTACGTATTAGTGAATTAGAGGTTCTGTTATTCGAGATCGCGTGGCTTCGGTGCTAAGTTTTTCGTGGTGGCGTGCATTCGTTGTTAAGTGATTCGTATTGGTAAACTTACGGGGACGTGGTATTCGGTGTTCCATTTTTGGAAGTCAGGTATCACAATCGTTTTGCGGAGTTGCGGACTGTACGGCAGTCTCACTCCGCTGCCCCGCTCCGCCGCCTCGCTACGCTACCACGCGCCGCTTTCCAAAAATGTACGAATTTTAAAACTAGCTCGCAAGTCCCTGTCCACTGGACCGGAGCGGACGTTCCGTCGCGTATGGTCAAATTTGCAATCGGTCGAGTCGGTTTGAGTTGCAATTCGTAAAAACCGCAGCTAGTCAAAATAGCAGTTAGTTAAAATAGCGAAGCGTCAATATAGCAAAGCGTCATTATAACAAACCGTCAAAATAGCAAACCGCCAATATAGCAAAGCATCATTATAGCAAAGCGTCAAAATACCAAAAAATATGCCGACCGACCGACAGAAATATTCGACCAATTGCGATCTTGACTGTTGGCGAATTCGGCCGTTTGCGATTAGAAAATAATGCGAATGTGACCATTCGCGATATGGACCAATTGCTATTTTGACAGTTCGAGATAAGGACCAATCGCTAATATGACCGAAAGCGATTTTGACGATTTTTCAGTCACTTGACCGATTGCGAATTTGACCATACGCGACGGAACGGGCGCGGAGATTTTATGCAATCTTATTGGTTAACATTTCGCCGTTTCCCCGCTCCGCTAGCTTGCTCCGCGTCAATGGCCAGGCAGCTTTAAGGTATGACTGGTATGAGGTCGAACTGGACTGCACGCAGCAGAAAGCAGACAACATGTGGTCGCGACACTACTGGGGGCCAAGTCTGCTAACGGTAAGTCATAATCGTGTTTCAGTTGTAGTTCAATTGCAGTGCTTTTTTACACACTAGTTACAAGAATTATGACAGTATGATGTGATGTGAATGTAGAGTGTGGTGTGACCATCAGCAGTATTGTGAAAAAAGTACACATTTCTTGTAACTAGTGTGTAAAAAAAACGCTACAATTGAACTACAATTGAAACACGATTGAGACACGATTATGACTTACCGTTAGCAGACTTGGCCCACAGTAGTGAAGTTCGAACTAGCATCTTTCTGAGTTGACGACATCAGTCGGACTTGTTTAAAAAAATAACTAGTAGGTATGTACTTGTTGATTTTAAAATAAAATAATATTTGCAAGCTATTGTTAATGGTTGAAGAGGCAGAACTTTTGTTATTATAAGACCTCCAGTGTACCCTAATCAAATGCAAATAAATGATATTCTATTCTATTCTAAAATAAGTGTATTATTATTGGTTGTAATTAGGTAATTGATAAAATAATAGAAATAAATATCCAAAATTAAGCTACTTACAAGAACACTAACTTAGCACCTAGGTAGAATACTGAAATCGGGCGTTTTGAACAGTAATAATGAAATCAGTATGTTTGATAAATTGGTTATTTATTATATAGATAAATGTGATCGTCCAAATCAAAAGGGACCTTATTGCGGCCGGCACATACGTCTTTATTGTCGTTGTTTTATATTCGAACAACAGCAATAAGGGCGTAAGTGCCGAGCGCCACAAGGTCCCTTTTGATTTGGACGACCACAAATGTAGAACTATGTGCCGAGAGTTTTTAATATAGTCTCATTTAGCCAATTCGCTTATATAAATTGAATAAATGAATGAATAAGTAAGAAGTGTTTTAATTTGAACTCTCCTTATAAAGTTTCATCATCATCAGCCATTTAATGTCCCCACTGCTGGGGTATTCCTTATGGATGGAAAAAGAGAATCGGCCATGACCCACCACGTGGGCCCAATGCGGATTGCTAGGTGTATTAACAACTGCAAACACATTTAAAGGTTGAGATAAACATAAATAACAAATATTTGATTGAATCAGGCGTCACTTGGCGGAAGTCCCTAACCATTGTGAAAAATAAATATATGTAGCTTTCTTCCGCAAATAATCGCAAAACTTGTACCTTCACCGATCACACTACTCTACACGTGTTTCGCCCCACCCCGGGGCATCTTCAGGAGATGTTTGTCCGTATGCAATCCAGCACCGAATGCGGAATCGGTGCTGGATTGCATACGGACATACATACATTAATTTTTCACAATAAATAACAAAGTTCGAACTATTTCTAAATACTCAAGAAAAAAACAAGAGTAAGTAATTGTAAAAAAATATTTATTACTTAAATAAAAGCTTACTTTAAATAATTCATACTCATATTAACATTAAAAAATACAACTGAATCTTGCTACAATCAACAATATAAAAATCTTATTTCTAATCTTAATCATAAATAAGTATAAATTTATTATAAAAGTTTAAGAGTATTTGAAGGACGGCAATTTAAATTAAATACTAGTTTGTACAGAATTACGCCAGAGCGTTTATTTTTAGGTCAAAACCACTGTCGATATAGCACATAGTTAAAGCTAGAGTTTAGGTTAGGTCCACGTGCAGCAAATTTGCTAAAATATAAGATTAAAAATTTTTGTATGGGTAAAATCTAAAGGTCATAGCCCATTTAGACCGCACCGCTCCCACCCAACCAAAGTATGAACAGCCAAATATGGACTTAATATCGTTCACTGTAGATGCATTTTACAGTAACAATATAAAATAGCGGACAGCGCGCGGTCCGCGAGCTTACCGCCGTCAGACTGCTCGGTAGTTGACGCCTCGCTGACGCCGCGCGGTCCGCGCGATGACTGCTAGCGGTCGCCCCGCCGTGTCGCCGCCGCGCACTTATAAAGGGAATAGCAGTCGACGCGTAGACAGCTGGGAGTCTGCTAGCTGTCGCCGCGTGGTCTGCTGGGTGCCTCCTAGCTGTCGCCTTCGTTTAGGGTGGTGTCGGGTAGGAGCGGTGTTGGAGCGGTGCGGTATAAGTGGGCTATGACCTTAAGGCCGCGTTTACCTGCAAGTAAACTTGCGGAAGTCTTGCGTGAGTTCTTGCAAAATCGTTGACATATCATACTGGCAAGCTGTCGCGAGTGTAATTGCTACGTGGTTTACACTAGCAAGTTGCTGTCGGACAGACCTGTCGGACATTGATCGCAGAAGTTTACTTGCAGGTGGAAATGCGGCGTAAGCAAATTTGCTGCAAGAGGACAATGTGCAAACGTTACTTTAAATTTTGACAGACAGATCTTACTTCGTTTGTATATTGACAATACAAACTAGAAGTAGGTACATACATCAGCGGCGCGTTTGCGAGATCAGCAGGCCGACTCTAATCATAAACGAAAAACGAAACTTCGCTATACCTTTACCTCTCACTCTCCAGACATGACAGAAACGAGTGAAAGCGGCGGGGCTAACGAAGTTTCGTTTTTCGTTCGATTAGAGTAGGCCGGCTTCCCCAGTCGGAAAGGTTCCCGACAGCGGAATGTATGCACTGTCACTCGCTTTAGAATGGACTAGCGAATCCTGCGGTTTTACCCGCGTGGTACCCGTTCCCGTGGGAAAATCGGGATAATATATAGCCTATGTCACTCGGGAAGAATGTAGCTTTCTAATGGTCAAAAAATTTTCTAAATTGGTCCAGTAGTTTCGGAGCCTATTCAAATAAAAAAAAACAAATCTTTGCTCTTTATAATATTAGTATAGACTTTATCTATACATACTACTATGATATTATTTAAGTATACAATATCATGGACACAATATACATAATATACAAAGCATAAAATTTGAATCCGATTCCATTTCCGAACGGTTGTCAAAGGTTGAGTTTATCAGTTTACATTTTTATTTTATTTTTGTGTTGTATTATAATTTGTGACTGATATTTAACTTTGTGCTGTACCCACAGTTGTGTATGATCGAAAATATCTTACAATTTAATCTAAAAGTAATGGTAACTAATTTTATCACTTTTGCATCCAACGGGAGTGCCCTGCGGATGCGAATAATAATACGAAGACAATGTGGTAATTATAAACCTAGTTGGAAAGAAATAAGCACCATTATAGTGAAGCCTTTAAAACAGGGTCTCTTACGCCGCACTTCCACCTGCAAGTAAACTTCTGCGATAAATGTCCGACAGGTCTGTCTGACAGCAACTTGCTAGTGTAGCGACAGCTTGCCAGTATGATATGTCAACGATTTTGCAAGAACTCACGCAAGACTTCCGCAAGTTTACTTGCAGGTGAAAACGCGGCCTTAAACTTTTGGCTGTCACGGAACACTTGCACAATATAAAGTAGGTAGGTATACTGACTTTAGACCAACCAGCCCCCTCGCTATATAATATTGTAGAAAAAAAATTAAGCCTTATTTTATATATAAAAAAATGATAGATTTGTTTGTTTGTTAAAGTTCCTTGCTTGACCGAAAAATGTTTACCTGCACATTGAAATAAGAAATATGTATCTAGGTTCTGTTATTAACTGCGCTACTGCGGCCCCCTGATAAACATGCTACAAACAAAACAAAATAAATGGTGTCTAAAAGTTTTTGATGGCAAAAGGTCAGAAGAATTCTACGTCTTTTCTGCAAATATCTCATATGGTGGAATTTGAAAGCTCAGCCAACAAAACTGTTTGATTCCTGTTCCTGTCCTCTGGATAAATAGCGTAGGTACCTTGCGACAAAAACTGGACCAGAAACCAATAATGCTGGCTGGCCGTGTCAGCCTATTCTAATATCTGTTCTACCTATTTTTGTTGTATTGTGTTTGATGCACGGCCACCCTTTATTTTCTAAAATAACGCTGAGACAACTTTTGATTTATACATTTAACCGCGTACCTGTTTGGACATGGATTTCCAGCATATATAATTTAATTATCGATACCAGATAAACCAATCGCTACCATAAACTTATTTATACTAGGCGTTATGGCGGCGCCAGACAGCAAACACTTTTGAACAAAATTAAATGTTTGGACACATGTGTAGCACAGCACGGGTATTTGATTAATTTTATTGTTCAAAGCTTTGATAAAATACTACAGTAGGTAGGTACTTTGCCATGTAAGAAAGCAAGGTCTTCAAATACTTGTTCAAATGTTTGTGCTATGTCTGGCGCCGGCATTATAGTAAGTTTATGATCGCATACATTAACAGAATATAATGTCAAAATATTTCAAAGTAAGCATTTCAAGTGTGAAAAGGTGGCCATCATACCCATAAATTACGCGTTAGACCCCCAAGTGTAACCTTTATATTCAGGTTTATCTTGATAAACCATTCTGCTCTCCGATATCTCCGTTTCAATCGACAGGTACCTCATACACTTTACGCGAAAGGCGGAGATAAGCTCTTCTGTAAAAGGTATGGAAACACGGCTTCGCTCCGTTAAGGTCATAGCCCACTTATACCTCACCGCTCCGACCCAACCAAAGTATGAGCAGCCAAATATGGAATTAATATCGTTCACTGTAGATGCACTTTACAGTAACTATATACAATAGCAGACAGCGCGCCGTAAGCGAGCCTGCCGCAAGCTAAAGTGCATTTACACAGCACGACATTAAGTCCATTTTTGACTGCTTATACTTTGGTTGGGTGGGAGCGGTGCGGTATAAGTGGGCTATGACCTTTACTCTCCGCTTTAGTCGACAGACACCATTAAAATGGGGTTAACTGTGTGGTGGTGGTGTGGTGTGACGTCAGAGCTAGCGCGGCCACGCGGCGGGCTGCGGCCAGGAGGCGCGGCGCCTCGCCCGCTGTCAGCACGTTTCTGTGTGGTGTGGTGTGACGTCAGAGCCAGCGCGGCCACGCGGCGGGCTGCGGCCAGGAGGCGGCGGCCGGCTGCGGCGCCTCGCCCGCCGTCAGCACGTCACTGTGTGGTGTGGTGTGACGTCAGAGCCAGCGCGGCCACGCGGCGGGCTGCGGCCAGGAGGCGGCGGCCGGCTGCGGCGCCTCGCCCGCCGTCAGCACGTCACTGTGTGGTGTGGTGTGACGTCAGAGCCAGCGCGGCCACGCGGCGGGCTGCGGCCAGGAGGCGGCGGCCGGCTGCGGCGCCTCGCCCGCCGTCAGCACGTCACTGTGTGGTGTGGTGTGACGTCAGAGCCAGCGCGGCCACGCGGCGGGCTGCGGCCAGGAGGCGGCGGCCGGCTGCGGCGCCTCGCCCGCCGTCAGCACGTCACTGTGTGGTGTGGTGTGACGTCAGAGCCAGCGCGGCCACGCGGCGGGCTGCGGCCAGGAGGCGGCGGCCGGCTGCGGCGCCTCGCCCGCCGTCAGCACGTCACTGTGTGGTGTGGTGTGACGTCAGAGCCAGCGCGGCCACGCGGCGGGCTGCGGCCAGGAGGCGGCGGCCGGCTGCGGCGCCTCGCCCGCCGTCAGCACGTCACTGTGTGGTGTGGTGTGACGTCAGAGCCAGCGCGGCCACGCGGCGGGCTGCGGCCAGGAGGCGGCGGCCGGCTGCGGCGCCTCGCCCGCCGTCAGCACGTCACTGTGTGGTGTGGTGTGACGTCAGAGCCAGCGCGGCCACGCGGCGGGCTGCGGCCAGGAGGCGGCGGCCGGCTGCGGCGCCTCGCCCGCCGTCAGCACGTCACTGTGTGGTGTGGTGTGACGTCAGAGCCAGCGCGGCCACGCGGCGGGCTGCGGCCAGGAGGCGGCGGCCGGCTGCGGCGCCTCGCCCGCCGTCAGCACGTCACTGTGTGGTGTGGTGTGACGTCAGAGCCAGCGCGGCCACGCGGCGGGCTGCGGCCAGGAGGCGGCGGCCGGCTGCGGCGCCTCGCCCGCCGTCAGCACGTCACTGTGTGGTGTGGTGTGACGTCAGAGCCAGCGCGGCCACGCGGCGGGCTGCGGCCAGGAGGCGGCGGCCGGCTGCGGCGCCTCGCCCGCCGTCAGCACGTCACTGTGTGGTGTGGTGTGACGTCAGAGCCAGCGCGGCCACGCGGCGGGCTGCGGCCAGGAGGCGGCGGCCGGCTGCGGCGCCTCGCCCGCCGTCAGCACGTCACTGTGTGGTGTGGTGTGACGTCAGAGCCAGCGCGGCCACGCGGCGGGCTGCGGCCAGGAGGCGGCGGCCGGCTGCGGCGCCTCGCCCGCCGTCAGCACGTCACTGTGTGGTGTGGTGTGACGTCAGAGCCAGCGCGGCCACGCGGCGGGCTGCGGCCAGGAGGCGGCGGCCGGCTGCGGCGCCTCGCCCGCCGTCAGCACGTCACTGTGTGGTGTGGTGTGACGTCAGAGCCAGCGCGGCCACGCGGCGGGCTGCGGCCAGGAGGCGGCGGCCGGCTGCGGCGCCTCGCCCGCCGTCAGCACGTTCGACACGCCGCCGTGGCTGCCTAGCGGGAACGGCGCCTGTCACATACGACAGTACGTGAGAGTCAAAATGGCGGGTGTACCACAGCGAATTAAATTGTACAGGGTGAAGGATAACTTACGCTACACCGTCGACTTACCTATATTGCATTAGGACACACTCACGCTATACCGAGCGGCATCCGAGTGTCGGCCGAACAATATAATATAGTGTCTGTCGACCTTCTGTTGACGCTCGGCGGGAATCGTCCTTCATCGCTTCTGCCCCAAGCCTTTGGCGTTTTGTCCTCGAGGAATTTCTGGGAGGACCTTACCTAAGTGCGGCGAGCGATTTCCGCATCTGTTGCTGCGTCACATTAACTTTTTTGGTTAGACGTCTGTTGCGAGCGCGCAATAAATGCTCAAGCCGCTCGTCTCACCGCGCACCGCGCTAAGACCAATTTCGTTGAATAGATGTTGCTACTAACGGGAGTGCCGGCGAGCCAGCGCTGCTTGATGAAGTCGGCAGCCCGCTCGCCGACCATGACGGCAGGCGCGTTGGTGTTGCCGGACGGCGCCGCCGGCAGCACGCTCGCGTCCGCCACGCGCAGACGGTCCACGCCTTGCACCTGCGCACGGAAATTGTTAAACATTGGACAACATCACATACCATCGCGAACCACGATTGCCGAGTCACTTGCCAACATTCTTAGTTTAGCTGTGCAATGCAAATTGGCCGTACTTTCATCTTTCAAAGGACATTTTAAAAACTATGGTTCGCCTAATGAACAGACACAAAGATGTTGCAACATGCAAGTATACCTTTAGGCGGGAGGCACTTGAATTGGGTCCCATTCATCATAATTCCACAGTCACGTTCTCTCAGGCCTTTCATACAACTGTCTAAAAACAAATTGAAGAGCCATGGCGACGCAACACATCCCTGTCTGACCCCTCTAGAGATGCCAAACCAATCAGTGTACGTGCCGTTAACCCTGACAAATGCACGGGAATCCTCATAGAGAGATTTCAGTGCATGAATCAGTTTGCTCTCCAATCCGTATTCAGACACCTTCCATAGCTCATTCCTTTCGACTCGATCGTAGGCCTTCTCCAGGTCTACAAAGGCACAGTAAACCTTTTTGTGCTTAGCCAGGTGTTTTTCGGTCGGGCACCTCAAGGAGAAGACCTGATCCATGCATCCCATTCCTTTCCAGCCGGCCTAGCATGACCGGCTTATAACGCGCGATATGATATGGTACGGCATGTTGTCTTGCTTACCCCACTAAGCTGTAAGCAAGACGGCATGCCGTACCATATCATATCGCGCCTTATAATCCGCTCATGCTAGCCCAGCTGAATCCTGCTTGCACACCCCAAATACTCTGAACAGTTCATGCTCACTCTTTCAATCAATACCTTTGCATACAATTTGCTGACAGTGCTGAGAAGGCTGATCCCGAGGTAATTTTTTGGATCCTGCCGTGACCCTTTCCATTTGTGCAGCGGCACGACCACGGCTTTACACCAGTCTTCCGGCACTTTGCCGCTGTTCCAACACTTACTAAAGATCAGGCAAAACCAGGATGCTACCAGCCCTTTCCCACCTCTCAGCATTTCAACAGTAGGTAATCCCATCATAGCCTGCCTGCTTTACCTTTTCTCATGACCTTCATCGCACTCATTATCTCATCCACATGTATATCCCTTTCACTCTCTTCTGTCTCTTCCATATCCTCCACACTTTCTTCCAAGGCTTTAGGCATACAGCCATCCGACTCAAACAAACTCTCAAAATATTTCTTCCATTCTCTAAGTACCTACTCCCACTTCATCTGTCACTAGCTCACCTTTTTCAGCTCTTATCACATTTATTTCGGATTATTATTTCTTACCTGCAGCAGATTATCAACGACGGCAGTCGGGTCTCCCCTCGGCCCCATCTTGCAGGACCCGACCTGATGGTTCTCAGGGGCCGTCTGCATCCGCACGGCGCACTCCCAATACGCGTCGCAGCCAAACTTGAACTTCTCACAGCCCTTCACTGGTGTCTTGTCCAACTTCACACCGTACCGCTTTAAGGCTTTCGTCTCGGATAGCTTGATGGCGACCTTGATTCCTTCGATCAGGGTTTTGACGTCGTCTGGATGGGTTAAGTAGCTGAAACGTAAATTGATTGATTGATTTCGGAGTCAGCAAAGAGTTCACAGTTCTGTGATTGGAAGTAGATGAAGACTTTTAAACATAAAGTAGAAGTGGTTTGAAACTTAGCTTAAAAAATCTTAGATTTTTGTCTTAAAATTTATTAATTTTAGACTAGACATAACTCTATTGAGTTATGTCTAGTCTATTGGTACTGGTATCAGAAAGGATTAGGTATTGCGGTAATCGGTGAGATATGCTCTTACTTAGGTTATAAAAAGCCAGGAAGTGCTATTGTCTAACTGAAAGTCTATTGCGATCGCTTTGTGTTTGAAAGGTGTAATACGTACTATTACGTATATTGTACGACTAAAATTGCTGCAGTAAATCAACTCTCCAAAAAATGTGAAGAATGTCACTTTGTCAAACTGAAGCGATCGCGATACATATTTCCCTTTATTCCAAAACGTGGACTAAAGCTAGACCTGGGGGGCTACCGGCTAAGAAATATGGATATGGGTATGGGCTTCAACTGTCATTTGAATTCCTTATCTTGATAGATTTTTGCTGCTTTGTTCTGTTGAACGTTGCTAGCTAGTTATCGTTATACCCGACGTCACAAAACAAGGAACTGATAGCGACTATTTTCTTTATAAAATTGACTTAAAGACAAAAACGTATGAATTTCATACCCATAAAGTTAGGCGGTAGCCCCCCAGGTTTAAAACTCATGCTAATTCTGTCGTTCATTTGGAAAATGAAAGTGACAACACCACACAGTACTACACAGTACCAGTTTTAAACCAGGACTATTTTAGTCAACTTTTTGTAATAAGGGGGATTGAGTTTAAAATAATTCCTTGTTCAAAGTCCGCCTGGCTAGCTACCACCAACTTATCTACCTAAGCCTGATGCCATAACAACGATGATTTCAGTATTGTTGTGTTCTGGCAGTTAGAAATGAGATAGTCAGTTCCTCAGTAATTGAGGATTCCGGGAGTAGTTTCCACCTTCAGCCTTATCACCACTTTGATATCAGGTGTCATGAAGGCTAACTGGTGGGTACCCCGTTGTCAAAAAAACGTACTTGGCATAGATCTTGGGGTGAGCGAAGGGGTCAGCAGATGCGATCTCCAGGCGACCTCTGCTCTTAGGTCTTAACACGGTCGGGAAGATCTGTATGGCCCTAGAGCCGTTGCCAACTCGCTCCCCCACCATGCCGGTCTTGGCGCAGTCAGCGAGGAAGCCGCCGAAGAAGATCTGGATGTCAGGGTGGTCGCCAGCGGGGTCGGCGTACTTGGTGTTGATGAAGCCGGTTACTTCCGATATACCTGGAATGGAAGTCAAACAGATATCAGTAAACATACACACTGTTCGGAAAAGATCGACGTTTCTGAACGCGTCTCTAATGTCACGTCAAATTGACATTTGGCTGTCACTTGAAGTTGACAGTGACACTTGATTGAAATTCTTGTAACAAAATGTCGGATTAATTTTGCTGAATTTGTTAAAAATCGCTCGCGTTGAATATGCCTGGCATATCGAGTTTGAATTGAATCTTAAATTATCTATGTGATCCCGTTTTGTACGACCAAGGTTTTGACGCCATCCATCGGGCTGGTCGCGGAGTTTTGAAAGAAAGATAATTGTCCACCACGCGCTTTTTGTCGGGACTGTAAATCGTAATAAAAGAGGCTCCCCCGTGTGTGTCATTGTGTACCTATTGCTGAAGCACCCAGTGCCTTGGGAACGCTGTTATTTGTGTTGTGAGTAAGGTGACGAATTGGTAAGGTCTGCAGAAGAAGACGAAGAAAGGACCCCAGGGGCGCGCGCGCTCCCTTACACCACTTCTGCCTTGGAGACGTTCGACACACAGACCCGTATGTAACCTCACCTTACTTAACATTCTCTCCGCTGTGTATCGCAGTCCAATTGTTCAGTTTACATCCCCGCTGAAACCTAGTTTTTTGTCCGGAGTCTATATTAGTAATACCAGCTTCCACTGCGCTAGCTGATTCCGCGGTATAGGCAGGGGTGTACTGAACATTTCTTGGTAGCCAAGAGCGTAGCTTGAAGGCCTGAGAGGCCCACGCCAAAACTTTGTATTAATCAGTGCCGTTTTGATGACCCAGTCTGGTCCGGACTAGATTAATTTGTACTTGTAAATGGTAATTAACTTGCATTTGAAAAGTAAAGGGCATTCCTTTGTTATTGGTTCCATGTCTTGTAATTAATTGTCATGTATTGAAGTTCCAAAGTGTAAACAGATGCCTTTCTTTGCTCATAATAATTATTATTTAGTTTGTTAGCAAATTTGAGTTGTGAATATTGACAAGTTGTTGCTAAATGGTGGCTAATAAAAGGTTAGCTAATAAGTTTGCACTCAGTACTTAGTGAAACTTAAATGATTTGGGACATTGTTTACACATTGAAACTCATTGAAACTTGTGCTTTGAAATAATTAAAATTAGCTTGTTGTGTTGATATCCAAGTGAATTTCAATAGTCAGTGATTTTGAGTGAATTTCAATAGTCAGTGAGTTTTGTTGTTTTCTGATAACCTCCAGATGTTTAAGAGTTTGTGTCATTATAAATACTTTGTTGTTGTAATATTGGAATTTTGTGGTTAGTAATAACCTCCAAATATTGGAGATTTTGTGTTATAGTGAATATTTTGAATTTGTTGTTTTTGTTGATAAATTTGTGACGTTACAATGACGGCCTCCTCTGCTAAAGCCAAAATACGTTCTGAGTTACGGTGGTTAGCTTCTGCGGTCGCATTGTTGGATCGACCGGATAGGACGGAGGCCTTGTTGAACAGATACGTAGATCTGCCCATACGTTTGGCTGTTGTTGATGAGCAGTATGCCTTATTTTTGGAAAGGACTGTTGAGGCCGAGGTGGAAATGCGACAAGAAGTCGGTTTGGATGTGGACCAGTGTTATGATTTTGCGGACAGAATTACTCAGGTGGCTCGACCTTTGCA
The DNA here is from genome assembly GCA_949710035.1 of Crambus lathoniellus. Lineage (NCBI taxonomy): Eukaryota > Metazoa > Arthropoda > Insecta > Lepidoptera > Crambidae > Crambus > Crambus lathoniellus. The sequence continues at coordinate 3,996,015 of OX453317.1, forward strand.
AGTGGCAAGAGAGAATGAACCGAGCCCGTCCCCGGTCACATCTAAGAGTATGCCCCCTCTCTTTGCTAGATTGGCCCCCTTAGACTTAAGGCGCTTTCCTGGTCGTCTAGAGGACTGGGAGGGCTTTATTAATATTTTTGATAGTCTCGTACATGCCCGGGATGATTTGACCCAGGGCCAAAAGTTGGCTTATTTGTTATCCGTGTTGGAAGGGGAGGCCCTTGAATCGGTTCAACATTTGGCCCCCTCGGATGAAAACTACCCTATTGCTAGGGATTTGATTGCCCGTCGGTACCAGAACGTACGACGTCTGGCGGACAACCATGTTGCCGCCATTTTGAATTTACCCCGCGTTGCCAGCGTGATGCACTTGAGAGTGGCTTTGTTGAATCCGCTGTTGGTTGCATACAACGCATTAAAAAACTTAAAACTCCCAGTGGAGCAGTGGTCGTTTTAGTTACTGCACATTGTCCTGGGAAAGTTGCCGGACTCTGTTAAGGTCCGTTTTGAGCAGCAGTATGGTGGGGATAGTGCGACTTATCTGCCACCCTTCTCGGACCTCTTGACGTTCCTGGAAGGAGAAAGTAGACTGGCAGATAATTCCTCTCTGGCCGGTCCTATGGGACCCGAACGACCTGTGCCACAGAGTAGATCCCCCACCGGACCCCCCCGTAGGGGGCGTATGGCCCCTCGCGCGCCCGGCCGCTATGCCGCCGTCCAGGAGACCGCCCGCTGCTTGTACTGTCGGGAACCGGGTCACAGCACGACCCGTTGTGATAAGTTCCTCGACCAGCGCGTCCAAGGCCGTCGAGCGATCGCGCGACAACGGACATGGTGCTACTCGTGCTTGGGTCTGCACATGCAGCGCGAATGTACCCAAGCGCACCCATGCCGCTTTTGTAAGGGCAACCACCATCCCCTCCTCTGCATGAACAGCCCAGAGGGCGGCGGAGCGCCGCAGCGCGTCGCTGCAGGATCACCGCGTATGGGTGGGGGTCTCGGACCCCCCGCGGTGTTTGCATCCCGCAGCAGTTCTAGTGGCCACCAGAGTGGCCCCAGACGCTCTCCGCCACGTTTGGACCCTCAAACGGGCGGGGGTCCCAGGGACCCCCCCATGGGAAACCGATCCCCAAGGATGGGGATGAGTTATGCGGGCGTTGCCGGAGGTCGTAGAGGCCCCCCGCGACGTTTTGAGCCTCGCACGGGCGGGGGTCCCACGGACCCCCCCATGGGAAATCGGTCCCCAACTAGGGGGTTCGATTTTGCGAGCGTTGCGGGAGGTCGTAGAAGCCCCCCGCAACGTGTTGAGCCTCGCACAGCCGGGGGTCCCCGGGACCCCCCTTCTGAAAATCGGTCACCGTGCCCCCGCGACTATGGGGCGACGTACACGGTGGATGATAGGCACCGATTCTCGCCGCCGCTCGCCGAATACCCGCGTTTGGAGCGGCGCCCGCCCCGTCTTCAAGGGGCCGGGAGATATAACCCGCCTGATACCGGGCGATTTGGACGTAGGCAGTATGTGGGAGATTGGGACCCACTGGATCGCTATGAGCGACCCCCTTACCATGGGGGGACGTCTGGGGACCCCACATACTAGCAATCAACGTGTTTACGGTCGATTGTAGCCACCCCTCCAGAGACCGTTTTGTTGCCCACGGCCTCTGTGCTTGTCAGGGGATTGAATGGCGACCTTGTGGAAGTTCGCGCCTTGTTGGATTCCGGTGCTCAGGGGTGTGTTGTGTCATCTTGGTTAGTTAGGCGGTTGGGCCTCAAGGTGCACCCCCACACGGAAGGCGTGAGGGGTGTTGGCGATGTGAAAGTCCCCGGGTTGTTAGGGCATGTTGACTTCACATTTACATCACGTAATAAGTCCACGCCAGGCATTAAGACCTCGGCGATTGTGTTGGACACAGTTGTTGGCCGTCAACCTTCAGTTGACTTGGGACCGAGTATGTTGTCTTTGGTGTCTGATTCCCCACTCGCCGATCCAAATTTCTTCCGCCCAGGCCCGATTGATGCTCTCCTTGGAGCCGATGTCCTGGGGCGAGTTTTTTTGACGGGGAAGCGAGTTTTGCAGCCAGATGGCTTGGTAGCTCTGCAGACGACACTCGGTACAGTTGTGATGGGCCCTGCTCGCCGCGTTTTGGATTCCCTTGATGAGGATCGCGGTCTTGTTTTTAATGTGTCTCTCTCCGAAGTGGTGCAGAAGTTTTGGGAGGTTGAGGAACCTCCACCAGCCCCGCGGGTTGACCCAGTAGCGGATGAATGCGAGTTGTATTACCAGAATAACACTGGTCGCCTCCGCTCTGGTCGTTTGATCACCCGTCTCCCCTTTCGTGCCGGCCGACCTCCTCTGGGCGAATCCCGACCGCTAGCGGAACGTAGGCTAGTGGCGATGGAGCGTCGCATGAGCAAGGATCCGGTCTTCCGCCAGAAGTATGTTGAATTCATGCGGGAGTATGAGGAGTTAGGGCACATGTCCGTGAGCGATTTGGATTGGCGCTCCGTTGAGCACTTCTTTTTGCCGCACCACGCCGTTTTGAAATCCGGAAAGATTCGAGTGGTCTTTGACGGTTCGGCTCCCACCTCTACTGGAGCGTCCTTGAACCAGTGTCTGCATGTAGGTCCCAAGCTGCACACGGAGATCTCAGACATTTCGACCAACTTCCGGCGGCACCAAATTGTATTTATGACTGACATCCGGATGATGTTCAGACAAACGGTCATCCATCCAGAGGATAGGAGGTACCAATTGATTTTGTGGAGAGAGAGTCCTAGGGACCCCTTGTTGATTTATGAATTGAATACGAATACGTACGGTTTGGCTTCGAGCCCGTTTGTTGCGATTCGTTCTTTGTTGGAGTTGGCCGAGAAGGAGCGCTTGAGATACCCTCGCGCCTCCGCCATTTTGGCCAGTGACGTCTATGTGGATGACATTTGCACGGGCGCCTCATCTGTCTCAGAGGCGATTGTCCTGAGAGACGAACTCACCGCCCTTTTGAAGTCGGGAGGTTACGAGTTGAGGAAATGGATATCCAACTCGCCTGATGTACTGGTAGGTTTGCCCGAAGAGCACCAGCAGGACCCCCACCTATTCGAAAATGTTGATAATCCCCATGTGGTGACCGTCCTTGGCGTACAGTACAAACCGGTCTCTGACACGTTCACTTATTGTGTGGATTTACGACCACCGAAAGTCTGGACCAAGCGTTTAGTATTGTCTACTGTCGCACGTACCTTTGACCCCAATGGGTGGATTTGCCCCGTGCTGCTTATGGCCAAGTGTTTCTTGCAACGGTTATGGGCTTCGGGTGTGTCGTGGGATGAACCCCTCTCGGACGAGTTACTCCGAGATTGGTCGAGCTTCGTTTCATCCCTCCCCGAGATTAATGAAGTGCATTTGCCGAGGCTATTCCTCCCTTCTGAAAATTGTAAAGTTACTCTTCACGGCTTTTCCGATGCCTCCGAACGTGGATTTGCTGCGGCCGTGTACCTCCGCACCGTTACTGTTGACGGAGTTGTTGCTGTGCATCTGGTGATAGCGAAAAGCAAAGTCGCTCCCCTTCGGACTAGTCATACGATCCCGAGGTTGGAATTGTGTGGAGCTGCCCTCCTAATGCGTTTGTTGAACCACGTATGGCTCACATTAGGTCGATCTATTAAGATACAAGAGGTTTATGCTTGGACGGACAGTCAGGTCGTCCTTTGTTGGTTGAAGGCTCCGGCGCACACCTTGGACGTGTTTGTGGCCAATCGAGTGTCGCAGATTTGTAATTCCGACATCGAGTTGATTTGGAGACACGTGCCGGGAACCATGAATCCCGCGGATTGTGCGTCTCGGGGTTGTGTAGCCCCAACCCTAATTAACCACCCCCTCTGGTGGGGCCCACAGTGGTTGATGCGGCCTGAGTCGGAGTGGCCGCCCTCTCCAGCGTTGTCGAACGTAGCCGTTCCTGATATGCGGGCATGCGTCCTGGAGACTAACCCCGCCGGGGAAAAGGATTTGTTGTTGGATCGGTACAGCTCCTTACAGAAGCTGCTTGGTGTTACCGCTTGGATCAGACGTTTTGTGTACAATTGCAGAAACCCACGCGCGAGGCGTGATTCGTCGGTTCTCACTCCGGACGAGCGTAGGGACGCGCTCTTGTTTTGGGTCCGGAGAGTACAAGCTGATAGTTTTGAGTCCGAGATTGAAATTTTGCGTTTAGGCCGTCGCAAGTTGAAGGGCGCGGTATCGCGATTAAATCCCTTCCTGGACGAGAGTGGGCTTTTGCGAGTCGGCGGAAGACTTCGAAATGCGAACCTGCCGTATGGAGCTCGTCACCCCCTTTTGTTACCTAAAGCCGGACATTTGACTCAACTGATAATAACAGATCGCCATGTGAATGCACAACATGCTGGCTGTAATGCTTTGTTGGCCATTTTGCAGCGTGAATTTTGGATTTTGTCTGCTCGTCGAGCCATTCGCACTGTGGTTTTCCGTTGCCTGCCTTGTTATCGATTGAAGGCCGCGACCATGCAGCCCCAGATGGGTGATTTGCCTGCTGATCGCGTCACGGAATGTAGAGCTTTTGCCGGAGTCGCCACCGACTTCGCCGGTCCCTTTACTGTAAAGGCTTCGAGACTGCGTAATGCTAAAACCTATAAGGCGTACTTGTGCGTGTTTGTGTGTTTGTCCACCAAGGCTGTCCATTTGGAAATTGTCTCGGAATTGTCCACCGAAGCCTTTGTCGCCGCCTTGAGCAGATTTGTTTCCCGTAGAGGACTGCCGTCATTGATACGTTCCGATTGTGGTACTAATTATAAGGGAACGTGTAATTATCTTAAGGAAGTAGTTAAGTTTTTTGTTGATAATAAAATAGACATTGGAACCACCCTCTCCCGGCGTGGGATAATCTGGAAGTTTAGCCCTCCAGCTTGTCCGACCTGGGGAGGAATTTTTGAAGCTTGTGTAAAGGCTGCCAAGACACACTTGCGTCGCGTGATTGGAGAAACTATTCTCACGTTTGAGGAACTTGATACGGTATTTTGTAAAATTGAGGCCGTCCTCAACTCGCGACCCTTGTGCCCGTTGTCTTCGGACCCGAATGACCTGGAAGCGTTGACCCCAGGTCATTTCTTGATCGGACAGCCCCTTTTGGCGTTGCCTGAATATCCGATTCAGGATGTAGGATCCCATCGTTTGTCGCGATACCAACTTTTGAAACAGATGTCCCAAAACTTCTGGGCACGTTGGTCGATGGAGTATTTGCATATCCTACAACAGCGCGTGAAGTGGACAGATAAAACCACCCCACCCCAGACTGGCGACCTCGTGTTGATTAAGGATGCTAACCTGCCGCCCCTATGTTGGCGAAGGGGGCGCATTGTTAAACTCTACCCCGGAACTGACGGAGTTCCTCGTTTTGCTGAGGTTTTGGTTCGAGATTCGGTTTTGAAGAGAGCAGTTAGTGGGCTCTCCCGATTACCCGTAGATTGACGTACCGTTCTTAACGGTCCGGGGCGGGGGGATGTTCGGAAAAGATCGACGTTTCTGAACGCGTCTCTAATGTCACGTCAAATTGACATTTGGCTGTCACTTGAAGTTGACAGTGACACTTGATTGAAATTCTTGTAACAAAATGTCGGATTAATTTTGCTGAATTTGTTAAAAATCGCTCGCGTTGAATATGCCTGGCATATCGAGTTTGAATTGAATCTTAAATTATCTATGTGATCCCGTTTTGTACGACCAAGGTTTTGACGCCATCCATCGGGCTGGTCGCGGAGTTTTGAAAGAAAGATAATTGTCCACCACGCGCTTTTTGTCGGGACTGTAAATCGTAATAAAAGAGGCTCCCCCGTGTGTGTCATTGTGTACCTATTGCTGAAGCGCCCAGTGCCTTGGGAACGCTGTTATTTGTGTTGTGAGTAAGGTGACGAATTGGTAAGGTCTGCAGAAGAAGACGAAGAAAGGACCCCAGGGGCGCGCGCGCTCCCTTACACCACTTCTGCCTTGGAGATGTTCGACACACAGACCCGTATGTAACCTCACCTTACTTAACATTCTCTCCGCTGTGTATCGCAGTCCAATTGTTCAGTTTACATCCCCGCTGAAACCTAGTTTTTTGTCCGGAGTCTATATTAGTAATACCAGCTTCCACTGCGCTAGCTGATTCCGCGGTATAGGCAGGGGTGTACTGAACACATTGATTGATCATAAATAACGTACTTAATTAAAGGTTAACTGTCCCGTGATTGTATAAATTGTTAGCATTAAATTTATTTTGACAGGTTCCCTGTCCATATACAATTCACTTTTTGTTATCGTTTATGTCCCAGTCAAATATTTTTATTAAATTTTGATAAATCACACCAGTTTTTTAATTTCTACTTAGATGATGTTCTACACACGTCCTGATACTAAAAATGTGACTGTCTTGCTACGCCCAATTTAACTAAAGGTCGGAATTACTCTAAATTTGATCATATATGATTCATGAACGTGTGCATCTTGGTAGGTAAGTACTAAATATGTCCCATGAATCACATAGGATTCATGGGGCAGGGAACCCTGTTAACATAGCAACGTTCTCGTCTCACCTGTCCCAGACATGAGTCCATCCCTGAACAGCAGATACTCCATAGCCGTGGCCCAGTTTAGGGGGGTAGTATCATTGTCGTTGACTTGGAAGTTCAAGAAGTGGGCCACGTGGTTGTGCAGGTTGCGGCCCACGGCGGGCAGCGGCACCACGGTCTTGACCCCGGCGCGGGTCAGCACCTTCGGGTCGCCCACCCCGCTCAGCTGGAGCAGCTGGGGAGACGCTACTGCGCCCCCGCTGTGAAAGTATTGGTAGGTAATTAAGTGCTGCTGTCAAAATCTTCTTGATATTTAAAAAGCCTTGAAATTAAGACTAGGTATTCGAAATGTGACGCCTCTGCAGGCGATGACATTTAGGCTTCGATCAACAATAGGTGTTATTGGTGATCGAAGCATTTAGGTCACCCCAGCCCCTGTAGACAAGTGGCTTTCTATTATCGATATCGCCAGTAGAATAGAAAGACAAATGTATGGGATTGACATTATAGCGATCGAAATGTCACGTGACCAGCTAATGTCAATCCCATACATTTTCTTTCTATTCTACTGGCGATATCGTTAGAAGAAAGCCACTTGTCTAGGCCCTCCTCAGGTCCTGAACTCAGCTTAAGAAACTGCAGCTAAAAACACTACTATGCCTGAGCTAGCGTAAGGTTAAATAAAATCTAACGAGCCACACCCAGATCGGCCACTTATCTCCCTGACGCGATTGTATCTTAAAATATTAAATATTTGATTTATCATCGGTTAATATTAACTTAAGTACTTCAAAATAATCTCGTTGTTAGCTAAGTTCTGGCTAAGATGGTTTCGATTCCTTCGTGGCTGTTCCTGACTTCAACAGCATACGCCTGTCTAGTAGTTTGTTTGATGAGTATTCTGGTCGCGGTGGCGTGGCGTTGCCAACATGTGCAGATTAGGACACGCTTAGATAACCTTTGACCATTTATGTCTTATGATTTATTTACTTGCCTCAAAATAATCTCGTTGTTAGCGAAAATTGTTTCAGTTCCCCCATGGCTGTTCCTGACTTCGACAGCATACGCCTGTCTTGTAGTCTGGTTGATGAGTATCCTGGTCGCGGTGGCGTTGCCAACATGTGTAGATTAGGACTCTCTTAGTTAACCTTCACACTTATTCTCAATGTGTCTTACCTCAAAATAATCTCGTTATGTTACCGAAAATAGTTTCGGTTCCCCCATGGCTGTTCCTGACTTCAATTGCATACCCTGTCTAGTAGTTTACTTGATAAGTACCTATCCTGGTCGCGGTGGCGTTGTGAACATGTGCAGATTAAGACACGGTTTAGATAACCTTCAGACTTATTCTCAAAATCTCAATGTGTCTTACCTCAATATAATCTCGTTGTTAGCGAAAATAGTTTCAGTTCCCCCATGGCTGTTCCTGACTTCGACAGCATACGCCTGTCTAGTAGTCAAACAGTCCCTTTGTAATGGCTATCAAAATTTATGATAAATTACCTTGTGCATTGAGAGAATTAACACAGGAACAAAAATTCACTCAAACTCTAAAAGACCTCTTTATAAATAAATGCTATTACACAGTACAAGAGTATTTACAAGACAACATACAATAATTAAAAAAAAAATGCATGAAAATAATATCAATTAATAAATAAAAATGTAATTACATTCAATACTAGCTGTTGCCCACGACTTCGTACGCGCGGTGTAGTGACTTTTGTGTTAGTTTAGTTTATGTGTGTTTGTTGCCCAGATTTCATAACGCTCTTCTTGAAATCCTATTCTCTACTAAAAGGGTCTAAAGAATATCGAATATGCAGGCTAGGGTATGAACATGGTATGTTGTTATCAAATGCTGCATGAACATAGTTGAGCCCTCATTCATAGATCTATCTGTCCGTCTACCTATCAAGAAACTTTTTCTCAAGTATGCGTGGGAGGTATCAAGCTAAAATTTATGTTCTTACTTAGTAATGCATAATATCAGGCCAATCATATTTTTACTATAAAATGAAAAAGAGATTGTGTGTATCCATACTAATATTATAAATGTCAAAGAGGGTTTGTTTGTTTATCCGTCTTTCACGTCAAAATTGATGCAACGGATCGACGTGACTTTTGGAATGGGAATAGTTTGGCAGCTGAAAAGTGACATACTTAGGCAGCCATTAGACAGTCAATTGACGGCGCGCGATCTTGATCGCAAAATATCTACATAGTAAATCTCGATCGCGATCAAGATCACGATCAGTGATCGCGATCTGGATGAACTGTGTATGGCTGCCTTAGACTACTTTTTATCCCTGAAAAATATCACATTCCCGCGGGATAACGTCGTCGTTTAGTCCGAGCTTGCGAAGTCGCGGGCGGAAGGCTAGTATTTTGATATGCAGACATTTCCTATTTGTGAGAGCTTGTAATTAACTTTCTTTAAGTAACAGGTATAAAATGTAATGATATACCATTTAATTATTTAATTTAACATCATTTATGTAAGCTTTTCTAGTAAATGAATAAATAAGTTAGATAGAAAACTATTTTTAACTTTCCTTTATTTTATTGGATGTTTGGATGGTACCTACGGCTGAAGGCCTTATATCCAGAGCCGGTTAAATGACATAAAAAATGGTAGGTAGGTGTCGGTCAAACCCATGAAGTTTGACTTAATACTCTTAGGTAACTGGAGCTCTCACCCTGAATAAAAAAGTGTCGCCAGCAAATTTGACATTTATGTATGTAGTGGCTGTCAGCTGTCTCATATGACCATACGTATTTTTTTAAAGTGTAGGTGAGACGGAAGACAGCCACTGGTATTCAAAAAATTGTTAGTACTGCACTCTCCAGTTACCTCAGTATTTAGTCTAAGCTTTTTGGTCAAACCGGTATCTACGTACAGTACCCCTAGTGTAAGTTTTTATGTCAAGCAAACGCAAACTATTTCGATTCCGTATTTATGTCAATTTGTATGAAAACTATAAAAGCGCGTTACTCGCCGCTAGAGGCGCTAATACAGTTTTCATACAAATTGACATAAATACGGAATCGAAATAGTTTGCGTTTTTTGACATAAAAACTTACACTACGGGCACTGGCCACTTAGCGTTTATGAGCAAATTTTTCAAAATTACATTGGTGACATTTTGTCTACATTGCGACAAACTTATTTCACACAGTGGTTAGTTTTTGGTACTAAATATACTGTTGACTGCCGGCAGTCCATTTTGACAGTTAATTTTGTATTGCTAGTGGCTCCTCCACGACCACTGTCACCGGGTCAGATATATTTGTGGCACCACTATACTTACTGTAGAGACATCTAGCGTCGAGTGGAAATGCGAAATAGAAATATTATATCAATAGGGTGAAAACTTCAGTTTTGGCCACTGCCCCGAGTGCTTACTTAGCTTAAAACATTTCGTTAATAACTTTTGCTTGATAATATACTTTTTATCTATGACTTTTAAGTCATAATAACAATAGTAATAATTCAGTTTACATCGAATTAGATGTTTCTTTTATTTTACCTAAGTTAGTTAAGTATTGATTTCTCGATGTTTCTTTTAAGATTTGATTAACAAAAACACATCAATCGGCACCCTTCGCACATTTTAAGTTTAAAAAACAGGTTTTTAATTTACTAAAATAAAACTAAATTTCGTAAGTATATGAATACTTAGTTATATGTTTTTTACTATGTTTGTCCACGAATTTCTGGAAATCTTAAGGCATATCGAGATGATTCTATTTGATTTAAATTAGGTGTATTCTAACTTTGGGAACAGTCTAAGATTCATTAAAACCAGTTTAGTAGTTTCCGTGGGTATGTTATAGTACAATTCACTAAAACTTATTGTTATTGTACACCAAAACTTAAGAAATAAAAAGTAATTAAAAAAAATAAACTGACTGGCACCGACCTCAAAAAGGTACCTAAATTATAGATATTATATTTTTCCTTTTCAGTTGACAAATACTTTTTGGAGTCTGTAAAATTTTTTTAAGTAGTTTTTTTGTAGTGTAAGAATTTAAAAATGTAAAGAAAAGTATAAGATACATTCCTGACAATTTTAGATATAAATTTTGTATTTTATAGATACCTACTTAAGACCATAGGCGAAAGAAGTGAAAAACATCTTAAAGTGGCTACAGCGGGGGCTTTCATCCTACTTAATATAATCATTCGAATGTACATTTTTGAAAGGTATATCGTAATCTTACTGACTTCCTGCGCCATCGATTGCTTAGTAGTTATGATGCGAAAGAAGTGAAAAACATCTTAAAGTGGCAACAGAGGGGGCTTTCACCGTAATTAAAATAATCATTCGAATGTACTTTTGTGAGAGGTATATCTTACTGACTACCAGCGCCATCTATTGCTTAGTAGATATAATGACGTAAATAACATGAAATTATTTTTATGATTTTATATGGGCCTGGATGGGTTTCAATTTATATTATGTTTTGAAGCAGGTAAAAAAAAATAACATGATTCATTATTAATTGAGACAGCGATTAAATATAACGTATTTTCATAATCATGTGGCGCCATCTATTTTAGTAAGAATCAGTCTTTTTATTTTCCCGTAGGAATAAGGGGTTTTTATTAAATAAAAGGTACCCTATATGTTGACCCGGGTTATAAGCTATTACTTCACAAAATTTGGTAAAAATCCGTCCAGTAGTTTTTGCGTGAAAAGCGAACATACAAACAGACAAACAGACAAACAGACAAACAGACTAACAGACAAAATTTTTAATATCTATCGTTTTGGGGTCTATATCCTGTACACATCACATAGCAGTATTTTTTTTTTTTAATCTTTCATGTACAGACTTTTTTTCCGTTTCTGTTTTATTATATGTATAGATTAACTGAATAGAAGTAGATAAGATTATGATTAATATTAATATTAGTGCATGTATAATAATATTAGTGCATGCATATAATAAAATACCAAACTTGTAATCAATTCGTTGTTATTAAAAATAAAATCAATTCATTGTTATTAAATTCAATCAATTTTATTTATATAATCAAACAAAAAAAATCCTTAATTTTAATTAAATACAATTTACAAATATAATCTATACTTAATTAAATTGTTTTTTCACAGTTAAAAATAAAATTTAACCTGTTATTATTATTTCTTAAAAACGAAACATATTAACAAGGTGTATCAAATTAATTATTAAATTAAACAAATGAAAGATAAAAAGCCATACCTAATAGTTAAAATATCCTATATTCTTATAAAATAAAAATTTACAAAATTGGTACAAGAAATGAAAATGAGATATAAAATTGTGCCCTCCTCCCTTCTAATTTTGCTGTGCCCGACAGGGTTCATGATGTTCACGATTTGTTATTTTTAAGACCTAACAACCATTGTGGAATAGCAATAAAGAATTGAATATTGAGAATAGTAGTCTGGTTGATGAGTATCCTGGTCGCGGTGCCGTTGCCAAAATATGCAGACACGCTTAGATAACCTTAAACCTTATTTTCAATGCGTCTTAACTCTTACCTCAATATAATCTCGTTGTTAGCGAAGATAGTTTCGGTTCCTCCATGGCTGTTCCTGACTTCGACAGCACACGCTTGTCTTGTAGTCTGGTTGATGAGTGTCCTGGTTGCGGTGGCGTTGCCTACATGTGCAGACACGCTTAGATAACATAACCTTCAACCTTATTTTTAATGTGTCTTAACTCTTACCTTAAAATGATCTCGTTGTTAGCGAAAATAGTTTCGGTTCCCCCATGGCTGTTCCTGACTTCGACAGCATATGCCTGTCTAGTAGTCTGGTTGATGAGTATCCTGGTTGTGGTGGCGTTGGCAAAATATGCAGACACGCTTAGATAACCTTAAACCTTATTTTCAATGTGTCTTAACTTTTACCTCAATATAATCTCGTTGTTAGCGAAGATAGTTTCGGTTCCCCCATGGCTGTTCCTGACTTCGACAGCATACGCCTGTCTAGTAGTCTGGTTGATGAGTATCCTGGTCACGGTGGCGTTGAGCATAACGTGTAGATTGGGGCGGTCGCGGGCCGGCCGCAGGAACGCGCGCGCCACGCTCAGGCGCGACCCGTTGCGGTTGGTGGTTTGAGCGATGGCGAAGCCGGTGTGCTGCTCGCCGTTGAGGTCTCGGAGATCGCTGGATTGGTATCCTGTTAAGTTAATTTGTTTGAATAAATAAATAAATAACTTTTTACAATCACACCAATTATCTAAGCCCATGTAAATTTCATTGAGAAACAGTGTCATGGAAAACTTGATAAAGGATAAATATATAGGTACTTAAATACTTTTTGTTTTTAAATACATACCTACTTAATATACATAGAAAACACCCAGACCAAGACAAATAGGTAGACATTTTCATGCAGACAAATATTTGTCTTGTTCGGGAATCGAACCCGAGACCTCTGCCGCAGCTTACCCCTGCGCAAAATCGGTCGTCGAATATTCGCTGTTAGTATTTTAAGGTTCTACAGAACCTCATGATTGCAGGTGATGCCAATGCAACATATATGCTGAGTTGTAGTCTTTTTGGTTTCACTGTTCTGATTTCAATTTATATTCAACCGAATGGTACCTACTTTACTTTATGGAACCGAGTAACTAGTATATTTGAATAAAAAAGACCTATGAAATAAGTAGGTCATTGTTTAGGTATCATCATGTCAGCCGAACGACGCCCACTGCAGGACATACGTAGACCTCCCCCAAGGATCTCGACAACGATCGGTCGCGACCTTGACTAGATCGTGTCAGTCCACCTTGTAGGGGGTCTGCCCACGGAACGTGTCGTCCGGTACGCTGTTGCCATTCGAGAAACAGCCCCTGTACCGGCAAAAAAATATGGATATGGACATGGGCTTTATTTGTGTTTGAAGACCATATTGTGTCCTTATATGGGCATAATAATAGGTCTTTACATATGAAATTGCCGTTTTTTTCTTTTGTACATATAACTTAACAACTTTTATAATATTAGAAATGTATAATTTCTTTAATATTGCGTTACATTAAGACCGTATCGAGCAACTTTTGATAATTTAATAACCACGATATTTAATTATTTACATAGAAAAAACTTATTCCGAAAGTTACGACTATTTTTGTTTCCAGAATTTCGTACTTTATTAGTTGTAACTTATTGAAAAAAAATTTTTTTTCTCTTAACGAATGTGTCATTTAGTAGTTAAAATGTCCATAAATACGTGTGTAAAATTTTGTAAATTTACATAATATTAGTCGTTAAATAATAACAAAAACGTTAGTATGGAAAAAAAATAATTACAGAAATCTCCATACAAAACGGCAATTTCATAGGTAAAGACCTATTATGAGCTTCAAATGTCATATGAAGCCCATGTCCATACCCATAATTTTTAGCCGGTAGCCCCTTACTGTTACGACGGTAGCGACCTCCGTGGCCAAGAGGTGTACGCACCGGATTTCAAGGTGCCGCTTTCTCTAGAGGTCTCGGGTTCGATTCCGGTCGGGTAAATATTGAAAACAAACTTTTCAATATTTCCTCGGGTCTGGGTGTATGTATATGGTAATACCCGTCGTTGTTTCATACTCAAGCTGCTACAGGTTGGTATTGGAACAATGAATGTGATGGTGACCATCCTCTCAACGACCAGGCGCGTGTATACACGCGCAAGCAACAACCCCCAATTGTTTTTTTTTGTTAGTATAGCAATTTTTATATGTTTTTAATGCGGTTTTCGATGTTCAAAAGAGAGATAAACTCGTCGTACTGTAAAAATACACTATAATATGTGATCCAGAAGAAAAAATAAATGAAAAACATTTAATTTCGTATTTTTTTTAAAATCGGAAGTAATTAGTTTATGAAAATTTCAAATAAATAATAAAAAAAATGTTTTTCTTTATATTATATTCTTATCCGATAGGTTTTTTTAAGTAGATTCAAAATATATATACTTCTTATATGTTATTTTATCGATAACGATGTGAAAAAAATTTATATCGCATGGCCCGCACTATTGTTCTTTGTTTACTCAAAGGTTGAGTTCGAACGACCATTATAAAAACAAAACATATCGTAAAACTGTCGAAACAGTCTTAGTTTATCGCCTTCCTTATTCAGCTTATCATAAATGTAACCAAAGACGGCCTAAGTATAACCAGATGTTCGGGATAGCGATAGCCGCGCACTCAAGTGCTTTGTTTACATAAAAAATGGGCCATTAAAAAAGACACTGGAATCACAAAGGATATACCTATAAGATTTGAATCAAAAATCGTACCCAATTCTTCAGCTGCCTTTATAAGACTATAACTCAGCGGCGGATGATACGGGAACTGCGCGACAGTGAGTGGCCCCCCAGTGGCGTGGTAGCCACTGTCCATCTTGTCCACCTGCTTGTTGTCCTCCGACTTGAGGAAGTACGGCAGCACCTCGTCGTAGGACCACCCCTCGATTCCTGATTCGGCCCACGCGTCGTAGTCCTTGCGCGAACCGCGTATGTACATCATGCCGTTCATCACTGAGGTACCACCTAAGACCTGTGGATTTCAAAATTAGTAAAACATAGTCAACCAATGTATGTTCACTTCAATACATCAGTATTACACAGGGATGTCGTACTACTAAATGCATATGATGTTGCGAAAAAGACCACTATTCGCTGGTTGTGAGACGAGTCGATTTTTTCTAAATACTTCATTTTCCATTTTTCAACCATCAAAATTGCATTGTGAATTAAAAAAAGTAAAAAATAAAAAAATAACAGACCACTATTCGATAGAAAAGTAGATTATAAACATAAAACCCTTAAAAAACAACTAAAATTAAACCAAGTTGTTCACTAAATGCGTGAAAATTCGTGTGGTTAAGGACTCCGGGAGTAGTGCGCTTCCACCTTCAGCCTTATCCTCACTTAACACCAGGCGCGATGAAGGCTAAGTGCTACCCTGCTGTGGAAAAAAAATACTATTATTTACCTTCCCCCTGGGCCAGTAGCATCTCCGCTCGTTCTCGCCGAGGCAGGCGGCTGGCTCGGGCTCCGTGGAGTACCCCCAGTCGATGCTGGACCCGATGAAGTTCAGGAACATGGACGGCACCTGCGCGCCAGTCGGCTCGTCAAAACCTTCGAAATGAAACGAAGGGTTGAAAATTTAGTGAAAGAGTATTTTTTGTCTGCCCTGCGCAGTTTTGCTAAACTGGGCTACACAGCTACTTTATTTAAGTTTTCTGATTGAACAGCGACAAACTGTTATCATTTGATTATCAGATTGTTCCAGCCAGACTTATAGGTAGAAAAAAAGGGAACTTTTATTCGATAAGACGACTGCACAAAATATGACAGGAAGAAAAGCTGTTCGGTAAATTGATGCAGCGGGACACGCCGCGTAGGGCAAATTAGGGGGTATTAAGACTTTCTTTAAATTACCCTCTACTATCTATAGTGGATATTACCTGCTTCCAGCAGCAACACGCGCCACTGTGGCACCTCGGACAGGCGCGACGCTACCACCGAACCTGCCGACCCACCGCCGATCACAATGAAGTCATACACCGAATCCATGTGGCGACGGAACTGGAATTAATATAACGCATTTAAGTTAAAGCGACGGACCATCAAAGAGCTAGCGACATTTCAGAGTTTTAATTATCGAATAATAATAATATAATTACTTCCAGATGATAAAACTGTCGATCGACTTAGAAATCGCAAGTTTGCGCTGGTAACCTTTACAGGTTGCAATTTGTGGTTGCAATAGTACCTACAAGCGTTATTGTTAAGTACATACACGATAAAAACGCCCAAAGTAAGCACATAAACCTACTCGTAGTTAAATTATATACCTACTTAGGTCGCTTGTGCACTACACGGAATTTTACCGTCCGGCAAAAAACGGATGATTGGCTTGTGCACTTTTTCGTCTTTTTACTCGCACGTGCAGCGCAGTTTAGGGTTTGAAACTACACGAAATAAACAAATTCCTTATTATAAATATTTATAATTAAAATACAATCATCCGTTTTTTTCCAGACGGTAAAATTCCGTGTAGTGCAGCGCACTTATATAAAGGATATTTTTGTGTCTGGTCTGTTGGATTACCCTACATTTAAATTTATTAGAATCGTGTTCCCATGATCTTAGTCCTAAGGTGCAGAAACGTTTCGCTAAACGGAGTTTCCCGAACGCTGCCATCCGAGCTAGATTCGACGAGAAATCTCTTTCTCGAAGTTGGACTCGCCTAACTAAACTGTTTTCCAGGTAAACTTAACTGGAACTGGTGCAACATGGGCATTGGACATGATTTTCGTCTTATCCATGTTCATCTTCCTTATCAATGTTCATCTTGTAACTGGTAATTGTTTTATCAACATTTATTAATTACCTACCTTTCATAAACTTTTTAAACAGTATTAAGACTGGAAATGGAATGCAGAATACATTTCCTAGAGAAGTGATCTCATAACGATTAGCGCCGATAAAAAGTAGCAGGAAACAATAACAATGGGGAGATATCATCAGACAACAGTGAGCTCTTCATTAACAACGCTGTGCTATTGTTAAGGTTTAAACCTGGAGTTAAGATTTGTTTATATTAATTAACACTAACTTTTATTACTAAGACAGGAAAAAATGCGATAGAAAAAAAAACAACCAGCCCTGTATGTAGATGACAGACAGGATACGAACCGCGTTCGTTTTTCACTCGCGTTATCGCTGATTCAAGCTCACGCACACACGTAACAAGAACAATTTACACCATTCTAAATAAGAAAAATTGTAATAGAAAAATACCACCAGCCCTGTTAGTAGCTGACAGGCGGGATTCGAACCCGCGATCCTGGGATTCCGGTCCAATACTCTAACCAACTAAGTTACCGAAAAGTCAAGATTCGCTGACTCGCTGAGGCGAGCATTGCTTAATCAATGTGAGGAAACCATCGCATTCGAAAGAAACATTTTTATAAATGTTTAACAAATAATTTAGATGATAAAGTTATTAATTTAAAAATTAAAGCGCTTTGTACAAACTCCGATACATTTTAACATAGGTACATATTTCTCAGAGATGAGATATGATATGACAAATCATACTTTATTTCAAATCTTATACAGTCTCTATTCGTTCACTTGAAAAATACAACCTACAATTTCCTTTACTTTATGCATATCATACTAATATTATTATAAAGAGAAAAGGTTTAAATTTTTGTTTGTTTGTGTGTTTGTAATGGGTAGGTACCCATTACAAACACACATCGGTTAAGTAGTTTTTTCGTGATTAGTAGGTACTAATCACGAAAAAACTACTTAACCGATTTAAAAAAAATCATTCACCAGTAGAAAGCTACATTACTCCCGAGTGTCATTGGCTATATTTTATCCCGATATTCCTACAGGAAAGGGAACCGCGTGGGTAAAACCGCGTAAAGCCACTAGTTTATATTATGTAGTCTGCTATGAGTCATTATAGTAATGACATGCAATAGCGCGTAATGAGTTGCGGTTTGAGACTAATCTCGAACCAATATGCGCTAATGAGACGTAATCACCTATGATAAGCATCGGTTGATGTTAATAATAAATGCAGTAGTGTGAGCCTCAATTCTTCGTAAACTAGATATTCATTTAATGAATGAATTTTTTATATAGACAAATTTTTACTTTTTTGCATTCACAATGCAATTCTTATTATTGGAAAAATAAGGTATTAGAAAAAAAATATCCGTCTCACAACTGCTAGCTCCGATGGGACTCGAACCCACGACCTTTCACTGACCGGGAGAATGGTCCAACCACTGAGCTACGGAGTCGTTTTTTCGTGCATTTTCAATTTTATATAGACGTTTGTTCGTAAAAGCTTCATTTGCTTGAAATGAAATGAAAGTTTTTATGTGGAACCTAAAATTCACTATTCCTTACCAAAATTCTCTGGTGTAGGTACCATTAAAATTTCTAGTAAATACAAATTTTCATATATCTCTGTGTATATCAAACTCTAGCGTTACTGACTGACTGACAGACAACGAACTACCAAAACTGGAAGGAATCGCTGTTAAGCGATAAGGCCGCCCCTTTGTTCACAATTTTTTATGTTACTGTATTTCTTGTATGTTTGTTGTTTCTGTTTTTGTGTGCAAATAAAGAATTAATCAATCAATCAATCAAACAAAACTACCGGGCGCTACTGAAATTTGGCATATATGTTCCTTGGGAAGCGTAGGGGAGCCCGAGAGGATTTTTGAAAAATTCCCTCTCTAACCTCTTTTTCCCCGTAAAAAAGGAGGTTCACGCAGACGAAGTCGCGAGCGGAGCGCTAGTAAATAATAAAAGCGCGTTGATGTCTTTTGTATGAAACTTCAATCGCACTTATAAAATAAAATGTCTCCAATAAGCTCAAATCAGATTTTAAATGATGTCTACTGCTGGGTTTAGCCAAAAATTAAAACATTTGTAAATTATTGAGCCGATTCGAGCCCATAGCCCAGCAAATTGGAACTATGAAAGACAGATTATATGAAAAAACTACGAGTTTGAGGAACTAGATGTTTTTGTTGATCGAAGGTTTGAGGTAACTTTAACGCCCGAATTCTCGAACGCAAATCATCTTTGGGAGCGTCTTAAACATCATGGCATCTCTTTCATACATTTGACATTTAAAGTGACAGGGCGATGTTTAAGACGCTCGCAAAGATAAGTAGCGTACGAGTATTCGGGCATAAGTCTCTAGGGGGTGGGGGGTGGGGGACGTGGGGCGGCTTGTAAGCCCATGAACAGAATGAAAGCGTGGGATTGTTCTCTGTTGCATGTACCTGTGTCCTCCCGCAGCGGTCCTCCAGGTCGCACTGGCTGCGCAGGAACACCTCTAGCAGGCCCATGAACAGAATGAAAGCGTGGGATTGTTCTCTGTTGCATGTACCTGTATCCTCCCGCAGGGGTCCTCCAGGTCGCACTGGCTGCGCAGGAACACCTCTAGCAGGCCCATGAACAGAATGAAAGCGTGGGATTGTTCTCTGTTGCATGTACCTGTATCCTCCCGCAGGGGTCCTCCAGGTCGCACTGGCTGCGCAGGAACACCTCTAGCAGGCCCATGAACAGAATGAAAGCGTGGGATTGTTCTCTGTTGCATGTACTTGTGTCCTCCCGCAGGGGTCCTCCAGGTCGCACTGGCTGCGCAGGAACACCTCTAGCGGGCCCATGAACAACATGAAGGCGTGAGATTGTTCTCTGTTGTATGTACCTGTGTTCTCCCGCAGGGGTCCTCCAGGTCGCACTGGCTGCGCAGGAACACCTCTAGCAGGCCCATGAATAACATGAAGGCGTGAGATTGTTCTCTGTTGTATGTACCTGTGTCCTCCCGCAGGGGTCCTCCAGGTCGCACTGGCTGCGCAGGAACACCTCTAGCGGGCCCATGAACAACATGAAGGCGTGAGATTGTTCTCTGTTGTATGTACCTGTGTTCTCCCGCAGGGGTCCTCCAGGTCGCACTGGCTGCGCAGGAACACCTCTAGCAGGCCCATGAACAACATGAAGGCGTGAGATTGTTCTCTGTTGTATGTACCTGTGTCCTCCCGCAGGGGTCCTCCAGGTCGCACTGGCTGCGCAGGAACACCTCCAGCAGGCCCATGAACAGCATGAAGGCGCCGCCGCCGCACGTGGCCGCCAGCGTCGGGCCCGGCTGCGACATCGGGCAGTCGCAGGTCAGCGCCATCTGTTGACAAAATAAAATAATATTGTTATTATCCATCCAAAGGAAGCTCTATCGGTCTGCTTGGCCACTTGGCTGTTCCCTTTTATTAGCCCTGGCTTCTAGGCTTATAGCCGATAAATATATTTTATTTAACTAGGTACCTAGCCTAATATATTGTATTTTAACCTTTTTTTTTAATAACGAAAATGTAATTTATTTTAATAACTTTGATTTAATTAATGTAAAATATTGCATGCTACTTTTGCTAGCTAGGATTATAAGATCATAAAATGTAACCCTTTTTCATATGCAAATTAATATTTTTAATCAATTCATTCATTCATTTTATGCGTGATTTAACCATGAGCTAAACCAAGAGCTCGATACAACCGACGTTCCTCACGGCTGACTTTGCGTGGTCATTCTTGCAGCTTCCCATAGAAAATTAAATATTAATCGCTACCAAGACATTTTTTGAGAAAGTATCTGTTGCTTGAAGTAAGCCATGGTAGGGCAGGCGTACCGGTTTTGGCCACTGTACCGGTTTTGGCCACTTTTTGCTCTAAAAATTTTCTAAAAAACTTTTAGCCATTTCTGATAAAGGCAATTAAAATAAGGTATTTTAAGGTAATAACAACAACCGTTAGAATTCCTTATGTCATAAGATTTTTTTTCAATAAATTCCAATTTTCTGTTTAAAAAAATGTTTTGTATGAAAATTTTAAGAAATTTGTTTTGAATGAAATACTTTAGAAACCTTTGTTTTTTACAATTAAATTGTTGTTTTGCAATTGACTGGTTTCTAGCGCATAAGAATATATTGATTTCACTTGGGTTTGGTTTTGATTTTTCGCAATACTTACAAAAGTTTAACTATCAGTAAGTGGCCAAAACCGGTACATTTGGCACCTCTCACACATTTTGTATTATATACAAAAAACTATTTAACTTTTAAAAAATTGAAAAATGTACCTTTAAAGCTAGATAAAGTATCTATAATTTAAGATATAATTTGTGTCTTAAATACCTAAGACCATTTAGTACTTACTGCTTAAAAGTCAAAAATTCCTTAAAGTGGCCACAAAGGGTACCTCTGCCCTACATTGTAATTTATATTTTAATGCAACATCTTCAGACAGGTACTTCAAAAGCAAATTTTGATTTACATGCTACAAATGCTATATTTATTTAGGTATATGTTTCTTTGACATTTAAACTTGTTACAATCTATAAAAGTTATTGTTTTCCTGATAATCGCAATATTAATTTTACCTTTTTTATGGATTCATAAAGTAGTAAGTACACCAACAAAATAGGTAGCCCAATTATACCAAATCTTTCCTAAACTTAAGAATGACCCATAACGTAATAGAAATAAAAGCAAGTAACCACATAAGCTTTACTCTAGATAAATAGACTGATTACGGTCACATATTATGTCATAGTCACAGAGGTCAGATGGACCGATATACTTCTTCTTGATAGTGGTGTCCCAAATTCGATGGCCTGTCACCTCACGGCCACATAACTCAGCCGCAGGCGATTTTAGTCTACGCTTATAAGTTTCATAGACAGTGTTTTCATAATAGAGATAGTTTCTTATGTTTTATCAGGATTAATCCCAAAAGTAAGTAAGTACCTTATTGGCGTAAAGTAAAAAGAAAACGGGAACTTTTTAGAACGTTTTTATGGCGTTAGTCGCGCGTCAGCAGCACTGCACCAGTTCCAAATGGATACCCAGCTTTGATACTAAGCAGGACTCTGCTTACTTGCCCGACTGGGCAACCGCAGTAATGAGCGACAACTCTGGTCTTATACTTATGTTCATACTGTGTAATCCTTATGATACGTAGTTCTGTTCCTAGCCGCCAAACATTTTTCGGGGCATAAAAAAGGTTTTGTTAGTATAAGAGAGAGAGATCAAGTGATAGGAACGTAGAATCTAACTACTCACCAATCTAACATATCTTAGAAAAATACTGAAATTCTCACCCAAAAGTCGACATCCGTGCATCGCGGATTCGCGGCCGATAGCAGCCGCGCGCGATCGATCGCGTGCGACAATAGTCAGTGTATGAAAATGTATGGCGCCGCTTCCGAAGTCTGCGACAGACGCGTGCGGATTACGACAGATGTCGGCCCATACATTTTCACACTTGGAGCGCATCATGCGCGCATCAGTCGCAAGCGATCGAACGCGCACGGCTGCGACTGGCTGCGATTCATCTTTCTGTGTTCTGTGGCCACGATGCACGGAAGTCTACCTTAAGGCTAGGATTCCCGACCGAAATAGGCACGCTAACGCTTGCTCGGCCGCGCGCGATACACTTCGCGCGGATCCAGCGGCAGCCGGCAGTAAACTGTGAACACGTGAGCGCCCCGCGAATACACTGAAAAAAAAAATGGTTACTCAAACGAGAATTATCGTTCACTGTACTATTTTTATAGTGCTATATGTGACAACCCTGACGGTTTGTATGGTCTACTCCACAATTATCGTTAAATGCTATTGTTCTTGTTACGATAAAAAATGTACATTTGACAATTTATTATGGTATAGTACACTATTAATGTATGTTGTCTGCAACAAAAAAATTTCGTTGTATTTACAGAAACTCCATTAGGCTCAACATGATTATAAGGTAGCATTTATTAAGCTTATTGTAACAATTACAAAATATTTTGTAAAATATCCATTGGTTTTAGTACTTGTTACCATAGAGATTTGTTGCGCTAACTACAGGAAAGTTACAACTACTATGAAAATACGTTGCACCTACTATAAATATATGTTGTACCTACTATAAATGTATGTACCATTTACTATTCAGAATATGTTACACCTACTATAGGTAGTGTTGGCAGATGGGGTCAATACCATTGTTATCAGTATATACTGAAGGTAAAAAATATGTGCCCAATTTTTTATAAATGATTTATAAAATAAGCACATATTTAGTTACGTTCAGTATATACTGATAACAATGTCAAAGAGAATAAAAAGAACTATTTTTACCCGACTACGGCAAAGCAAAAAAAGGAGGGTTATGAGTTTGACCGGTATGTATGTATGTATGTATGTTTGTATGTATGTTCATCTGTTCCCACATAACTTCTAAACTGCTGATCATATATTCACAATTGAGGTATCGTTGGAAGCGTCTTGATTGTCTGCTGGTTATAGGCTATGTCACATCACATGAAATTGAATATGGCGCCCTCTAGACGACATATAGTTGTGAACTAAAAAACTTTTATTTGAGAAGAATATCGTGTTTGGTATCAAATGAAAGCTCTTGGTGAGCTCGTTTTAAAAATATATATTTTATTAGTTGATGCTTGCGGCTTTGCTTGCATAAATCAAATTATGACTTTATCACGAAATTCATCATCATCATATCGTCGAACGACGCCCACTGCTGGGCATAGGCCTCAACTCCACAACAATCGATCAAGCGCTGCCCGCATCCAGCGGCTTCTCGCGACTTTGACCAGATCGTCGGTCCACCTTGTAGGGGGCCTGCCCACGGAACCGGTACGCGATCGCTATTCGAGAACCTTTCCGCCCCAACGGCCATCGTTTCTCCGCGCTGTCTGTTCCACCCACTGCCACTTCAACGGTTACAACCCTTCGAGCGATGTCGGTTGTTTTAGTTCTCCTGTGGATCTCATCGTTTCTGATTCGATCGAGCAGGGAAATACCAAGCATCGCTCTCTCCATTGCTCGCTAGGTGACTTTGAGCCTTCTTTTGAGACCCATTGTAAAAGACCACGTCTCACTTCCATAGGTCAGTAAGCCAGTAATGACTGGCAACACACACTGGTCAAAGACTTTCGTCTTGAGACATTGAGGTATTTCGGACGCGAATATATGCCGCCGGAGTTTCCCGAAAACTACCTATCCGAGCTGAATTCGTCGAGAGATCTCTTTCTCGGAGTTGGACTTACTGACTGGACCGTTTGCCCTAGGTAAACAAAGTGGTCAACAACTTCGAGCGTAATGTTCCCAACGACTGGAGCGGGTGAAACATGGGTATTATGATTTTCGTCTCATCCATGTTCATCTTTAGACCCGCTCTTTGAGAAGCATTACTGAGATCTTCGAGCATTATGTTCAGGTCTTCCAAGGTCTCAGCCATAAGAACTACATCATCGGCAAACCGTATGTGTGTTAGGTGCTCGCCATTGATGTTGATGCCGCATCCTTTCCAATACAGAAGCTTAAAAATATCCTCCAACGCTGTTGTGAACAGTTTCGGACAGATGACGACGTCTCCCTGTCTCACACCTCGCTGTAGTTGGATAGGTTTACAGCTCTGGTTCTGTAATCGGATTGACATGGTGGCGTTTTGGTATAAGTACCTGAGCACATAGATGTACCTGTGGTCTTCTTGGCACCTCTGGAGAGACTGCAGTACCGCCCAGCTCTCAATCGAATCAAAGGCTTTCTCGTAGCCCACGAACGCCTAGCAAAGTGGCAAGTTGTACTCTTCGGTCTTCTGTATAACTAGCCGCAGCGTATGAATGTGGTCTTTGGTGCTATAGCCTTTCCAGAACCCGGCTTGTTCGGGAGGTTGGAAGTCGTCGAACAACTTATAGATATTGCTCAGAAACGTGATGGGTCTGTGGTTCTTCAAAAGAGTCCTATCACCCTTCTTGAAAAACGCTTCGTCCCCATGCCTTTGGCGTTTTGCCCTCGAGGATGATTGAATTGAAAAGATTTAAGCATCGGCTTTCCGCCCGCTTTCAGAAGCGCTGTTGTGCCCGCCCGCCGCCTTGTTGTTTTTAAGCTGCTTGAGAGCCATTGTTAAATATGGTAAATTTTAGCCGGTATTGGTCGAAGCGTGGATTTTATCAGCCGCGATCTTTCAAGCTTAACATTGATATTCAATGTGCCTCTGACCATACGGTGATCGCTTACTGTCTTAACAGCGGTGATCACACTGACATCATTGAGGATGTGCTTCTTAGTCGACATGTTAAAATCGACCTCGTTTTTGACTGTACCGCCTGGTCCGGGCTGATCCAGTCCATTTGCCGGTTACGGGCTTCCTGGAGAAGGAGTTCATCATAAAGAGGTTCTCCGTTGTTGCCATAATGGCCACGCTTGGCCTGCCAAGTGTTGGCGATCGCAGTATGTCCTGCTGTTACATGGAGACGCTGCTGGCCCTCTCTTGATGGCAGTTTTCCATCTGTCGCCTCTTACGACACGCTCGAGAAGAGAGGGGGTAGTGCTATTATTTTTATGTGCCGGCACTACACAGCGCAAAATTATGACCCCAAAATAATGTAAATAAAAATTAAGTTCAAAAACTAAAACCCGACTACTGAAAAATCACGCTCTAAAAAGTATGAATCAAGAAAATATTCTCATCTGAAATTGCCGTGGTCGTATGCCCACGACCATATACTATAACAAAACAATATTTTCATTCTAGGGAAAGGTGGCATACGACCACGGCAATTTCAGATGAGAATATTTTCTTGATTCATACTTTTTAGAGCGTGATTTTTCAGTAGTCGGGTTTTAGTTTTTGAACTTAATTTTTATATACCAATCATCTTCTTATTTATTTAAAAAAAATATGAAAATGTTCACAAAGTTTTAAGAGAGTTCAAATCACTGGAACCTACTTCAGTATGTGAATAACTCAATCCATATTAACAACTTTTACTATGGAGTCAAATACGAAATCGCGGAAAAATTATCAGCTGTTCTATACACTTTGGTTCAATAGGTATTGTACTTTTCTATAGATGGAACAGCTGATAAATTTTCATGATTTCATTGTTGACGTAGTAAAGTTGCTTGTATTGAAATAGTAGTTTGTTACACAAGGAACGTAAGTGAGCTATTACAAAACAAGATCCAATTTGGCGCCCGTGCGAGCGCAGCTCGCAAAGGGCGCTAAAGGATCGAGTGCACCCGAGATATTTAGACGCCCGAGCGAGCGAAACGAGCGAGGGCGAATATAGTTCGAGGGTGTAATAGCTACTTGCAACCGAGGTAAGCATTCTACTTTACATCATTCATGCGAGGTAAATAAAACATTTATATTGTTATGACAAAATGATTCTTTTATAAGAGAGAAAATATTTATTCAAAATTTGCCAAAACTTGTAAATGTACTTATTTTAACCGCCATTTTCATTGTTCTCTACAGTAAATAGTTTTCTTATCATTTTATGAAAATAATATTGTTTGACCAAGGAGTTTTGCATAGCTTGAATGGTAAAGTTACTTTACAATTAAAGCATTCACCTGCTTGAATTGCAAAGTAATTTGAAAATGGAACGTTCTATCTAAACAATACACTGTGTTGCACATGCCAACTTACACAGCCTCTTACCATACTAGTAAATCCTAGTTACCGAGCAGTATGATGTAATAGTATATTTCATTACAAGTGCGGAAAGCCTGTCATTGCAAAGAGTTCCGACAAATGTCTACCCGAGCCGAGGCGCAGCCGAAGGTGAGGGTTGACAGTCGGAACAAGTTGCAATGACGGTTCCGCACGTGTAATGAACAACTATTTTTAATATAGTTGCGAAAAAATTAACCAATTTAATAAAATAATAAAACACAATAAACTCAACTAACTAATCGTAAAAGAATATAAACAGAGACTTTTTTTTGTTTTCTTTCCCCATTCTGGGTTGGCAAAGGAAACTATGATCATACAGCCAAGGCTTCAGTAGAATTTTTTTATTGATATGAAATGAAAATTAAATTAAATGAGATGAAATTAAATGAAACCTAACAAAAGCAATTCGAATCCTACAGGAGCGCCTTTCCTTATTTCTCTCTTTTACCACATCGTTTTCCATTAAAGCCACATTATTGCACTAATTCCACCATACTAAGTACCTACCACAATAAAAACCAGAAAAAACTAATTTAGAAAAATAAGAAATAAGGTCCCTCATTTTCTTTTCACTTACTTGCGCAAACTCCTATAATAGTGTAGTCAATGAAGCTAGTTGACCCCCACAGTAATTCCTCAGTCAGAAAAAACTTTACATCATGATAAAGTATCAATAAATTAAAAGTATGGTATAAATTTCCAAAAAATAATAATAATAGAAGATTAGGTAGTTTTTAATGAAAGTCTTATTTCATTGATATCTTTTTTAGGAAAAATGCTCCGTCGAAACTTTCTTAACCAGACATATTCATGTAACGTATAAAAACAATAATATGAAATATCCAAAAAAATATCCCAGCAGAAACACCAAATTTTAATAAAACAAAATGGGGTGACTTTGACTGAAAAATGTCTCTGTCGAACTTTTTAACGGAATTATACCATTTTGCCAAGCATACTCATATTTGAAAAAAGTTTTGGATTTTCATCAAGTATCACATACTAGTCTAAATAACTCATTTGGTAAAATAAATTTGAACTGAGAAATTACTCGGTTCAATATATAAACAGATTTGTATATTTATGTATAAATACCTAACTTCCGTGCGAGTTTTTTTTTTGGATAATCATTTAAAAGTTTATGGCTCATGCTATTTTATAACTCAGCAAAGTTTCATCGACTGAGGAATTAGTGTATGGGTCTCCATACAAAGAATCTGTTCATTGCCTACACTATAAGCAGATATTATGGTAAATAGTGCACGTCATACCATATTTAGTAATCTGTGGTCATACAGCCAATTTTATGTATTTTTTATATTCATAAATTTAATTTGGCCGATACTAATATTAATTTAATGTATAATTAAAATTACTTTTAAATCTGATATTGAAACAAATTAGTAGCTTCTTTTTAGAAATATTTGCATGAATCATAAAAACTTCTATGATTTTTTTTTTGTAAAAACTTCGTGGTTGGTTTTTTCTTTTTAATAGACAATATTTTGACAGTTGGGAAAGAAAACGCACGAGTTCGGGAAAGGTAAAGAAAAAGTTCGAGTGTGTAATAGCCCACATCCCGAACGCTATACGTCCCTGCAATACGCCACTTTTTGAGCAACTGTATTAAAAAAAGTATTTCACCTCCTGAAGTTTCTGGAGTAATAGAAAAAACTTTTTGTATGAAAGTTAGTTTCGAATCGTTAGAAAAAACTTTTACACTAAATGTATGGATCAGCTGAATTTTTGAACGATTTCGGAAAAGAAGGTTTTATACAAAAAGTTGTTTGAATTTACAAGTACTCTTACGGCCAAATACTCAAAAATTCCATAGTAGTATGCAAGTAAAATTATGTTGTTGGAATGGAACTTATTTCTCAGTCTTTCGATGGTAGTAGTGGTAGTAGATCTGCTGAGGTACAGATGTGAGTAATAAATCCCTCACTGGCTTCTTGTTTTGATGGTCGCCTGCTAATTTCCTTCCTTTTGCTGTGTGTAGTGGGTTTCCTAACTTTGGTTCAGTACCCCGTAAATCATCGTCATCTGTAAACACAATAGATAACTTTGTAACAATATTTTCTGTTATGGTAAATTATAATGAAATGTTAAGGCGATACTCGGAAAAATTATGCTAAAGCGAGATAGCAATGAGAAAACGACGCGCGCGGGAGCGAGACCGATTTTGCCGATTACGCAAAAAAAAACACAAAATCACTTCGTATTCAAAAACTATAGCGATTTTAAAAAAATGCTTCTATACGATCCTAAATATTATTGGTGTCCACTAATTAAACCAATTTTCAACAGTATATGTATCCCCATTTGAGAATAATCTTGATATTTCTTATTTTTTAGAGGTATTTTCGAAAATAAAATGTGTCGAGCCAAAATCATAAAATCGTGTTTCTGAAACTATACGATTCTAGATAAAGGTATGAAGAAATATATATCTTATTACCAGATTTATACCAACTCTAACCGTCCTATAGTTTTATATCAAAGAGTCCGGACTTTTTGAGAGTAGCGCCTTAAATAGTAAAATATAAATAGTATATAATGAAATTTAATATATATTTGTAGATATAGTGGAGTTGTTTCTTTTTGACTGTTTAATATGAAAAATACACCGCATTAAACAAATTATACATGTATGATTGTATGTTTCGAAAGAAACAAAATAGGTATATCTTTCGCAATATTCAACGCTAGTAGGTACCTAACTAAGCAGCAAACCTTCGAAACAATTGTACTTACTTTTGCACTAAGTGGGTACCTAGGTGGGATTTCACATGTAATTTAATTCATGAGCTTCATCATCATCATCACCATTATCAGCCTTTCTCGACCCACTGCTTATTTATTATTTATTAATTCATGAGCTTATCATCAATTAAATTACACGTGAAAGAATAATACTTATAGAAATACGCAACTGTCTACAGAGTTATGAATAACCCAGGTACTTACTTTTGAATACGTCGATGTATTCTGCCAGCGACCAATCCATCAGGATTTTAGCGATGTCTTCGTTCATTTTAATCAAATTAACAACACAACAACAGACGACAGCTAGTTTTAAATAATAACTAGATCACTATTCTTTACCCACAATTTGAGCATAAATCAAGTTTTTTAAAGATTTCCTAAATTGTACGCTGCGCGATCGACTCCAACGCACGAATGACAAAAACAAACATGGCCGATTTCCGCCCCACCCCCGGCTTTGTACTCGGAACACATAATTTTGTTTATGGTACTCAATTTATTGTAAAATTTAAATCAATGGGTATATATTACTCCGCAAAGTTGTTAATGCAATATTTCACTTTGTTATGGTGACAAATCGCTCAGTTTAAAATGTATAAACAAAACAATATGTTCCCACTACATGAATTATTGTTACCGTTACATTATCACATTTACTATAATCGCGCCGTAAAGACTACGATATGACTTGTATTTACAAATAGTTTTAGAGCATACGTTACTGGAAAAACTGTAACAGTCACTTAAATATTGTAATGAAGACAAAATAAAATCAACTATACGTTCTGGTAGTATTGTAGAATAGAATTTTTTTGAGTGTATCACTTAAAATTCAATTAAAAATTAAATATTAAAAAATTTTTACTTATGGCGGCCGGAATCCCTCGGCTATGTATAGACAATTATTTTCGTATATTTTTCATTATCTAAAAGTACTAAAACCAAGTATACTGCAAGTAATAGGATATTTGGATTACGATTAGAAGGAATGTTTGGGATTTTACTTGATACAGTAAAATATCACTAATCGAACAAAAAAACCAGCCGGAATCACTAGATAAATAACTGCAAAAAACATATTTTTTCCAAATTTTAAGTAGGGCAGAAGCCCCGGTTTTGGCCACTGTACCGGGTTTGGCCACATTTTGCTCTAAAAGTTTTTTAAACAACTTTTAGCCATTGTTGCTAAAGGCAATTAAAATAAGGTATTTTAAGGTAATAATAACAACCGTTAGAATTCCATAAGTAATACGATTCTTTTTCAATAAATTCACTTTTCTGTTTTAAAAAATGTTTTGTATGAAAATTTAAAAAAAATTGTTTTGGATGAAATACTTTACGAACCTTTGTTTTTTACGACGAATTGTTGTTTTGCAATTGATTGGTTTCTAGCGCATTAGAATATATATTGATTTAACCTGGGTTTGGTTTTGACTTTTCGCTATACTTACAAAAGTTTGACCATCAATACTTAAGTGGCCAAAACCGATACATTTGGTACCTTTCACACATTTTGTGTTATATACAAAAAAACTATTTAATTTTTTTTATTTGAAAAACGTACCTTTAGAGGTAGATAAATTATCTATAATTTGAGATATAATTTATGTCTTAAATACCTAAGACCATTTAGTGCTTAGTGCTTAAAAGTCAAAAAATCCTTAAAGTGGACACAAAAGGTACCTCTGCCCTACTTATGATTTGCGAGTAATCCATTATTTAAACTACCCTATTCTAGAGAATCCTAGCCTTAACAAGGCTAAATACTCACCAAACTACGTTTTGGTGTGCATTTAAGTATTTTTAAGTGTAATAGTATTGTTTTTGTTTCAAT
Source organism: Crambus lathoniellus (assembly GCA_949710035.1). Lineage (NCBI taxonomy): Eukaryota > Metazoa > Arthropoda > Insecta > Lepidoptera > Crambidae > Crambus > Crambus lathoniellus. The sequence continues at coordinate 4,027,233 of OX453317.1, forward strand.
TATTTACCTATTTTCCAAACGCTAAATTCTAAATTTAAGACGAGTACGTGTACTAATATAGGTACCTAACGAATGCCCATTCTTATAGCCTTGTACAACAATGGGAATCGAACGGGGTCACCCTTCGGCTTGGAGATTAGATAATCTAACCATTAAGCAGCTGGTAATGGTTGTTTTTGAACTTATAACTGACTGACTGTACAAAGGTCAATTGAATTATATTTAACAGTCTGTTAAATTTTTCGCAAAGCAGTGGCGTGTCGCTAGTCTTCTAGAAAAAAAATAATTTAGAAGAAGCGTATTTTTTTGCATTCGCCATTTTTTTTACTATATTTAACAGCTTAATACTTTGTTTAGATAAGGTATAGCTAAATAATATCGGTGAAATACACAATTTCATATTATTAACATTATAAATGTGAAAGTGTGTTTGTTTGTTTGTCCGTCTTTCAAGACAAAACGGAGCAACGGATCGACGTAATTTTTGGTAAGGGAGCTTAGGTCTGATATCGGCTACTTTTTATCCCGAAAAAATAGCACATTCCCGCGGGATAACGTCGTGAAGTTACGCGGGCGAAGCTGCGGTTAGTCTACTATATTATACATTAAAGGTCCTTGTCAAAACTAATTATAGGCCATATCCGTATTACACTGTCTAGTTAAAAAACCCAACATTCAAGGTTGTATAGAAAGTTCACTATTATATGTTGTTAATGCAGTAAAGATATAGTATTGGACACATTTGTGTCACTATGCAACTAATAAACCAGTTAAAAGTTACCAAATTATTTATCGTAGGCGTAATTTTTTTCGTAGTGTTGTATAACTATGATTGCGAATATTAATTAAGATAGATAACTTCGGTCCAGTAAATCTATAGGTTCGGTGAACCAAAATACAAAACAATTGACTTTTCAACTTATAATTGAAACTATACTTAATCTTGTTCAGAGATAAAGACATTGATTTTTAATTTTTAACTCAAATGGAAAAAAAGGAAGTGTTGTAATTTTATTGTTTGGTCGTTAATAATAATAATAATAATTATTATTATTTATTAAACATAATTAAACGGATAAAAACCCAATTACATAATTACATAAATATTGTAGGTACACAGTTTACATTTATAAAACTTGGTAGTTAGATTTGGTAGTTAGATTCGATTAGTAATCATTTTTGGATTATCAAAAAATATATCGATTTCTGGAAAAGTTACCAGGAGCGCGTTTAGTGCTTCATGCATACGACATAATGGAGACTGCGCGCGTGCCACCGTACGACACGGCGGGGGCGCGAACAGACGATGTCTATGACCAGAACGTATTCTTATATAGTTTTCCGGAACATAAAGGCGACACAACTGTTCAACACATTCAGGCGAATCCATAACTCCCCGCAAGATCGCCAGAGCCGTTGCAATGTCCACGCGAGCTCTCCTGCATTCTAAAGATTCCATCCCTAACATACCTAGCAAAAACTTAGTAGGATACATAAAGGGATAGTATCCATACATCCGCTTATAATAATAGCGAAGAAAAGCCTTCTGAACCTTTTCCAGCATTAAGGCATATTTCGCTTCGTGTGGATAAAGACTCTTTTGCTCTGGGAATTCGAAGAAATATTAGTAAAGCTGAAATTAATGTCAAATATTACTACTAACTACTACTACTACAGACTACGCAACTAAAACAACAGCATAGAGTTTAATTTAAGTCAGTTAATAAATATTGGTTTCTCATTTGAACGAAAAAGTTTGATAATGAAGTTTCATGAATACTGGAACAAAGATAATAAATGAGCTAGAAGGACACTTTATACCCCGAAAAGGTTTTTTTAATCATATGTTGAGTGGTGAAGGTAGAATCGCACTACCCCCGGAATCCTCAATCACTGATGAACTGGGCTATCTTATGTCTAACTTGCAGAACACAATAATGCTGAAAACATCATTGTTATGGCGACAAACTTAGATAAGATGGTGGCAGCTAGCCAGGTGGACTAAGAACAGGTCCTACCACCAACCAAACCGAATACAATATGTACCCCCACTGGAAATCGAAACCTCTAGGTGACCAAGTGGTGTTAACCACTAAATCAAAATCAAAATCAAAATCAAAATCAAAATCAAAAATCATTTATTCATTTTAGGCTGATACAGCAATTGTGAACGTCAATGAAGCTACGCTATCGGTTCGCAAATCCTACGGCGGGAGGCCTTGTAACGAGAAGACCATAGAGGCGCTTAAAAGAGATTTGCGTGTAAATAAAATTGTCTCTTGATTGCACGCTTTTTTAAGCGCAAACGGACCACTGAACACACTGCCAGAGGTGGTCCATCGTCGACATTATTGTCGGGGAGACCCTGTTAAATCTACCTATGAAACTTCGTACAAAGTGTTTGTCGCTTGACCAGCTGTGTTTTTGGTTTTGGCCCGTTTGCGCCGAGCCATAATCTCAAAAGCCGTGGCATGCACCTCATACCGTGACGGATATACGTCATAACATGACCCCATCAAAGCATTCATGACATCACGCACATAAGCCGATCTACTTGGAGAAAGTGCTCCAATTAAATAAGTTTCGCAATAAACGTACCTACCTTAGTTTTATAGCGAAACGACTGTTGCCGTTTGCGAATTACTTTTATAACTATTTTATTGATTGTAATAGTAATAATTATATTTACAACATAATTGTAGTATTTGTATCACAGTCTATAAGCGGTCATTGCAAAATAGCTTGCGGCGGTGAATTATATCGGTTATAAGTTTAGTAAATACATAATTATGTGATATACCTACTTATTAACATATACCTATTAAAGGTTTACACTCGTATTTCTGTTTTCAAAAGTAAACCTTTGATTAACTTATTTGACCTTATTTGTGGAAGGCTAGGAAGAAAGTTATCACCATCTTATCTAAGTCTGTCGCCTTTTAATGTTTTCAGCATTGATATTGAGATAAGGAACTGTCTAGTTGTGATGGGGAACTTGTTATTCTCAGTGGTTGAGGATTCCGGAAAGAGTGCTTTTCCACCTTCCGCCTTATCATCACATAACAGAGGTTATGATGAAGGTGAAGTGATTCACCGTAGTCATGTCAAAAAAAAATGTATTATAAGACAGTGACATGTTTAGGTTATGGGCCAATCTTGCCGTCCATACATCAGAAGCAGTGCAAACATTAATAAGATTTTAGTAAAAAAATATTTTTATGACAAGCTTTTTTGTTGTAATGTCATCTAAACCGAACCTGTATACAAAATATCAGCTCCGTCGGACACTGGGAAGTGGGTCAAATTAAGCTTTTTTTTATCCGCAACAGGGTAGCACTTAGCTTTCATCACACCTGGGTGCTTACTATCAACTCTTATTGCGGATTTGTTTAGGACCTAAACTGATCTGCTTCGCTTATTCGTACCACGACAGCTTAGAGCTGGTACACACTGGGCGCTTTCGAGCGCGCGCTTTGGTAACGCGCGCTCTGAGAACCTGTCATCTCATACATTTTTGATGTTTCGTACACACTGAAGCGCGCGCTTTTTGACAAACGCGCGTCAGATGCGAGCTGTCAGTTTAGGCGTTAGCCGAGCGCACTCAGATACATGGGCCGCCTTGGGGCTGTACATGTGATCGCGCGCTATCCTGTAGAGTGGACACACGTTGAGGAAAATTTTAGGGAAATTGACTCTCTACATTTTTATGAATCGCCCGTAATGACAGTTTATAAAATATGCAGAAATTCATCAAATGGTTTTATAGAAATTCTAAAACAATTGAAAAACTTAGGTCAATATTTAATACAATGTAAAATACATTCCCTGCGTCTATTTTATCTTTTAGTACTATGTGCACCCAATGTTCTTATTTTCTCCGTCGTCGTCGTCTTTTGAAGCGATTGTAGAGGAGCTACACTCAAAGCAATTTACTTCGAAACCCATATCCGCACTAATCCAGAAGTATACTCGCCCTAGTAATGTTCGTGGAACGCCATGCAAAGCGCTGAGTGTGTACGCTATGAACGCTCGCCAAACGCAACGCCGAACGCCCAGTGTGTACCAGCTCTTAATATCAATGACAGTGATTCAGTGATCGATCAATGACATTTCACAGCCGCTAAGCTGTCAGGAATTCTTATTTGACTTACAACCCGGTCGATTTAACATGACACCTGCAGGTTATACCCGTCACTCTCACTCTCCGGGCATGACAGAATCGAGTGAAAGAGACGGGTAGAAGAAAAAAGGACACAAACCGTTCGGTCATTAACATTTAGCAATTCATTTGCGATCCAGTTTTTAGAAGGTCATAGTACGAAAGAAAGCAATTCATTTTAGGAACCTATTCTGCATCGCGCTATTTTTGAATCGCTGTCTGAAAGTTGATGGTAGCACCCTGATGTTAAGTGGTGATAAGACTGAAGGTGGAAGCGCACTACTCCCGGAATTCACAGTCAGTGAGGAACTGGCTATCTTATCTGTAACTGCCGGAACACAGTTATGCATAAAACATCATTGTTATGGCGTCAGACTTAGATGAGATGGTGGTAGCTAGCCAGGCGGACTAAGAACAAGTCCTACCATCAACCAAACCGAATACAATATACCCCCACTGGAAATCGAACATTAGACCACCAGTGAATGAACCACTAGACCACAGAGGCGGTTGAGCTTGCAAGATTTGTCCGCCACTAACTAACTAACTAACTAACATGGCAAGTTAATAAAAAGCTTGTAAAAATGACAAATGATGAAATGAAATCTATAAATATAAAGATGTATAAAACTAGCCGATGAGTGGATGTGCAGTGTAAAACAATTACTGTTTTCTACACGAATAGTAATTTTTCCGATATAAAAATTGTACTTATGTTTTAAAAATTCCAGACAATAATAATATATACTTAATCTCAGTGCCTTTCATCCAGATCCGTTAATCCTAGAATAGAAAAATACAAAGAATTTGAATCCGTTTCCGACGATTTGTGAATCCAGGGGGCCAATTCTGCTAACGTTAAGTCATAATCGTGTCCCAATTGTAGTGCTTTTTTACACATTATTTACAAGAATTATGACAATATGATATGATGTAAATGTAGTCTGTGGTGTGACCATCAATAGTATGGTGAAAAAAGTACACACTTCTTGCAACTAGTGTGTAAAAAAGCACTACAATTGAACTACAATTGAAACACGATTATGACTTAACGTTAGCAAGCTTGGTCCCCTGAGCACTGGTGTGGTTGCGCAACGTACAACCATCCAAACTTTCGCCTTAAAAACTAATAGTTGTAAGATACTTCATACGTACATCAAAGTCCTACCTTCACTTTTGAGCAAATAGCCCTTGATAATCATCCGAAGTACACAGTTGATACTCGTAATGCCTTCATTGTTTCAAAATACGAAATAAATAACTCTTTGGGCGTGATCTATAACAAAATGTAGCGAAACAATGCAACTGGGAGATGCACGATTGCTTGCGCAACTATGACCCCTGACCCAGCATTGCTGCTCTCCGTGCCTGCGGACACTGATAGAGATGCGGTTTAAAGCTATGGAAAGAGTTATTTTTTTCACTAGCTGTTGATAAATGCTGAAACACAAGATTTCTTGATGGAAGGATTTTCTTTTTCTTTCAATTTATTATTTACCTACTCCAAATTTTCATGAAAAATTCTTCTTCCGGGTGTTCAAACTATTTGGTCAAACTAGTTTGTACAGCTGGAATAATATTCCGCGTGGTCAAACTGATAATCATAAACTTTTAATCCTATAAAATAATAAACGATTTTACAATTAGAGGCATCATTTAATAGGGTACTTGACAATTTTTTTTTATTGACTTTAAATGTTTATTGAACTAGTAGCAACACAACATATGTATTTATTTTTAAATATCTTGCATATATTCAGCGATATAGAGCATCAAACTTACTAATTAGACAAGAAAAGGGCTATAGAAATGTGACGTCATATTTCTATAGCGCCCATAACATACAAATTTCTTTTATTTAAATTTTTACTTTTTTGCACTCACAATGCAATTTTTATCATAGAAAAATGGAAAATAAAGTATTTAGAAAAAATCGACCCGTCTCACAACCAGCTCCGATGGGACTCGAACCCACGACCTTTCGCTATCCGGGCGACTGCTCTAACCACTGAGCTACGGAGTCGTTTTTTTTATACAAATTTCTTGATAGCGCCATACTCTCGCCATAGAAAACTTCGTTTTAGAAAGAGATAGCTAGAGTCACAATTAAGTACAGTGCCACAATTTTTTTCTGTTCCGGTGGCCAAAATGTAAAAGTAACGTGTTTTTTTTAAAATGTCACTTGCTGTCAAGTTGATGTCCAACCATAGCGCTGCTGGCGGCTGAAGGTCTTAGAAGTCAGGGCCGGTTAAATTGCTACAAAAAAAAAAGAAAAATGTACATAGCGCCGCTGTCACCGGAACAGAAAAGTTTGTGCCACTGTAGCTCATAATTCGCTTGTTATATATAACACAGATTCAATTTCTTTTCTGCTTGCTTGCTTTTCTGTTCCGGTCATTATCTTTGGAACTATAACAGTTTTCATACGACGACAGTCCATTTTGACAGTTAATTTCGTATTTGCAAGTGGCACCTCTGACACGGCTGTCACCGGAACAGGGCCCCAAGTCTGCTAATTTTAATTTAAATAAGATTCTATTGATATTCAATTGAGACTCAATTACGATTCCATTACGATTAAAACAAATTGGGTATTCTATAAAAACTTGTACGTCATCGTAATTGAATCGTAATGGAGTCTCAGTTGGATAGTTACCTTCGGGTATGTATCATAATAACTACGGTCGTTTCGACTATGGTCGAAATAACTACGGTCAAAAGACCTACTGTTCAAAATAACTATTGGTCGTTACACCTATTTTTAAAATAACTAAATTTTTAAAATAACGGTTTATTAAGTTTAAAAATAGTGACTCATGTACAGACACGAGCAATAATATTATGTATACAATACAACATAGAACTTTGTCACACTGTAGCGTTCCAAAAGAAAACGATCAGTGTCACAGAAGTCATTCAATATTGTAATATGATATAGTCCTATGTTGTATACATATTATTGGTCGTGACTGTATTGCTGTTAGGTGCGAGGAGCGAAGCGACGAGCATGTTCGGTTTACATGAACATACCGCGCGAGCCGAGCGAGCGAAGCGAGCGTGCCGCGGCAGCGGCCGGCAAAGCGCCAGAAACGACTATATATATATTCCCATTTCCTGTTAAACTGAAGTAGGGGGTAGGAGGGGTGTATAAAGTCGATTCTGGCGCTTCGCCGGCCGCTCCCGCGGCACGCTCGCTTCGCTCGCTCGGCTCGCGCGGCGTTTTGGTCACTGTTCTAACCTAACCTAACCTAAAACGTCTGTTACATTTTGTTGGGTGGCAGGGGGCTTCGACCCCCGAGCCCCCTTGGCGGGGGGGTTACCCTAACCAAAAAAACAATCCAACGCGCCCAAATCCATTTAATAAACTTTCCAATTCATAAGCTTGTTGTAGGCGAGTCGTTCATAGTCGAAACAACCAGTAGATGAAATGAACATTAGGCCAATCGCCCGTTAGTTGAATCAACTGTAGTTCAATCAACCGTAGGTGAAATTAACAGTAGTTGAGTCGTTCAATAGTCATTACGAAAATATGTGAATCGATCGTAGTTATTTCGACCATATCAAAATCAAAAATCAAAATCAAAAATCATTTATTCATTTTAGGCTTATACAGCACTTGTGAACGTCAATGAAGCTACGCTATCGGTTCGCAAATCCTACGGCGGGAGGCCTTGTAACGAGAAGAACCGGCAAGAAACTCGCCAAGGGCAATTTTTTTCTCCCTGTCATATTTCATACAGAGTCGTCAAATTGAAAAGTGACTTTAACATAATATAATATGTAAAGTCACTTTCCATCACAAATTAATCTTAAGTTTAAAAACAAAATAAAAAAACCCGGTAATCATAGCAGTAAATAATTTTCAATAACTAAGAAATAGACATCCAAAAGGTAGTTTCTTTAAAATACACACCAACCAAAAACGTAGCAAATAAAATAATAAATATAAATGCCAAACAAGGGTAATAAAACTTTGAATAGTTTAAGAACATAAGAGTCAATAATAAACAGTGCCATACAAGCCACGATAAAATAAAACTAATAACAATAAAACATTAAAAATCTGCATATTTTGAGACAAGAAGCCAGGAGCAGACCCATCCCACTGGTGGCACTCGTTCACGAGCATGACGCATGAACCAGCCATCGCTTCGCTCAACCATATTTTAGGGAACGTAACGACCCGCCTCACACGACACCACCGCAGAAATGTTTACAGAGAGCATGACATACTCAAACTTCTCATCTCAAGACGCAGAAACCAATATAAGAATGTACCCAGTATTAATAATTTTGTAAAACACGACTCACAATTAACTAGAGAAAAAATCCTTCTCAGCTTATGACCAAGTTGCTTTGTCATTTAAGTAATCACTTACAGTATAGTAGCCCTTCTTGAGGAGGCAATTTTTTATATGATTCTTAAACTCTTCAAAGGGTAACTCCAAGATATCACTTGGAATCTTGTTAAAGATGTGTATACCTTGACCCATGAAAGACCCATGTACCTTCTCTAATCGGTACCGAGGCATTGAAAGTTTATCCCTATTTCTTGTATTGTAACCATGCAAAACGCCATGTTTAGTATACAAGTTAATATTACGACGCACAAAAATAATACAATTTAATATAAATTGAGATGCAGCTGTCAGTATACCAATTTCTTTGAACTTCTCCCTAAGAGAAGTTTTAGAGCTTAGTTGATAAATGGCCCTTATTGCTCGTTTTTGCAGAATAAATATAGCATTAATGTCAGCTGCTAATCCCCACAAAAGAATGCCATATGACATGATGCTATGAAAATAACTAAAGTATACAGTCCTAGCAGTTTCTATGTCAGTTAACTGTCTAACTTTTCTAATAGCGTAAGCTGCAGAGCTGAGCTTACCAGCTAATGCAGCAATATGCGAATGCCACTGAAGTTTTCTGTCTATAGTTACACCCAGAAAGACTGTTGATTCAACTAAATCTAATTTTTCATTATTTATTACAATTTCTACGGGTGGAGATTGTACATTTGGTAAAGAGAATAGAATGCATTTCGTTTTCTTTGCATTAAGCTGTAGATTATTAAAACTAAACCAAGTGAGTATTTCCGAGAGTGCTTTGTTTACATCGTCAAAATTAGATTGATTTCTGTCAATGTTAAATATTAAGGAAGTATTTTCAGCAAACAAGACAATCTCACATAAGCTATTTGCAAAGAAAGGTAAATCGTTAATATAAACCAAAAACAAGAAAGGGCCCAAGATAAACCCTTGAGGTACACCTAGCTTTACATCAGAACCCATTGATTTCACCCCATTTATATCAACTGTCTGAGTTCTGGAACTAAGATACGAGTGTAATAGTTTTTGGGCATTATTTTTTACACCGTAATGATTTAGCTTCAACAGCAGCGTCCGATGATCTACACAGTCAAAAGCTTTGGACAAGTCGCAGAATATGCCAAGAGCATTCTGCGACCCCTCCCAGGCCCCAAAGACATGCTTAAGAAGTGCAACCCCGGCATCAGTAGTAGACCTACCCTTCGTAAAACCGAACTGTTTGTTATGCAAGAGGTTATTTAAAGTAAAAATAATGAGTTAATAATTGCTCCAGTATTATTTTTTCAAAGATCTTGCTCAAGGCGGGTAAAATAGATATTGGTCTGTAATTACCTGGGTCTTAGTCGTAATGACCTTAGTTATTATGATACATACCCCATTGAGAGTCCTGTCAAACAAATGTCAAATGAGAGTAGAATACGATTGTAATACGATTGAAGAGCAGACTAGCAAATATTCCGATGGCAGTTCAATGGCAGTTCAGTCGTATACCATTGGTCTTATGCATGAAGTTCGACTTAATACTGAGGTAACTGGAGAGTGCAGTACGAACAATTTTTTGAATACCACAAATAACACAGTGGCTGTCTTCCGTCTCACCTACACTTTAAAAAAATACGTATGGTCATATGAGACAACTGACAGCCACTACCTGCCACTACATACATAAATGTCAAATTTGCTGGCGACACTTTTTTATTCAGGGTGAGAGCTCCAGTTACCTCAGAGTATTAAGTCAAACTTCATGGTCTTATGTTAGTAGCAGAATACCAAAAATGTCAAAAACCGCTATTGAGATCCAATTAAGATTCAATTGAACCATTTGTAAATTAGCAGACTTGGGGCCCAGACTTGGGGCCCAGAAAAGCTTGTGGCACTGTAATTGTGTTTTTAAGTTTATTTTGACAAATACATTTGTAGCAACAGTGGTTATATTAGAAAGAAAGAAAAACATTTATTGAACTAACACACATAAAAAAACAAACAAAAAGAATTCAAGTACCTACAAAAACAAGAAATAATTTAAACTAATAACTAACAAAGTAAGAAGAAAAATAAGATAAGACAACACAAACAGCGCTTATGCGTGTGTGTGGGCCAACAAGTACCAGACTTACAGTTAGGTCTCTTAAAGTTAAGCAAAGTGACCCAGCAGTGCTGTTATAATTCTGACGGGGGTAATAAACAGACATCTTACACAGCCGAACTCAGACAAACGAAGTAATAAATATAATAGATAAATATAATAGACATTAAAGACTGACATTATGATAGCTTCGTATAGCCTCACTATGGCATTCGCAGCTTATCCTATCGTGTGATCAAACTTAACCATTTGGTCGCCTCATATGATATTTATTTTGGTTAAGTAACTGTGCGGTTTCTGTTGTGGCTGTGCATAGCATTTACCTACCATTGTTTGCCTCATTCACTCATAATAGCTGGCTGTCAAAATGCCACTCATTTGTGGGTAATTATCAGGCTTGTATCGGAGTGAGCTTCTGAGTTCAACCAGGGTCATCTGATTGCTTAAACGGTTCTTTATTTGGTTATTACTTTTCGCAGTTTGTAAACTATTAAACGTATTTGAAGGTTTACTTTCAAACTAGATTTACGCCCGCGGCTTTGCGGCGTGGATATACGACGTTATCCCGCAGGATCGTGATATTTTTCCGGGATAAAAAGTAGCCTATGTCACTTTCCAGTTCCCAAACTATTACCATACCAAATCACGTTGATACGTTGCTCCGTTTTGGCGTGAAAGACGACAAACACACTTTCTCCTTTTATAATATTATGTAGGTATTGCGGTTTTTAAATGGATAAACATTATTAAACTATTACTATTTTATGGCATTTCACAAGAAGGTAATTGTTACGTTATTATTCTTAGTCGTTATACTATTTATTTAATTACGTTTTTTAGGTTTTATTTCATAATTTAGCGATAAAATATATAAAATACTGTGAAGAAAACAGCCTCGACTTGAACCCCCTTAAATGCTCTGTTGTCACATACACTAGGAAAAACAATAACGTTTTGTATAATTATCACTTGGGAGGCACCCCTCTTCCTAAAGTATTTTCAATAAGAGATTTAGGAATCATTCAGGACGCGAAGTTTACATATGACGCTCATATTGAAAATATTGTAGCCAAGTCAGCTAGAGCCTTAGGTTTCATTCTACGTACCTCGCGTGACTTTATTATTATTAAAACTCTCAAAGTGCTATATTGTGCGTACGTTCGAAGCATTTTGGAGTATGCTTCACCAGTATGGAACCCACAGTATAATGTTTATAAGTCACGTATAGAACGCTTACAGGAGAAATTTTTAAAACACTTATGTTTTCGAGCTAAAATTCCTTATGACTCGTATCAGTATGAGGATCTGTGTAAGAAGTTCCACTTTCTCCCCTTGCACTTGCGTCGTGACATAGCTGATGTAATCTTCCTTATGAAGATTTCATCCGGCTTAGTCGACTGCCCTGAACTTCTTTCCAAACTCACTTTTAACGTACCGCGTAGCCAACGAAGAAATAAAACATTCCATTTGTCGTTATGTAGAACTAATTATAGACAGAATAGTTTTATCCGCAGAGCAATGAAACAAGCTAACAAATTTGCAAATAGTTGCGATCTGGATGTGTTTAGTAATGGTATCCCAAAGGCGAGAACGCTTATTAGTAGGCTTTTCTTTAATGACAGGTAGATATTTAGTTTTTTTTAACCCTAATAATTGTGCTTAAGTTTTGTTATGTTTTTAGTTTGTGTTATCCTTGAATTTATTAGTTTATTTTCGCTCACTTTTGTTTTTTGTTTCTTTATTATGCTGTAGCTACATGTGTAAATCTGTTAATAGCTTTTATGTTGCTTAAGCTGTAAACTATTGAAATTTAGTACGCTGATGATTTACCGAATAAATATAAATAAATATAAATAAATATAAAAGGTATTGCAAGAGATAAGCAAAAAACTCCACAAAATCAAATAAATCTTGGCCAATTCCTCTTATCCATCCATAAGGAAAGCCTCTTGCCCAGCGAGCGGAAATTAAAATGGCTGATGAGGATGATACAAGTTTGCATGTATCGAAATCTGGAAAAGCCTATATGTATAGACGCTAACGGAGGCTGTTGCCAGTAAAATATCAGGTATTCCATACATTTAGCCCATCCGGTATTGCACTTTTTTATGAAACAGCCAATTATTTTTTTCGTGATATCGCACTTGGTCCTATATAGTAAAAGTTGTTTGTTTTGATGGTACTTTCACCTCCTGAAGAATGTCACATCTCTAAACAAACATTCTGTATATGTACGGATCCCTTTTTGCGCTAGTTAGGGTTAGTATCTACTTATTTGTCCCGTTTTTAATGACTCGTAGTACATAAAAATTACTGTGTTTAAAGGAAGTATATGTAATTAACTTAATAGTTGAAGTAACATACGTCCTCCGTTGGACATGAATTACGTTAAGTATTCGATAAATCTCTTTGATTACTATGTAGGTACAAGTTAGTTAGTAACTTGTAGGTATTTAGAGGAATTACTTTTTGACGTAAAACGTGGATGTAATCTTGCTTTCCAATAGAGGTGACCTTGTTTGTTTACATTAATCTAGCTAGGCGTTAGTTGAGATAGATCGACGCTTGAATGAATTAGAATTATCCCTGTAGACGCAAATTAACAATCCGTGGGGTCCAACCAAGTTCCCACCAAGGTCACCTCTGTTAGAAGGCCAGATTACATCCACCTGGGGGTCTACCGGCTAAAATATATGGATGTGGACATGGGTTTCATTTGACGCTTGAAGGCTTCTAGCGTCAAGTTCAAGGGCTTCAAGTTCATATCCATCCATCCATCCTTAGAAACCTTATTCAGATGCCAAAAAAAGTGTCTTAGATCTTATTTGGTGCATATAGACTAGACTCGTGTCGACCCTTGTTTAAGAGATACAAACTTCTTACTCTTACGGGTCTCTATATTAAACAAATATGTATATTTGCTAAAGAAAATAGTGATAAATTCACCATAAAACAGGTTTCCAACTATAAGTACTTCTGCCACAGACCTAGTCATAAACTAGTTCTGCCTCAATATAAGCTCAGTTTGGCACATAAAAATGCTTGTTCAATGGCTGTTACATTGTTTAATGCTCTTCCAGACCAATTAAGACAGTGTGATGGACATACATTTAAAAAGAAATTGCATGATTATCTCGTTGAAAACTGCTTTTACTCGGTCCAAGAATACTTAAATAAAATTAAATAATTTGGGATTCTTCTTTATTCAATAAAATTAGACATTTTATAATTTTAGGTCTTAAGTAGTTAATTTGAAAATAGAATATTGTTAGAAATAACTGATTTAATATGAAAATATTTGCATGCTAAGATTAAGTAGATTTTGACGAACTATGTTATTTAAGAACATCTTATCCTTTACTCAAAATTGTTGCAAATAAACTTTATCATTCATTCATTCATTCATTCATTCATTCATTCATTCATTCATTCATTCATTCATTCATCCATATGCCCTTATATGGGCATAATATGGGCTTCAAATGTCAAATGAAGTCCATGTCCATATCCATATATTTTAGCCGGTAGTCCCCCAGGCCAGCGTTATCATCATAGGAGCATAATATATTGGCCCAAACAACAAAGCTCAAAGTGTTGTTATGTCTTCGTTCCTTCACTTGTTGAACATTTAAGTTTTAGCATTTACATTATTACCTATGGAAATTATTGACTCTAAGTTTGAACCAGGCGGCTAATTGTCTGATTCCCTCGACTACGTGGGTATTAGCGACTGTAAATGCAGCTGGGATCAACACGGCTTAACGTGCCTTCCGAAGCACGGAGGGGCTCAAGATAATAAATTTTTGGTCACCCATCCCGTGACCGACCATTGCGAAAGTTGCTTAACCTCAAAGATCGCAGGCCGAGCGCTTTGAAATATTTATCTATTGACAAATAAACGATTTATTAATTGAAAATGTTTATTTCAGACTTAAATACGCGTTCAAAAATTGTTTTGTTCCTTTAAGCCCAGTCTATATACAGGGTGTTAGGGGCACCCTTGCAAAAACTTTAACCATGGCTTCAGGCCTTCATGCTGAACAACGCACAGCAAGATTTTTTGTCGGAAATGAAAAAAAGTATTTCGACTCTCCATACAAAATGTCCCGATAAGTTGCTAAATTTGTATGAAAAGTCCAAGTTTTTGCAAGGGTGCCCCTAACAGCCTGTATAGGTTACACGTTACCTATCTATAAAAATAAAGAAACAAAACAAAGATATAAGTAATACTTTCCTTCCTTACTTATCAATACTAATATTATAAAGAGGAAAGATTTGATTTTATATTTGTTTGTTTGTATATTTGTATAATGGATAAACTCCAAAACTACAGTACCGATTATAAAAATTCTTTCACCATTAGAAAACTACATTCTTCCTGAGTGACATAGGCTATATTTTATACTCAATATTTTTACGGTAGGTATATTTGTTTGTGTGTCTTTTACGTTAAAACGCAGTAACGGATCGTCGTGATTTTTTTATGGGGATAGTTTGGGAGCTGAAGAGTAAGATAGGCTACTTCTTATCCCGGAAAAATATCAATTTCCCGCGGGGTAACGTTATGTAGTTCACGCGGGCAAAGCCGCGGGTGGAAGGCTAGTAATATTATAAATGTGAAAGTGTGTTTGTGTGTTTGTCCATCTTTCACGTTAGAACAGAGCAACGTATCATTTATGATGCCTGAAATAAATGATTATTATTATTATTATAGTGATTTTTTGTATAGGGATAGTTTGGGAGCTAGAGAGTGACATATTAGTTAAGGCTTTTTATCCCGGAAAAATATTATATTCTCGAAGGACAACGTTGTGTAGTGCACGCGAGCGTAAGGTTAGTTAAATAATAATTTTATGTGGGCTGGTTTGGTTAAGAAGTTATAATAAAAGCGTTATGTAAATACATGGGAGCTGATTTATTTGTATGGCTTACCCTTTCCTTTTAGCATTATTATGATGTTGTTATTTCACATGTTATGACTAGTTCGAACTAAGTTGTAAGTATTGGACGGATGTGTACATTGAGCTCATTAATCGTAGTGAATTACGTCAATTTAAAGTGGTTTAGAGTTCCGCAGGCGAATCCATTTACCTGTTAATGTTACAATTTGTCTTAGGACTGTTTGCTGTGATTTTTAGATCGATTTAAGATCGATTTAAGCCAAGGACCTTTGATGAAAAATTTCATAAAAAGGAGGTTCATTTAAATAATTATCAAATCACAGTCATCAGTTGTGGTTATTATGTAATTTTATCAAATTATGACCATAAAAATAGTTCTTTTTACTCTAAGTTATTAAAAGGAGCAAAACTTTGTTTCTTTTGACGTTTCTTAAAATTAATTGCTTCTTGCGTAAAATATGCCACTAGTTGTGAATACTATAGGCGGTTTTGAGATCACAGAGATGTCATGATGGGTATGACTACAAATCAATAGTTGCTCTATTAAAGTTAAATGATTGAAAGTCTACTAAGTATAGAACATCGATATAAGCGATAAATTCGTGCTTGACCAGATAAAAAGTATACCTACTATAATTATAATTTAGTCAGCGTTTTATACTTGACCAATATGTTTTAGAGTTGAAGAATATCGGGCAAGGTTACATCTGATTTGTTAGGAGATATAAAAACTTATGCAAAACCGGATTATAACTATTGTAATGTAAGTTTTGCATATAAAAATAATTGGCGAAGCTTTTGCTTTTACTTAGATAGAGCTATAAACCGAGTCAGCGTGTTTGCTATTCCTTTAGAAAACATAATATTGAAATAAAACAACTTTTACATATAGTAAACGCGTTTTTTTACACTTTTGTATGTTTTTAATTGTAGTTTTTACTTTTCCGAAGTTTAGACAGCTTTCGGTCGTAGCACGGGACGACCGACGGTTATAAATTATGACGACAGTATGTTAAATAAATAATCTAAGCATGATTAGTCAGTATTGACTCAGTCATCTTCATCATCAGCCATTTAATGTCCCCACTGCTGGGGCACAGGCGTTCCTTATGGATGGATAAGGAGAATAGGCCATGAGTGCCATGACACATCACGCGGGCGCTATGCGGGTTGGTGGGTATCAACGACTGCAAATGAAGTTTGGACCAACGGCTTAACGTGCCTTCCGAAGCACGGAGGAGCTCTAGATAATAAATTTTTGATCACCCATCCCGTGACCGACCGTTGCGAATGTTGCTTAAGGCGCTACTCTGAAAAAGTATGAACTTTTTGATATACCTCTATAGGACGGTTAGAGTTGTTACAAATCTGGTAATAAGATATATATTTCTTCATACCTTTATCTAGATTTGTATAGTTTCAGAAACACGATTTTATGATTTTGCCTCGACACTTTTTATTTTCGAAAAGACCTCTAAAAAATACGATAATTCAAGATTATTCTTAAATGGGGTTACAAATACTATTGGAAATTAGTTTAATTAGTGGACACCAATAATATTTAGGATCATGTAGAAGCATTTTTAAAAAATCGCTATAGTTTTTTAATACGAAGTGATTTTGTGTCAATCTTGCCTAATCTGCAAAATCGGTCTCGCTCCCGCGCGCGTCGTTTTCTCATTGCTATCTCGCTTTAGCACAATTTTTCGCAAGCCGAGCGCGCAAACCACTGCGCCACGGACTCCTCAGTTAAATATTATTTTTCTTCGTACTTACGCCCAATTGCAGGAAGCTCCATTAAAGTTAAAGCTTCATTAAATCTATTGCTGTCACTTTTTATTTCTTGACAACGAAAAGTGACAGCAATAGACTTAATGAAGCATTAACTTTAATGAAGCCTCTTGCAAGTGGGTGTTAGTCAAGAACTCAGTGAAGAAGTGAAGTCAAGAATTATTGTAGTAGTCGTACTTTTTCATTGAGCACCAAAGAACTGCTTCAATCAAAGATTGCACAACTTAAACCTAATTGAATGAGAAAGTGTCAGTTTGAATGCAACTTAGAAACCAGTCCGTCTTATTTTGAACTGATTAGACTGCGTACGGGAGTGTCAGCCAGTGGTTTTATTCATGGGAGAAAGCGAGATTAAGCTAAGCGGGAAGCGTTTCTATAGAACATGTGGACAGGCCATTTGTAAAGCTCAGTCTGATTATTGTCACTTTTGAAAAGGATAGACTAGATCCATTCTTTGTCACTCAATTTTAAGCAACCTTTAGAAATTTGAGAGTGTGGTGATTAGGTGTTAAGTATGATTTCAAAGTGTTTATGTATGAAAAATATTGGATACTTGTTTACTAGTCTTGTGGTACAGTTTGACGGCTTATTAAGCTAAACATTTGGGCAACGAAATTATCAGTTATTTTGATCCGTCAGTACCTACCTGATAAAGACTCGTAACCGTGCTTTCAAGTTCAGTATGCAAAGCTTCAAAGTTCAATATTTTAATCTCTATTATGGGATTTTAGAATTATATCACACATTAAAAAAAGAAGAAAGAGTAACTTTTTTGGAGGAGGTCTAACGCAACAGTAAATAGACTACCACATTCTGTTCAAAAATAATCTTTTATGCATCAACATTTTTGTCGGAACTACTGTAGCAGACGCTACATAGGTACCTATGTACCTACAGCACATCAAATCGGCGCATGAGCCGAATAAGAATGGTCTTGTACAAAACATGGGTTGGATAAGCTAAAAAAGGTCTTCAATTTCGATGGAAAGAAAAGATCCTGCACATATATGGAGGAAAAACATGTGTTTAAGGAAAATGGAGCACTTGATAATGTCACAAACCAAAACGAACGACGTCCGCCTATCAAACTTCGGTTTTCGTAGTAGGTAGGTACCCCTGCTATGGCAGTCGGATAAAGACGTCAAATCGCCGACAATCACCGACCGTGACATCCGCACAGTTAATGAGCCGCGCGCGCATTCGTCGTGACACAACCTATGACATCTTGATGGTGAATGATAACTTCAGTATACTTCCTTTGCTTCGGGCTGTGTTTTACTGAGTTGCGTGTTTATAACATAAACACGTGATCGTGTGATTGTGAATTTTGTCAGTAATAGCAGATCCTCGCGGTTTTACCCGCGTGTTACCCGTTCCAGTGGTAATATCGGGATAAAATATAGCCTATGTCACTCAGGAAGAATGTGGCTTTCTAATGGTTAAAGAATTATCTAAATCGGTGCAGTTGTTTTTGAGCCTATTCGATGCAAACAAACAATCAAATCTTTCCTCTTGAGGTATAATATTAGTAAGTATAGATAGATAGACTAACCGCGGATTTTCCCGAATCGTAGCCGTTCCCGTGGGACATCATCATCGTGCTGGGGCAAGGGCCTTCCATATAGTTTTTCTTATTTTTTTTAACCACAACGGGGTGGCACTTAGCCTTCATCACACCTGATGATAAGTGGTGATAAGACGGAATGGAAGCGCACTACTCCCGGAATCCTCAATCACTGAGGAACTGGCTATCTTATCTCTAACTGCCGGAACACAATATGCTGAAAACATCATTGTTATGGCGTCAGACTTAGATAAGATGGTGGTAGCTAGCCAGGCGGACTAAGAACAAGTCGTACCACCAACCAAACCGAATACAATATGTACCCCCTGTTCAGTACACCCCTGCCTAGACCGCGGAAGGGCTAGCGCAGTGGAAGGCTATCATGAGTATAGACTCCGGACAAATCTTGGTTTCAGCCGGGATGTAACTGAACAATAGGACTGCGATACACAGCGCTTAATCTATATTGTGAAGTAAGGAGGATTTTACATACTGTCTGTGGTCCTGGGCAGTGGAGACAGAGGTGGTGTAAGGGAGCGCGCGCGCCCCCTGGGGTCCTTTCTTCGTCTTCTTCTGCAGACCTTACCAATTAGTGACCTCACTCACAACACAAATAACAGCGTTCACAAGACACTGGGCGTTTCAACAATAGATACACAAAGACACACACGTGGGAGCTTTTTTTATTACGATAGATTGTCCCGACAACAAACGCGTGTGGGAGAAAAGGTTATCTTTCAAAGCATCCGCGACCGGCCACTCCAGAGATGGCATCAAAACCTTGGTCGTACAAAACGGGATCACATAGATAATTTTAGATGTATTCAAACTCGATGTGCCAGGCACATTCAACGCGAGCGATTTTTAACAAATTCAGCAAAATTAATCCGACATTTTTTCTTCAAGAATTTCAATCAAGTGTCACTGTCAACTTCAAGTGACAGCTAATGTCAATTTGACGTGACATTAGAGTTGCGTTCAGAAACGTCGATCTTTTCCGAACATCCCCCCGCCCCGGACCGTTAAGAACGGTACGTCAATCTACGGGCAATCGGGAGAGCCCACTAACTGCTCTCTTCAAAACCGAATCTCGAACCAAAACCTCAGCAAAACGAGGAACTCCGTCAGTTCCGGGGTAGAGTTTGACAATGCGCCCCCTTCGCCAACATAGGGGCGGCAGGTTAGCATCCTTAATCAACACGAGGTCGCCAGTCTGGGGTGGGGTGGTTTTATCTGTCCACTTCACGCGCTGTTGTAGGATATGCAAATACTCCATCGACCAACGTGCCCAGAAGTTTTGGGACATCTGTTTCAAAAGTTGGTATCGCGACAAACGATGGGATCCTACATCCTGAATCGGATATTCAGGCAACGCCAAAAGGGGCTGTCCGATCAAGAAATGACCTGGCGTCAACGCTTCCAGGTCATTCGGGTCCGAAGACAACGGGCACAAGGGTCGCGAGTTGAGGACGGCCTCAATTTTACAAAATACCGTATCAAGTTCCTCAAACGTGAGAATAGTTTCTCCAATCACGCGACGCAAGTGTGTCTTGGCAGCCTTTACACAAGCTTCAAAAATTCCTCCCCAGGTCGGACAAGCCGGAGGGCTAAACTTCCAGATTATCCCACGCCGGGAGAGGGTGGTTCCAATGTCTATTTTATTATCAACAAAAAACTTAACTACTTCCTTAAGATAATTACACGTTCCCTTATAATTAGTACCACAATCGGAACGTATCAATGACGGCAGTCCTCTACGGGAAACAAATCTGCTCAAGGCGGCGACAAAGGCTTCGGTAGACAATTCCGAGACAATTTCCAAGTGGACAGCCTTGGTGGACAAACACACAAACACGCACAAGTACGCCTTGTAGGTTTTAGCATTACGCAGTCTCGAAGCCTTTACAGTAAAGGGACCGGCGAAGTCGGTGGCGACTCCGGCAAAAGCTCTACATTCCGTGACGCGATCAGCAGGCAAATCACCCATCTGGGGCTGCATGGTCGCGGCCTTCAATCGATAACAAGGCAGGCAACGGAAAACCACAGTGCGAATGGCTCGACGAGCAGACAAAATCCAAAATTCACGCTGCAAAATGGCCAACAAAGCATTACAGCCAGCATGTTGTGCATTCACATGGCGATCTGTTATTATCAGTTGAGTCAAATGTCCGGCTTTAGGTAACAAAAGGGGGTGACGAGCTCCATACGGCAGGTTCGCATTTCGAAGTCTTCCGCCGACTCGCAAAAGCCCACTCTCGTCCAGGAAGGGATTCAATCGCGATACCGCGCCCTTCAACTTGCGACGGCCTAAACGCAAAATTTCAATCTCGGACTCAAAACTATCAGCTTGTACTCTCCGGACCCAAAACAAGAGCGCGTCCCTACGCTCGTCCGGAGTGAGAACCGACGAATCACGCCTCGCGCGTGGGTTTCTGCAATTGTACACAAAACGTCTGATCCAAGCGGTAACACCAAGCAGCTTCTGTAAGGAGCTGTACCGATCCAACAACAAATCCTTTTCCCCGGCGGGGTTAGTCTCCAGGACGCATGCCCGCATATCAGGAACGGCTACGTTCGACAACGCTGGAGAGGGCGGCCACTCCGACTCAGGCCGCATCAACCACTGTGGGCCCCACCAGAGGGGGTGGTTAATTAGGGTTGGGGCTACACAACCCCGAGACGCACAATCCGCGGGATTCATGGTTCCCGGCACGTGTCTCCAAATCAACTCGATGTCGGAATTACAAATCTGCGACACTCGATTGGCCACAAACACGTCCAAGGTGTGCGCCGGAGCCTTCAACCAACAAAGGACGACCTGACTGTCCGTCCAAGCATAAACCTCTTGTATCTTAATAGATCGACCTAATGTGAGCCATACGTGGTTCAACAGACGCATTAGGAGGGCAGCTCCACACAATTCCAACCTCGGGATCGTATGACGAGTCCGAAGGGGAGCGACTTTGCTTTTCGCTATCACCAGATGCACAGCAACAACTCCGTCAACAGTAACGGTGCGGAGGTACACGGCCGCAGCAAATCCACGTTCGGAGGCATCGGAAAAGCCGTGAAGAGTAACTTTACAATTTTCAGAAGGGAGGAATAGCCTCGGCAAATGCACTTCATTAATCTCGGGGAGGGATGAAACGAAGCTCGACCAATCTCGGAGTAACTCGTCCGAGAGGGGTTCATCCCACGACACACCCGAAGCCCATAACCGTTGCAAGAAACACTTGGCCATAAACAGCACGGGGCAAATCCACCCATTGGGGTCAAAGGTACGTGCGACAGTAGACAATACTAAACGCTTGGTCCAGACTTTCGGTGGTCGTAAATCCACACAATAAGTGAACGTGTCAGAGACCGGTTTGTACTGTACGCCAAGGACGGTCACCACATGGGGATTATCAACATTTTCGAATAGGTGGGGGTCCTGCTGGTGCTCTTCGGGCAAACCTACCAGTACATCAGGCGAGTTGGATATCCATTTCCTCAACTCGTAACCTCCCGACTTCAAAAGGGCGGTGAGTTCGTCTCTCAGGACAATCGCCTCTGAGACAGATGAGGCGCCCGTGCAAATGTCATCCACATAGACGTCACTGGCCAAAATGGCGGAGGCGCGAGGGTATCTCAAGCGCTCCTTCTCGGCCAACTCCAACAAAGAACGAATCGCAACAAACGGGCTCGAAGCCAAACCGTACGTATTCGTATTCAATTCATAGATCAACAAGGGGTCCCTAGGACTCTCTCTCCACAAAATCAATTGGTACCTCCTATCCTCGGGATGGATGACCGTTTGTCTGAACATCATCCGGATGTCAGTCATAAATACAATTTGGTGCCGCCGGAAGTTGGTCAAAATGTCTGAGATCTCCGTGTGCAGCTTGGGACCTACATGCAGACACTGGTTCAAGGACGCTCCAGTAGAGGTGGGAGCCGAACCGTCAAAGACCACCCGAATCTTTCCGGATTTCAAAACGGCGTGGTGCGGCAAAAAGAAGTGCTCAACGGAGCGCCAATCCAAATCGCTCACGGACATGTGCCCTAACTCCTCATACTCCCGCATGAATTCAACATACTTCTGGCGGAAGACCGGATCCTTGCTCATGCGACGCTCCATCGCCACTAGCCTACGTTCCGCTAGCGGTCGGGATTCGCCCAGAGGAGGTCGGCCGGCACGAAAGGGGAGACGGGTGATCAAACGACCAGAGCGGAGGCGACCAGTGTTATTCTGGTAATACAACTCGCATTCATCCGCTACTGGGTCAACCCGCGGGGCTGGTGGAGGTTCCTCAACCTCCCAAAACTTCTGCACCACTTCGGAGAGAGACACATTAAAAACAAGACCGCGATCCTCATCAAGGGAATCCAAAACGCGGCGAGCAGGGCCCATCACAACTGTACCGAGTGTCGTCTGCAGAGCTACCAAGCCATCTGGCTGCAAAACTCGCTTCCCCGTCAACAAAACTCGCCCCAGGACATCGGCTCCAAGGAGAGCATCAATCGGGCCTGGGCGGAAGAAATTTGGATCGGCGAGTGGGGAATCAGACACCAAAGACAACATACTCGGTCCCAAGTCAACTGAAGGTTGACGGCCAACAACTGTGTCCAACACAATCGCCGAGGTCTTAATGCCTGGCGTGGACTTATTACGTGAGGTAAATGTGAAGTCAACATGCCCTAACAACCCGGGGACTTTCACATCGCCAACACCTCTCACGCCTTCCGTGTGGGGGTGCACCTTGAGGCCCAACCGCCTAACTAACCAAGATGACACAACACACCCCTGAGCACCGGAATCCAACAAGGCGCGAACTTCCACAAGGTCGCCATTCAATCCCCTGACAAGCACAGAGGCCGTGGGCAACAAAACGGTCTCTGGAGGGGTGGCTACAATCGACCGTAAACACGTTGATTGCTAGTATGTGGGGTCCCCAGACGTCCCCCCATGGTAAGGGGGTCGCTCATAGCGATCCAGTGGGTCCCAATCTCCCGCATACTGCCTACGTCCAATTCGCCCGGTATCAGGCGGGTTATATCTCCCGGCCCCTTGAAGACGGGGCGGGCGCCGCTCCAAACGCGGGTATTCGGCGAGCGGCGGCGAGAATCGGTGCCTATCATCCACCGTGTACGTCGCCCCATAGTCGCGGGGGCACGGTGACCGATTTTCAGAGGGGGGGTCCCGGGGACCCCCGGCTGTGCGAGGCTCAACACGTTGCGGGGGGCTTCTACGACCTCCCGCAACGCTCGCAAAATCGAACCCCCTAGTTGGGGACCGATTTCCCATTGGGGGGTCCGTGGGACCCCCGCCCGTGCGAGGCTCAAAACGTCGCGGGGGGCCTCTACGACCTCCGGCAACGCCCGCATAACTCATCCCCATCCTTGGGGATCGGTTTCCCATTGGGGGGTCCCTGGGACCCCCGCCCGTTTGAGGCTCAAAACGTGGCGGAGAGCGTCTGGGGCCACTCTGGTGGCCACTAGAACTGCTGCGGGATGCAAACACCGCGGGGGGTCCGAGCCCCCCACCCATACGAGGTGATCCTGCAGCGACGCGCTGCGGCGCTCCGCCGCCCTCTGGGCTGTTCATGCAGAGGAGGGGATGGTGGTTGCCCTTACAAAAGCGGCATGGGTGCGCTTGGGTACATTCGCGCTGCATGTGCAGGCCCAAGCACGAGTAGCACCATGTCCGTTGTCGCGCGATCGCTCGACGGCCTTGGACGCGCTGGTCGAGGAACTTATCACAACGGGTCGTGCTGTGACCCGGTTCCCGACAGTACAAGCAGCGGGCGGTCTCCTGGACGGCGGCATAGCGGCCGGGCGCGCGAGGGGCCATACACCCCCTACGGGGGGGTCCGATGGGGGATCTACTCTGTGGCACAGGTCGTTCGGGTCCCATAGGACCGGCCAGAGAGGAATTATCTGCCAGTCTACTTTCTCCTTCCAGGAACGTCAAGAGGTCCGAGAAGGGTGGCAGATAAGTCGCACTATCCCCACCATACTGCTGCTCAAAACGGACCTTAACAGAGTCCGGCAACTTTCCCAGGACAATGTGCAGTAACAAAAACGACCACTGCTCCACTGGGAGTTTTAAGTTTTTTAATGCGTTGTATGCCACCAACAGCGGATTTAACAAAGCCACTCTCAAGTGCATCACGCTGGCAACGCGGGGTAAATTCAAAATGGCGGCAACATGGTTGTCCGCCAGACGTCGTACGTTCTGGTACCGACGGGCAATCAAATCCCTAGCAATAGGGTAGTTTTCATCCGAGGGGGCCAAATGTTGAACCGATTCAAGGGCCTCCCCTTCCAACACGGATAACAAATAAGCTAACTTCTGGCCCTGGGTCAAATCGTCCCGGGCATGTACAAGACTATCAAAAATATTAATAAAGCCCTCCCAGTCCTCTAGACGACCAGCAAAGCGCCTTAAGTCTAAGGGGGCCAATCTAGCAAAGAGAGGGGGCATACTTTTAGATGTGACCGGGGACGGGCTCGGTTCATTCTCTCTTGCCACTTGCAAAGGTCGAGCTACCTGGGTAATTCTGTCCGCAAAATCATAACACTGGTCCACATCCAA
Organism: Crambus lathoniellus; assembly: GCA_949710035.1. Classification (NCBI taxonomy): domain Eukaryota; kingdom Metazoa; phylum Arthropoda; class Insecta; order Lepidoptera; family Crambidae; genus Crambus; species Crambus lathoniellus. The sequence goes on from OX453317.1 coordinate 4,052,639, forward strand.
ACCGACTTCTTGTCGCATTTCCACCTCGGCCTCAACAGTCCTTTCCAAAAATAAGGCATACTGCTCATCAACAACAGCCAAACGTATGGGCAGATCTACGTATCTGTTCAACAAGGCCTCCGTTCTATCCGGTCGATCCAACAACGCGACCGCAGAAGCCAACCACCGTAACTCAGAACGTATTTTGGCTTTAGCAGAGGAGGCCGTCATTGTAACGTCACAAATTTATCAACAAAAACAACAAATTCAAAATATTCACTATAACACAAAATCTCCAATATTTGGAGGTTATTACTAACCACAAAATTCCAATATTACAACAACAAAGTATTTATAATGACACAAACTCTTAAATATCTGGAGGTTATCAGAAAACAACAAAACTCACTGACTATTGAAATTCACTTGGATATCAACACAACATACTGTTACACAACAACAAGTTAATTTCAATTATTTCAAAGCACAAGTTTCAATGAGTTTCAATGTGTAAACAATGTCCCAAATCATTTAAGTTTCACTAAGTATTGAGTGCAAACTTATTAGCTGACCTTTTATTAGCTATTATTTTAGCAACAAACTTGTCAATATTCACAACTCAAGTTTGCTGACAAAACTAAATAATAATTATTATGAACAAAGAAAGGTATCTGTTTACATTTTGGAACTTCAATACATGACAATTAATTACAAGACATGGAACCAATAACAAAGGAATGCCCTTTACTTTTCAAATGCAAGTTAATTACCATTTACAAGTACAAATTAATCTAGTCCGGACCAGACTGGGTCATCAAACGGCACTGATTAATACAAAGTTTTGGCGTGGGCCTCTCAGGCCTTCAAGCTACGCTCTTGGCTACCAAGAAATGTTCAGTACACCCCTGCCTAGACCGCGGAAGGGCTAGCGCAGTGGAAGGCTATCATGAGTATAGACTCCGGACAAATCTTGGTTTCAGCCGGGATGTAACTGAACAATAGGACTGCGATACACAGCGCTTAATCTATATTGTGAAGTAAGGAGGATTTTACATACTGTCTGTGGTCCTGGGCAGTGGAGACAGAGGTGGTGTAAGGGAGCGCGCGCGCCCCCTGGGGTCCTTTCTTCGTCTTCTTCTGCAGACCTTACCAATTAGTGACCTCACTCACAACACAAATAACAGCGTTCACAAGACACTGGGCGTTTCAACAATAGATACACAAAGACACACACGTGGGAGCTTTTTTTATTACGATAGATTGTCCCGACAACAAACGCGTGTGGGAGAAAAGGTTATCTTTCAAAGCATCCGCGACCGGCCACTCCAGAGATGGCATCAAAACCTTGGTCGTACAAAACGGGATCACATAGATAATTTTAGATGTATTCAAACTCGATGTGCCAGGCACATTCAACGCGAGCGATTTTTAACAAATTCAGCAAAATTAATCCGACATTTTTTCTTCAAGAATTTCAATCAAGTGTCACTGTCAACTTCAAGTGACAGCTAATGTCAATTTGACGTGACATTAGAGTTGCGTTCAGAAACGTCGATCTTTTCCGAACACCCCCACTGGGAATCGAACCCGGGACCTCTGGGTCTACAATCGGTGGTATAAACCACTAGACCTCAGAGGCGGTTAAAATGGTTAAATGGTTAGATGGATAAGGAGAAAGGCCAGACCCACGTGGTGGGACCACGTGGGTCCAGTGCGGATTAGTGGGTATTAACGACTGCAAATGCAGCCGGGACCGACGGCGTAACGTGGTTTCCGAAGCAACAAGGAGGCACTGAACATAGAAAAATAGAAAAATCTTTCTATGTTCTGTTCACGGAAGAGCTCGAGATGAAAAGCTTATGGTCACCCATCCCGTGACGAAGAAACTTTGGTGCTTTGACTTTGAGCTCACGAACTAAAGCACAATGCAAATATGGCACCGAATGTCTTTTTTTAAACGGAGAAAAGGGTCACGAATACTACGATCTTACGTCAAAAATAACAGGAATCAATTTAAAATAAGAGCTCACCTCTGAAGTGCGCTCTTATTCGCTTGGCCGTTTTTGATATTTCAACCGGTTTTATTTTTTTACCCACAACGGGGTAGCACTTGGCCTTCATCACGCCTGATGATAAGTGGTGATAAGGCTGAAGGTGGAAGCGTACTACTCCCGGAATCCTCAATCACTGAGGAACTGGCTATCTTATCTCTTAACTGCCGGAACACAATAATGCTGAAAACATCATTGTTATGGCGTCTGACTTAGATAAGATGGTGGTAGCTAGCCAGGCGGACTAAGAACAAGTCCTACCACCAACTAAAGGTTAGTGGTTAATGGAAGGTTGCTACACACATATGCGGGTCGGCATGTTCAGTTCGGCAGTTTTTGCATTCATTACGCGCTCGCGACAGACGCCTAATCAAATAAGTCAATGTGACGCATCAACTGATTTACAAATTCGCGACCCCAATAAATGTGGAACCCTTACTGCGAATTTTAGCAGTACTTAACTGGTCACCAATATCTTAAGCAACTTTGAACTGGTGAATGAATTTTTAAAATCGGTCTTTTAGTTTTCGATAACATTCATTACAAACAAACATACAAAATTATTTATATTTTAGTTTTTTGCATTCACAATGCAATTTTTATTATTGAAAAATGGAAAATGAAGTATTTCGAAAAAATCTACCGGTCTCACAACCAGCTCCGACGGGTCGATTTTTTCTAACTACTTCATTTTCCATTTTTCAAACATACAAAAATCAAATCTGTCTTCTTTATAATATTAGTATTTAGAAGTATCGACTAGCTGCGCTCCGCAGTTTCACCTGTTTGTTCCCGAACTAATGAGAAATGTAGCTGTTAACTGAAAGAAAAAAAAAAGAAATACATTTAAGTACTGAACTGGTGAAAGATGTTTCGAAATTGGTTCAGTAGTTGAACAGATTATCCTTTACATCCAAGGTAGTAAACTTGAGCCCATTTCTAAAGATTATAACGTGGTTTGGATAAGCAATATTTTAGTGGTTTATTCATATGAATCATCGTAGCTGAGATCGTAGCGTTATAGATAACTACTTTCGATTTATTTTTAACTGGAATTACCACGGTCGAACACATGATTTAAGAAGTAAACATAACTGGTTTTAAATTCATAATAACTTTATAAATACGCAAATGTTTCTGTTTGTCTTGACACTAATCCATTTTTTGGTAAATAAATAGATTAGTAAAGAGATTTTCTGATTAATCCTACTTCCTACTCCTACTAATATAGTAGGTATTATAAATGTGAAAGTTTAGATGTTTGGATGTTTGTTACTCAATCACGCCAAAACGGCTCAACGAATATGGCTGAAATTTGGGACACAGATACTTTGTAGCATGGAGAGGAACTTTTTATCCCGGAAAAATGTCACATTTCCGCGGGATAACTTCGTGTAGTCCACGCGGGCGAAGCAGCGGGCGGAAAGTTAGTAGGAAATAAGCGTTCTATTGTACTGAAAGTATATTTTGAAGTTGCTGAAATTGTGCAAGAAATTATGGCGAGCAAAGACGCGGGCGGTCACTTGTCTTTTTAATTGGAAAAGTAAACAGACCATAAATAAATATTTATCTCACGGACACCCAAATTTGTCATCGCGTTCACACGTTAAACATATCCTGTACATTCTAAACCGTTACTTAATCAGTGATTAAATAATATTTTTACGAGTAATTACTGATGAATCAATCTTTGACTCGTTGCGAAATATTTAAATTAAAATGTTTCTATATGATCGATAGATTGATTTGCTGTGTAGTTTTTTTTGGTTATATGAGTTTAAGTGAACTTGAGTCTTCATTTCATGTTGTTTATTGCAATCGATCTATCAATATTTATCTAAGCTTGCTCTCATCCAGTTAGGTACTCTTGCGTGGATTTGGCTAGTACTATTTCACACACATTATTTTTCTTTAACCATGTTATACTTTAGCTTTTGAAAAACAAATCAAAACTCATCATCACCACCATATCAAACTGTTGCAGTCCACTGCTAGAGGTAGGCCTCCCCCCAATTAAGGCGATGATTCCCGACCGAAATAGGCACGCTATCGCTTGCTCGGCCGCGCGCGATACACTTCACGCGGACGCAGCGGAAGCCGGCAGTGAACTGTGAGCTCGCGAGCGCCCCGCGAATCGACAATCACTTAAAATTCAATTAAAAATTAAATAAAAAGAAATTCAAACTTATGACGGCCGGAATCCCTCGGCTATTCAAAGACAATTATTTTCATATGTTTTTCATTAACTAAAACCAGGTATACTGCAAGTAATATGACATTAGAATTATTATTAGACGGATGTTTGGGATTTTATTTGACACAGTAAAATATCACCAATCAAAAAAAAACGGCCGGAAGCACTAGATAAATAACTGTAAAATAACATATATTTTTTCCAAATTTTAAGTACTTGTGATTTGCGAGTAATCCATAATTTAAAATACCCTATTTTGGGGAATCGGCGCCTTAAGTTTACTACGTTTTTGGACTATGTCCGTCACTTTGGTCCTCTGCCGGATGATCTCATTTCGGGTTTGTTCCTTGAGAGATACACCAAGCATTGACCGTTCCATTGATTAATCAAAATTATCAAAATACTATAAGTTAATATTAGTTGATAAGGAGAATAATATATTGTCGCTATATTAAGTTAGATACCGCGGACCGCTTGACACAAAGAAAGAAAAGAAAAAGCTGTAACAATGTTTTTTTATTATTATTTCGGCACACACGAGTCTCATTATAACGTTTAATACCTAAGATCCGTAACCCTAGTTAGGTCATAAGGGTAACGGAACTGAAAAGGTTCAAAACCACTGGTTTAGATTGAATTTTGGTTATTTAATTTATTCTAAAATACTATTTTTACTCATTACCACGCGTTTTCCTTTTATCATACTTTTAGATTTGTTACGTAATTACTTACTTACTTTTTTTGACTGTTGGTTAAAATTGCTTCGTTATACGACATAATAATAAAAAAGAAAATAGAAAGTTAAATGCACTTTATATTTTAAAAAAGTTACAAATCTAACCATCTCGATTGATAACGTCTAAAGCAAAGATGCCTTTATGAGGCTATCTTATAGATCGTACAAGGTACAGTGGACAACAAGTCATCAAAGACAAATACATTTCACATGTTTCATGTAACAGTACACTGTACTTCTAATGGCAGCTCTACACGTTGGTCAACAATTGGGGTAAAAAACCCGCCAATTCATCATATAGTTCTGATTTTGTAGCAAGTAATGTTTTGAAAGTTCTTACCAAGGAGGTAATTGGACGTTGCATTTTCGCCTGGATGTTGGCCAGCGTGTAGACTATCATTATCGTTATCGTGATCGTTTTAGATTTATATGAAAACCAGAGGAGCGCCTCTTTTGGTCGTTTAGGCGACTAAAGTCTTCGATCAACAATAAAACCTATAGTGCGACAAGCTTTTCTGGTCCGGTGATAATCTTTGGAACTAAAACATTTTTCATACGTCAGTCCATTTTGACAGCTAATTTCGTATTGCAAGTGGCTTCTCTGTCATGGCTGTCACCGGAACAGACAGGAGTGTGGGACTTGATCGAAGACTAAGTTCTGACAACAGCACTTTGACAGCTTTTGACGGATAGAATAGTTTAATAATAACGATTAGCATAGTGACAGTTTCCGTGATACTTTCAAAATTTAACTAATATGCAAAATTTGAATACTTAGGTTAAAAATCTCGCTCATTTCACAGCGGTCTGGGAAGCTCGTACGGACCACTCCCGTAACGGGGACACACAGCTAGGTGCTATAAAATTGGGCCAACTATTGATATCTATGATACTGGCCTCCCGGACAGTGTGAAACATGCCTAAAATAAATGATATGCGAAGACATTTCCCAAAGGCAAAAATAAGAGGTATCTACTGTAATTGCAAAGCTTAACGCGCTGGCGACAGTACCGTCGCACACGCAGAATCCATTTAAAACTGAAGTTGTTTTTTTTTTGTATGTATTCCCCTCCCTGCACGGTCAGTGAAATTTTCATAATTTCCAAAGAGAAAGCATTACATTTTGGCGGTATCTAGATTGTGAATTCACATAATTGTGTTAGTTTAATCCTGAAGGTTTTGTTGGTAATCCATACTTTACATTATTAATGCGATCCTAATTATGTCTTTCAGCTTTTCTTTAATGCATTAACTACTAAGCTTTTAATGAAAGGTGACAAACAATCTTGAAAGTTGTGATTTAAGATTATGTTTTTTAAGCACATATATGAATTTGGCTTACTCTTTACCTCAATCTAGTCTAGCTTAAGGGCGGAGATGAGGTCTAAGATAAATGTTTTCTTCTTCTCTTAATTAGTTTTTTTTAATTTTAAGGACGGAGATGAGGTCTAAGATAAATGCTTTCTTCTTTTATTAATAAGCTTTCTGGTTACCTTTATATTTTATCTTTTAATTGATCAGTAAATTGAAGAAGTTTTGGTCAGCTACAAAATATATTTTGGCAGCCAACAAACTGAATCGAACTGTTTCTAGTGGTTGCCAAAAATCTGTTAGCTAAATCTTTCTTCAAAAACGAATAATCGTTCCCATTTTTAAATCAAAAGTTATCATCGTATCGTCACAATCAAACCCGTGGCCCATTTGACCAGCGACCATGAGTGCTCGACCAACATTGTCTCGTTACGCGTACTACTCTATCGTAGATCCATCGAAGTGTAAATATATTTGACAGGTGTGTCGAAACGAGATGAGAGATAAAGTTACCAATCATTGATATTGGGCCAGTTACAGTGATGACAATTTCAAACGAAACCGCCCACTTTGTATGGGAATGTCTAAAGCGCGGGGCACACCGCCTGTTGACGAGTGAGATAGCGAGATGGGACATACGAGGGAGCTGAGCTCGCGTCGTCGTCGTGAACGTCGTGACCCCTAACACGAAAATCTATCGTTATGGTATTATTTTGTACTAGCTTTCCGCCTGCATGCATGGACTACACGACGTTATCCCGCGCGAATGTAATATTTTTCCGGGCCGTTTTGGCGTGATTGAGCAACAAACATCCAAATATCCAAACCTCCAAACATCTAAACTTTTACATTTATAATATTAGTAAGATAAAAACCAAAGCAATGCCTCTTTCGGTCGTTAAAGGAACAAAAATTCAATAGTTATTTGAGCGGCACTATGACAGCATTTGACGGATGGAATATGTTAACTATTACGAGTAGAGGTAGGCGCCATATAACTTGGCGCGTGTCAATATCTGGAACTAAAATCATGACTTGGGAATAAGGTTTATTTTCCGACCGACCACGACGATCAGCACTTTCTGACAAATGCCAATTTATGTGGCGCGGACTCTACAGTCGCCATCAAATTTAACAGCGGCACTTAGACAGCTTTTGATGGATTGAATCATGGAGCAAGACTTAATACTGAGGTAACTGGAGTTTTCACCCTGAATAAAAAAGTGTGACCAGTAAATTTGACATTTAGTATGTAGTGGCTGTCAGTTGTCTCATATGACCATACGTATTTTTTAAAAGTGTAGGTGAGACGGAAGACATTAAGCCACCGTGTAATTTGTGGTCACAAAAAAGTGTTAGTACTGCACTCTCCACCTGAATAAAAAAGTGTGACCAGAAAATTTTACATTTAGTATGTAGTGGCTGTCAGTTGTCTCATATGACCATACGTATTTTTTCAAAGTGTAGGTGAGACGGAAGACAGCCACCGTGTAATTTGTGGTCACAAAAAAGTGTTCGTACTGCACTCTCCAGTAACCTCAGTGTGTAGTCTAGCTCCATAGATTGAATAGTTTACTATTACGAGTACAGTCGCCAGCGGATATATCGTAGCGGACGAGGTTCTCTAATGAATCCGGCCCGATGCTCTGACCAACTAAGCTACCGAAAGAATCCCGCCTGAAAGCTACTTATAGGGCTCGTGTTTTTTTTCTATCACATTTTTTTATTCTTACAGAATTGCATTGTGAATGCATTAAAATAATTTAAAATCTCGAGGGTCTCTAATGTTTCGGAGCAGCATTAAATTGTGCGCTGACCGAGTCCAGAATGCCAGATTGGCAATGGTATACGTAAAGTTGGTATTTGCCCTCACTTTAATAAAAAAAGGGGGTAAGTACTACTCTTAAGATGTATGGTATTTGAGTGTACAACATGGAGTTATCCCCTCCCGCAGTCCAAAGTTCGATTCCCGCGCCCGCGTTCCCACGCGGTTAGATAATCATCATTCAAGGTGGCTCCAATTGCATTATAATGAGTGCAGCCGATTTGAGGATAAGTTTCTTACTGTAACGAGCTAGATTTAGGGAAAAAAAATCTTGCTAAATGGTTGAAAAGTGATTTTGGTGATGGTGGCAAAAATATTTTGTTACGAGTATTAACTAGTATAGATGCAGGACAGTACCATACAGTACTAGGGTTACGTACTAACTGTTTAGTAATGTGACTAGGGGCCCAAGTGCTGAAGAAAATGAAAATTTAGGGCTAAAAATTAAAATGCCCTTCGGAATACCAGGGTTCCAGTGTCAGCCTCTTGTCGCATTAACATTATGCTGAGGATCGTCAATAAAATGCTTTTATTTCTTTCTTTCTTTTAAAACTACGTACTTAGTAAACCTACCGAGGACTGCAGTGTTTTAAATATTTTTTCTACTCTTAAGATGCGATTTTCACACATTTTTCACAATTATAACGTATAACGCTTGGAAATTATTCTAAGCTTTCACAATTTCCTATGACAATGTTATGAGAAACAACTTTGAGCACTGAAGCAAACGATGCCACTAGTGAAACACTGGTTTGTTCAGTTCGTGTTATATTATCAGAATCGTAAATTCTGATACTATTAATAAGCTACCTAAACCATATTTTTGTAAAGAGTTTGTTAACGTCAGAGAAGATTAGGTACCAGCGAACTCTAGCTAACATTATAGGCATCTTTTTCTGTGAAGGATGTAGCAAAAATAAAAATATTGAATGTGAAGTAGGTGCTTATTAGAAAAAATCGACCCGTCTCACATCACGTCTCACACATAATTTTTTTCTAATTACTTACTTCATCTAGCAGAAGTTTAAGCTTTTCCTTGAAAAAAAAAAGTGTTTATTTATATTTCAGATCGTTTCTCAGTACCCAACAAATAACAGGTAAGGCATAAGGTCGAATCATTTAGCAGAAGTTCTCAAGCTTTTCCTTGAGAAAAAAAATTGTTTATTTAGATTTCAGATCCTTTCTCAGTGCCAAACAAACCAAAGGTATAAGGTCGAACAGTAGCAATAAGTAATTTATTATTGTTATCATTCTATACAATGTGAGCATATATTAATTAATGCCATGTCAAAAGCACAATTAAACTAAGTTCAGTTCCCAGGCCTAATAAGTGTAACATTCTAGCGATTATAAAAGCATAATTAGGACCGACTTGCGCAACCACGAAAATGTTTCGCACGACCTCAGTATTTAAGTTATTTTTAGAGAAGATACTATTTGTTTCAGTTTTAATTAAGGTCGTAATACTGTTATTATGGTTTTAAGTTCTTAAAAATGGTACTAATAAGGGTATTCGTACCTTGGTCAAAACTTTAAAGTTCAGTTTCATGTACATATTATGCATTTATATTAGGTATATTTTGCACAACACAACTACTTAAATACCCATAGAGTCCGTTTCGTTAGAATATATCTAGGAAAATCATATCATCATCATCATCATCATCATCAGCCATTTAATGTCCCCACTGCTGGGCACTGGTCTTCCTTATGGATGAATAAGGAGAATATACTCGTAATTAATTATAATTTATTTGTATAGCGTATGCGAATTTAATGTATGGTTGTAGTCACAAAGCCTGTCTAATTTTATACGTTTTCTTGATAAGAACTTTTCGTTTTACCTAATAATGTAATGTAAATAATAATTCCTCCCAAACCTTTATTATTACAAATAACTAATTCGCGAAATGACTAAAAATTATAGTCTATAAATTACGAATTCTTGAAACGACTGCTTCTTCTTTTGACCGATTCTACAAATGACTGCTTTTTTAATATTGTATGAAAATATTACTTTTATAAGGAAGAATAACGAATAATTTATTACAAACTTTTTTCTTGTTATTCTTACAAAAAAGGTTAATATATAAATGATTCGTTATTCTTTACATTGCATTATCTTTATAATCATATTCCTCATCATTACGTACTTAGATGTCAGTTAGGATATTTTTTTAAATCAGTCAAATGGGAATGACAGATTGTGCTGCTATTGAAAGTAAATATCTGCCTGAGGATAGCGAAAAAATATTAGCACGAAAATAAGTACTATCATCCATAGCGTGATTGTGTTATTTTGTAGCAGCGCCTCTTTTGGTCATATAAGGAACAAAAATTCAAAAGCTATTTTACAGCAGCACTTTGACAGCAATTTATTGACGAATGTTATGGTTTATTACTAGCGGCCGCCCGCGGTTTCACCCGGGTGGTTCCCGATCCCGTGGGAATATCGGGATAAAAATTATATGTATTCCAGCCTATAATCTATCTCTGTTGCAAATTTCATCCAGATCCGTTCAGTATTTTTGCGTGAAAGAGTAATAAACATTCATCCATACATCCATCCATACTCACAAACTTTCGCATTTTTATTATTAGCAACAATTTTTGGTGTTTTAGTAAAGCTACTGATATTGGGTTAGGTACTATAGTAGGATGTTTTTTTATTCACCACGGGGTAGCACTTAGCCTTCATCACACCTGATGTTAAGTGGTGATAAGGCTGAAGGTGGAAGCACACTATTCCCGGAATCCTCAATCACTGAGGAACTGGCTATCTTATCTCTACTGCCGGAACACAATAATACTGAAAACATCATTGTTATGGCGTCAGACTTAGATAAGATGATGGTAGCTAGCCAGGCGGACTAAGAACAAGTCTCCTACCACCAACAAAACCGAATACAATATGTACCCCCATTGGGAATCGAACCCGGGACCTCTTGGTCTGAAATCGGTGGTGTGAACCACTAGACCACAAAGGCGATTAAATTGATAATATTAGCATTTATAGAAAGGAAATATGGATTAAATTTCGTTTTCACATGCTCTCAGGACCTCGGTCCATTCTCCGAGTGAGCGGTGCGTCTTCTCATAATGTCAAGGCGTCTCTTGCTCAGCGCACGCGCAACGCAAGCAATCAACCAATTATTAACTTAGCAATCCAGAGCGGGAAATCAACAGACAGCCTTTTAAAGTTAGCGAGATCACGAAGCAATGGATGTCGTGCTGTAGTTTTGCATTGTCAGTTCTTTTTGTAACCGTGAAATGTGAGTAGGAAATGAATGAAATTGTAGCAAAGGTTAGGTGTTGTTTTATTTTTAAATTGTTGTTTTGGAGTTTCGATTGTGGTTGCACGGTTCTATGAATAATTATAGGTTTATTTAACTTTGGTTCAAAGTATTTCTACATATTTGTGTTGTTATATAATGTGTATACCTATTTTTGTTATTTTTATCTCATTTCTTAGATTTATTGTCGGCGCAGTGATACTTTCCCATTTTGCCGGTTGATTCGTAGAGAATGTCCTGGCGTTAAGTCCGACTTCTGCTAATTCTATTACAAGTCAAATAAATGATCTATGTTTAGAATTTGATTTTTTAAAGTGAACTTTTTTAATTGCAAAAGTTTTAGGTGTAAAAGTAAAATAAACTTTATTTAATAACGAATCGAATCGCCCACTTAACCGTAAACTTATCATGCGGATGACAGCCACCCGCGGCCGTCAATTTGTTAATCCACCGTGAAATGACACGAACTTTTTACACGACTTCCCAAAAGGAGTGTAATGTGTTAAGGGTTAATGTAGGTATGTATGCACAGAACATGGAAATATTTTTCTTGTATGTATGTGAGTTTCTTTATTCCACCATAACTTTTGAATGCCTTAACGGATTTTAATTCCTTTATTTATTTGGATACTAATGGCTGCCCTCGGTTTTATCCGTGTGGTTCCCGTTCCTGTGAGAATATCGGGATAAAATATAGCCTATGTCACTCAGGAATAATGTAACTTTCTACTGGTAAAAGAATTTTTGAAATGAGTTTAGTAGTTTTTGAGTTTATCCATTTATCATCATCATCAGACTATTACCGCTGGAAAAAAGCCTTTCTAAGAGTACGCTATTGAGCACGATCAGCAGCCGCTGATGGCTGGCTGGCAAGAGCTGGATGAAAGAAAGAAAAGAAGGAAAAATATTTTATTTTAGAATCACATGACACTAAAAAATTCAAAAAGTAGGTAATACTAAAATAAGAATAACTTAAACTTGCAAAGATAGTTAGTGTCATGTGATGCCAAAAATGCGTTCAGCTCAGTATAAGCAACAGGCAGGGTCTGCTACCCTGTAGACAAGTGACTTTCTATTATCGATATCGCCAGTAGAATAGAAAGACAAATGTATGGGATTGACATTAGCGATCGAAATGTCACGTGACCGCTAATGTCAATCCCATACATTTTCTTTATATTCTACCGGCGATAACTATAACAGAAAGCCACTTGTCTGGGCCCTCTGCCCTAAAGCTGGATGAGAGTGGCTGCCCTTATCCAGCTCTTGCCAGCCACCCTGCAAAGATTGTCGCTCATCCAGGGTCATTTGTTTAAGGCGGGCGTCCTTCCGTAACTCTGCACGCCCTTTTAAGGGCGTTCTTTTCATCGTACAACTCAAAATATATTTTTACTGACAATTCAGTCATCCATCAGGACCAGTAACCTCTAAAATGAGCGGCAATCATCCTTAGCCGCAAACTTATCAAGCTGTCAGTGGCCTGCGGCGGGTTATTTGGAAATTCGCCGTGAAATTGCATGAACTTTACGTTTATATCGTAACCCAATTATTTATTTATTATTATCTTGTTATAAAGGCAAAATAGCCGCTAACCTATCATGCGGCTGACAGTTTCCTGCGGGTGACTATCTATTTGTGAATCACTATCACTGAGAAACTACATGAACTTAAATATCAAGTTACGAACCTTAACCATTTTACAAGCATTTTCTTAACTTGCGATGTTAGTTAGTTTGTTAGTTAGTGGGGGACAAATCTTGCAAGCTTAATTTGACCCACTTCCCATTGTTCGATGGAGTTGAAATTTTGTATACAGGTTTGGTTTAGACAACAATATTAAAGTATAGTCAACAAAAAAGCTTGTCATAAAAATGAAATACTTAATATGAAATGAAAACTTATTTTTATCCACAATGGTGTAGCAACATGTTTAGTGATGATAAGGCTGAAGGTGGAAGCGCACTACTCCCGGAATCCTCGTTCTAATAATCGAACCCGGGACCTTTGGGTCTGATATCGGTGGTGTCTACCATTAGACCAAAGATGCTGTTACTTACATATAGATTAGACATAGCCGCTTGATAGTCCTAAGCCATTTTTATGACAAAACCGTCTACTAAACGGAGTAGCCTCAGGCGATTACTGGTCTGTCGTAGTATATGGGTTGACCCGAGTTTAAGTTCCAATTTACCATGTGGTATAGTTTGACAGGCGCCCGGGGGCATAGTTTACTGCAATCTCGGGTTGTGGGGTTGAGCAATGGTGTCTTTGTACAGGCAAACCACTTTAAACGTGACCAAGTCTAAGCTCATTTTCAAAAAAAAAAACACGAAATTTATGACGGTTGCTTCGCTGTGCTTCGCGATCGCCTTAAATTTCTAACCTATCACGAGTTCTACAGGACTTCCGAGGGGTACTTGCTGCCATACTTAACCATCCGCCGGATTCAACCATCCACCTGCGACATATTATACACTGTGAAGTTTTAGTGTTTGATTTCCCGAAAATTACTTGAAGTACTCATCAATACAAGCAACTTTTACTATGGGAACAACTCTGAAATCGCGAAAAAAATATCAGCTGTTATAATTTTCAAATCAACTCGACCGAAATGGAACAGCTGATTTTTTTTCACGAATTATTATTATTTATTATAAGAAAACTACCATATTCTTAAGTTAAAAAGGCTATATTTTATCCCGATATTCCCACGGATACAGTAGACTGTAGTAGTAGTAGACTGTAGTGTAGACACTAAAATAATTATCTGAATAGTTCGTTTCAGTGCACTATTCCTTTTGCTTTTTATTATTACTCGAAGTACTTAGTTTAAAACACAGCATTGCAATATTTTATCTTTTATTTATTTTATTTTTATTTCACAGGAAAACAAAGCATGAAATAACATAAAAGTTATTCAAAACATAAGCCAACAAAGTGATCACAACGAAATTACTTTGAAAAAAATTGCTGAACAGGGGAGTTACTGCGAGCTGCCAAACAATGATTGCAGGACTGAGCTATCATATAAATACTGTGGCTATTCACTGCGTATAGCGCCATCTCGCTTACAATACTAGTTACTATAACTTTGTTTGACAATATTATCCTAGGCATCCGCAAACTAGCCGCAATTAATAATCATTTTCATACAAAAGACATCAACGCGTTGCCAAACAATAATCTTAATTTTAATTTATGATTGTTAACTTGTTTTTCAATTTAAACGATTTAAATGAAATGAATGTTTTTCTACAGGTAGACTTACATCCGGAAATGGACTAATGGTACTTAATTTTATCCAGATTCACTTAAAGTAGATTCACTAAAATAAAATAAAAAAATATTTTTGTTCAACCTTCCCACGGGAAAATGCAGGATGTGCTCAAACCAAGCTGAAGTAGTGAGTACCTACCTACCTCGTCGAGGGAGTTAAATATAAACCACTAAATTTTAATTAGTACAAAGATTTTACTATGGGGAAAACCACGGAATCGCACAGCAAAAATCAGCTGTTCCATACATTTCAGTCGAGTCGATGTTGTACTTTTGTATGGAACAGTTGTTTTTTTTTCGCGATTCCGTTTTTGGTCCCATAGTAAAAATTGTTCGTATTGCTGGATACTATCTTCCCCTAAAATCTTTGTACTAATTAAAATTTTGTGGTGTATAATGTCGAATTTGGAAAGAAAGAAAGAAAGAAATAGATTTATTGACACACACAAACACACACATATAAAAAATAATAATTTAAAGACAGGACAATAGGTACGCAGACAAAGACAGGTGTAGAATAGAAAAATATAAAAATATAGGTAGATTCCTTCTGTTACTGTTAAAACTAGATATATTATCCTAAAAATAACCTACTTCTACCTATCTGATATTCGGTTAATTCCAAAATGTGACATTTACCAATTAGTATGTCGCAATGATGACAGCTGTACAATCATATCTCTCGAAGTAATAACTCACAGACGCAGTATAAATCATCGACAAGGTTACATCACTAGAAAGCTAGTGCGGACAATAGGGCGATTATATCGATGGATGATATTATCGATGTTACATACAGATTTGCGGTACAAAAGACATGTCGTTTGACTATGATTGGGTGTATTTAAGGCAGTGATGTAAGTATAGGTGTATGGAAAATGTAGTATAGTTGACATCTTTCCAGACTTTGCTCGAGATTGCGACTTTGCGAAAACTGTGAAATCATCGACCGCCTTAGAGCTCGAACACACTTGCTATTAAGGCGCCGATTCCCGAAAATAGGGTATTTTAAATTATGGATTACTCGCAAACCACAAGTACAAAATTTGGAAAAAATTGATGTTATTTTACAGTTATTTATCTAGTGCTTCCGGCCGTTTTTTTTAAAAAGCTTTTAATTAACTTGCCAAGTTAGTTAGTTAGTTAGTGGGGGACAAATCTTGCAAGCTTAATTTGAACCACTTCCCAGTGTCCGATGGAGATGAAATTTTGTATACAGGTTTGCTTTAGATGACAATACAATATTAAAGTACTGTCTGCAAAAAAGCTTGTCATAAAGATGAAATTTTGACTAAAAACTTATTTCGATTGGTGATATTTAACTGTGTCCAATAAAATCCCAAACATCCGTCTAATCGTAATCCAAATATCCTATTACTTGCAGTATACTTGGTTTTAGTAAATGAAAAATATACGAAAATAATTTTCTTCGAATAGCCGAGGGATTCCGGCCGTCATAAGTAAATTTTTTATTTATTTAATTTTTAATCGAATTTTAAGTGATTGTCGATTCGCGGGGCGCTCGCGAGTTCACAGATCACTGCCGGCTGCCGCTGCGTCCGTGTGAAGTGTATCGCGCGCGGCTGAACAAGCGTTAGCGTGCCTATTTCGGTCGGGAATCATCGCCTTAAATAGCAAGTGTGTTCTAGGTCCGTACAACTATCACACAGCAATACATTTTATTGCTGTGTGATAGTTGTACGGACCTCAAGAAAGTATTATCTGTAACTTTTAAATTGCATGGGCCCGCAATTTTAGTGCATCTCGATAGTTGCACGGGAGTTGTTTTCTATATGAAACTTTCATATCGCGCACATAGAACGATAGTTTCTCGCAATAATTCAGTATTTATATATAGATAAGAATATACTAAATCCTAAAGAAGCAGATCTATTATTTATTTATTTTATTTTATTTAATAGGTTTTCCAACAATAAGTGCAATTACAAACATCAACAAAATTACACAAATTAGGACTGATTGCCCCATTATTTACAGGAAAACACCACATGCACAAAGATAAAACTTACAATAAATTACTTAACTAATAAACGTGATAATAATAACGTTGTATCAAACAAAATATATTAAAACAACAAACATTAAAAAGTAACAATAACCTAATCGAAGCGAAGTTAACGTTTTAGTTAGTACAAATTATTTTCTTAATTCTGGCTACAGATGTGTGCACCAGAATAGTGAATGTACAAAAAGTTAGTGTTACAAAATAGTAAGACAGCTGTGTATACTATATTTGGATGCATTGTCCAGGATGATGCGGTCATGGTCAAACAACAACGTTTAACTACAAGATGACTGACATGCCATGATGCCAAATAACAGCCTTCTACCAATCTGTACCTTTTATTAAAGTACCTAATAGTTAATAGTAAAATTATATGTGCTGTGATGCTGCGACAAGGTCAAGTTTCACTCGTGTCAAAAAGTAGCATGACAAGAGTGCTTTCCAAAATTTAAAATTTTTTACGATCTCCCTCTTTAACCAATATGGATTCTTTAAATTTTTACTTTTAGCTGCTGCTGCTTTTAGGAGCTGGTTGTAAGACGGGTCGATTATTTCTAAAATAATTAATTTTCAATTTCTCATTATGGATTCTTCAATGTATTGTGTACTAATGTGGGTTAAACAAATTAGTTTAACTAGGTTGAAATACAGTAGCAAAAAAGATTAACTATATTTCGCAACGATATGACTATGATGATATAATTTTATTTTTAAACTAGATTTCCGCCCGCGGCTTTGCCCGCGTGGACTACACGACGTTATCCCGCGGGAACGTTATATTTTTGCGGGATAAAAAGTAACCTTAGTTACTCCTCATTACATCAGCTACCTGTCAGTGAAAGTCCCATCAAAATCGGTCTAGCCGATTCAGAGATTAGCCAGAATAAACAGACAGACAGACAGACAGACAAAATTTAAAAAAAATGTTATTTTGGTATATGTACCGTATATATAATCATATACATGTAGTAAAAAGCGGTTATTTTAATATTACAAACTGACACTCCAATTTTATTTATTTGTATAGAATGTATATAATGAAATCAATCGATAAAAGCCCCAAATTTTTAGGCAGTAAGTAATACTATACAAAATGTAACGGTCATGCCTTACAAAGTCATTATATCATTCAGTGTAATTTAAGGCCTTTGATTCGCAATAGGTATCATTGACGGATCTGACATTCGCTTTCTGACGCACTTGAAACTACGTGATCACTATCGTCAATGAACTAACAAGCTATACGAGCAAGTGATAGCTATTTTGTTTTACTTTTATCAGTGTATCAAGGTATTCTTCTTCTTCTTCGTTTCGCTCTTGGCAGAGCGGTCGTGGTCACGTTGAGGCGTCCACGTCGGTGGTAGAGGCGGACACAGCTTTCCGCACGATCTCCCGCCATCTCTCCCGGTTGGCAGACTGTCTGGCGCAGTCAGACACACGGTCTATGGTATCTAGGTACAGGTTTTGGTGAATATTGCTAATTCTATAACTATTATGAAAAGCGGGATTTTTACCATGATTTTTGTCGAGCCTCTCCGGTATTTCTCGATCAATGGCGTGTGCAGCTGCGCCGAAATATAGGGGACTCGGCAACAAATTTAACATGGTAAAAATCCCGTTTTTTAATAGAATTGTTTTAGAGACAGTGACCATAAAAGTTTTAAATCTTATATTGCTATTTGATTGTGAAGGGTTGAGGGATCCATTTATACGAAAGATTTTTTATTGTAGATAGGCAACAGCTATGATGGTTTTTTTTATCCACAACGGGGTAGCACTTAGCCTTCATCACAACTGATGATAAGTGGTGATAAGGCTGAAGGTGGAAGCGCACTACTCCCGGAATCCTCAATCACTGAGGAACTGGCTATCTCATCTTTAACTGCCGAACACAATAATGCTGAAAACATCATTGTTATGGCGTCAGACTTAGATAAGATGGTGGTAGCTAGCCGGGCGGACTAAGAACAAGTCCTACCACCAACCAAACCGAATACAATATGTACCCCCACTGGGAATCGAACCCCGGACCTCTGGGTCTGAAATCCGTGGTATGATATGATATGATGAGCGATGATGCGATCTAGGATGAATCGCGCTTGCCAAGAAAATACCTATTCATTCGCGACATGAAGGCCACCAGATATACCTATCAGGAAACACAGACTCAGGCAAGGAGTTCCATTCTCTAGCGGTGCGAATGATAAAATTTGAGGCAAACCGCTTAATTCTCGTTTTTGGAATATCCACCTTATAACCCGATAGCCCTGATTTGTTCGTCTCGTCGTCCGATGGAAGAAGGGAGATGGCGGAATTAGGTTATGCAATTCCACTGCACACTCACCGAAATGTATCTGATAAAAAACCGATAGATGTCGTGTTGAATTTAATATTTATTAAAACGATATTGTTACGTATTAACATAATATGTACATTCTTGATACATATTCTTAGTTTTCACCTAATTTATTGTTACTTCCTTGCCGCCTTGAAGCTTTGATAAAAATGCAATAAATATTTGTTCATATATTTTGATGATGTTTGTCAATTACAATTACCGAGTATTATTTCAAAAGTACCGTTAGCATGCCAGTTTATGGCAAAATTATGTCATCAAACCAGAGCCTATTTTATAACTAAACCTGAATATTAACTTTAGTCTAATAACTATGATTGACTACCGGCACACATATATCTGCAAATAAATTGTGGCAAACAGCTGACCTTGTTTTTTGCTAACCGTACGTGAGGACTGGAAGTTGTTAGATTGCACACTTTTAAAAGGTTACTAGTTACTATTTTTTAACAAATTCATGTCCTTACTACTTCGATCAATAATAACACCTAGGTCTATATACATGGTTGGAGTGACATACACGACACGGCTGAGAAAATATGCGCCCACTGAGCCACTTGAGCGTATATTTATAAGTAGTTCCTGTCATTTATGAGATAAGATCGTACATTATTAAACTTTTTTTTTCCATTCATAAAAAGTTTTGATTTAGTTCGAGAGCCTTTATCTAATTCTATTGTTTATCGAAGCCTAACTACTAACTAATTGTAACGACTTAACTATTAGGTACTTCTTGGTGTAGATATTCCTTGTGGTACCCGTGGTTAGTCAGGATTACTAAAAATCGACCTGTCTGACAACCAGCTCCGATGGCTCTTTCGTGTGTGAGGGTAGTAATATCTTCACATTGATGAAATTAACGCTGGCTATACATTGCGTAAGAAGTATTGGATAAATTCGACGCTTCTCGTAACGACTCCGTAGCTCAGTCGTTAGAGCAGTCGCAGTCGGATAGCAAAAGGTCGTGAGTTCGAGTCCCATCGGAGCTGGTTGTGAGACGGGTCGATTTTTTCTAAATATTTCATTTTAAATTTTTCATGTATTCGGTTTACTCCTACTAAGTTTCAGCCCAACACTCTCCAGTTATTAACATTATTTAGCGGCAAAAATTTAAATCGAGATACTAATTTAAGAATAATGAAACAGACCGCTACTTTAATTACCAGTTTTTCATATAAAACTAAAACTTGGAAACACACAATGGTGAGAAAGTAATTTTTTTATGGAATGACATGACAGTCACAGTAGTCGAACTATGACAGGTATGTAGGTCGAATGACACGGTTGTCGTAATTATAGTTTATGTTACATGTTATGAGCATTATTTAATAAGTTTGTAACTCGATATTATTGTCACGCAACACTAGAAGGACATATTTTAATTATTAGGACAGTCGACACTAAGTTAAGACAAGTTATATGCAATTAATGTTGTACTGACTCGCTCGTAAACATAAAACTATTGTTGTATCCGCGGCTATAGCCACAAATACTATGTGTGTATGCTTTCTCACCTAACACACCTGCGGTTTGCCGATTATGTAGTTCTCATGGCTGAGACCTTGGAAGACCTGAACACAATGCTCGAAGATCTCAGCAATGCTTCCCAAAGAGTGGCTCTGAAGATGAACATGGATTAGACGAAAATCATGTCCAATGCCCATGTTGCATCCGCTCCAGTTAATGTTGGGAACATTACACTCGAAGTTGTTGACCACTATGTCTACCTAGGACAGACAATCCAATTAGGTAAGTCCAACTTCGAGAAAGAGATCTCTCGTCGAATCCAGCTCGGATGGGCAGCGTTTGGGAAGCTCCGGCATATATTCGCATCCAAAATTCCTCAATGTCTCAAGACTAAGGTCTTTGACCAGTGTGTGTTGCCAGTTATGACTTATGGAATCGAGACGTGGTCTTTTACTATGGGTCTCATAAGAAGGCTCAAGGTCACCCAGCGAGCAATGGAGAGAGCGATGCTTGTTATTTCCCTGCTCAATCCAATCAGAAATGATGAGATCCGCAGGAGAACTAAAACGACCGACATCGCTCGAAGGATTGCTCAGTTGAAGTGGCAGTGGGCGGGACACATAGCGCGGAGAACCGATGGCCGTTGGGGCGGAAAGGTTCTCGAATGGCGACCGCGAACCGGACGACGTTCCGTGGGCAGGCCCCCTACAAGGTGGACCGACGATCTGGTCAAGGTCGCGGGAAGCCGCTGGATGCGGGCAGCGCAGGACTGATCGTTGTGGAGATCCTTGGGGGAGGCCTATGCCCAGCAGTGGGCGTCGTACGGCTGAAATGATGATGCTTTCTCATATTATTATTATTCCTTGTGACGCAAACGCTTCAGTATCCGTGCTTAAATTATATTACAAATAGCATTTATATCCAAGTCGGGCAGCTAAAGTCGTTGATTGCGCGTCTAGTTTTTGCTAGTCGTGTGAACGTGTCCTTATGCAAGTGTGAATGTGCCATGAAGTGATTCGGAGATGAGATACATAGGGCTGTCAAAACCTTGAAAATATTAATGAATAATAATAAATAATCTTTTATTTTTAGATTACAATTTTGTACTTACATACACATAATAACACACACACATAACAACTTAAACACACACACAACACACACAATACACATAATAAAGCTTAATATGCTACATAAAATAAAATAATAATTTACATTTTAATATTTGGGTTCTAAACTTACTTAGTCTAAACCAGAAAATTCAAATATAATATTAGTTAACTTAACCTTTTGTAAGTAAGCTTTTTGTCCGTTTGAATTGTCAAATTTCATAAATGTTATCAATTTATCGGGTCTAAATACATGCAAGTTTCAGTAATTTAAGCGTGACAAAAAGGTTCAGACTGTCTAATTCTTTCTTATTTATTTATTTTCTATCAACGAGATCTATTTCCATTTACCAAAACTGTTTTAGTCCTTTAGGCCTTGAAAGGCAACAGATAAACAATGTCGTTCACATTTAAAATATAAGTTTATTATTAACCGAATATTTATTAAGTTTAGTATAATTTAAAATCGTTGGCACCCCTAGACATGTCTCCGTGCTATGGTAACGTTAGTAACATGCACAGCGTGGCAATTACTACCTCACCCAGTTTTACTAAATACATAGTATAAGTTTTCACACCTTCACCAATTCTATACTACAAATTTATGCGAACATTTGTATTTGATGAATATTTGTAACTCAATAACGCTAGAATGACTGATCGTATCTGGTCGAAAGGATGATGGGCCTTTTTTATGGCAACTGGGCGTATAACCAATAGTATTGAAATTTATCGTAATGTGTAGTATTAAGATTACTATTAACATAACCATTGTGAAAAACGAAATATATGTAGCTTACTACCGCAAGAAAAAAAACACAAAATGCAAGATGCACCGCCCGCCCCCGCCCACAAAAAAATTGCACATGCACACCACGAAAGTACCAGTGCACAATACCTGCTTTTAGCAATATAGCAATACACCTTGCACCTTTACCGATTAGACTACTCTACACGTGCTTCGCCCCAACCCGGGGCATCCTCAGGCGATAGTTCGTGCGAAAACCAACACCTGTGTCGGTTTTCGCACGTAGCCATCTTGGACTAAAAATGTCACTCTCCAGCTCCCAAACTTATCCCCTTACCAAAAATCACATCGATCCGATGCTCCGTTTTTACTTGAAAGGCGGACAAACACAAATACACTTTCAAATATGAGTGTGGCTTTATGCAATTAACAAGCACCTTTCATAAATGCCTATTATTTCACATCGTGTCAAAACAAAATTTAAGCCCCTAACTAGGGCTTCTAGTTCTAAGTGAAATTAACCTAGAATCTAAGGTTGTTGTGCGTGACTAAAATTCTGATAAAAATCAAACTTTAAAAATTAATGGGGTCCGTGAGAACAATTCAACCAGTTACTGTAATATTTTAGCAACAATTCTAAATGCGTTTCGTCAGAATTTGAAACCCGATACAGTGTTTTTTTTTGTCATCAAGCTCAGATTGAGATAAAGTGGCTTACATTAATTGGCTCGGCGCGTGTGAAGTGTTAAACTACAATAGATTACTGTCGTAACGTAGTCGTTAATTGATTTTGTTGTTAAAGATATAAGTGGTTCCGGAACTTTAACATCTACCTACGTGTATGGTAATTGTTTAAGCTCAGGGCTCATTGGGAGCTCAGCAAGATTGATTTCGCGTCTATTCGTTAGACCCCAAAACAACATGAGTAAGAAAGAGTAAAGACTGCCTCAGTTATTGAGGATTCCGGGAGTAGAGTGCGTCCACCTTTAGCCTTAACATCGGGTGTGATGAAGGCTAAGCGCTATCTCGTTGTGGATAAAAAAAATATAGACAAACAAGTGAATGTAAACAGTTTGTTTAAATTATTTTTACTTTTTTCCATTTACAATGCCATTTTATGTGTAGTTTGTTTACGCTGTACATATCGCCCAGTGAACGATATAATAATTGCGTCCACTGATTGCGCCTTACGCCTATAATATAATAGGTCTTTACATATGAAATTGCCGTTTTTTTCTTTTGTACATATAACTTAACAACTTTTATAATATTAGAAATATATAATTTCTTTAATATTGCATTACATTAAGACCGTATCGAGCAACTTTTGATAATTTAATAACCACGATATTTGATTATTTACATAGAAAAAACTTATTCCGAAAGTTACGACTATTTTTGTTTCCAGAATTTCGTACTTTATTAGTTGTAACTTAGTGAAAAAAATTTTTTTTCTCTTAACGAGTGTGTCATTTAGTAGTTAAAATGTCCATAAATACGTGTGTAAAATTTTGTAAATTTACATAATATTAGTCGTTAAATAATAACAAAAACGTTAGTATGGAAAAAAAATAATTACAGAAATCTCCATACAAAACGGAAATTTCATAGGTAAAGACCTATTATAACTTTTAAGAAGGAGGAGGGAAAGTATTCGAAATTATGAAGGTAGCAAACACTCAAAAAACATTCCTTTATTTTTGAAATGAAACAGAACTGCATTTACCAAAAAAAATAACACAATTAATACATATCTACACAATATGATGTCTTTCATGGTTTTCTTTAATTTAATTTAATATTTCTTAGAGATATTCAATCCTTATGAGTTAGGTACCTACTCTATCGGTTGATGTCAATAAAAGTACTTACAGCATTTTTGAATTTTAGCCGGTTCGAATCCTTGGTATGGGAAGCTTATTTTCTAAATCTTGGAACGCAGTTTTGTTTCTTTAAAAATATAAGCGAATGGTGGGTTTGCTATCTCCATTATTTTGAGTACCTACCTACTTTCCCTCCAGGTATCATGAAATTATTCCACCTTGTATATTTCCTCTATCGTGTATGTATCTAATCTCTTTGGTTCAAAAACTCATCGGAAGCAAAATTTAGTACAAAAAAACCACATCAAAAAAGTAAGAAATAATTCCTCACCAAATAAATAACGTAAGTACTTTGAAGTCGGGCGTGAAACATGTACGATTTCTTGTTGTTTTTGTTAAAACCCGCCCGACTTCAAAGTACTTACGTTATTTATTTGGTGAGGAATTATTTCTTACTTTTTTGATGTGGTTTTTTTGAAGGCGGTTTTATTTTTTTATAAAAATAATTTTTATTTCACTCTTTTTAGTGCATCGTGCAGGCAATTTGCGTGTTTTCTGGTAAATAGGTATGTGAACAAACTCAAAACCTCCTTTTTCGAAGTCGGTTAAAATACCTTGAGGTATCCCCTTTTTAACAAAACAAGAATCATCTAAATCGGTTTATAAACAAAGGAGTTATGCCTAAAGATACGTATTAAATTCACATAACGTGGTAACGAAAACGACAGTATTTTCAAGATTTCCTGAAAACTACTGAACCGATTTCAAAATTTCAAAAAATGGGACCAACTTGGAAACCAACCTGATGTAATAACGTTTGAACCATTTCAATCGGTTCAGCCGTTTTCGAGTAATCGGTGGACATACACAAAAAAAAAAAAAAAAACATACATACAGACGAATAGAGAACCTCCTCCTTTTTGATTTAGAAGTCGGTTAAAAATAAGAATGTTCATAAAATGCTTGCCACTGTACAACATGATTGCCACTACCCCATCATAATTATGACCTTGCATTGCGTACAAAAGGTCGTTAGTATTATAAACGGTGGAACGGCGATCTTCGCATTTTGTAACAGGTGTTATTGTAATGGCGGTTACGGCGCGGTGCCGCAACTGTCCCGTCACGGTGTTTATTGTTTTGTAAATCTGTTTTAAATAAATAATCTTTGACTGCTCAAGCGTTAAGAAACTTGGGTTTGGTATTAGGTATAATATTATAGATTATAGCGTCAGTAATAATAATAAGTCTACTAAAGACTTCCAGAGAATTTAGTTTATCTGGTATTATTTTGTTCGATTCCCGAACAAGACAAATATTTGTGTGCATGAACATGTCTATTTGTCTTGGTCTGGGTGTTTACTATGTATATTAAGTATGTATTTACAAACAAAAAGTATTTAAGTATATATTTATCCGTTATCAAGTTTTCTATGATACAGTTTCTTAATGAAATTAACATGGGCTTAGATAATTGGTGTGAATGTAAAAAGTTATTTATTTATTTATTTATTATTTATTTATAATCCAAACCCAAGTTATAAGAGTTAAAAAATACGACGTAGTACTTCATGTTAAGGTAGGTGGTGCCTTTTCGCTTCGCTTGGCTCATCTTGCCCTCAGAGAATCATAACTTTTTCATATAGCTTTTTAAAGTTATAAGCGGCCACAAATAGGGTAGAGACCAAAACCGGGGTTCCTACCCTATAGGTATCATACAAAAATGTGCTATAAGTTTTATCGCTCAGTGGTAGGTAAACAATCACTTGAAATTCCAAAACGGTTATTGATCCTAAAGTGTACTGGCTTGATCGGTTCTAGGTTAAACCGAATACATAACCGACTCTTAAAAAGGAATTAATGAATTCACACGAATGTTTGTGATAATAAGATGTGAACTTCGAATCTAGCCTGCTATAGGATTGCGTAAGCTAATCGTATTAATTTTACAGTTCATATTGTATGTCATTAGTGTAAAATTCCATGAAAATTCCATATAAATTGCAGCCAATTGAATACGATATGAACTGTCAAATGAATACGATTGACTTTTACGTAATCTCACCCCTGTTACTTTTGAAAACCCATCACTCTACGGTTATCATTCTGACATCAAAAAAATACATACATAATAATAAGAAGTCCAATGAATATAACGGTTGACACCCGAGTTTTCTTTTGGGTTTTCCATAGTTACAAACCTTTTTAAGCCAATAAAGTGATTTGTATGGGAAAGCCAAAAAAGAAACTTGTGTTCAACCTACGTTCTTTGAGTTGTTTATAACTGTATGATGACAGAATATATAACCTTAGAGTTTAAGCCACCTCTGGTCTAGTATTACACACCATCAGATCAGACTCAGAAGTCTCGGATACGATTCCCAGTGTAAGTACAATAATTGTATTCGGTTTGACTGATGGTAGGACTTGGTCTAAGTCCGCCTGGCTAGCTACCACCACGTTATCTAGGTCTGACGCCATAACAATGATGTTCCGGCAGTTATAGATAAGATAGCAAGTTCCTCAATTGAGGAGTTTGGGAGTAGTGCGCTTCCACCTCCAACAGTATCTTGACTTAACAGCTGTAATGAAGGCTAAGTGCTACCCCGTTGTGAATAAAAAAAAATGGGATATCAAAAAGAACATGTTGTCTATATCTATACTAATATTATAAAGAGGAAAGATTTGATTGTTTGTTTGTTTGCATCGAATTGGCTCCGAAACTACTGGGCTGATTTAGAAAATTCTTTCACCATTAGAAAGCTACATTCTTCCAGAGTGGCATAGGCTATATTTTATCCCGTGATTCCACGGGAATGGGTACCACGCTAGTATATTATAACGTAAGTATTGTTTCTTCAATAATTACTCATAAAGTAATGAATTTATCTTCATCAGACATTTTGATGTCCCTAGCTGCTTGCTTTTGAATTTCCTTGGCCATAACCTACCACGCGGGTCTAATGCAGATTAGTTGGTGTTTAAATAAATTAACATTACCGTACCGAGAACGCCGGCCGACTAAATTGTAGAGCCAACTATAGGTAGTTACAGTTCAGGGCCCGATTCTCAGGCAATCGAGAAAAGTTCACATTTATAGCTCGAAATTAAAATATAACACAGTTTTTGTATTGTCAGAATTTCACAATCGAAAAAGTTCGATCGAAAACCAGTCGAACGCTACGAGTGGTAAAAACCAATAGATGTTCGTATACGAACTTAGCTGTCAAAATGAATTTGTTGACATGTGAGACAGCTTAGTTTGTTTGAAACGTTCTAACTTTTCAATAGAAACCACAAACAAAATGTTCGACATACGAATTACCACACTGAAAAAGTTCGAATGCCTGAGAATCGGGCCCCTTTATTAACTTGAACGTGAAATAATTGTAATTATCTCCGAAGAATACATTTTCTTTACAGATAACTGTTAAAATAATAGTTACCTGGAAGAAAAATTTTATACTTCAGAGATTAATAGTTAAGTCTGAAGAAAAAAATATTTACAGATAACCAGATATCTGGCCGTGGTTATCGCCAAGGAATAAGGGGTTTGTTTTGGTCTTAGATTAGAACTGAAATAAATTTCGATTGTGAAGGAGCGAAAGTGAAATGCAAAACCTCTTTTGATAGTCTATGAAAGTTTCTTGAGAACCGTTCTCGAGTTTTAAGGCGAGGAATCCCGACCGAAATAGGCACGCTAACGCTTGCTGGGCCGCGCTCTATACACTTCGCGCGGACCCAGCGGCAGCCGGCAGTGAACTGTGAACTCGCGAGCGCCCCGCGAATCGAAAATCACTTAAAATTAAATTAAAAATTAAATAATAAAAAAAAATTATGACGGCCGGAATCCCTCGGCTATTCAAAGACAATTATTTTCATATGTTTCTCATTAACTAAAACCAAGTATACTGCAAGTAATATCATATTTGGATTATTATTAGACACTGGGATTTTATTTGACACTGTAAAATATCACCAATCAAAAAAACCGGTCGGAAGCACTAGATAAATAACTGTAAAATAACATATATTTCTTCCAAATTTTAAGCACTTGTGATTTGCGAGTAATCCATAATTTAAAATACCCTATTTTGGGAAATCGGCGCCTTAACCAGGTTTCGAGCCCTGGGTGCCTGCCATCAACTATATGAAAGCGATTCAAAACTTGTCCGTTCCAGAATAGGTTCCTAAAATGAATTGCTTTGTTTCGTACCATGTCCACAAAATAAAGCTCCGGCGACCGCCATTTTAGCGCCATTTTAGTGTCATTTTAGCTCGACCGAGCTATATGTCAAATAAGAATTAGCGGCTGAGAAACCGCCTCTGTGGTCAAGTGGTTCACACCACCGATTTCAGACCAAGAGGTACCGGTTTCGATTCCCAGTGGGGGTATATTCGGTTTGGGTGGTGGTAGGACTTGTTCTTAGTCCGCCTGGCTAGCTACCACCATCTTATCTAAGTCTGACGCCATGACAATGATGTTTTCAGCATTATTGTGTTCCGGCAGTTAGAGATAAGATAGCCAGTTCCTCAGTGATTGAGGACTCCGGGAGTAGTGCGCTTCCACCTTCAGTCTTATCACCACTCAACATCAGGTGTGATGAAGGCTAAAACTGTGCTAGCCCGTTGTGGAGAAAAAAAAATGTCACTGAATCGCTTGTCATTGACGCAATAGAATCTCGATCGCAATTAAGCTGTCGTGGTACGAATAAGCAAAGCAAATCAGTTTAGGTCCTAAACAAATCCGCAATAAGAGTTGATGATCCTGCTAATATTATAAATGTGAAAGTTTACATGTTCGGATGTTCGGATGTTTGGATGTTTGGATGTTTGTTACTCAATCACGCTAAAACGGCTGAACGGATTTGGCTGAAATTTGGGACATAGATACTTTGAAGCCTGGAGAGGAACATAGGATACTTTTTATCCCGGAAAAATATCACACTCCCGCGGGATAACGTCGTGTAGTCCACACGGGCGAAGCCGCGGGCGGATAGCTAGTATGTAATATAGATAGATAGAAACATCTATTATAGATAGATAGAAAAAAATGATATGTCAAGTCAAGACTCAAGCCACGACTTAATAATTTATTAGATCAAATAATTTAGAACACACAATATGTAGTTATATAGATCACTTGAAAAACTAGTTAGCTAATACGTAATCACAGGTTTTAAGTGTGTAACCAAATTGTTATATGTCATATGCCTAAACAAATCCGCAATAAGAGTTGATGGTTAGGGACCCACAACCCAGATTCTGATAACAAACAGTCAAAAATATATTTCTGCATTGGTTTGCCACATTGTTCCTAAATATTTCTTATCGTGTCGTGTCCAATCACCCATGATTGTTTGAAGGCATACTTTAATTGCTGACGTAACTTAATGGTGGTTTGCACCATGGTGTATGGTGTCACGGAATGTAATAAATGTTATTAATTGGCACAAAAACTTTATGCAATACAGAAACAATAAATTTTGAAATGATTTATCATGCAATTTATAATCGCACTTTCGTGAAGAAAAATCTTTCGCGCGCCAAAGAGCTGCAATTATAAACAAATAAATGATTATTATTACAATAATTATAAGTAAATAACCTTCAGCCTTATCACCACTTATCATCAGGTGTGATGAAGGCTAAGTGCTACCCCGTTGTGAATAAATAAATAAATAAATATTGGACACCATCACATACATTGTTCCAATATCAAGGTATAGTAGCTTAAGGTGGTTCGATGAGCTCAGTAGCGCCACCAATGGAAATAAATCATTTACGATTTATCAAGGGCTCAGAATAAAAGTTTCGGTTATTTTGCGCAAATAGAAGAGTAAAATTTTTTCATGGCCTCAAATATGAGCATTAAGTTTTGAAAAACGCATTTTACTCTTTTATTTGCGCAAAATAACCGAAACTTTTAATTTAAGCCTAATTGATTTATTTCCATTCGTGGCGCTACTGAGCTCATCGAACCACCTTAAGCACTGGTATTATGGAAATTGGAAACAACGATGGGTATTACCGCGGTTACATATTTTTATAGAATTTGTGCGTTTGTATCGGGATAACATCATTTTGCAAAAGTGTGATAAGAAAATAGTTTTTGCATTTTTTTGAAAATTTGGTTGGACGTAGGACTTGTTCCAAGTCCGCCTGGCTAGCTACTATTATCTTCTCCAAGTCTGACACGATAACAACGATGTTTTCAGCATTATTGCGTTCCGGTAGTTAGAGATAAAATAGCCAGTTCCTCCGTAGTTGAGAATTCCGGGAGTAGTGCGTTTCCACCTGCAGCCTTATTATCACTTGGCGTGATGAAGGCTAAGTGCTAGCCCGTTATGATAAAAAAGGTTTAAATAAACATAGAAAGGACATAGAAAGATTTTTCTCTTGTACCTACTTTCCTTATAAGTACATCTATACTAATATTATAAAAAGGAAAGATATGATTGTTTGTTTGTTTGCATCGAATAGGCTAACTATTTAGTAATCTGTGCAGAAACTACTGGACCAATTTCGAAAATTCTTTGACCATCAGAAAGCTACATTCTTCCCGAGTGAAATAGGCTATATTTTATCCCGATATTCCCACGGGAACGGGTACCACGCCGAGAAAACGAGAGGATCGCTAGTTCAAGAATAAAGCCACAAGATGGAGCGCGAGGCACTTTGTTAGAAATGTACATTTTGATGACCTAAACGTAAAGTTATAAAAAAATGACATGTCAAGTCAAGACTCAAGCCACGACTTTCAAAGATCAAATAATTTAGAACACACAATATGTAGTTATATAGATCACTTGAAAAACTAGTTAGCTATAATACGTAATCACAGGTTTTAAGTGTGTAACCAAATTGTTTTATGTCATCAGTGACAAAAGCTTTTTTTAAGCTCAGGGGGCCGATTCTCACGCAATCGAGAAAAGTTCACATTTATAAGCTCGATATTCAAATACTTCAAGCAACGCGGGTCTTCCGTTCCGAGACGGAAGGCCCACGTTGCTCGAAGTTCAAATATAACACAGTTTTTGTATTGTCAGAATTTCACAATCGAAAAAGTTCGAGCGAAAACCAGTCGAACGCAACGAGTGGTACAGACCAATAGATGTTCGTATACGAACTTAGCTGTCAAAATGAATTTGTTGATATGTGGGACAGCTTAGTTTGTTTGAAACGTCCTAACTTTTCAATAGAAACCACAAACAAAATGTTCGACATACGAATTACCACACTGAAAAAGTTCGAATGCCTGAGAATCGGGCCCCATGGGCCAATTTCTGACAATACAAAAACTGTGTTATATTTGAATTTCGAGCTATAAATGTGAACTTTTCTCGATTGCCTGAGAATCGGCCCCCTGGTCTTTCAAAAGGTAGCCTGTCAATTAGTGTCACGTTAGTGAAGATTAATTAGTTACGAAACTATTAAATTTTTAATTAGGTTAGGGGCTTTTTGCAAACTATATCATTATCAATCAATATAACCGCTTTTGTGGTCAAGTAGTAATCAAGCTCAAGTAGTACAGTCAGCGTCATAGATACGGTGCCATCCAAAGTGGTTAATAGCTCGGTACACCATACAATTAGTACTACACACCACTGGTATTAGACCCAGAGTTCCCGGGTTCAATTCCCAGTGGGGGTACATAATTTATCCAGTTTCGTGGGTGGAAGGACTTGTTATAAATCCGCCTGGCCAGCTACCACCGTCTTTTCTAAGTCTGACGCCATAACAATGATGTTTTCAGCATTATTGTGTTCCGGCAGTTAGAGATAAGAAAGCCAGTTCCTCAGTGGTTGATGATTCCGGGAATAGTGCGCTTCTACCTTCAGGCTTCATCATTTCAGCCGTACGACGCCCACTGCTGGGCATAGGCCTCCCCCAAGGATCTCCACAACGATCGGTCCTGCGCTGCCCGCATCCAGCGGCTTCCCGCGACCTTGACCAGATCGTCGGTCCACCTTGTAGGGGGCCTACCCACGGAACGTCGTCCGGTTCGTCGTTCCTTCAGGCTTATCATCACTTAATATCAGGTGCAATGAAGGCTTAGTGTAAATGCGGTGTGGATGAAAAAATTGAAATGATTTTGCGTAATCAACCTGTATTATGGTTCTAGATTTATCGTTTGATCCGTACCGTAGGCAAAGTAAAAGTAAGCCAAGGTATGGTAAAATAACTGTTCCGTATTTTGAGATTTTAAATTATTTTATTGCATTCACAATGAAATGCTGTAAGTATATAAGTATCCCGCCTGAAATCTACTTATAGGGCTCGGGTTTTTTACTATCACACTTTTCCTATGTTCCGTATTTTTCTGAGTCTGGGTGTTAGTAGTCCTATACTTCAGGAATTCTAAAAGTTAGTTTAAAATCCACTCTTTAATCTTTTTTTAATGCACTTTTAGTTTAAATATTTTGTCGTTTGAGATTTTTATGATAAATAAAATAACACTGGGTCGTAGATTTTTTCCTTGACTATTGAGTCATGTAATTGAGGATTGAAAATTAGTTTGTCACTAATTGAGGATTCCGGGAGTAGTGCGCTTCTACCTTCAGTCTTATCATTACTTAACATCGGTTGTAATGAAGGCTCTACTCTACACTGTAGCAGATAAAAAAAAAATATAAAAAAATGTGGATGCTTTTTATATTTGTTATGTTATGTTTTTTTCTTGTTTTTCTGAAATTTCACCGTAGTAGGAGTAATCATGGGATGAAAAATGTACAGTATTCTGCTAGGTATTTAATTACGTATCGTATATTATTCTATGTTCTTCGAGAAAAATTTTGTACTTATTCACCAACAGTCGGTTACGCTAACCGTTGCTTAACCTTCTGTTAGCGAATCACGTGCGTTACCACCAACCAACTAACTAACGGTTAACTTAACCGACTGCTGGTACGTTAGTAATATTATAGTATTCTTTGCTGCTGGTGTACTTAGGCTTAAGGCTGATTTACATTTGCATAAGTACAGTAGCGAGTTAACTTACGGTCTTGGCGAGTTAAGTTCTTATCATCGTTTGGACAGGGATTTGCCAGTCAAGTAGAACTTAACGATTAAGTACAGAGAATAGGATGAGGTTCTATTTTTTCGGCAAGTCAAGTGCAAGTCCACCCCGCCCTCGCGTCTCCCGCACCCCGAAGCGTAGTCAAATAACCTACAACTGTTTTCTTCGTCGCGGAGCGGACACTTCTTCTCGAACGGCAACTTATGACTACTTACTCGCCTATACATTTGGACGCTAACTTACAACTTACTACTTAACTGACTGATTTCTTAACTCGCTACTGTACTTATGCAAATGTAAATCAGCCTTTAGTGTAATTATTACACAGGCGAGAGTAAAATCCGGCTATTGTTTAGTTTACGACTGGGAACTGCTCGTAGGCACGATGACTATATAGCTAACTTGATGTTAAGGTTTGTATTCACAAGATCCATTCTGTGTTTGATATCTATACTAATATTATAAAGATTGTTTGTTTGCATCGAATAGGCTCCGAAACTTCTGGACCGATTTAGAAAAATCTTTCACCATTAGAAAGCTACATTCTTCCCGAGTGACATAGGCTATATTTTATCCCGATATTCCCACGGGAACGGGTACCACGCGGGTGAAACCGCGAGTATCCGTATCCATATTTCATAACTTTACCTTGAAAATGTCGAAAAAGTTTGTCTTTCTGATCTTCTGAGGAACCTTCAAAGTTGCGCTTTTAGAGACAAGAAAGCTTCGTTTTTTTTATTGTAACGTGTAAAAAGAATTTATATCCATTTCAGCTTCTTGAAAAAATATAAAAAAGTTAATAAAAGGATAATGGGGGCTACTGCCCCTTTCCTGGGCATGGGCCTGGGCTTGAGACCTTTCATTTGAAATGGCTTCAGAGGTTGGGCAAAAAATGGTCAATGAATAAGAATAATAGATACAAGGATAATTTTTAATATATGTAATAGTACTCTATGACGCAAAACTATTCAACAGACACAAAGACGCGTGCACTTTTTTACAACAATGATGTTAAAAAGTGCATTAATATTAAGTGCACCAACTTATGCGGAACTATTTAAATCGTGCGAGAGCAATACCAATAGATGCTGTACAAAAAAAATGAAAGGTTCACGTGCAGATACCACCGCGAGGTCACCCATCTTTTAAATGACTGAGCGAAATGACCCATTGCGGCATTCTTTGTGAAACTTGTGGCATTAGTGACCTAATAACATCCTCCTTCTTTGGAGACGGTTTAAAAAAATTCTTAATAGCCAGGTACTTCCCTTTAGTCCGGTTGCTCGAAGCTTGGTTACATTAACTTAAGGGTTAAATTATGGTTAAAGTAAAATTAACCGGCGGCGGCGGGCGGTCAAATTTAAAAAGAGTTGTTGAAGAAGCGGTTACTTCAACGAGCAGTCAAATTACAAATTTAACGGCGGTCAAAATAACCGACAGGGTGGGGGTGGTTTAAATTTTGACATTGTAATTACGGGAAGGTTAATGAAATAGTACAGACAACACTTTAACCCAACGTATTTTTCTTTGACCGAGGTCAAAATTGACAACGGTTAAATTTTAACTTTAACTTTACTGTAATGTACGAGCAACCGAATCCGAGTCATTTGCAGAGAAGAGTAAGATATGATTTAATACAAATTCTTTGCTATAAGCTTTTGGTTGTACTAAAATTAGGCAGAATATCGAGGTTGTACATATCATACCCATCCTTAGATATAATATAACTTATTGATTTTATTATTAATTGACTGATATACACCAGTAGTTTGAGGTTTTTTACAAAGATTTTAGGGGATATTTTTTTTTGCAAAAAACACAGCATTTGAGCGACTTAATGGTAATATGCATTCTCTTCCAGTTAATATTGAAAATGTTTATCAATATGAACAACTTTTACTATGTCAGCCACGGAATTGCGAAAAAAAATCTTTTGTTCCATGGGAATCTACATAATTGACTCGACTAAAATCGATGGAACAGCTGATTTATTTTCGCGATTTTGTGGCTGACCCCTTAGCAAACATTTTCCATATTGATAAACAATTTCATCCCCTAAAATCTTTGTACTACTTAATTAAAAATAATTTATTTTCGTAGGTTCGAAAAGTTCTCGCAATTTGCATAAGTAAGTAATTTTTTCAAATAATAATTCAAAATTAATTCTAGTGGAAAAAACAATTTGACCTAACAGAAAGATGACGACGGCGATGAATTAAGTCACTTTCGTAGTTAATTTGATTTTAAAAGTAAAATATAGGTAAGTAACTCTTTTTTGCTGTCTGTGTTGAAAATAATTTAAAAAGTTAATGCTTAAGTAACGAATTTTATTTGTAAATAAAAACCGCTGTCTCTATAGATTGTGTATAAGTAAACTTTTAAACAAACTTAACTCTGAAGATCTAAAAAGCTTTGATAGTAGTTCAAGGATTTAGGTACTCGTGGAGTTAATTAAAGTAGAATGTACATGTTTATTATAATTTTAATCCAATTAGTACTAATTTTTACCCATATCGTTAAGGATATAATTATAAGTAACAAGAAAATACAAAAACCTAAAAGTATCATTTAGTAAAATCTTCCTGTTTTATTTCCCATAACCTCTAAAATTAAAACTTACATTGTTTACCACTCGTACCACAGACACACAACTGAACTGTCAAAAGTTTGAAATTCGAACGTCACCGTTTCGCGCGTTCGCTCCACGCGCGGCGCACTCGAATACTGGTCGTTTCGCGGCAAATTCGGGGTCAGCGAGGTGACTGTACCTTTATCTGTTGATGCATTTTCTTATAAAAAAGTTTTTTCTTAATCTTTTAGCTACCAATTACCATGAAGGTTGTGTGGGATGGAACTACTCGTAGTTAGAGGTGTGTTCATTCATCTATTTAGGATTTGTTTAGGATACACTTTGGTGACTTGGTTGGTTAGCATAGCAGGGGTAAACCCAAAGTAAGAGTAGAAGGGAGAGAAAAAGGAGGAGAGGAGAAGGGTGTGTGATTAATAAAGCTCAATAAAAAGAAACATTTAATTTGCTTATTTAATTGAATCAGGCATCACCTGGCGGAAGTCCCTAACCATTGTGAAAAAAGAAATACCTACATGTGTATAGTGTACGTATTGTATATAATATATATAGTTATAGTTCTTTCTTTTGAAACTTTAATATATTTTTCTATTCAGTAGGTAAACCTTTATATGACAAGAAGATCGGGTGCAATAAACTCATCTTATCAGCTCAGACCTGATTTTTTTGTGTCCAAATGGACTTTATTTTTTTTTAGATAAAATAGACTACAAAGAATATGTAAAAAATAATGTAAATAATATCTGTGTTTTACAGAGTTTATTATGTGGTTATATGAACCCAAGCGTTTTTAAATAAAAACATCGAAATAAGTAACTAAATATTTTGTTAAGTTTTATGTCCTCCTTTGTGGACGCCAGGACTGAAAGGGTTAAGCATGTGGTAGGCCTTAATTTGAATTCACCGTTCCAAAGATTAATAAGAAATACCTTCGATAGAATGCAATGCAACTGCCAGTATTCAAGGCGAAGGTTTCAAATACAAAAACGTTATTATATAATCCGTTTTTCGATTGTGAAAAAATGTTTATTGCAAAAAGAGTCATACTTCAGTGGTTGATGCAGTTTAATCACGTTAAACAGGAGTGTTGTAGAACAGAGAAAATGCGGAAAACTATATTATTATTATTATTATATTCATTTATTTTAGACAAATACAAAATACTTATTACAATATTTATGTTATGTCCATATTATTTTTTAGTTATAATTTTATCTTACACTCTATGTTAGTAAATATTAAAGAAAAACAGAGTTAACAAGGCATTTCATTTAATAAGGAGCCCTATCCACAATCTCAGGATTGGACAATCCATCTTTGCCGCTATAGTGCTCAGAATGATGCTACAACTACCTAACTACCCCGTACCCTGTCAAACAGAGATGCCACTCGTTTGCGTCGGATGGCGTAAAAGTCATCAGTGTGCTCGCTAGCAAACATACCATATTGATTATGGTTTTTTTTCAGTGATAAATTGTCAATTTATTGTCAATATGTCATATAAATTAATCACCTACATCCATTTAATGTCCCTACTAAGGCACAGCTGTTCTTTATAGATGGATAAGGTTAAGGGCCATAACGCACTACACAGGCCGAACGCGTATTGGTGGGTATTAGCGATTAGGTACTAACCAAAACCTCTTCACGTGTCTTCCGAAGCTCTAGGTGAGCTTCGGAAGTGAGGTGAGATCAGCAATGTGCAACAGCAAATTTTCAGAGATTGGTTCGAAAGCATTACTTAAAACTTCTTTAACCTAATTTCGTCGTCTCTGACACAATGTCATGCAGGTACGTATTTAATTGTATCAGTATATATATTTAATATTATATAGAAGTATGTAATATTTAAAATTGAAAATGAAGTATTTAGAAAAAATCGACCCACCCCACAACATTAATATGTTTATATAATATTATGTTTTATGTAGCTTTTATAAATGTATTGTATGCGTTTATTGGACCAAAGTGTTTATTTTCTTTGATTTATACTTTTTTCTTACTCTTTTTAATAAACACCAATGCCTCTTGTTTTCATTCTTTCCGGTTCACTAGTAGAGACTGTAATAAGTCCGCATTTGTATGTTCTTATGTCTTAATAAGTCAACAAATATATACCTAAATATTGATTTAGTTTCGTATTTGGAAGACGTGCAAAACTGTTTTTGACATAGGTCTCTGTTCTGCTTAAACTGCTATGACAAAACGCAAACTAGAACGTGGCTGTGCATCAGTGAGCAGAATCGTCTACGGCATTCATAAATCTGCTTCCTTCGACACACAAGCAGATATCTTAATCTCCAATGTCCTTTCATTAGTTTTATTAGACGACCTGCGCTAAAACTCTTGAATGTTTTTTTTACACAATGTGGTAGCACTTCGCCTTCATCAAACCTAAGGCTGAAGGTGGAAGCGCACTACTCCCGGAATCTTCAATGTTATGGCGTCAGACTTAGATAAGACTAGCGGCCACCCGCGGTTTAGTGATAGGTTCGTGGTTTTTTTTTCACACCACAGAACTCTTGTAGCTTTCGTATAACTATCTTACGGCTTTACTATCTTATTGCGACTTATATACACTAACGCGAACCACAGACTACGGTGGTGGCGTGTGAGGCAGGTCGTTACGTTCCCTAAAATATGGTTGAGCGAAGCGATGGCTGGTTCATGCGTCATGCTCGTGAACGGGTGCTGCCAGTGGGAATGGGTCTGCTCTTATCTGCTTGCCTTAAAATGTGTTTTCTTTTGTTTTTATTCATTTTATTAAGAATTACATTTGAAACATGTATGGCGCAACTTGCAGTATATAGTAGAATTGTCTTTTGTTTTTAACTAATATTAAAGGTTTAATTAGAGTTCCTAAGTAATTGAAAATTGTTCACCGCTATGATCATTAGTTCGCCTATACTTATCTGTATTTATCATAATATCATAACCCATTGTGTAATTGTGATGGAAACTGACCTTAGTCATACCATGTTAAGGTCATTTTTCAATTTGACGACTCTGTATGAAATAAAACAGGGAGAAAAAAACAACCCTTGGAGTTTCTTGCCGGTTCTTCTCCAAGGCCTCCCGCTGTAGGGTTTGCGAACCGATGGCGTAGCTTCTATGACGTTCACAAGTATTGTAAATAACAATCTAAATTGAATAAACAAATTTGAATCTTGAACAGAGGCGCTATAAAATAAAAATAAAAATGTATTGGCATTATCTACATGTTATTTTATTTTTATTTTTTTTATTTTATTTAATTAGGACAGCTAACAAAACATACACTAGATACAATGCATTGAAATAACTTAAATGGTACAAGTAGCAGTGTTGCCTTATTTATAAGCTGCCACAGCATGTTTGGCAGTTACACACAAAAAAAAAATACATAAAAAATACCTATATGCACAAAAATACCATAACTAAATCACCAGCACCAACATGCGTACATTGTAGAGCCATACAATACATCAATGCAAAAAAAAAAATGTCTAATAGGTTCCACGTAGGCTAGCACACATATTAGTGCCCGCGCGCGACCGAATAAAAAATAGAAAAGAAAATAAAGAGTGATGAGAAGATGACCTACAATTTATAAATATACAAAAAAAACATTAACAATAAAAAAAACATAAAAAAACATTAACAATGTGTACTAAAAATAGGTTACAATTATTATCTAAGCATGTAAGACACTATTAATTGGTAAAATTACAATGATAACTTTATTGCAAGCCAATAAGATTCACTGATTCAATGTCTGACTTTAATTTTATTGGCTTGGCTAATTGTTTCAAGAGTAAAGGGGGCTGTTTGGGCAGTGGTACGGATATCTGCCTTCTTCACTGGTCCCTGGTTCGATTCCCGGACGAGACAAATATTTGTGTGAATGAACGTCTGTATTTGTCTTAGTCTGGGTTTTCTATGTAGGCAGGCGTACCGGTTTTGGCCACTGTACCGGTTTTGGTCACTTTTCACTTTAAAGTTATATAAATAGGAATTAAATAATTATTGCTTATATTTATTAATGGCGAATAAAAGATTGGACTTTTAGTTAATAATTACAGCACTTACCTTTTTTATGTAGTACGATATTTTAGAAATAAACACGTGTTATGTTTTAAAGTTACATTTTGTAAAATTCTTAATCAAAATGTTAAGGGTAAAGGTTTCGTAAAATCATTTTTTTCTACAAGAAAATTATTTTATGGTTATTTAATATTTTATATCATATTGGAATATGTTTCTTCTAGATGGATTAAGTGTTGTTTTTTCACTGTTCTTACAAAAAGTTGGGAAACAATAAGTGGCCAAAGGTGGTGCTAGAAATTTTAGCATTGTGCCACCTTTGGCCACTTTGGCATTAGTAGAAAGTTTCCAACCTATCATAAAGTTCATTTATTTTAAAAGACTCACAACTTTCTTTTGTTAGTTAACATACTAGAAAATTACCGGATTGAGGCTAGTGGCACTAGCCTACACTAGCCTCAATCCGGTAATTTTCTTTTAATCAAGTGATAAAGGTATACTTATAAAATTGTAGTAAGGAGCTAGCTGTGATTGAAATACTATTTCATGTAGTGTTTTAGTCCAGAATTCTAATAAGACATCAATTAAGCATAAACTCAACTTATAAATATAGTAATTTTATGAAAGTGGCCAAAACCAATGCAAACGGTGTAGTTGGCCCCCTCCGCAGAATTTGTTCTAAATAAAAAAAACTATTGATTTTTTTTTACTTTGTAGATTGTACCCTTAAAGGTCGATAAATTATCTATAACTCTACATTATAAATTTTCTCTAAAATACTTAAGATCATTAAGCACTAAGCGGTTAAAAGTGAAAAAATCCTTAAAGTGGCCAAAACCGGTACGCCTGCCCTATATTAAGTATGTATTTACAAAAAGTATGCATTTATCCGCTATCTAGTTTCCATACACACTTTCTTAATGTGTTACTTAGTTTGGGACTTAATACATAAATTATTATTATTATACTTTTTCGTTTCATTGTTCAAGCTAACCTTTGCTTAGATAATTTTAATTTTATTATATTAACTTCAATTTAAACCATGGTAACTGCATTATGAGGAGGATTATATACTGAGGAGCCCGTGGCGCAGTGGATAGCGCGCTTGGCCTGCGATCGTTGAGGTTAAGCAACGTTCGCAATGGTCGGTCACGGGATGGGTGACCAAAAACTTTTCATCTCGAGCTCCTCCGTGCTTCGGAAGGCACGTTAAGCCGTTGGTCCCGGCTGCACTTGCAGTCGTTAATACCCACCAATCCGCACTGAGCCCGCGTGGGGGTCATGGCTCATTCTCCTTATTCATCCATAAGGAAGGCCAGTGGGGACATTAAATGGCTGATGATGATGAACTGCATTATGAAGCGCATCGTATGCAGATGCAGTCACGAAGTCACTCACAGCCAAACCCTCACATGGACAATTTTATTGTACACTACGAGAAATTTTATTGACTCTTTTCTGTCTGTCCCGTTCACGTTTCACTAAGATAAGAGAGACAGCAACACGCGCTGTCGCGCTCTGAAGACAAAATTATCTCTTGGTGCACTTGCTAGGCCTTACTATGATAAGCGAGTAGGTGCGATACATATGAAGGCGCGCCCGCTTTCCTCGTTGCGTCACACATGTGGAGCAGACTGGTAACGTCAGCAAGAAAATGGTGCAATATTCTTTTTTAAGTTTCAAATATCTGTGTCTGTGTATTGAGCCCGTGGCGCAGTGGTTAGCGCGCTCGGTTGTCGAGGTTAAGCTATGATTGGTCACTGGATGGGTTTCAAAAAACTAAAAGTATTCAAGAGTCAAGAGTCAAATTTGTTTATTCAATTTAGATTGTTATTTACAATACTTGTGAATGTCATAGAAGCTACGCCATCGGTTCGCAAGCCCTACAGCGGGAGACCTTGGAGAAGAACCGGCAAGAAACTCCAAGGGTTGTTTTTTTTCTCCCTGTTTTATTTCATACAGAGTCGTCAAATTGAAAAATGACCTTAACATGGTATGACTAAGGTCAGTTTCCATCACAATTACACAATGGGTTATGACAAATACAGTTAAGGTGCATGTAGTCGTGAAACGATCATTTTTGAAGCCCTAAAACTCATAAATTAGCCTACTGATGAATCTAGAATTA
Source organism: Crambus lathoniellus (assembly GCA_949710035.1). Taxonomy (NCBI): domain Eukaryota; kingdom Metazoa; phylum Arthropoda; class Insecta; order Lepidoptera; family Crambidae; genus Crambus; species Crambus lathoniellus. The sequence continues at coordinate 4,094,590 of OX453317.1, forward strand.
ATATAATATATTAAATATTGATATATAAACTTCAATCTGAGCATTTAAAATAAACATAGTTTTTAAGATTAAATATTGATATATAAACTTCAATCTGAGCATTTAAAAAAAACATAGTTTTTAAGATACTATTAAAAAAAAACATTGAAATGAAGCTGTTTTCAACTTAAAATACGCTACTGCTTCTAAACTACAAGTGATATTTTCACGTTCCTTTCAGGAAGAGATTGCTAACTTATTTAACTTAAAACTGAGCATTTTTCGTTTTAAAATAATACATAGTTTTGACGAAACGTGTGTTAAAGCTGTTTTTGTGCGGGTAGCGGTCGGGAAAATTAGGCGACTTTTCTATGGCCAAGGTCGTTGGCGATACCACGGGCCTTAAGTATAGGCGAACACATTTTAAGGCAAGCAGATAAGAGCAGACCCGTTCCCACTGGCAGCACCCGTTCACGAGCATGACGCATAAACCAGCCATCGCTTCGCTCAACCATATTTTAGGGAACGTAACAACCCGCCTCATATTATATTTCTGAATTTGTCAATAGTGTTTTGTAGAACTTAGTCACTGTATTTTTTTCTTTGTTTAACCTCAAGCTGGATCAATGGAGGTCATGTGAATATTCGAAGTGGAATGACGAAAAAAATTTGGCAAAGCCTAAAATTTGTTATCAAAATCGGTCTCAATAGTTATTCGTATAGTTAGCTACTTAATAGGGTAGGTATTTGACTGTTGTTGAAATGTAGTTATTTAATTATGACATTCAGAAATATTACATTATTGAATAACAAAACAAGCGAATTATGAGTTACTTAATTGTGACTCTAGCTACCTCTTTCTAAAACGGAATTTTCTATGGCGAGAGTATGGCGCTACAAGCATGTGATGTCACATGCTTGTAGCGCTCTTCTTGTCTAACTAGAAAGTTTGATGCTCTATATAGCTGAAAATATGCAAGATATTTGAAAATTAATCCCTATGTTGTGTTGCTAATATTTCAATAAACATTTTAAGTCAATAAAAAAAATTCAGTCAAGTAGGTACCCTTTAGCTAAATGTAATCTATATTAATATTATAAAGAGGTAAAGTTTGTTTTGATGTTTGAAGTAATCTGAACCGGTTTTGAACAATACATACTATTATTATATTTAGTTTTTTGTATTTTTTTTTGTTTGTAAATAATAAACTCAAAAACTACTGGACTGATTTTGAAAATTCTTTCACAAGTAGAAAGCTACATTCTTTCCGAGTCACAGAGGCTATATTTTATCCTGATATTCTAATGGGAACAGGTAAAACGTGGGCAGAACCGCGGGAAGCAGCTGCTTATAAATATTTAAAAATAAAAGAACGTACTTTACCGTCATAGTGAGGCCCTTTTGAAAGAAATAAAAAAATATTAATTAATACACTAAACTGTTTTTGCTGTCTGTACTAATTCAGTTCGGCGACCGTGCGTAGTTGTGAGGTTGTGATTAATTCCTAAGTACTTACTTAGTTTATTTACTCATGCGTATTCACCTTTAGCCACTTGTATTTAAGGGTCAATTTGTAATTTTTGGTGCGCAAAATATAAGTTTGTAGTTTCGCAGCATTCGCTGTATGACCGGTCCTAGGTTCTAAGAAAGGGCAAAAGTACTGGGAAGCGAGTTCCTTATGTTGCTAAAGATACAATTTAATAATTTCCTCAATGAAAATTGAGTGTAGTTCCGTCTCAACGAACTTAGTACTGAGTAAAGAAGACAAGCTGTTGCTGATACTTAGGATCATGGCATGACGGACTAAAAAACACACTTATAATATAATAATAGATTTTGATACACTAGCATACCTTTAAAAAATAAAAATAACCGAGATATAACCACCTCTGTGGTCTAGTGCTTCACACCACCGATTTCGGACTCAGATGTCCCGGGTTTGATTCCCAGTGGGGGTACATAATATTAATTGTGTTCGGTTTGGTCGGTGGTAGGACTTGTTCTTAGTCCGCTAGCTACCACCATCTCATCTGTCTGAAGCCTTAACAACGATGTTTTCAGTATTGTTGTGTTCCGATAGTTACAGATAAGATAGCCAGTTCCTCAGTGACTTAAGGATTCCGGAGTAGTACGCTTCCACCTTCAGCTATCACCACTTAACATCAGGTGTGATTAAGGCTAAGTGCTACCCCGTTGTGGGTAAAAAAAAAGAAAAGCATATGTTCGACTGTGCCAGATATTTAATGGAACATTAATATGTGCATTAAACGTCTCTTCTTTACTAGTTTTGCTTGACTTTTATGGCATCTCTATATTCGTATGTACTTAACCGTTTTATAAATTGGACTGCTCATTAATTTAACACAGAAAAACAAAAACACAAATCCTTGTTGGATAGTTTAGCCGTCAGTCTGTCTGTCAAAACAGCAATTAATTTGTTACACATATACTAATATTAGGTATAAATGCGAAACTGCGTTTGTTTATTTGTTTTTTGCAAAACGGAGCAACTACGAATTGACGTGATTTTTTGTATGGGGGTAGTTTGAAGGCTGGAGAGTTGCTTAGGCTACTTTTTATCAAGAAAAATATCACATTCCCACGGGATAACGTGGTGTAGTCCGAGCGAGTAGTTTAAAATGAGGCCAAAGGAGATTTATAACGGCGCAATTCATGCTCCTTCCTGTAGTATCGAACATAACATAGCTACTTATCTATCTATATAGGTATCAAACTCTCGCGGGATATCGTCATGTAGTCCACGCGGGCAGAGCCGTGGACGAAATGCTAGCAAAATAAAATACTCCTAATGCAATGAACAAGTCGATTAAATTTCTCATATGGACAAGTTTAATAGCATTTCTTGTTCTTGCGCAATTAATTCTATTAAAAATGTAAATGTTGATGCACTCTCGTAAATGTCATGGCTGACATCAGACATTTCACGACATTGGATGCAACTTTCATCAGTGTTGATAAGATAAAAATCATTGAAATATTACACCTTTTTACAGTCACGAGCAATTATATGTATACAACATAGGACTATGTAATATTAAAATATATAATGACTGCTGTCTGTGGCACAGCTATTTTTGTTTCGGAACGCTTGATTGTGACAAAGTTCTTACATAAGATATAAGCCATTCTCATTGTTAAATTTTAGTTCCATATTGACATGCGCCAAAGTTACTTAGATGGTGCGTACCCATAAACTTATTATACTTTACCCCTAGTATAAATAAGTTTATGTGCGTACCTACCTAGAGTAAACGGTAGAGGAGTATTATAGAAGAGTACCTAGTGCTACTAACATATCTGACACTTATAACTAATTACACTCTCATGTGGGCGTATAACGCTCGGCCATGTCTGTCACTCCAACTATGTATCTAGACCTAGGTGTTATTGTTGATCGAAGTGTAGGTAAGTGATATTTGTTTTCCTTCAGTAGATAACTATGTATAAAGGAAACACAGGTTTACCTGCCACAGTAAAAAAAATCAGGAATCAATACTAATATTATAAATGTGAAAGTGTGTTTGTTTGTCCGTCTTTCACATAAAAAAGGAGCAACGGTTGGACGTGCTTATTGATATTTTTTTTATCCACAACGGGGTAGCATTTAGCCTTCATCACACCTGGTGATAAGTGGTGACAAGGCTGAAGGTGGAAGCGTACAACTCCCGGAATCCTCAATCACTGAGGAACTGGCTATGTTATCTCTTAATTGCCGGAACACAATAATGCGGAAAACATCATTGTTATGGCGTCAGACTTAGATAAGATGGTGGTAGCTAGCCAGGCGGACTAAGAACAAGTCCTACCACCAACCAAACCGAATACAATATGTACCCCCACTGGGAATCGAACCCGGGACCTCTTGGGACAAATTGGTGGTATGAACCACTAGACCACAGAGGCGGTATATGGTATGTTATGGTATGGGGATAGTTTGGGAGCTGGAGAGTGGCAGAGGCTACCTACTCTTTTTATCCCGAAAAAACTTCACAATCCCGCGGGATTACGTCGTGTAGCCCACGCGGGAGAAGCCGCGGGCGGAAGGCTAGTAGTTACTAAACGAAAATGCTTGTCGTAAATATTGCGACTTGCGTGGTTAAAGGGTTGTCTGAAATTATCTGTTGTCAAATAAAAAAATCACTTACTCTCACTCACCAGAATAAGAATGAAGAAACGAGAGCATAATCTAAATTTAACGGCTCGTAATGAGCAGTTGCTGCGTTGGGCGCTGCGCAGGCGCCGACACCGGCCGACCTAGTTCCCAGGCGCGTCACTTTCGATCTCAACGAAACGAGCACGACTTTGGGCGCTCTGCACACTTTGAAGCACATAGGTACTTTCGAGCGCACAGGTAACACTGAGCGAAGCGCAACGTATCTGAGGGCTTACTCTGAAACGCAAAACCCGAAACTTCGTTATACCTGTCCCTTTCACGCTCGAGTCATGACAGAATCGAGTGAAAGGGACGGGGCTAACCGAAGTTTCGGATGTGCGTTTCAGAGTAGGCCCTCTGGAGGGAATTAGACACTAGACACTACTTTTGTTATGCGATGGAGGTTTGAGATTTTAAATCCCGCCTGAAAGCTACTTATAGGGCTCGTGGTTTATTACTGTCACGTTTTTCCTATATTTTCCTATACGATGAAGGATTGTCAATTTTGACTCACTGCATAGTCTTGGGTTTCTTGAAACAACGACGGCATCGGCAGGCGCTGCGCAGACCCCGGTCGTTCCAGAAGCCGCGTACTCCGTAGTACAAAGTCCGAAACTTCGTCAACCCCGCCCCTTTCACTCGATTCTGTCATGAGTCATGACTGCAGAGTAAGACGGACGGGTATAACGAAGTTTTCGGAGTAGGCCCACCATTCCCAGGAGCGGCAATTTTTAACGATAACGATGTTAGACGCTCTACTTTAGTCCACGATTTGGAATAAGGGGGAATGAGTCTGTGCATCCCTGATCTAGACCCATGGAGCTAGACTTAATACTGAGGTAACTGGAGTTTTCACCCTGAATAAAAAAGTGTGCCCAGCAAATTTGACATTTAGTATGTAGTGGCTGTCAGTTGTCTCATATATCATCATATCATCATCATTTATTTTCAGGCTGCAATGGCCCATAGATATATACCTTAAAATAAAATAAATACTAAAAATAACAACAATTCTGTTAGTATACAAAACTTAAGATTAGGTTAGTAAGAAAAACTTTAGGTGACTTTCGGCGTCGAATCGGTGGCTTCTGGCAAAGTCCCACGGAAGCGCCGGTAAACCACACCCTGCGGCCAGAAATCTTCCTTCATGAAAGTTTCCAGCCTCGCTGTCGGGACGCGCACCACAAACGATTTGAAATTTGTGTTGTGGCGCGATTCCAAAACCTGAACTCTAAGGCAGAAGTTGGCCTTTTTCTTTATATACTCTGTCACATCCCCCGCAGTGATAGTGTGGTGTAGACGGGACAGGTATACAGCCGTAGTCGGTATGGCAGCTCGCAGCAGGAAGTTGGGCCCTGTTGGTGCGGTACCATACTGGTTTTTCGACGCCCGCTGACGATGTCGCCTTTGTTTCCGAACCTCGGTAAAACCTTGGTCATCTTGGCCTGGAAGGACAACATTCGTTGCAAGCGCTCTTCTCTCGGTGTCTGGCTTCTGCGGCCGCGAACTTGTTTTGGCGGCAGCAACAGCAGCATAGTTGACAGGCGCGCGCGGCGCATCCGCTGTAGGAAGCGGCGGCGGCGCGGCGCGGGCGGGAGGCGCGCTCCTCACGGGGTCGGCGCTCGCGACCGGCAGCGGTGGCGGCGCTCGGGATTTGTCGGGCCGTGGCGGAGTCGGCGACGAAACTGCTGACTTGCAACTCGACGCTGTCGATGTATCGAGGCATGCCCCGCGTCGCATGTTTACATTCGAGCCCACGATCGGTGACCTAGTTACAGCGAGTGATTCACGTAAATCGTCAACTTCCTTACGCAATTCACTCACTGTGTTTTCAGATGTTTGAAACTTTAACATCATCTCGGCCAAACTTTTCTTCAGGGTAACGATATCCTTCAGAAGGCAGGTCACATCGACGTGATCGAAGGTGACGGGAGGCAACTTGTTGAGGTCTCTCGCCACGAAGGTGGGCACGTCGTCAGGATCGGTTTCCTTGAGCAGGGTGATGATCTCCTGCAGGCTCTTCTGTGTCCCATCACGTCTCCGGGACACCATCTGGTCAATCTTACCGAGAGACTCGTACAGCAGTTTCTTCGCTGCGGCCACATCATCCTCACTGAAGTTAGACTTGCAGATTTGGAGCGCGCTCACCTCATCCATGACGTCCAGCTTTTGTTGTAGGAACGCCAGGAGTTCGTTGGCCACAAGTTTATCACTCATGGCTTGTATACGTAACGCGGCACTTGGCCGCGTTTCACAATTTAATAAAAATTTTAGCTCGCGTCTGCACCGATCCGCATCGCGCACATATGACCATACGTATTTTTTCAAAGTGTTGGTGAGACGGAAGACAGCCACAGTGTAATTTGTGGTCACAAAAAAGTGTTAGTACTGCACTCTCCAGTTACCTCAGTATGTAGTATAGCTCCATGTCTAGACCTATACCTTTCCTTATACAGTCGGGAAGTAAGGATAGGTAATGGTAGAGCAGCACCCAGGGCACTTACGATTAAGAAGTAAAGCGAAACATTGGTTTCGTAATTAATGTAATAATTTTTACTAGCTTTTATTTTACTTGCAGTGTATGTATGTATGTAGGTATGTACTTATGTCCGTTCGAGTCAACTCTTGCAAGCTAAAACCCTTTGTTACCCACCTTACTACCAGACCTTACTACTGGTAGTAAAGGGGGCAATTAACTTTTATTAACCCGCCCAACTAACAACCAATGCCCTGTGTCCTTTACAGTCAGCAAAAAGCTGTTCATAAAAATGTTTTTTTACAAAAAATTAGACTCTCATACCGCGAATTGATAAACTACTTTTTGAACTTGGTTAGTAAACATTCTCGTATTGAACTTTGTACGCATGCGTACAAAGTTCTAGACACAAATAAGATTAGAACGCTATTTTCGTCATGATACAGTAAGTTTCCGTAGTGTAGCGGTTATCACGTGTGCTTCACACGCACAAGGTCCCCGGTTCGATCCCGGGCGGAAACAGTGCTTATTTTGCATTTTATTTCCGGCTTTTTAATAAAATATTACCAAATTTTCAATTCTTATCGTAATAAATAAAATAAGATTTTTTGCAAATTTATTTTGAAAACAACATTCTATAATTAATATTAGTGTAGTGTCTTAAATCTGCTGGACGATCTGGTGAAAGTCGCGGGAAGCCGCTGGATGCGGGCAGCGCAGGACCGTTCGTTGTGGAAATCTTTGTAGGAGGCCTATGCCCAGCAGTGGGCGTCGTACGGCTATTGATGATGATGAATAGGATGATGTAAGAAAGAAATATAAAAAGTTGTTGAAAATACTTAAGATTTTTACTTATCTCAGTACATAACGTTGCTTTTGTTGTGTTTTCAGTTTTTTTTTCATTTATATAACTTGCTAGTTATTAGATCTATTTCGGTAAATAGCGCCTGCGATACTAATATGTTTGCTTCTTAATTTGTATATCAGCAGAATTGCTCAGAAATTTATATATTGGTAAGCAATATATTTACATGTATTGACATACTTAGGTTCCTACTTCTATGAATTTTAGTATGAATTAAATTAGTTGTAAATATCTACAAACAATGTGTTTTAATTATAAGCCGCAAGCTCAACTTTTTAACAATTTTACAGAAAGAGACGCGTTGTAGGTATCATTTATCGCAATTCGTAAAAAACTTAGGTTCTAAGTTAAACTTACAATAAAAACTTTTTTCAAAAAATATAAACCGCCTTCAAAAAAACTACAAACAAAAACTCACTTCTCAAAAACACGTAAAAATGAAAAAAAAAACTCACTTCTCAAAAACACGTAAAAATGAAAAATAAATTAAATCATTCAATTCAAAGGACTAAAGTCCGGGAATTTTTCAAATTAATCTTGGAACTTACTGATCTGATTGAAGTCGGTGCCAAGCCATATAATATTATGACGTATTTGCTAGTTTACAATTCACACCACTCCGCGCATGAGGTAGGTTTTGTGTGTTATTCTTTCACTAAGTATTTATTCTTGTTACTTTGGGCTTGTCACCGACTTCAATCAGATCAGTAAGTTCCAAGATTAATTTGAAAAATTCCCGGACTTTAGTCCTTTGAATTGAATGATTTAATTAATTTTTCATTTTTACGTGTTTTTGAGAAGTGAGTTTTTGTTTGTAGTTTTTTTGAAGGCGGTTTATTTTTTTTGAAAAAAAGTTTTTATTTTTCCATTTTTAGTATGAGAACGCTACCAAAAGAAATCGCAAAATGAGCGAGCGTAGCGCAATGTGCAACTACTAAAACCTATATCTCAATTAGGACACTAGGACAAGAATCACCCTCTAACTCTGTTACAACTGTTATGCACACAGAGTACAAAAATATTTTTTCTTTTCAGGTTTTGTTGTTATAGTTTAACCTTCCACCATCAGCTAACCTAAAAAACTTGAAAGAATACAACTTAAGGTCTATTCGTGCATATGGTACGTAACCAAACCAAACATGCTTTAACTCCTAAAGAATTTTACCTTCCATCATCAGCTCACCTAAATAACCTGAAAGATTACAACTATATTTTTTTACGTATGAACAATAACTAAAGAATGATCCTCCAACTCCTAACCATTGAGGAGTTGTATCTTCCATTACCATGAGCTGATGGCTATCAGATGCAAATGCTTGAACATTTATAAAAACACATAAAACACGTAATCTGTCTGCGGGTTTTCCTCGTTCCCTTGGATTCTACCATCAGATCTTGACTTGGTTATAATGAGACCAAAACAGGAGTATACTCTTTCAAATAAAAATCATTGAAATTGGTAAATAGTTAGTAAAACTTAGATTGTAATTTTTCATTTAATCCTATGACCAGCCCTTGCGAACGTTGCTTAACCGCAACGATCGCAAAACGCGGTGATAACCCACATCAGCAATCGAGGTCCTGGAAGTGAAGCCCATATATACCTACCTATTATTCTATGACAAAATTAGTATATAATTAGTTTCCGCGTGTGACTTTATTGACGCTATTTTGAAAAACAAACTATACAGCCCGAACAAAAACCTAACGTTTACTTACATGGATGACCACATTATCCCCCATATCTCCGAAGGTTGTCATCGGATCTCTATGAAACTTATAAGGGACCAAATCGAAAGTGTCCCCAATCGAACAAAAAAACAACTATAAAAATCGGAGCACTAACGCCAGAGTAATCGGTATACATACATCAAACAAAAAAAAATATCCGCGTTGAATTGAGTACCTCCCTCCTTTTTTTGGAAGTCGGTAAAAAATATTATTTTATCATTATTTTGTGCTAAACTCGATTACACTCCTAGATGGCGTTATTAGTAGTAGTAGTACGATATTGTGGACAAAATAACACCGAAAGTTAAAGGGCTATTACACTTATCCTAGTTTTATTAGGAGGCTAATTCAGCATACATTGCTTGTTTTGATTGCATAACTTGCTAAAAATGAGCTCAAAGAATACAATGTATGCTGAATTATAATTTAGGATAATCAAACAAATGTCAGGCACAAACATAATAGGTACTGATACTACTAATACTCATTAAAAACAACTATACAAGTCGTCCCAAAACTATGCCACATGGAGGGAAAGATAAAATTTTACTGATAGGAGACTTCATTTTTATTTTTAAAAGAAAGCAGAACTGCATTCAAATATTTTTAAAATTAGCTTGCCACATCCAGTGTAATTCGAAAAAACAACACCTGTGTACTATTACGGCATCAATCGATAGGGTAACTCAAAAGTATTAAAATATCTCTAAGAAACTTGATAAATTAAATGAAAGGAAAACGATGAAAGATACCTAATTGATGAATTCGATGTTGAGTCGAGTGTCGATGTGAAGGTACTTTTTAACCGACTTCTAAATCAAAAAGGAGGAGGTTCTCTATTCGTCTGTATGTGTTTTTTTTTTTTTTGTGTATGTCTACCGATTACTCGAAGACGGCTGAACCGATTGAAATGGTTCAAACGTTATTACATCAGGTTGGTTTCCAAAATGGTCTCATTTTTTGAAATTTTGAAATCGGTTCAGTAGTTTTCAGGAAATCTTGAAAATACTGTCGTTTTCGTTACCACTTTATGTGAATTTAATACGTATCTTTAGGCATAACTCCTTTGATTAACCGATTTAGATGATTCTTGTTTTGTAAAAAGGTAATACCTCAAGGTATTTTAACCGACTTCGAAAAAGGAGGTTTTCAGTTTGATCACATACCTATTTACCAGAAAACACGTAAATTGCCTGCACGATGCACTAAAAAGAGTGAAATAAAAATTATTTTTATAAAAAAATAAAACCGCCGTCAAAAAAACCACATCAAAAAAGTAAGAAATAATTCCTCACCAAATAAATAACGTAAGTACTTTGAAGTCGGGCGGGTTTTAACAAAAACAACAAAAAATTGTACATGTTTCACGCCCGACTTCAAAGTACTTACGTTATTTATTTGGTGAGGAATTATTTCTTACTTTTTTTATGTGTTTTTTTTGAAGGCGGTTTTATTTTTTTATAATGTATGGAAAAGGTGAGATTTAAAAACAAACTGTGAACACTCTCAGTTTTGTTTCTTGCCAAAAATAAAGCAATGGTTTCATTCAATGAAATTTGCTCTCTCCATTATTTCGAGTACTTATTTCTTTCCAAGTATAATGAAATAATTCCAACCTGTATAAGTATAGAATATAATATAATTTTATTTTAGTCAAGCATAGGTACAGATAACAGGTAAGGTAACAGGTAAGAAGAGCATATCTTGGGCAACCAACTGGACGTCGCCCGGTGGGTCGCCCAAGGTATCGCTGGAAAGACGAAGTCGCCAAAGATCTGGAAGAGCTTGACGTGCCCAACTGGTCCAACCTGGCACAAAACAGGAAAGAATGGCGCACTTTGTTGTCGGAGGCCAAGATCCACTTCGGGTCGCTGAGCCAGCGAAGTAAGTATAGGTACAGATAACACATGACTTATTGTCATAATAAAAAAGGGTAACAGGAAAAACATATGGAAATTATTTGGTTAATAACATTAAAAGGTATTTCTAATATTATTTATACTTACCTTACTTACCAGCAATGTTCTAAATACCACAAATATCTTTTCTTGTATATCATTAAATAGTTATTAAGCGATTTATCTCAAATGAGGATTTTCAGAGAATGTATTATTTATGTTTCGAATTGTGAATCATAATGGAAGCCACACACTTTACGATATAGGGCTGGCGTACCGGTTTTGGCCACTGTACCGGTTTTGGTCATAGTCATAGTCATAGTCATAAATTTTTTATTCATATAGATTAAATAAAATTAATGCTTATGAATCGTCCAAAATTTTTTTACCTACCTGTTATGGACATCTTTTAACTGACAAGAAAAAGAGGCGAAAAAAACTCATCAGCTTTAACAGAAGCAACGCATTTACAAAAAAAAAAATTATGTCGTTGCTGGACAAAATGATACAATAATAAAATTTATACAAAATTTCACTTTCACTTCTTTTACTTTTCACGGTCACTTTTCACTTTAAAGTTATATAAATAGGAATTAAATAATTATTGCTTATATTTATTAATGGCGAATAAAAGATTGGACTTTTAGTTAATAATTACAGCACTTAGCTTTTTTTATGTAGTACGATATTTTAGAAATAAACACGTGTTATGTTTCAAAGTTAAAATTTTGTAAAATTCTTAATCAAAATGTTAAGGGTAAAGGTTTTGTAAAATCATTTTTTTTCTACAATAAAATTATTTTATGGTTATTTAATATTTTATATCATATTGGAATATGTTTCTTCTAGATGGATTGTGTTGTTTTTTCACTGTTCTTACAAAAAGTTGGGAAACAATAAGTGGCCAAAAGTGGGGCTAGAAATTTTAGCATTGTGCCACCTTTGGCCACTTTGGCATTAGTAGAAAGTCCAACCTATCATAAAGTTCATTTATTTTAAAAGACTCACAACTCACTTTTGTTAGCTAACATACTAGAAAATTTGCGGATTGAGGCTAGTGTAGGCACTAGCCTACACTAGCCACAATCCGCTAATTTTCTTTTAATCAAGTGATAAAGGTATACTTATAAAATTGTAGTAAGGAGCTAGCTGTGATTGAAATACTATTTCATGTAGTGTTTTAGTCCAGAACTCTAATAAGACATCAATTAAGCATAAACTCAACTTATAAATATAGCAATTTTATGAAAGTGGCCAAAACCAATGCAAACGGTGTATTTGACCCCCTCCGCAGAATTTGTTCTAAATAAAAAAAACTATTGATTTTTTTTTACTTTGTAGATTGTACCCTTAAAGGTCGATAAATTATCTATAACTCTACATTATAATTTTTCTCTAAAATACTTAAGATCATTAAGCACCAAGCGGTTAAAAGTGAAAAAATCCTTAAAGTGGCCAAAACCGGTACGCCTGCCCTACTTGCGCAAGTTTAGACTTGCGCAAGTATATCGTTGTTCCCTAGTGACCACAGGCGGCTCAAGTACGATTGAACGATTTCATTTCATTCGGGTTTGTCGATGGAGGACCGATTTTAAAAATTCGTTCACCATTAGAAAGCCACATTCTTCCCGAGTGACATAGTCTATATTTTATCCCGATATTCCTAAGGGAACGGGTACTACGCGGGTAAAATCGCGAGGATCCGCTAGTTTATTATAAAAAGCTGTCACTGATCAGGCGTCACCCTGTCGAAAGTCCATAACCATTGTTAAAAAAAAAAATTATATTATGTAGCTTACTTCCGCAAAAAAAACAACATGCAAGATGCAAAAAAATAATATACCTACCTACTTAAATAAAGCACCGAAGGTGTGGTTCGGTGCTGGTTTCTTTTTGCGGAAGTGAAGTTAGTTACATATATTTCTTTTTTCACCTATTGTGATAATCTCTGTTTTTTTATTTGCTAAAGACAGACTTTATTTCTGTAAATATTTATAAATTCCTCCCAATTGTCTCGAACTCCACTCGTCATTTTGGCGCGTACCGCAAGACGTGCATAGGCGGTAGTATACTATATAAACATTATATATTATAAACGTGTCATGCCCACACACACGTTATGTTACGATATAAAAATTGAAACTTTTTTAAACTTGCACAAGTCTAGAAAATTGCGCAATAATTTTCCAACACTTAGTAACGTGTACCTACTTACTGCATATTTGTTACATTATAATTATTATTCATGAGAAAATAAGATTTTTGAATAGGTCCGTCTACGTAATTTTGTCTCTAAAGCTGGCCATTGACGGTTAAATTTTCCTAAAACTGTGGCGTAAAACTCCGGCGTCAATCCAAAATTTGATCGTGAATGTCGAATCGTCACTCCAGAGTTTTAACTGACGACGCGCCACGCAATCGCGTCAGTTCGATCACTGCGCTCGCCCGCGGTGGTGCGGTGGTCGAGCGTGCTGCGGTGCTGCTGCGTATAGTTTTTGGTATAAAGGAAGTATAAAGGGTAAAAACGGGAACCTATTACTAAGACTCCGTTGTCCGTCTGTCTGTCTGTCACCAGGCTGTATAACATGAACCGTGATAGCTAGACAATTATTGTTTAACAGATGATGTATTTCTATTGCCGCTATAACAACAAATAGGTACCTACTAAAAACAAAACAGAATAAAATTAATATTTAAGGGGGGCTCCAATAAAGTAAACGTGATTTTTTGCCGTTTTTTGCTCGATATTAATAATGGCAATAGGTAGACGTACTTATAGGTACTCACTTTAAAAATAAATAATCAAAATAAAATGAAGTTCATATTTAAGGAGGGTTCCCCTACAACAAACGTGATTTTTTCCTGTGTTTTGCTCGATATTAATAACGGCAATAGGTAGACGCTTGAAATATTCTCAGAATATTTAGTTGTATACCCACTTTAAAAATAGATATTACCTATATTAAAATAAAATTAATATTTAAGGAGGGCTCCCATACAACAAACGTGATTTTTGCAACGGCAACATGTAGATGCTTAAAATATTTAGTTCTGTTACTTATTCGGAATCAGAATCCTTTTTTTTCTTGACAAAAATAAGTAGTACACGATGAGTACACGTCTGTCACACAGCCCGGCCGGTCGAAAACTGAAGAGCCGGCGTCACGCCAGTCAGTGGGGAAATCTAGTTGGCTTAAAACCATTTGGAGTGACGCCACAGTTTTACGCCACAGTTTTAGGACAAAACTGATCGTCAATGTCCAGCTTAAGAAGGTTAAATAATACAACTTGGAAATGGAAATTGTTCTATTTGAAAATATAAAATATGGAGGCTTGATTCATAAGTTTTTTTATTTTTTATTTCCATACTATATTGAAGCCTTTTTTAAGTATTACAAAAAATACATCCAGCCGGCCTAGCATGAGCGGCTTTTATCGCGCGATATTATATGGTACGGCAAGTTGTCTTGCTCCACACTAAGGTGTAAGCAAGACGGCATGCCGTACCATATCATATCGCGTGTTATAAGCCGCTCATGCTAGGCCGGCAGACATAGAATAAATTGACGACTTTTAGCTCAGTAAGGCATGATAACAAAGTCATTTAGACTACAGTGCAGAAGATATGCGAAGTCATAGCTTAAAACGTAGTTATCTCTCACAACCTTGGATAATATCATTACATTACAATAATACATACCTAAACCTCAAAATAATTATACCCATTATGATTTAGAGGTCATTTTCATAAAATATAATCGTTGAATATTTGTACAAGTCCAACATTTTTATAACAGACTAGCGAATCCTCGCTGTTTTATCCGCGTGGTACCCGTTCCCGTGGGAGTATCGGGATAAAATATAGCCTATGTCACTCGGAAATAATGTAGCATTCTAATGGTCAAATAATTTTCTAAATCGGTACGGTACCTAGTTTCGGAGCCTTTTCAATTCAAACAAAAAAAACAAAACAGAAACTGCAGTTCAGTTCTTTATTATTTTTGAAGACATTTAAAGTAGGTAGGTGGTAGATAATATACAGGCAAATATTTTTTCTAACCAGTCACAACTATAACTTCCTCCTCCATAGCTATGTTATCCTGGTGGCGATGGGAATGGATGGTTGGCGATGGCTGGTTCATGCGTCATGCTCGTGAACGGGTGCTGCCAGTGGGAATGGGTCTGCTCTTATCTGCTTGCTTTAAAATGTGTTTTCTTTTGTTTTTATTCATTTTATTAAGAATTACATTTGAAACATGTATGGCGCAACTTGCAGTATATAGTAGAATTGTCTTTTGTTTTTAACTAATATTAAAGCTTTAAGTAGAGTTCCTAAGTACTTAATTGAAAATTGTTCACCGCTATGATCATTAGTTCGCCTATACTTAACTGTATTTATCATAACCCATTGTGTAATTGTGATGGAAACTGACCTTAGTCATACCATGTTAAGGTCATTTTTCAATTTGACGACTCTGTATGAAATAAAACAGGGAGAAAAAAACAACCCTTGGAGTTTCTTGCCGGTTCTTCTCCAAGGCCTCCCGCTGTAGGGTTTGCGAACCGATGGCGTAGCTTCTATGACGTTCACAAGTATTGTAAATAACAATCTAAATTGAATAAACATATTTGAATCTTGAATCTTGAATCTTGGTACTTTAGAATCCAAACGATAATTCGCAAAGAAGTCCTTGTACTAGAATCTACTTCAAATTAATAATGTCTTCAAAAATAATAAAGAACTAAACTGTGTTATCGATGTTTTTTAGTTAGGTCACAGCTCTACTACGCCTCTAACCATTGGAGCCGTAACCCGTAACTGGAATGCTTTAATAATATTTTAAACTAGCTTTCCGCCCGCGGCTGCGCCCACGTAGACTACACGACGTTATCCCGCGGGAATGTGATTTTTTCCGGGATAAAAGTAGCCTATGTTCCTGTGCAGGCTACAAAATATCTGTGTCCCAAATTTTAGCCAAATCCATTCAGCCGTTTTGGCGTGATTGAGTAACAAACATACAAACATCCAAACATCTAAACTTTCACATCTATACTACAAAAAAATAAAATTGGAGTGTCTGTTTGTAACATTAAAATAACCGCATTTTTACTACATGCATGTATGATTATATATACGGTACACATACCAAAATGTATTTTTTTACAATTTTTGTCTGTCTGTCTGTCTGTTTGTTCCGGCTAATCGTCAGGTGCTCTGAAACGGCTGGACCGATTTTGACGGGACTTTCACTGGCAGGTAGCTAATGTAATAAGGAGTAACTTAGGCTACTTTTTATCCCAGAAAAATATCACATTCCCTCGGGATAGCGTAGTGTAGTTTATTATCAATGCGAAAGTTTGTGGGTATGGATGTATGGATGTTTGTTACTCTTTCACGCAAAAACTAATGAAAGGATCTGGGTCTGGAATAAAACATAGGGTACTTTTTATCCCGATATTCCCACGGGAACGGGAACCACGCGGGTTAAACCGCGGGCGGCCGCTAGTTTATAATATTAGTAGGATTCATTTTTCGAACCGCACCAATTGGTGCCGTAATGGAAATGTTTTTGGTGCCGTTCAAATGGTGCGGTTCAAATTGGTACCGTAGCTGGAATACCTCATAGGTCGAGGTTCCCTAAGTATGTTTATTGTCTCTACTTTTTTTAAGCTCGGACACTTGAGCTATGGCCATACATGAAGATGTCTTTAACCTCTAATAAGTGTAAGCTTTAACGTACTAATCCATACTAATTATTATAAATGTGAAAGTGTGTTTGTTTGTTTGTTTTTTCTCCTTTCACGTCGAAACGGAGCAAGCATCGGATCGACGTGATTTTTGGTTTATGGATAGTTTGGAGGCTGGAGAGTAAGTAAGTAAGTAAGCATTTATTGACCCGTATATTACATTTAATAAAAATACAATACATCATGTCAGTCGAACGAGGCCCACTGCTGGGCATAGGCCTCCCCCAAGGATCTCCACAACGATCGGTCCTGCGCTGCCCGCATCCAGCGGCTTCCCGCGATCTTGACCAGATCGTCGGTCCACCTTGTAGGAGGCCTGCCCACGGAACGTCGTCCGGTACGCGGTCGCCATTCGAGAACCTTTCCGCCCCAACGGCCATCAGTTCTCCGCGCTATGTGTCCCGCCCACTACCACTTCCTCGAATCCTTCGAGCGATGTCGGTTGTTTTAGTTCTCCTGCGGATCTCATCATTTCTGATTCGATCGAGCAGGGAAATACCAAGCATCACTCTCTCCATTGCTCCAAATACAATACAATTAAAGAAAATAATAGAAAATATACACAGCAACCTTATTTATAAAATTAAACTAGTCCGTGGCTTTAAAGAGCCAATCAGGACCCTCCTCAGGTTATGCTGTTACAGTATGCAACATTGCTCACTGTAACAGCGCTGGCGCTGGTATTCTGGAGGGCCTGTACGCACACAATAACAAAAAGAAACAACAAGACACAAACAAGACTAAGTAATAAATATAATAACAAGGAAGATCCCAGAAAATAAACACACACTCAAAAACGTTTTAAAAATACGTGAAGAGCTGGATAGTGACATAGAGTACTTATTATCCCGGAAAAATATCACACTCCCGCGGGATAACATCTTGTAGTACACGGGGGCGAAGTAACATAAGTTTTATGTAAAAACTTCGTTTTTATCATAAAGTTAATATACCTATCGGAATACTAACTTTATGGTTTTATGGTTTTTATGACAAGTTTTTTTGTTGATATTGTATTGACATCCAAACCAAGCTTGCGTGCAAAGCTCAGTTTTAGCTCAATCGGACACTGGGAAGTGGCACAGAATAATATTTTGCAGGATTTGACCTGAACGGACAAACATACCATACCTTATTTATTTATTTACATATTTAGTACACACACATAATAGTAAAAAAGAAAAGAAAGAAATAGAAAAGTATTGTACAGGGGCACGGCTTATTTCAAATTGAAATTTCTACCAGCCTTACATAAACTTTCCTCTGTGGTCTAGTGGTTCATACCACCGATTTTAGACCCAGAGGTCCCGGGTTCGATTTTCAGTGGGGGTACATATTGTATTCGGTTTGGTTGGTGGTAGGACTTGTTCTTAGTCCGCCTGGCTAGCTACCACCATCTTATCTGCTAAGTCTGCCGCCATAACAATGATGTTTTCAGCATTATTGTTACCGGCAAAAAAAAGATTCGATTTGGTTTTGTTTGTTGGTATGTGTTTGTAATAAATTAAATCGAGAATTATGAGACCGATTTTAAAAATTCTTGTGTGAAAATGGATATATTTATCCCGCTATTTTTGCGGGCCACAAAAAACACAAACCGCAATACCGCAAGGAGCCGCAAGTTACCTATAATACAGGGTGTTAGTTTGGTCATTTGCAAGCCCGAAACCACAGCTTGTACTCATAATATTGAACAACTTTCCCCAAGAAACACGGGTCGAAACGTGAAAAAAAATTTTGGTCACCCATACAAACTGCACAGTCAGCTGATTGATTTTGTATGAAGTGACCAAATTTTTTTTTTCAGATTTCGACCCATGTTTCTTGGGAAAAGATGTTAAATTTTATGAGTACAATAGTTGTGGTTTCGGGCTTGAAACTGACCAAACTAACAGCCTGTATAAGTATCATACCACTTACATACTTTTTAAAATGAAACCGTCACACCATCAAGAAGCGTATTTCCTGCAAATTCACGGAAATCGTTTAAGAACAGGAAATAGTAGATTGTACAACAAGTGCATAAAACGTATCATTTTACCCGAGACGTATATATCCATCCGAGCCGTAGGCGAGGGTGGATAGTCAATTCGAGGGTAAAATGGGTTTTATCTACGAGTTATACACTCTGCTTTTCACTTCGAGTGTGAGGAAAATAAATGCCAAAAAGAAAAAATAAAGACTTCGCCATATTGGCGAGAAGACTTTCTTTTTTTTTATACGTAGCAGTGGCAACACAGTGACTTTAGCATAGATCGTAGTGCATCAGGCTCTTGAAATACTTATTTATTACAAAACTAATTAATTTTGGCTAGTTTTATTAATTTAGTAAGTAGTTTAACATGAATTGTGTACAACATAAAAGAAACATAATGAAATAACAAGTTTATATAACGAAGTTTAATTGCGTGTGTGACTGTTTACCTGACGACCTTTGTCTTAGAGTCTGAGACTTAGACGAAGATTTTACTTTATGCACTAGAGCATAAAAAGCGATTTTATGCAGCCTATACCCAACATAAACACGAACTTTACGAGCATGAGAAGTGAAAACCATATTTTATGAGTACAAGCTGTGGTTTCGGGCTTGCTACTGACCAAATTAACACCCTGTATATCATACCACCTGTATATACTTTTTAAAATGAAGCCATCACACCATCAAGAGGCGTTTCCTGCAAATTCACGGAAATCGTTTAAGAACAGGAAAAACACTAATGGATGCACCAATGTGTGGACGATTGTTAAGTAGCGATTGATACCGATCAAAATATTCAGATCAGAAGCGTCGTTATAGTTGTCCGGTCGGATAATTGTCAAGCATAGTTGAGGTACACCAGCAAGTAATGTAGGTTTTTGATCGTCTGATTAATAAAAGGAGCGGCGAAATGGTTTATTCTAAAACATGTTCGACATAAGACAAAAACAGTAGGTTCCTACCGAGCTTTCATACTTTTTTAAACATGGTTAATTAAAACCAATGATTTAAACACGAGAGGTCTACACGTAATGTACTCGTTAGAAACCGAAAAACCCATTTTTTTTGTGTATGACCACCGATTACTCGAAGACTGCTGAACCGATTGTAATGGTTCAACGTTATTACATCAGGTTGGTTTCCAAGTTGGTCCCTTTTTTTGAAATTTTGAAATCGGTTCAGTAGTTTTCAGGAAATCTTGAAAACACTGTCGTTTTCGTTACCACGTTATGTGAATTTAATAACTATCTTTAGGCATAACTCCTTTGTTTATAAACCGATTTAGATGTTTCTTGTTTTGTTAAAAAGGGGATACCTCAAGTTATTTTCACCGACTTCGAAAAAGGAGGTTTTCAGTTTGATCACATACCTATTTACCAGAAAACACGTAAATTGCCTGCACGATGCACTAAAAAGAGTGAAATAAAAATTATTTTTATAAAAAAATAAAACCGCCTTCAAAAAACCACATCAAAAAAGTTACGTTTTTATTTGGTGAGGAATTATTTCTTACTTTTTTGATGTGGTTTTTTTACGTTTAAATAAAGTTATTAAACTTTTCAGGGACATTTATTGTGTTTTTTTTTGTTAAAACTGATATTACAAAAAATATTTCAAACATTTATCGCCATCAGCTATTGAGACAACTTTGAACTAACATTTTCCTTTTTCGAGATGAAACCCAGTACTAAAGCATAGTTTACATTAGTCGAGCAGCTTGGCCTAGTGAACGGGGCCGAGTAACTGAGGTACAACTCGACTCGCCTTCCACCGTTTACATTGGGCAAGTAATTGGGCCCAGCAGGGTTGCCAGATGTACGATTTAAATCATATTTGTACGATTATTTACAATATTGTTCGATGGCAAATTTTCAGAAAATTTTGGATTTGTATGAAGTACGATTATTAAACATATTTTATATACTTAAACATATTTTTTTTATGTTTAAGGCGCTACTCGGAAAAATATGGACTTTTTGATATAAAACTATAGGACGGTTAGAGTTGTTATAAATCTGGTAATCCATACTAATATTATAAATGTGAAAGTGTGTTTGTTTGTTTGTTTGTTTGTTTGTTTGTTTGTTTGTTTGTCCGTCTTTCACGTCAAAACGGAGCAACGGATCGACTCGATTTTTGATATGGGGATAGTTTGGGAGCTGGAGAGTAATATAGGCTACTTTTTATTCCGGAAAATTATAAAATAAAAACGATTATTTTGTATAGAAAATCGATAAACTGTCGTACTATACAAAACTGTCATTTCTTCCATAGCCGCTTCCAAAGAGGTATGTCAAAGAGTATTGTAATCACTGACGTTTTTGCCGCTTTTTTAATAAGTGACATTTGTGGCAGGCAGTGTATAGTTTTATAGATGTCGATAATACGAAGTTCGTGTCCAATAAAATTTATATGGCAAAACAACGTTTGCCGGGTCAACTTGTAAGATATATATTTCTTCATACCTTTATCTAGAATCGTATAGTTTCAGAAACACGATTTTATGATTTTGGCTCGACACTTTTTCTTTTCGAAAATACCTCTAAAAAATACGAAATATCAATATTATGCTTAAATGGGGCAACATATACTATTGAAAATTGGTTTAATTAGTGGACACCAATAATATTTAGGATCGTATAAAAGCATTTTTAAAAAAAATCGCTATAGTTTTTTAATACGAAGTGATTTTGTGTTTTTTTTGCGTAATCTGCAAAATCGGTCTCGCTCCCGCGCGCGTCGTTTTCTCATTGCTATCTCGCTTTAGCATAAGTTTTCCGAGTATCGCCTAATGTACGATTCTCGATTTTTCGCACCTGGCAACCCTGGCCCAGGGAACAACTCGGCCGAGCAACTATGCTCCGCGCGAGACCACTCGACTCGCTCAGTACTCGGCCCAGTTTACTCACCCTATCGTTTACATTGGTCGAGTTAGCCTGCTTTTTGTCTCTCGCTACCCGACTCGGCCGCCTACTCGACCAATGTAAACTATGCTTTACAGTCAGCCTTCTGAAGTTGAAACACGATTGGTGGGTACTAACGACTGCAAATGCAGCCAGGACCAACGGCTTAACGTGCCTTCCGAAGCACGGAGGAGCTCGAGATGAAAAGTTTTTGGTCACCCATCCCGTGACCGACCATTGCGAAGGTTGCTTAACTTCAACGATCGCCGGCCGTGCGCGCCAACTTTACCTACTGTTCTAACTTCACTACAAGTTTTCTACTGACCGCGTTACGGCAAGTTTTTCCTAGTCGGCGACCAAGCCGTATAGTGAATGCGCGTCTTTACTCGCACCAAGAAAATATTAATAAGAAAACATAATTATCCGTTATACTTTTAATCGGTTTGTCGATCAGTCGGTATTCTTTGAATAACTGGTGGTGCTAATAGAGATAAGTGTGGTTAAGGTAAGTGAGTTTTGTTTTTAACGTAATTTTAGTTACAATTAAATTGAGAGCAATGTATACTAATTATTTTATTAAAATTGTAACGATTTCGATCAAGAGCCATATTTGGCAATGAATTTTTTTGTAAATGTTTTGTGT
The DNA here is from genome assembly GCA_949710035.1 of Crambus lathoniellus. Classification (NCBI taxonomy): domain Eukaryota; kingdom Metazoa; phylum Arthropoda; class Insecta; order Lepidoptera; family Crambidae; genus Crambus; species Crambus lathoniellus. The sequence goes on from OX453317.1 coordinate 4,116,986, forward strand.
GTTTTCATTTTGTTATTTGTTATGAGTTCTTGTCTTGCTTTATAAAGAAATATCAATTGATTTAATTACGAAATAAAAGTAGTCTAAGCACTTGAGCTGCGCATGCTCTAGTGTTTTTATCCGCAAGGAATTTGCACTTAGCCTTCATCACATCAGTTTTTTTATCCGCAAGGAATTTGGACTTAGCCTATTCATCACATCACACCTCATGAGTCATGTAAAAGCAAAGGCATCAACTTTTTTTCTGGAAGAGCTTAAGAAAAAAAAAACTGAGGATCATACATGCGCCTTACTAACCAATATCAATCAATCAATAAATACTTTATTTGCACACAAAAGAAATGCAGAAAGAAACACAAAACAGAAGAGTATACAAAAGGCCTTATTGCTAAACAGCAATTTCTTCCAGGCAACCTTGGGTAAAATAATAAATAATTACTTATATAAGGACAGGGGGGAGTGGGTGCGCATTTAAGATATTTATGTATTCATAAAATATTATATACCTACGCAATTTAAAAGTATATAAATAATAAGGCAGTAATAGTAAATAAAAGATAAGTAAGTATAAATAATTATTAAGCAGTATTGGAATAGAAATAATTTCGAACTTTATCTCTAAATGACCTCAAAGTTTGAGCCTTCCTGATATCCTCTGGTAGAGAGTTCCACAAACGAACAGCGTGAACAGTAAAGGAATAGGAAAAGATAGTATTGCAATAAAAGCTGATGGTGATCTGGGGTCCAATTATTATTAACATCTGGTTGGTGGTAGGACTTGTTCTATGTCCACCACCATCTTATCTAAGTCTGACACCATAACAACTATTTTTCAGCATTATTGTTTCACGGCAGTTAGAGATATGATAGCCAGTTCCTCAGTTAGTTGAGGATTTCGGGAGTGCGCTTTCAGTCTTACCATAAATTAACATCAGGTTTGATGAGGTCAAATTTTCATAGGAATTTTATAAGAAGGCTGGAGTTATAGGGAAAATTTATTGTGTTAAAAAATTTTATCATATAAAAACGTCACTGCACAGATGTTACAGATAACCTAAAATGTAAGTTTATTTGAAGGACCTGCCATTTTGGTTTGCTAATATTCATTTCGAGGGATCGACGGTGGGCCGAATTAAATACTTTCGCGGGCCGGAGTTGGCCCGCGGGCCGTAGTCTGCCAATCACTGTGCTACACCGTTGTAGATAAAAAATATCGTGTCTCGAAAAAATTAAAACGAAATACCTAATTAGAAAAAATCGACCTGTCTCACAACCAGCTCGATTTTTTCGAGATGGGTCGAAACAATCGAGACGGGTCGATTTTTTCTAGATGTCGATTAAAAATCAAAAAAGTTAAAATTTAAATAATATCGTGTCGGTTACTTAATAGGAATTTTAACGTTTAACACTTTCGATTAAACAAATGGCTGTGTTCTTGTTCCTAATTTATTTTCCTTATTTTGACATAAATAATTTATATTCTGAAACTCGTAAAACAAGTTTTGGATGCAGGTTTTGTAACGAACAAAACTGGTATTTAGTATTATTTATGATAACAAGCCTATCGCCCGTGGCTTCGCCCGCATGGACTAGGTACTGTGAAGCTCCGACGCTTCACAGCTATATTATTAGCTATATAAGAAACACTGGGATTGCACTTTAACTCGTTTTACTTTAAATAAATATCTTTTATTACATTCCTAGCTTCATCATTTCAACCGTACGACGCCCACTGCTGGGCATAGGCCTCCCCCAAGGATCTCCACAACGATCGGTCCTGCGCTGCCCGCATCCAGCGGCTTCCCGCGACCTTGACCAGATCGTCGGTCCACCTTGTAGGGGGCCTGCCAACGGAACGTCGTCCGGTTCCTAGGTTCATTCCTAGCTTAGCAAGTTTTATTATTATGCTGTGGATCATGCCTTGAGGGCGGTCTATATCAGAATGTGTCAATTCACTTTTACATAAGCCTTCCTTTTATTACGTTTTCTAATAATGGTTGGAAATAATTATATTCTTTAAAAAGGCTTACATAGATACAGCATAACAATCTCCTACTAATCACCCACAGAGTACGATAGAAAGTAGCATAATATGTCTTTATCCAGCTCCCAAATTATCCCATAAAAATCACGTTAATCCAATTGCTCCGTTTTGACGTGACAAACAGACTGCCAAACAAACAAACTAATAAACAAACAAACATACTTTAACATTTTAAAATATTAGTAAGGATGTTATCTTGACGACCGATTTGGCGCAGGGGTATACTACCCGCCTTCTGCGCCAGAGGTCTTGGGTTTGATTCCCGAACAAGACAAATATTTGTGTGCATGAAAATGTGTATTTGTCTTGGTCTGGGTGTTTTCTATGTATATTAAGTATGTATTTACAAACAAAAAGAATTTAAGTATATATTTATCCGTTATCAAGTTCACGTAGACACAGTTTCTTAAGAAATTAACTACGGGCTTAGATAATTGGTGTAATTGTAAGAAAATATTTATTTATTCATATTGGGTTGTATTGCTCGCGATCTATCACCACGACCCACGACCTTTCAGTGTCCGGGCGAATGCTCGAATGGGCGAATGGAATGCGGGTTCGAGTGCCATCGGAGCTAGTTGTGAGACGGGTCGACTTCTTCTAACTTACTTCATTTTTAATTTTTCAATAATAAAAATTGCATTTTAAATTAAAAAAAATATAAATAATTACTTTATTTTAAATTTTTCAATAAAAAAAATTGCATTGTAAATTCAAAAAAATTAAAATTATTTGTAAAGGCAAGTATTTTGGTAGTACTTACTTATACTTACGCAATTCGGTGATATTTTTTAATCAGAAATATTCCCATATATTCAGCACTAGTTTAGCAGCTAGTTTTTTATTTATATCTTTACTTTTTTGCATTCACAATGCAACTTTTATTATTGAAAAATGCTTAGAAAAAATTGACCTGTCTCACAACCAGCTCCGATGGGACTCGAACCCACGACCTTTCGCTATCCGGGCGACTGCTCTAACCACTGAGCAACGTCGTCGTTAACGACTCCGTAGCTTAGTAGTTATCTATTTTTCAGCTAGTTTTTTTTTTGATAATATAACCGGTAAGCTAGCTAGGAGTCAGACAAGAACTAAAGGAATAAGGAAAAGTACATTTGGCATTGCCCTTGTCTCATGGCCTTTAAAGGCACGCCATTGGCAGATTTTAACCGCCTTTGTGGTCTAGTGGTTCACACCACCGATTTCAGACCAAGAGGTCCCGGGTTCGATTCCCAATGGGGGTACATATTGTATTCGGTTTGGTTGGTGGTAGGACTTGTTCTTAGTCCGCCTGGCTAGCTACCACCATCTTATCTAAGTCTGACGCCATAACAATGATGTTTTCAGCATTATTGTGTTCCGACAGTTAGAGATAAGATAGCCAGTTCCTCAATGAGTGAGGATTCCGGGAGTAGTGCGCTTCCACCTTCTGCCTAATCACCACTTAACATCAGGTGTGATGAAGGCTAAGTGCTACCCCGTAGTGAATAAAAAAAAAGATATTAACTAGCTGTGCACCGCAGTTTAACCTGCTAGTTTGAGGAAAACGGAAAAACCTACTAAAATATGTTTTCCCGTTTTTGCAACATTTTTTATTAATGTTCGCTCTGTTGGTCGTAGCGTATGATAATATAGCCCTATAACCTTCCTCGATAAATGGACTATCTAACAGAAAAATGTTTCAATTCGGAGCAGTAACTTTGTGTGATTAGCGCGCTCAAACAAACAAACAAGCTCTTCAGCTTTATAATGATAGTATAGTATAGATAAGGTGCAGTAAATAAAAAAAGCCCAGAAAATATCTAAGAACTTATGCAGCATAAAATTGCAAAAATAGCGAATTTTAAAGGTTCTGATTATTATATTGGTTATAATCAACATTCTCTTTGACACATGAATAGGTACCATTTTTTTAATAAATAATAAATAATTTTGGCAGCATTGTGTGAAATTTTACAAGAATATGTTACTTACTCATTGTCATTTGTTAATATATTTCATTTTGTTTGCCATAAGGTTCTTAGATATAAATTATTTTACGTTTAAATGTGCACCAAATAAATAATTTTCTATGTTTATTTCTACATTAATCGTTTTATGATAAATGTAAGTGAATATTCATACGATTGACTATACCATAAAAAATCTTTATAAATATACCAAGGCTTGAATTTAAACCCTTCAAACACACATTACAAGTACACCATTGAAAATTAAAGTATTAGAAAAATCTACCCGTTTGACAGTTTTTTTTTTATCCCATCGGAGGCTCGGAGTTGATGTGAGACGGAGAGATTTCTTTCTAATACTTACTTCATTTTCAATAATAAAAAACTGCATTGTTAATGCAAAAAAGTAAAAGTAACTAACTAATTTGAAAAATACCTACACCATGTAAACTTCTGGATTATGAATTTGTGCAACTCAGTCACTCAGTCACGAAGGTCGTCTTAACATAAATATCTCTCCAAAACTGTCGACAGTACCTCTACCAAACTAAACACTATATCCTTGTGAGCCCTATTCTCGTATGCAGTAAGGGTGATTTTAGTAATGCACCTGTGCCTTTTTGTCGTGAGGTCGACTGTTAGAGATGTTGTCATGTTCCATGTTTAATTTGATGTCTACAACGTGAGCGGCGAGTAAATTTTGCACTGATCTGTGAAAAAGTAAAGTATACTTAGTATACTGTTGTAACGACAAAGAAACGGTGTCAACACGTCCTAATGAAGCTTGTTTCAGTGTTTTTACTTTGTTTTTCATTTAAACTAGCCTTCCGCCCGAAGCTTCACCCGCTTGTACTACAGGACGTTATCCCGAAGGAATGTGATAACTTTCAATAATAAAAAGTAGCCTATGTTACTCTCCAGCTCCGAAATCCTATCCTCATACCAAAAATCACGTAAATCCGCTGCTCCGTTTTGACATGACAGACGGACAAACAAACAAACTAACAAACACACTTTCACATTTATATTATTACTGCCGTATTCATAAAAATATTTAAGCGATGTTTAACTTAAACATTGATTTGTCTTTGTTACACAAATATTGTAATTTTTAATTTGAGCAACAGAGACAAAATAATGTTTTTAAGTTAAACATGCATAAATATGTTTATGAATAAGGCAGTAAGTATATAAGTATATATGGATGCTCTTTACCTTATGGCGATTCAAAGGCGCAAAACTTTTGAGTTTATTTTGATTATGACGACAAACCTTTCAAAGGTTAAAAACATACAGTTTTTCCTTCAAGAATGATTTTATGTTGTTTATAACTTGCTAAAAATATAATCCAATCATTTACTTTTGATCAATTTAAACCTTTTTGCAATGAAATGTTAATAAATCAAGAAAAACATTAACACCTTCTTTTGTTACGCCATTTTCCGCTAGAAAAACGCATAAAATGCATCCGCTATGCAAGACTGTATAATCTGTTGAACAATGCATAGGTATTATTAAAGGCAATCGTCGACGTTTTGCATCAAAGAAGTTGCACTGAAGATAGATTTAGCATTCGATTATAAATAAAATGGTTATAATACGTAAAGAACTGACGTAAAGTCAAGAAAATTGCTCACGATATGACGTAACTGTAGAGAAAACAGTACAGTAACAGTACTTCGAAAGTGTTTGCCTGCATGCATAACACGTTGTATATTATCGGTAAGTCTAGCATGACCGCCCAAAACGTTTATCGACACTCAAACGTCAAAACCCATTGTCTTTCGACAGTTAAACGCGATAAAACGCCATATCATATCGCGTTTTGTTGGTCATGCTAGGGGACCAGAGTTAGTTCAATATAATCACCTAATTGCCTATGCTTTGTGTTTTTTCTCACGCGCCGTCGCCGCGTCGCTCGACGTGCGTTTGTAACGATTCAGACGAGTCTGATAAACAAAAGTTGGAAACTTTACTTTCAAGTTGCGTCTGAATTTTGTGCGTATCGCGAATAAAAACAAATGGCATCGACGCCAACCAACGACGGCGCGTGAAAAAAAACATGGTTATAATATATATTTAAAATTATATATTTTACTTTAAAATTAAAATATTCCCACCTTTGTTGTTCACATATCTAAAATCTAACCTATTTATTATTTACAACAATTGTTATTATGGTGTGCTGAGGTTTAAGAAATCCCACGAATTATTTAGTACCTACTGAGAAGAATTCCTCTAGTCCGTTTTTAGAGAAAATCGGATTACTGAGACTTTTAGTCCGGCCGATGGTAACAGATAGGAAAAAAAATGTTACCAGAGTGTAGCAAGCGTCCACAAGATAGAAATTCCTTTTTTTGCAGCAGCGATATTCTGTAGCATCGTACTACTGAGACGACAAAGTCTAATTAGTCCGATCATCGGACTATACTATACAGGGTGTTAGGGGCACCGTTGCAAAAACTTTAACCATGGCTTCAGACCATCATGCTGACAGCAAGAATTTTTTGTCGGAAATGAAAAAAAAAATGACTTTTCATACAAATTTAGCAACTTATCGAGACATTTTGTATGGAGAGTCGAAATATTTTTTTCATTTCCTACAAAAAATCTTGCTGTGCGTTGTTCAGCATGAAGGCCTGAAGCCATGGTTAAAGTTTTTGCAACGGTGCCCCTAACACCCTGTATATTCGGACTACTGAGACTAGAGGCTGGGACTTTAGTTTAAAAGAAACTAACTCAGCAAAGATAAGCGAAAAGGAGGAGGTATTTTGAAAGCATACGTAATTTGGTCATATTTAGGTTTTTGAATTAGGCGTCACTTGGCGGAAGTCCCTACCCATTGTACAAAAATATATAATGTAGCTTACTTCAGCAAACTTCAGTTTATTATTCTGGTCAAAATGATAAAAGAATGAGAGAGTTTCTTTTGACGTTTCATCGTTCAGTTCAAAAATTTGTACTAGATGGCGCTACCCCACTATAGCGACCTAACTTTTTCTGAAGAAGTAAACGAAAAAGTATTTACCTAATAGAAAATAGCTAAGAAAATAGTCATTGTGTTTTCTTATCTTACTCTATGCATTCCGTTGGCTTATGAAAGCTTTGGAGTGTCTCTGTGCGGGTTTTGTTGTTATTCTTATAAGCTTGGTGAAATCGATTAGTCCATTTATTACAACCAAAATATGTTTGCACTGACCATGGATTGGGGCCCATCCCTGCCGCACACTCACATTGAGCTTCTAATATTATGTGATTGACAACTTTTCGGATGACATTATAATTACTATGTTTTTTCGCATTTCTGATGCACATTATATCAGCCACAAAATAAACACCTTCAGTATTATCATAGGTTAATCGGCTAGTAATTAAAAACCCCCCCGATACATATTTGCAGAAGTGTCAACATTTTCTCTTTCAGCCAATATAGAATACAGGTCACAGCAGACTTTTCAACTCGGAAAGGGATCGACACCGTATCGCCTTTCGCCTCGCGGTCAACCAGGCGTCAACCGAACGTAAGCACTAAGCACGTGACCAAACTGGTACCCCTAGTATGAGTTTGGCAAACTGTATTCGTAATCAAAAATTATCGCTCCATCTCTTTCATGTCCTTTGACTGCTTTACCGACATGAGCAGTTCATCCGATAGTTTTCGTAAACGTTGACAGTTAAAATCAACTCATACTAGGGGTAGGGGCACAGATCAGCGTCGGTACGTCGACTCGGCTACGACTAGGCGACGCCGCGCTTACCGCTCGCTGGTCCCGAGGCGAGGCGATTACGCTACGATTCCGATTAGTGTGCTTTGCAGTAGGGAGTTTCATACAAAGAATACTGAACCGCTTGAGTTGATACGTTTACGTTCCGTTTACGAGTTGATATATATGCTGTGACCTTAACTCATTAGATCTTCTTCAGTAATCGATGGCGCTATGCGCAAAGAAGCTTTTTCGATATCACAAAAGCTTCTTTGATCCGGGTCCGGGACGCGTGTCTTATACGATGTGTCTGGGTTATTAACCAGCCCCTATACCGGCTAAAAAATCTGGGTATGGACATGGGCTTCATTTGACATTCGAAGCCCATATTATGCTAAAACAAGGACAAAATATGGTCTTCAAATGTCAAATAAAGCCCATGTCAATATCCATATTTTTTGCCCCTACAGGGGCTGATCAAAACGACACGATCCATAGTCTTTCGATATGATTGAATTCGTTCACCAGTGCGGTGATTAGGCAAGTAAAAAACGTTAAGCAATATCGGTGTCCAGTATTCAGTGCCAGTCCAAGCCAGGTTTCAATCAAATTATTAAGAAAACAAATACGCTCACAAAACACCACCAACAACAATGCATGGAAGCAAAGCAATCCGCAGATCTCACAGAAGAAAAACTTTACCACAGACAGATTAATGTCAACAGAACAACCGACCGACACACAAGTCTTTTTTAGGCTGAATGAACTAATCATTTGCCATAATATGCTGAAAAAATTAGGTTGTGTTAGGGTTACAGCGCCATCTAGTGCATCGAAAAATTACTGCAGGAAACTCTCCTATTATCGTTTATCACACGGACTGTACCTTTGTCAATAACATATTTTTTAAATAATTTTCTTACGTCCACTGGGAATGGTAGTAAACTTCTGGCAGGATGAAGGGAGGATCCTTTCCAAGAAAATATAAAAAAATATTTAAAAAAAAAAACAAAATTACACTAAATTTCAATCGTAAAAATCCAACGCCAACTACTCCTCCTAATCATTTGATTCCAATTATTAAAAGTTATTCATTTTAATCACTTTTATTCTCTTTCCAGTCAGCATGTCGAGTATTATCAAGGAGTTTCCAGTGGAGAAGGAATATGAAAAGAACCCGGACATAAGTCCAGGTGACATCAAGAAGCTGCGAGAATGGCTGAAGACTCAACCACATCTACCAGGAGAACATCTGACAGGTAATTTACTTTTGATTTTAGGAGGAGAGCAAGGTAGCACTTTACCCTCATCATATCTGATTTAAAGTGCAGATAGAGATTTTCTTGCACATCGTTTAAGATGGGCAAATTTGTATGGGACCCGTCCTCCCTCCAACATACCTTTTGTGTGTCAACAATTTCATACGTATCTATTAAGAGATTAAAAGCCATATTCAATGTCAAAATCCATGGGGTTTAGTCAAACCGAGAACCTCCTTTTTTGAAGTCTGTCAAAATGCCAAAACTTTCTCCTAAATGTAACAAAATACTTTCCTGAAAACTGCATCAAAATTGGTTCAGCCAAACGCAAGATAATCGCGGACAAACATACATACGTACATCTTCTTTCTTTTGAATCAGCTTCTTTTTTTTGAAGTCGCTTAGAAGTCGTAAAAATAAAAGATTTTTTACTAACGTAGGTGTTACTTTTGTAACAATATTAAAATAATATTTTCCCAGAAATTCCACACAGTTGAGGGATGTCGCCATAGTAAAAAGACGTTTTGTCCCATCGTCCTTTAATCGTGAATTCGCAGGAAGTAGATACCTACTTGACTTGATATAAGGTCGCAAGGTCTCCCGCCCTGCGAACCGATGGCGTAGCTTCTTTGACGTTCATAAGTGTTATCTCAACTTCTAAAATAATATTTTTTGATTTGATTTTGTTGCCTTCATTTTAAAAAGGGCAATATAAGTTTTTTACAATTAATTACACCAATTATCTAGACGATAAGTAGTATTCATTAAGAAACTCTCGGAGACTATAGGTAACGGATAATATACTTATGTAGGTACTTACATTTTTTGTAAAAACATACTTTGTATAGGCTTAGCATACATACATTACAGCAAGACTAGACTAATAGACATGTTAAGTATTTAAATTTTTACTTTTTTGCATTCACATTGCAATTTTTATTATTGAAAAATGGAAAATGAAGTATTTTAGAAAAAAATCGACCCGTCTCACAACTAGTCATCCGGATATCGAAAGGTCGTGGGTTCGTGTCCCATCGGAGCTAGTTGTGAGACGGGTCGTTTTTTTTAAATACTTCATTTTCTATTTTTCACTAATAGCCATCTTCATGCACACAAATATTTGTCTTGTTCGGGAATCGAACCCGAGACCTCTGGCCCCTGCGCCAAATTGGTCATACATATACAGAGTGGCATTATTTCATGATACTCGTACCTGGAAGGAAAGTACTCGAAATAACGGAGAAAGGCTCCTTGAAGGCCCTCCAGGGTAAAAAGTTTGAAAATGCGCTGTGATCTGTCTGATAAACCATTTTGTAATTTAAATTAATATTTTAATGTTTTTTTTAATCTAAACTAATATTATAAAGAGGAAAGATTTGATTGTTTGTTTGTTTGTTTGCTTGTTTGCATCGAATAGGCTCCATTGGACCAAAGCTACTGGACCGATGTAGAAAATTCTTTCACCATTAGAAAGCTACATTCTTCCCGAGTGACATAGGCTATATTTTATCCCGATATTCCCACGGGAACGGGAACCCTCGGGTGAAACCGCGAGGATCCGCTAGTTATTAATATTGTAATCCTTATTCTAATTCTATAACGCCAATATTTTTGTTTGTTTATGTTTAATTTATTTCTAGATAATAATGATACTTCTTGAGTGCCTCGGAAGAGGTCATAATGTATAATACTTCCAATGTTCATTATTATTGTAAAGTAACATCATGTAGTTACCTATATGAATAAATTATTTATGATTCATGATAACAAATTCCACTGAAATTTACTTTTGCTTTATTTTTGACAAGAAAAATCAAAACACATTTATATCCTACTAATCCTACTAATATTATAAATGTGAAAGTTTAGATGTTTGGATGTTTGGATGTTTGGATGTTTGTTACTCAATCACGCCAAAACGGCTGAACGGATTTAGCTGAAATTTGGGACACAGATACTTTGTAGCCTGGAGAGGAACATAGGCTACTTTTTATTCCGGAAAAACATCACATTCCCGCGGGATAACGTCGTGTAGACCACGCGGGCGAAGCCGCGGGCGGAAAGCTAGTTAATAATAAGAACAATTATTAGTAAGGACTAGCGCTCCGCCCGCAACTTCATCTGCGTAGAATTAATATTTTCACAAAAGTTTCATAAAACTCTGACTCCATTTTTACACCAAGGAACACAGATGCGAAATTTCAGCTTCTTGCGCTCAGTAGTTACAGCTGTGCATTGTCTGTCAGTCAGTCAGTAACACAGGAGTTTTATATTATAGATAGATTAGTATGTATGACAATGCAAATTAATATACAATGCTATTCGTCTTAAACTGACTAACACTAGCTGAAAAACTTGACTCTAGAACTCTAGATTGTGACAGATTTTTTATTTATTCACAGCTTTAAATAATAGATCTTTACCTAAGAAATTTGAGATTTGTACGGAGATTTTTATAGAAAATTCTTATTCCATACTACTAAACTTTTTCTGAGTTTATTTCCCAATCCAGAAAGCTAACGTTATGAAACTTTTACGTACGTATCTATAGACACTAAGTTAGTTAATGATAAGTGTTTCGAGAAAACCATATTTTTTGACTGAGTTATAATGAATTAAGTAATAACTCAATTCTGGAAAAAACAAAACGCCATTTTTGCGAGTTGTTCTTTATAAATACTTAATCAAAACTGACTGGATATAGTCATAATGTCATGTTATATTTATAGTAATATTAAATAAAATCTTTTTGTTTTATAATATAGAAGCTATGACGTCAAAGGTGCGTCAGAAAAAATCTCCTATTTCATAGGTAATACCTGAAGACCTATTACGATACCCGCGACTTCTGCTGGTGATTTTCTGATGAAGGCTGATGGTGGAAGCGCACTACTCCCGGAATCTGCACCCAACGAGGAACTGGCCATCTTATTTGTAACTGCCGGAACACACAATACCGCAAAACATCGTTGTTATGGCATCAGACTTGGATAAGATGGTGGTAGCTAGTCAGGCGGACTAAAAACAAGTCCTACCACCAACTAAACCGAATACATATCGAACTCGGGACCTCTGGATCCCACCACTAGATCGGGGCGGTTAAAAGTTTTTTTTAAATATAAACGAGACAAGTGCTATACAATAAAGAAAGAAAGAAAGAAAAAAGTTTATTCAACAAAATAAATTATTACAAACACAAAAATATAAATCCCGTAGTTCTTCACATAAATTATTCTGCCTCCAAGTTTATAAAAATAATACATCGTTTTACAACCCTGTTACTAGAATGTGTCGCTTATATAATGAGACTTTGTCTAGACATTCTTCTCTGGATATTTTTAATAATAGTTATAATAAATTTAGGAGAGAAGTTCTGACTGCCCTATGTCCGAATGACTCATAAAACTAACTTAATTGGTGTTCTTCTTTCTTTATTTTCTGTATTAAGTTATTGTGTTCTAGAGTTCTAGACTATAGATTACTTTAAGTGTACCCCTCTTTAATTTACTAGTAATTTAGTTAATACTGTGCCTACATCTAGAGAGTTATGGTCTAGTACCAAATTATTTGAATGTATAAACTTAAGCATACTTTTTGACTGTAACTTGTTTTGTAAGCCTTATAAATAAAAAAAAAAAAAAAAAAAATTAAAAGAATGATGTATTTTGTTGAAACGGCTGCATCTCAGCATGTGCCACCGCCAAGGCGGTGACGCTGGTTTTCGGATGCAACCGAGACTACATGCTTATGGCTCTATTAAAAAAATTATACTTACAGTCTTAAAAATAACAACATAAATACCCCTCTACAAGATGGTTGGGAGATACCACTAGCTTGGAACCTTATAATACAACTTAAATACTAGTTAAAAATTACAAACTTATCACTAACAATATTAACGCTTATTTACCATAGTATCTCTGGCTTAAGACTTTGTATGTCACTCGAGTTATACTCAAAGCATGGTCATTTTATGATTACTTCTATAGCAAACAATCGGTCATAATACTCATAAGTTGCAGTAAAATTAAAACTTGGTTAAACTATTTGTATTGATAAATCATTTATGTTAAAACTTATACTTGTTTTTACTAGCGCAATATAATTTTCTTGCCTGTTGAAGAACAGGAAGTTGAGTAGCAGTAAATAGGTATTAAAGCAGTATCTTTTTAACCGATTTCAAACATTGAAAATGAGGAGGTTAGCTATTCGTTGCGTTTATTTTATATGTATGTACACCGATTACTCGAAGACGGCTGAACCGATTGAAATGATTCAAACGTTATAACATTATAACATCAATTTGATCACATACCTATTTACCAGAATACACGTAAATTGCCTGCATGATGCACTAAAAAGAGTGAAATAAAAATTATTTTCATAAAAGATATTTATTTTTTATAAAAATAATTTGATTATAATTATTGTAGTCGAGTATTCGGGCAATAGGTAAGTATCGCCCGAATTCTCAAACGCTAATCATCTTTGGGAGCGTCTCAAACATCATGGCATCTCTTTCATACGTTTGACATTTAAAGTGACAGGGCGATGTGTGAGACGCTCCCAAAGATAAGTAGCGTACGAGTATTCGGGCATATGTATATTAACTAACGTTTACATAATAGAAACCGTAAATTAATATAGAAAACACGCCTAGCCGAACGCGCTGGACATGCGACGCGGTGCGGCAGCGCAGTATGAAGATCCCTGCCGCAGGTTGATTAATATGTAAGTTATTAGCAATCACTTAGCAATCAAAACTGACAGAAATTGCAATAGCATAGCTGCTTTAGTAAGACAGTTGTCACATGGATCCTTACTAAGGATCCTTACTAAGGCAGCAATCTAACTGTCATTTCAATCAAATTTGACAAGCAATCGATTGCTTATAAGTTACATAATCAGCCCGCCCCGTACTCCGTGACGGGTCGCGTAGCCGTATGAGAACCGCCTTACTGCCTTTTTTTAGGGTTCCGTAGTCAACAAGGAACCCTTATAGTTTCGCCATGTCCGTCTGTCCGTCTGTCCGTCCGTCTGACCCCAGTCTAGCACATAGACTCTTAGTACTAGAAAGCTGTAATTTAGCATGTATATACATATTTATCATGCCAACAAAGTGGTAAAGTAAAATTTAAAAAGAAATTTTTTTTAGGTTACCTCCCCTACACGTGAAGTGGGTATGTATTTTTTTTTCTTGTCTACCCCATAGTGTGGGATGTCGTTGGATAGCAATTTCAAAAATATTGTGGTTTGTAGAGACAGTTTTTTGATTGAGGCATCCGTTTGTGAATTATTAAGCTTTAAAGTGCAAAATTTTGTTAGAGTCATGTGTCCCCCCCTGCCAGCCAAATGGTTGGTCTTGGATACGTGAAAAAATTCCCGATAGTAGTACATATGACGAAGTTAAAAGGAAAACTATCACAGCTAAGTAGACTTTACAAGTTTTTGAGATATAACACATTTACGAAAACCTCAAATATAACTTTGGCATTCATACGAATACTATGAAAAACAAAGTTATTTTTTTCTGGCAAAATATGACAATGGTATTTTTGCTAGGTGTACGTAATCGGTACGTTAAGTGGGTACGGAACCCTTCATGAGCGAGTCCGACTCGCACTTGGCCGATTTTTTTATAGTAGGGAATGCGGTTATGCATCCCGAATGTATGTGGGACTCGCCGCTAAAGCCCTACCCACTAAACCCCCTACTGCTTCCCACACCACCTAACACGCAGGACCTACGGGACCGTGATATCACGGGCCGTGATATCACGCACCGTGTGGAACCGCCTTACTGCCTAACTCACATTAAGGCGATACTCGGAAAAAATGTGCTGAAGCGAGATAGCAATGAGAAAACGACGCGCGCGGGAGCGAGACCGATTTTGCAGATTAGGCAAAAAAACCACAAAATCACTTCGTATTAAAAAACTACAGCGATTTAAAAAAAATGCTTCTATACGATCCACAATATTATTGGTGTCCACTAATTATACCAATTTCCAATAGTGTAAGTAACCCTTTTTAAGAATAATCTTCACTTTTCGTATTTTTTAGAGGTCTTTTCGAAAAGAAAAAGTGTCGAGGCAAAATCATAAAATCGTATTTTTGAAACTATACGATTCTAGATAAAGGTATGAAGAAATATATATCTTATTACCAGATTTGTAACAACTGTAACCGTCCTATAGTTTTAAATCAAAAAGTCAATATTTTTCATTTGCGTAATGTCGGCAGCAATTTTTTACCATGTTTTCTTCGCACGGTCGCGAACGTAGCAATGGGCGATTTTCTGAAAGCTCAGCCACTAGATGGCGCTGTCCCACCTATGCAGTTAGAAGGAACGGAACGTTATAAATTTTACTTTGACGCGACTTTTTTACGTAAAACGGAACGTCAGACAGATGTTATTTATTTACCTAAATCTATAAATTTACCTATTTCGTTTCCGTTCCTCACAGTAGTACTTATTTAATATATTATTAGTTTCCTTTGGGTTTTTAAAAAGTAATTAATTTAAATATGTTTCATTCCAAAATATACCATAGACATGTACATACTTATTCAACGCCATCTAGTGAAGCAATTGGAAGCTTTTTTTTTTTAAATGGCCTCTCAGAAAATCGCTCATTGCAGCAACAACTACGTCATAATAGCGCAATCATTGTGATTGTCATTATACAGGGGCACCTTTGCAAAAACTTTAACCATGGCTTCAGACCATCATGCTGAACAACGTACAGCAAGTTTTTTTTTGTCGGAAATGAAAAAAAAAAAATCGACTTTTCATACAAATTTAGCAACTAATCGGGACATTTTGTATGGAGAGTTGAAATATTTTTTTCATTTCCGACAAAAAATCTTGCTGTGCGTTGTTCAGCATGATGGCCTGAAGCCATGGTTAAAGTTTTTGCAACGGTGCCCCTAACACCCTGTATAGTGACGATATTTTTAAATAGTGAAAAACCTTGATGACAGAAAGAAAAACGGAAGGAAGCACAATTTTTTAAGCAGGGAACCCTTTTTCTTGCAGAATTCGCACATCTCTGCGTTAGTTAATTTCTCGGATTGAGATAATGATTAGAACTGATGACACAGAATATTTTAGTACACTAGTCACTAACGTACTGATGACGTCATTCCACTCATACCTGGTTGCGGTTCTTAGTATTCTTCGATTTTGGGCGTGTTTCAATGACTCATAATTTCTAAAGTTCACCAAACATGTTTGAATGAGTTATATACTTATCAATAGATTTATTATTTAACGCACTCTACAGTGATACCTCATTTATAACTCTAGCACAATAATTACAAGGATATTTGCGACTGATTTTTTGCCAAAATCTTTCTGAGAAGTCACTTGTAAACTCGTGACGTCAATAACGTATACGAACTCAATTAGTGTTTGTGTGATTGAGCAACTTTTCTCTAGCGATAGACACTGTGGCTTTGTGCTTGGCCCGCAGGCGACCGAAGGAGGAACACATATTTGGTGGCGGTTTTCGTTAACGCGATTCGACCGACCGAGCATGGAAGACAGGGTTTCATGTGAAACATAATAAAAACACAATTGATTCCTTTAAGTTATTCCCAAGTTGGATTATTGATGAAAATTAAACTAAATTTTAAAGCTGTATGCTCGTCATTGTTTTTGAGTTTTTTTTTGTATTCACAACGGGGTAGCACTTAGCCTTCATCACACCTGATTATAAGTGGTGATAAGGCTGAAGGTGGAAGCGCACTACTCCCGGAATCCTCAATCACTGAGGAACTGGCTATCTTATCTCTAACTGCCGGAACACAATAATGCTGAAAACATCATTGTTATGGCGTCAGACTTAGATAAGATGGTGGTTGCTAGCCAGGCGGACTTAGAACAAGTCCCACCACCAACCAAACCGAATACAATATGTACCCCCACTGGGAATCGAACCCGGGACCTCTGGGTCTGAAATCGGTGGTATGAACCACTAGACCACAGAGGCGGATAATTTAAATTTTATTCTGTATGATTCTTGGTTTTTACAATTCGTAACCAATTTATTAAATTAAGATTATTTTTAATTAATTATTTTTTTTATCCACCTTTGTAAAGATGTTACTCCATGATAACAATAAAAAGTTTTCAAGCTTTTTTGCGTTTAAACCAACAATACCATTTGATTTTTATCAATTCTTAAGTTATAAATCAAAACCTTTGTTGGTTAATTAACACGTTGGTTGACACGTTAATAATACTCTGTAATAATTACAAATAAAGATATTTCTATTTCTATTTCTATTTCTCTGTCTAGCTAATTGTGTTTGGCAACTTATTAGCTGAACAAAAGAGACGGACCAAAATGTATGGACTAAACAGACCGGACGGACCCAGAATCTATTTGGACTGATCTGAGATATGGACTAAATAGGTCCCAATAGTTTCATTATAATGCACAACATATCCCACTGAAAGGGGGAATGCCGAAATCAATGAAGTGTAAGAGCCGCCAAAGTTTGCATAAAAAAATCTTGATTGACAAGGTCTTTTTTTTAATTATTAACTATTTAGTTGGCCATTTTTTTTAACGACTTCGGTGTAAACATTAGAGATGTCATCAATATAAAATCTGGGCACAAGAAGCTGAAAATTGGCGAACTGAAAAGAGAGGAAAATTTTGAAATTCTCCTCTTCTCCTAGTAGGGGGTCGAAAAGGGTGTCAGAATTTGTATGAAACTTTTGTGAATATCTCAATTCCACGCGGACTAAATCGCGGGCGGACGCTGTTCTAGTTCATAAATAAAAAGTGAGCTAGTTGTGATGTGAGACGGGTCGACTTTTTCTAAAACTTACTACATTTTCAATTTTTCAATAATAAATAGGTACTGTGTTGTAAATGCTTGAAAATAAAAAAAATAATTAGAAATAAAAAGTGATTTAAAGAATTAAACCGACTTCAAAAAGGTCCTGTCAACTGAAAAACAAAAAAATAATATCTTTAAAGTAACTATGCACCTTAGATTGGGGTTACTTTAGGAATAAATGGGGCTACTGTGATAATTTATAATTTAACTAGTATAAAACAGTATTATTCGTAACTAAGCAAAAATTTGGTATTCTATCTATAGTTTAATTTAGGCTATCAAAGGTTAGTTGCAAAAAAATGGACAACAATAATAATGCAGTCAAACAAACGTTGTCAACAAAGTCACCCCTCGAATCAAAGTAACCTCAGTTTACCAGTACCTACCTTTTTGGGGTCAGTGCCTTTTCTGACATTTTCTTGCTCTTGGCTTGGCTGGCGCCGACCTCATAAGGAACGTACGTAGACTACGTAGGTACTATAAAGATATTATTATTATTTATTTTTCCTTTTCAGTTGGCAGGTACTTTTTTAAGTCGTTTTTTTAGTGTAGATTGCAAAATACAAAATACAAAATACTTTATTTGCTTTTAAATAGGGTAGGTAGGTGAATGTTGGTTTTAAATATAGAAATAAATAGTAGCTTTGAACCTATTTAGCCATATAGAACAGCATGCAAAAGAACCATAACAGGTAATCATCATAGAGCTAAACATAATTTTCACAAACCAAATGAAAATGACATTATAAATACCAATTTTAATTATTATTCATTGAGATAATGTCATATTTTATTACAATTTATAAATAACAATTTTAATTATAATTAATTGAGATAATGTCATATTTTATTACTACTTATAAATAACAATTTTTATTATAATTAATTGAGATAATGTAATTTATTATTAATATTATTATTATTATGTTATTATTGCATCAAATTGTTATTATTCAAATTAATGTAAAACCAATAAATGCATCATTCTTATTAAATTGTACCATAATATACTTGTCTTATAGCTTAAAAAACTACTGAACCGATTTTGATGAAACTTGGACTGTTCCGTAAGTTGGAATCACGTTGGAATACACCGAATTGAAGTCAAAAGAATCATCTCGGTATGACTTTTATTTTTCAAGAACTTCGTGGACAAACATACATACATACATACACCTACGAAAAGCACACGTTCTTGGAAGCCTAAATAGAACAGCTCTTTACCAGAGAATATATAATGGTGCTATACTCAAATGAAACTTTCGCAAGGATTCGCATTTCCTCATGGCCAAATCCGTTTGGCAAACCAGTTTGGCGACGAGGAAAAACGGTTTTCGTTACTAACTCGTTATCTTATAATTAAAACGACATGGTAATAAGCTGTTCCGAGGCCATGTAATCCACCTTTGCTTTTAAGTTTAATAAAACAAATAAGTAATTAAGTTTAATCACTGTACAGTTACATTTATGTATGTGATTTTCTTCCTTAAAGGTTGACTTCCGAGCATCGCGGCCGATCGCAGCCGCGCGCGATCGATCGCGTGCGACTGACGCGCGCGGCTGATGCGACAATAGTCAGTGTATGAAAATGTATGGCGCCGCTTCCGAGGTATGCGACAGACGCGTGCGGCTGACGACAGACGTCGGCCGCAAGCGGCCGTAACTATAATGAAAACTTCTTTGTATTGTATAGATACTCACTTATCAAGACTAAAATCCATATTGTTTCTGACTTCACGCTTAAAAAAAGAAATTTCAGTCTCTTAAATCTCGGTGGCGTCGAAAACGCTTCGTACCGCCACAATGTCTGGTTTAGTATGAGGTCTAAAACGCCGCGTACCGCACCAATAGAAAGAATAGCTAATTCAGTGCCGCAGTGAGCGTGTTACAGAAAGGGCGTTTGCGCACTACACTGAATTTTACCGTCAGGCGGTCCGTTTTTTTAGGGACCGGCGCGCCGTGGCATGAAAAACACGGATGATTGGCTCGTGCAGTTGTCCGTCTTTTTACTCGCCGGGGCAGCGCAGTGATTACCCCCGGGGCGGGTGCCCCGCCCGCTCATGAATATCACGTTTTCAGTTCAATATCACAGTTTCAATGTTTCAAAGCCGAAACAACACGAAATAAATAAATTCTTACTATGTATTATAAATAATTTATGATTAAAATACAACCATCCGTTTTTTTCCGGACGGTAAAATTCAGTGTATCTCGGAACGGAAAAAAACGGACCGGAATGGGGAAAAGTAAAATGTCGGACGGTAAAATTCCGTGTAGTGCACAAGCGCACATATACATTCTATGGCCTGCTATATCGGACCGTAAAAAATCAGACTGCCGGACGGTAACATTCAGTGTAGTGCACAAACGCCCAAAAGGAGAGTTTATAAAAATCATCTCAATCCAGCGTTGACACATGAATTTTCTAACAGTGACAGACAACCATAAATTAGAGCTTAAAATAAGGAAGATGACAGAAAAGTGAGTATCTATACAATACAAAGAAGTTTTCATTATAGTTACGGCCGCGTGCGGCCGAAGTCTGTCGTCGGCCGCACGCGTCTGTTGCATACCTCGGAAGCGGCGCCATACATTTTCATATACTGACTATTGTCGCATCAGCCGCACGCGTCAGTCGCACGCGATCGATCGCGCGCGGCTGCGATCGGCCGCGATGCTCGGAAGTCTACCTTTATGATCAAAAAGTCCCGGTACATAAAAGTTTAATAAAAATAACTTTAATTATGTTTAATTGCTTGTGAAGTTAAATAGGCCTAGAAAAATAATATTCCGGAATGTGATTCTGTTTCCTTAAAGAAAAAAAACACACTTATTAGAAAAAAAGCTGTAAAATAAATTTAATTAAGTATTTTTAATTGCTAGTAAACTTTTAAATGGCCCCACAATATTTTGGAGGTCGACTTGTCTGTTAGTCGGTGACCTTAACCTGTTGGCTATGTTAAACCCATGGTTAGTTCTTTTTTTATATAAAACTCGGTAGGCATTTGACCAGCATCTTGTTTATTAACAGGATGTGGTCTAAGATGTTGCGTGCTTGCCCAGGAGATGCCTGGGTGCCTACCATCAACTTTAAGACAGCGATTCAAAAATAGCGCGATGCAGAATAGGTTCCTAAAATGAATTGCTTTCTTTCGAACCTTCTTAAAACTGGATCGCAAATGAATTGCTAAATGTGAATGACCGAACGATTTGTGCCCTTTTTCTTCTACCCGTCTCTTACACTCGATTCTGTCATGCCCGGAGAGTAAAAGAGACGGGTATAACCTGCAGATGTCATGTTAGCTTGGCCGAGTTATAAGTCAAATAAGAGTTGATGACAGCTCAGCGGCTGTGAAACAGGGACTGCTTACCGGTATAAAATATCGTTATAGTACCAGTAAAAATTGCAGTACTAAAATTCTATACCCATTGAATTTCGGTACAGATTTCCGTCATCTATACAGTTATTTAAAAATAATTTTCTTTCTGTTACTGAAATGATAAGCGCGGGGCACTGAGGCACGTTGTTTAGCTTTTTATTTGGCATTATGAAATATTTATTTACAAATTACTTACTCTAGTAAGTTGCTTTTTTATAATTTAGTTTTTGGTACTATTTTGACAAAAATACAGTTACGCAACGTAAAATATATTAAAAAATCCAAGGTGGCTGCCAAGTTTTTGTTTGTGGGCTGATTTCGATGTAACTTGGTTTTAAGTACTATTTTGACAAGAAAACAGCAACGCAATAAAAAAAAATCGAAGATGGCGGCTAACTTTTTTGTTTGTGGGCCGATTTCGATGAAACTCGGGTTTTGGTACTATTTTGACAAGAAAATAGCAACGCAATATCAAAAATGATAAAATCCAAGATGGCCAACTTTTTTGTTTGTTGGCCGATTTCGATGAAACTCGATTTCTAGTACTATTTTGACAAGAAAACAGGAACGCAATCTTAAAAATATAAAAAGATGGCGGCCAACTTTTTTGTTTGTTGGCCGATTTCGATGAAACTCGGGTTTTGGTACTATTTTGACAAGAAAATAGCAACGCAATCTTAAAAATATAGAAAAATCCAAGATGGCGGCAAACTTTTTTGTTTGTTGGCAGATTTCGATGAAACTCGATTTCTAGTACTATTTTGACAAGAAAATAGCAAGGCAATGTCAAAAATGAAAAAAATCCAAGATGGCGGCCAACTTTTTTGTTTGTTGGCTGATTTCGATAAAACTCGATTTCCAGCACTATTTTGACAAGAAAACAGCAACGCAATGTTAAAAATATAAAAAGATGGCAGCCAACTTTTTTGTTTGTGGGTCGGTTTCGATGAAATTCGGTTTTTGGTACTATGTTGACAAGAAAACAGCGACGCAAAGATTAAAAAATTCAAGATGGCGGCTAACTTTATTGTTTGTAGGTCGACTTCGATGAAACTCGGTTTTTGGTACTATTTTGACAAGAAAACAGCAACGCAATCTTAAAAATATAAAAAAATCAAAGATGGCGGCCAACTTTTTTGTTTGTGGGCCTATTTCGATGAAACTCGGGTTTTGGTACTATGTTGACAAGAAAACAGCGACGCGAAGTTTAAAATATTAAAAAATCCAAGATGGCGGCCAACTTTTTTGTTTGTGGGCCGATTTCGATGAAACTCGGGTTTTGGTACTATTTTGACAAGAAAATAGCAACGCAATGTCAAAAATGAAAAAAAAATCCAAGATGGCGGCTAACTTTTTTGTTTGTTGGCAGATTTCGATGAAACTCGTTTTCTAGTACTATTTTGACAAAAAAACAGCAACGCAATCTTAAAAATATAAAAAATCCAAGATGGCGGCCAACTTATTTGTTTTTGGGCCGATTTCGATGAAACTCTGGTTTTGGTACTATGTTGACAAGAAAACAGCGACTCAAAGTTTAAAATGTTCAAAAATGTAAGATGGCGGCCAACTTTTTTGTTTGTAAGTCGATTTCGATGAAACTCAGTTTTTGGTACTATTTTGACAAGAAAATAGCAACGCAATGTCAAAAATGAAAAAAATCCAAGATGGCGGCCAACTTTTTTGTTTGTTGGCTGATTTCGATGAAACTCGATTTCCAGCACTATTTTGACAAGAAAACAGCAACGCAATGTTAAAAATATAAAAAGATGGCGGCCAACTTTTTTGTTTGTGGGTCGATTTCAATGAAATTCTGTTTTTGGTACTACGTTGACAAGTAAACAGCGACGCAAAGATTAAAAAATCCAAGATGGCGGCTAACTTTATTGTTTGTAGGTCGACTTCGATGAAACTCGGTTTTTGGTACTATTTTGTCAAGAAAATAGGATTTTAATTTTAGTTTTTTAATATTTTTTACACTGCGTCGCTGTTTTCATGTCAAAATAGTGTAGTATAGCCGTATTGCCCGTATTTAGACTTGCACCGTAACTTACTGTTACGCTCTGCAACATGACGTATGTCGCTGATGACCTACTAATTAGTATAGTTAAATATAATGTATTTGAATTAAATCGGGCTCTTGTATTGTAACCTTTGATAATACAACATGTTACTACAAACATCTGGTTTTACTTGATACGCACCCAACCTCCATCTACTTCAACATATTTCAATAGTACCAAAAACCGAGTTTCATCGAAGTCGACCCACAAACAAAAAAGTTTGCCCCCATCTTGGATTTTTAAAATCTTATGTTTAAGTTAAAATTTTCATTGCGTTGCTGTTTTCTTTTCAAAATAGTTGCAAAAACCGAGTTTCATCGAAATCGACCTACAAACAATAAAGTTGGCCGCCATCTTGGACTTTTTTATCTTTGCTGCGCTTTTTTCTTGTCAAAATAGTACCAAAAACCGAGTTTCATTGAAATCGACCCACAAACAAAAAAGTTTGTCGCTATCTTGGACATTTTAACATTTTTAACATTGCGTTGCTGTTTTCTTGTCAAAATAGTACTAAAAATCGAGTTTCATCGAAATCGGCCAACAAACAAAAAAGTTAGCCGCCGTCTAGGATTTTTTACATTTTTAACATTGCATTGCTGTTTTCTTGTCAAAATTGTACTATAAATCGAGTTTTATCGATTGCCTTTTTTTTTAATAAGCGAGATGAAGATTTGCACGCACTCACACTTCATGTCGTATGCACCATAATATTAATTTAAAAATAAATTATAACGATAAAGACGTGATAGCCCTGGAAGACTTGTCCCGAGTTACTATGAACGGCGTTGTATGTAACTCGGGACAACCACTCCCCCGTCTCACCCCGCAAGCCCCGCACGATTGACCCGTCTAGACGTCTCCGTCGGCCTACTGTATGAAAAGTTGCTTATTCTGTGATATTAGTATGGATTCGAATTTTAAATTCACATTCTACGAAGAAGTATTAATAGCACAAAATAATCACATTATCAGACATTGTAAAGAAAAGAAAAAGAAGCAAATCCTTTATAACTAATAAATCGGGCTCTTGTATTGTAACCTTTGACAATACAATATGTTACTACAAACATCTGGTTTTACTTGATACGCACCCAACCTCCATCTACTTCAACATATTTCAATAGTACCAAAAACCGAGTTTCATCGAAATCGACCCACAAACAAAAAAGTTGGACGCCATCTTTTTATATTTTTAACATTGCATTGCTGTTTTCTTGTCAAAATAGTGCTAGAAATCGAGTTTCATCGAAATCGGCCGACAAACAAAAAAGTTGGCCGCCCTCTTGGATGTTTTACATTTTTGACATTGCGTTGCTATTTGCTTGTCAAAATAGTACCAAAAACTGAGTTTCATCGAAATCGACCCACAAACAAAAAAGTTTGCCGCCATCTTGGATTTTTTTACATTTTTAACATTGTGTTGCTGTTTTCTTGTCAAAATTGTACTATAAATCGAGTTTTATCGAAATCGGCCAACAAACAAAAAAGTTGGCCGCCATCTTTTTATATTTTTAACATTGCATTGCTGTTTTCTTGTCAAAATAGTGCTAGAAATCGAGTTTCATCGAAATCGGCCGACAAACAAAAAAGTTGGCCGCCCTCTTGGATGTTTTACATTTTTGACATTGCGTTGCTATTTGCTTGTCAAAATAGTACCAAAAACTGAGTTTCATCGAAATCGACCCACAAACAAAAAAGTTTGCCGCCATCTTAGATTTTTTTTATTTTTGACATTGCGTTGCTATTTTCTTGTCAAAATAGTACCAAAAACCGAGTTTCATCGAAATCGACCCACAAACAAAAAAGTTTACCGCCATCTTCGACTTTTTAACATTTTTAACATTGCGTTGCTGTTTTCTTCTAGAAATCGAGTTTCATCGAAATCGGCCAGCAAACAAAAAAGTTTGCCGCCATCTTGGATTTTTTTACATTTTTAACATTGCGTTGCTGTTTTCTTGTCAAAATCACTACATAGTATAAAACAAAGTCGCTTTCTCTGTCCCTATGTCCCTTTGTATGCTTAAATCTTTAAAACTACGCAACGGATTTTGATGCGTTTTTTTTAATATATAGAGTGATTCAAGAGGAAGGTTTATATGTACTTTTTATCCCGATATTCCCACGGGAACGGGAACCACGCGGGTGAAACCGCGGGCGGCCGCTAGTAGTACCATAAAATAACAATTATTAAAAGTAACTTACTGGAGTATGTGAGTAATTTGTAAATAAATATTTCATAATACTTTACTTACCTAATGAAAAGCTAACAATTTTAACTTCTCGTTACAACCCTACCAAAATTTTGCACGTTCTAGGAAGTTAACTCTTTGATAGTACTCATGTGCTAGAAGCTAGAAATCTCCATCTCTCCATTTAAGCCATTACAAAATTTCAGTATTTTAATATAAATAACAGTTAAAAAATATTTGTACAAAAATGATTATACTACAACAATTTTAAAATACCAAAAAAAATATCTGTACTGGAATTTAACAGTATCAAAATATATTTATATGACGTCATACAGAAAACCGTTATACCGTTATTCATACCGGTAAACAGTCCCTGCTGTGAAATGTCATTGAATGATCACTGAATCGCTGTCATTGATATTAAGCTGTCGTGGTACGAATAAGCGAAGCAGTTCAGTTTAGGTCCTAAACAAAACCGCAATAAGAGTTGAAGGTAGGCACCCTGTTCACTCTGCCTTTGAAGAGACCAAGGTTGTAGTTATCGGGGAACACATAGGCAGGCAACGCATTCCATTCCTTATAGCGATTCGCGTTGATCTTGCTTGATTCATCTTGATAACGTAATATGTCTGGCCTTTCTTACATTACGATATTACCTACCCCTAGCATGAATAACTATCGTAATGGTAATCGAAAAGTAAAATAAACCGTCCTTCGAAGGCTGTCAAAGTGCTGTTGTCAAAAATGTATTGAATTTCAATTCCTTATAGTCAAGATCGCGGGAAGCCGCTGGATGCGGGCAGCACAGGACCAATCGTTGTGGAGATCCTTGGGGGAGGCCTATGCCCAGCAGTGGGCGTCGTTCGGCTGACATGATGATGATAATGATGATGATACGACCGAAAGAGGCGCTGCTCTGGTTTTCATACAAATTAAAACGATCACGATAACGACAGTTTTTTGTGCTAGGCATAGATATCTCATCCCATACATTTATTTGTATTGTGTCTCGTACCTACACTACGCTCTCCAGTATCCGATATGTCACACAATAAAAAATACTCTGTAAACAATATGCAATAAATCTCTGTAAACATTTCTGCGGTGGTGTCGTGTGAGGCGGGTCGTTACGTTCCCTAAAATATGGTTGAGCGAAGCGATGGCTGGTTCATGCGTCATGCTCGTGAACGGGTGCCACCAGTGGGATGGGTCTGCTCCTAGCTTCTTGTCTCAAAATATGCAGATTTTTTATGTTTTACTTTTATTAGTTTTATTTTATCGTAGCTTGTATGGCATTGTTTATTATTGACTCTTATGTTCTTAAACTATTCAAAGTTTTATTACCCTTGTTTGGCATTTATATTTATTATTTTATTCGCTACGTTTTTGGTTGATGTGTATTTGAAAGAAACTACCTTTTGGATGTCTATTTCCTAAGTTATTGAAAATTATTTACTGTGATGATTACCGGGTTATTTATTTTGTTTTTAAATATAAGATGAATTTGTGATGGAAAGTGACTTTACATATTATATTATGTTAAAGTCACTTTTCAATTTGACGACTCTGTATGAAGTATGACAGAGAGAAAAAAAACCCTTGGCGAGTTTCTTGCCGGTTCTTCTCGTTACAAGGCCTCCCGCCGTAGGATTTGCGAACTGATAGCGTAGCTTCATTGACGTTCACAAGTGCTGTATCAGCCTAATATGAATAAATGATTTTGAATTTTGAATTTTTAGTGTCCGAGACTGGCGTAGTATGATATGACCAAGTTGTCTGTAAGTTTCGTAGACCGGGCTTAGTACGAGGCGGTCGCATTCCGGTTTTTTACAAGCTTATTATTAACTTGCCATGTTAGTTAGTTTGTTAGTTAGTTAGTGGGGGACAAATCTTGCAAGCTTAATTTGACCCACTTCCCAGTGTCCGATGGAGCTGAAATTTTGTATACAAGTTTGGTTTAGATGACAATACAATATTTAAGTACAGTCAGCAAAAAAGCTTGTCATAAAAATGAATTTTTTACTAAAAACTTATTTCGTAAATACGGTTCTGTGGGTCAGAGAAGGATAGCAGCATAAAAAGTGCAGTTTTGTGCTGCCAAGTATGGCCCAATCTTAAGGTTTATGGAATACTTACTTGCAGTGTTATGCCTTGATTAACAACATTTTGTGTGATCTGTAGTTCACCCGGGCTCCTGTAATTTTCTCCTCACGGGTTTCTCTAATTTTGTTTTTAGTAAATATGGTATATAATTTAGTAATAGAAATTTTCTCTGTAGTATTCAGAAAATGCTTAAAGATTTGAATAATTACATATGAGCGCATACTTAAGTTATCAATAGAAACAATAGGAACTAAGACTTGTTGAGTGTAAACACTTCTTTAAACTTGTTCTGTAAGTTGCAATTACTTGCAATCTTACTATTCAAACGTAATCGTTCAATCGTCTTGATTATTAAACTTAAAGGTCGACCGGTAGGTATATAATTATAAACATGTAATAATAAGTTTAAACAAATGGATACCTATATGGATATTCTCTGAGAAGTTTGGACCTTATAAAATCAAATTTAACCGCCTCTGTGGTGTAGTGATTCACACCACCGATTTTAGACCATGAGGTCCCGGGTTCGATTCCCAGTGGGGGTACATAAATTGTATTCGGTTTGGTTGGTGTTAGGACTAGTTCTTAGTCCGCCTGGCTAGCTACCACCATCTTATCTAAGTCTGACGCCATAACAATGATGTTTTCAGCATTATGGTGTCCCGGCAGTTAGAGATAAGATAGCCAGTTCCTCAGTGATTGAGGATTCCGGGAGTAGTGCGCTTCCACCTTCAGCCTTATCACCACTTAACATCAGGTGTGATGAAGGCTAAGTGATACCCCGTTTTGGATAAAAAATAAAATAAAAAAAAGTGTATTACGTTAACCTAAGTTTTAGTAATGTCTATTATGTTAATTTTACTTCTAGTATCTAAATTTTGTGAATCGTTATAAAGTTTTAATTCAGTTTAAAACTTGATTGTGCTTTTGATAGATCTGCATGAATTGTGGAAACTGTTTTGGCGCGTATATATGTAACAGAAGCTGTATGTTTCCCATAAGAAAAAACAAGTGATTCAAAATGAGTTTTGACAGTGACATTTATTTTTGACGTGATGACGTCTTATAAATCGAAGAACGACGCCGGCTGCACGCACGAGAAAGTGTCACGTTCCGCGTGCAAGCGAGAGCGCGGAACACGCGATAGAGATACATGATCGGCCTTAAGCCCCTTTTTAACCGACTTCAAAAATTGATTTAATATACTATATCTATGGCCTTAAGCGTTCGGCTTGTCACGCTTCTATACAGCGGCATATTGTTTTTAACCGACTTCAAAAATTGAAAAGGAGGAGGTTATCTATTCGTCGCGTTTTTTTTTATATGTATGTACACCGATTACTCGAAGACGGCTGAACCGATTGAAATGATTCAAACGTTATAACATCAGGTTTTTCCCAAGTTGGTCCCATTTTTTGAAATTTTGAAATCGGTTCAGTAGTTTTCAGGAAATCTTGAAAATACTGTCGTTTTCGTTACCACTTTATGTGAGTTTATTACGTATCTTTAGGCATAAATCCTTTGTTTATAAACCGATTTAGATGATTCTTGTTTAGTTGGAAAGGGGATACCTCAAGGTATTTTAACCGACTTCAAAAAAGGAAGTTCTCAGTTTGATCACATACCTATTTACCAGAATACACGTAAATTGCCTGCATGATGCACTAAAAAGAGTGAAATAAAAATTATTTTTATAAAAAAATAACACCGCCTTAAAAAAATGTCATCAAAAAAGTAAGAAAGAATCCCTCACCAAATAACGTAAGTACTTTGAAGTCGGGCGGGTTTTAACAAAAACAACAAGAAATTGTACAATGATACTACGATGATACACGATACTAAAAAAAATATTTTTTAGTATCGTGAATGCAAAACTTAAAATCATAAAATATACTGTAGGGTTCCACTTCTTTTCTATGATCTACTGGAGATAATTTAAAGACCGTAGATGCACTTTAACTGAATTTATATTCAAACTTTAGATATTTTTTAGGGATCTCTTTACACTTCGAGAGCCAGACAATCAATGCGTAAAACCATCTTTTTGAAACTGAAACACACAATAAAGGCTTACCTACAAAAAGCGTTACAGCCTACATATTATCTATCGGCTTGCGCACTGACTACAAATATACCCTACAATACCTACTTTTCAGAACATCAATAAAAATGTAAATATTAACAATTTCTTACATAGATGCTCATTGATTGCAGATTTGGACTTGGTGCTGGTGTTCCACTGCTGCGACCGCAGTCAAGGAGTCTCCAAACAGGTGTTGGACCTCCACTACACACTGCGCACACTGTTCACCGCATTCTTCAAGGATCGCATCTTGGACAGGAAGATTGATTTCTGCTTGGATACCGTGTAAGTGGACTAGTAAATATAATAATAATAATCCATTTATTTCAGGCAACAAGTATAGTTAGTATAACAATATCTGGCCCATATAATAAATACCTTACAGACTAACAAACATAATCTATATACTTAAATAAAAAATTATTTTCATAAAAAAATAAAACCGCCTTCTAAAAAATCACATCAAAAAAGTAAGAAATAATTCCTCACCAAATAAGTACTTTGAAGTCGGGCGTGAAACATGTACAATTTTTTGTTGTTTTTGTTAAAACCCGCCCGACTTCAAAGTACTTATTTGGTGAGGAATTATTTCTTACTTTTTTGATGTGATTTTTAGAAGGCGGTTTTATTTTTTTATAAAAATAATTTTTATTTCACTCTTTTTAGTGCATCGTGCAGGCAATTTACGTGTTTTCTGGTAAATAGGTATGTGATCAAACTCAAAACCTCCTTTTTCGAAGTCGGTTAAAATACCTTGAGGTATCCCCTTTTATACAAAACAAGAATCATCTAAATCGGTTTATAAACAAAGGAGTTATGCCTAAAGATACGTATTAAATTCACATAAAGTGGTAACGAAAACGACAGTATTTCCAAGATTTCCTGAAAACTACTGAAGCGATTTCAAAATTTCAAAAAATGGGACCAACTTGGAAACCAACCTGATGTAATAACAATTGAACCATTTCAATCGGTTCAGCCGTCTTCGAGTAAACGGTGGACATACACAAAAAAAAAAAAAAAAAAACATACATACAGACGAATAGAGAGCCTCCTCCTTTTTGATTTAGAAGTCGGTTAAAAATGAATCCCTATTTCCCTTGGTCACGACATCACGCGTGAACGCATGGACCGATTTGGCTAATTTTGATCTTGAAATGTTCGTGGAAGTCCAAGGAAGGTTTTAACGGTGAGAAAATAGGGGAAGGTGGAGTAAGTAGGGGTAGAGTAGAAGTAGGGTAGGGTGAAGGTAGGGTAGGGTAAAGGTAGGGTAGGGTAGGGGTAGGGTAGGGGTAGGGTAGGGGTAGGGTAGGGGTAGGGTAGGGGTAGGGTAGGGGTAGGGTAGGGGTAGGGTAGGGGTAGGGTAGGGGTAGGGTAGGGGTAGGGTAGGGGTAGGGTAGGGGTAGGGTAGGGGTAGGGTAGGGGTAGGGTAGGGGTAGGGTAGGGTAGGGGTAGGGTAGGGGTAGGGTAGGGGTAGGGTAGGGGTAGGGTAGGGTAGTGGTAGGGTAGTGGTAGGGTAGGGTAGGGTAGGGTAGGGTAGGGGTTGGGTAGGGGTAGGGGTGGGGTAGGGGTAGGGGTGGGGTAGGGTAGGGGTAGGGTAGGGTAGGGGTAGGGTAGGGTTAGGGGCAGGGTAGGGGTAGAGTACGGGTAGGGTAGGGTGGAGTAGGGGGTAGGGCCACGGGAACGACGTCGCGCTGGGTCAGCTAGTATATTATATTATTTGCACGTATTGTCGGCGGCGACGTGTTGCGCAATGCAGTGGCCGGTAGCCGACCTCTAAACCGGCGGAACGACACCCCTTCGGCCAAAAATCTTCTTTCATGAAGGTCGACAGATGATCGGTCGGCACCCTCACCAACAATGAATTGAAGTGCACATTGTGGCGGGACTCCAACCGCTTGACCCTCAGAGTAAATTTGGCCTTCAGGTTTTGTGGAGCAATATAGGTACTCGTACACTTAGTAGGAACCTAATATTGGCTGAAACGACCTGCAGCTCAAAGAGCAAAATCTTCTTTAATAATGTGGTTTCAAAGAAATTAGAAGTAAGTATGTAATCTAGATAACAACACAGCTTCCTTACGATTCGTTCACATGACGACGTTTTATAAATAGTTTGTTTTTGCATGAATATTCTTTTTTGACAGCGGGAATGCACGCCGACACTAATCAAATCACGAATTGAGAAAAAATCAGAATCATCTTTTGCATACTCTTTTGTATATTGTATCTATTACATACATACTATTGACGACCTCCGGGTTCGACTCCCGGTCGGGTAAATATGAAAACGAACTACGACCAGGAATCATATCATATTAACATTACCGGGGATCGAACCCGGGACTTCAAGAGATAGCGGCACCTAGAAAACGCAGGTGCGTACACTACACCACTCGGCCACGAAGGTTGTCAATGCTTTCTGTCGTAGGATTTGCGAACCGATGGCGTAGCTTCTTTGATGTTCATAGGTGTTGTTACCTCGACCTAAATTGAATAAAAAAACAACGTTGCACTCCGGGAGTGCCCTGGCAGAAGTGAAAAGGGCTCTCTAGACGTTTTCACAAAAAAAAGGAATTTGACAAAAAAAAAAAGAAAAAAAAAACGGACTAGATTTGAACCGAAGTCTTCTAGATTCTAGATTCAAATTTGTTTATTCATAGTGGGTCTACGGGGAATAAAAATTACCTATGTACCCACCAGTGGGTCATACTGGTGGGTCCACGGGTAAAACCCGAATTTAGATTGTTATTTACAATACTTGTGACCGTCATAGAAGCTACGCCATCGGTTCGCAAACCCTACAGCGGGAGACCTTGGAGAAGAACCGGCAAGAAACTCCAAGGGTTGTTTTTTTGGCTTCAATACCGCCCGTTTTCTAACCTGAGCTATCACAACTTTGGAAACGGTGGCGAAATTTGCCTAACTATTCTAATGACAATGACAATAACAGTTTTTCGATCAGGTCACGTGTCCGTCTTACGTCTTTTCGATCTGACGGTGACGTGATTCTGACGCGAGTTTAACATTTTTTACCCATCACAAGTGCACAACGCAGCTGAAGAAGTTTTCACTTCAAAAATAATTTTGAATATTTGATTGAATCAGGCGTCACTTGGCGGAAGTCCCTAACCATTGTGAAAAATAAATATTATGTAGCTTTCTTCCGCAAATAATCACAAAACTTGCACCTTCACCGATCACACTACTCTACACGTATTTCGCCCCAACCTGGGGCATCTTCAGGAGATGTTTGACCGTATGCAATCCAGCACCGAATGAGGTCATTTGGTGACGGATTGCAGGTGTAGAGTAGTGTGATCGGTGAAGGTGCAAGTTCTGTGATTATTTGCGGAAGAAAGCTACATATATTTACTTTTCACAATAATATATATATAGCCTTATATTATAAAGCCTTATCACCACTTAACATCAGGTGTGATGAAGGCTAAGTGCTAACCCGTTGTGAATAAAAAAAAAAAAAAGAATTTTTTGAATTTCCTGTGACCTTCGTTCATATGTTCAGGTTGTTAACACCCCTACCGATGCCTACGTTGAGCGGTGACCGCGCAGTGTATTGCCGTCTTCTGGACCCCGACCCACGGAACTTCATCTTCCCGGACGTCGTGAGGTTGTTCATGATGATGTTTGACTTGTGGCAGTATGAAGAAGGCACTTGGCCGGGGTAAGTTTATCTGGTTTCTTTTGTGTAATTTACGAGATTAATTAAATAAGCTTTCTGCTTGCGCTTACACGGGCATTTTTTTTGGAAATCGTCATAACTTCATAGCTGACGTATATTGACAGGAATTGAGCAATTTCAGTTGCCCGTGAAAGCGCACCTTTACACTTACTTCGCAGTGTTGCTATACAGGATTTTTTTTCATCAATGCACAATTTTTAAGATCGACTCAGAATCGGTAAGTGAACAACTTTCTCCTAGATACATGGGTTGAAATACGATAAAAGTTTTTGGACTTCCCATACAAAATTGATCACGTGATCAGTCCGATTTGTATGAAGAGTCAAATTATTTTTGTCATATTTCGACCTATGTTTCTAGGAGAAAGTTGTTCACTTACCGATTCTATGTCGATCTTAAAAATTTGTGCACTGATAAAAAAAACTATCCTGTATAGTCGTGGGCTTACGCCAATGTTGAAACTGATAGTGATAGTGATAAAGTTCAGTTGCTAAGTTTTTAGTAGATAAGTATTATTACCTAAATACCTACTTAGTAAGATCAAGCCCCTTGATTTAGAAAAATCTAATTTGTGCTTTGTTTTGCCTATTTTGAAGTGAGTGTACAAATGCATTGCATACATTCCGCTGTTAGGAACGTTTTCGTCGGTTCGTGAATAAGATTTTTTCAATTTTATCTTATTTTCAGCTTCGTTCTCATAATTGACATGGACAAAACAGGGCTAGGCCACCTCAGCCGCCTTGAACTCATGGTCCTTCGCCAAGTGGTGTACTTCTTGCAGGTATGATAATTAAAAAATAAGGAATACTGTTAGCAATATGACTGGTTTACACTATGAGTATGAGTTTATACTCATGCATATAATAGATAGTCACAATCTTGATGCTACATCGAATCAATCAATTTTCGGTACCTATACAACTAGTTTTTAATTACTCATGTGCCTATACTTACTTAGTAAGCGGTCTATAAAAAAGTTACTTAAAAAATTAAACCGACTTAAAAAAAAGTACCTTACGGTCGACTGAAATGGAAAAAATAATATGTTATCTGGTAATAAGTTCTTGCAACTGAAAAACAAATAATAATATCATTAAAGTAGGTACCTACCTTGTTTGAGATCGGTACCTTTTTCTGGCTTTTTCTTACTCCTGTCTTGCACCGAAGTCAAATAGTATATTATACACCGAGGGGATAAAGCACTGTTTTATGTCACGGGCGCGATATTGAATTCCTACTTCGTCTTTTAAATTCCTCGCTTCGCCCAGGAATTAACTCGTAACACCCTCGCTACGCTCGGGAGTTGAGTCTGGTGTCCCTCATTTACTCAGAATTCAATATCGCGCCCGTGGCATAAAACAGGTGCTTTATCCCCTCGGTGTATAATCTACTATTAAAGGTATTATTTTTTCCTTTTTAGGTGACATGCACTTTTTGAAGTCGGTTTTTAAATTACTTTTTTATTTCTTGATTATTAGTGTAGATTGTACCGTAAAATACTCAAATCTCAAAAATTACTAAACCGACTTTGATGAAACTTGGACTGTTCTCTAAGTTGGAATACACTTCAAATTAAAAATATTTTTTTTCTACTTATTTTATTGGTAGTTACCGTCGCAATCAAGCTGCAAATAGTATCCGTTTTCCCTTGTGACCTACAATAGCTACTAGAGCGACGAAAGACGAAGACTTGATGCTATCATAATCATAATAGTGATAGGATAGGGCTTGGTGCTTGTCTCTCCAATAGAAATATCTATCACTCGTTGTTTTCTTCGACGACCATTTTAAGCATAACAATAATTAACCTGTAATTTACAAAATTCAACTGATTTTAATCGTACTAATATGTATTCGTAGGAATGTATGCTGGTAAAGCTCAAAGGCGTCCACTTCCTCAACGCACCTTACTTCATGGATAAGCTGATGATGCTCCTGAAGCCTTTTCTGAAGAAGGAACTGCTAGACATGATGTACATCCACCAGATCAACTCTACCACTCCGTACGACCACATCAGCAAGGACGCTTTCCCGAAGGAAGATGGAGGAAAATATAAAGATCATGCTACTCTCAGAGGTTCGTTATCTCTCCTCTTATTCTTATTTAGATTCAATAAAGTGCTTACTTTCCCTTCCTTCCATTCGTTTCAAGTTGTTATCATTTTTGGAAAAGTACCGCTAAATTTTTCTATTACTCATCACCTCTTCATTCTCTGCCTTATCTCATCCATTTACCTTAGTCCCTGTCCAGCCCACTGATTCACTGTCTGTCGCTGGATGGGGGGTCAGAAAGCGGATAGGTGAGTCCCACATAACCACCGCCCGCACACACCGTACGCGGGCGGGGTATGCGTAAACGCATTCCCCTCACTATAAAAAAAAAAAAAAAAAAAAAAACCCACTGATTCACGAACCGTCGGAAACGGAATCGGATTCGAATTCTGTGCATTGTCTTTGTCTATTCTTTAGTGAGTGACAGAGACAGGGCACACATTCTGCTGTCGGGAGCGTTTCCGACGGTTCGTGAATCAGAAGAACCACGGGCAAGTTAGACGTTTTTTAACATACATTGCCCGCTAAGTATTGGCGTTCCGCGTCTTATCTGCCACATTGACAGTGATGTAATGAAAATCGCTACGAAATCGCGGCGAAGTCGCCCTTTCTGGACAAGCAGTTATTCCATTTTGTACGTTTTTTGCAGCAATCTTGTCAAAAGTTTAGGTCGATGAAACGCCAACTAACAACGCCTTGTCGTTACGGCGATACTCGAAAAAAATATGCTGAAGCGAGATAGCAATGAGTAAACGACGCGCGCGGGGGTGAGACCGATTTTGCAGACTAGGCAAAAAAAAACACAAAATCACTTCGTATTATAAAACTATAGCGATTCTTCAAAAATGCTTCTACACGATCCAAAATATTATTGGTGTCCACTAATAAAACCAATTTCCAATAGTATATGTGTGTCTATTTAAGAATAATCTTGAATTTTCGTATTTTTTAGAGGTCTTTTCGAAAAGAAAAAGTGTCGAGGCAAAATCATAAAATCGTGTTTCTGAAACTATACGAATCTATATAAACGTATGAAGAAATATCTTATTATATCTTATTACCAGATTTGTTACAACTCTAACCGTCCTATAGTTTTTATATAAAAAAGTCCATACTTTTTCCTAGTAGCGCTTTCTCATCATTCATCCTCATCATTTTTGCTTCGATCTTCTTCTTCTAAGCTAATATTCTTAGTTTTACTTGAATGTCAGTTACAAAAGATCTTTTAAATCCCAGCGATTGCAGTCCAACTGCAAATGAGAATTAAAATAATAACGATGTTAACGATTCCTAACTATTTGTATTCTAAACTTCCAGAGGAACTGATTCAGCGGTTGAAATCAAACGCTGATCTGACAAGAGAAGAAAACAAGCGGAGAGTGAACGAAGCTTTAAGACCAGGCAAGGCGAAGACGGTGGAAGACATCTTCGGCATACAGGGCAGCTTCAAGAAACTAGACATTGACTGATCGATCATAAAATCCACAGAACATAAGAAAGAGGTTAAAAAGAGCATGAAACGCATTAATACTGGGTGTACACGGGTCAAGTAAAACGCTGGGCGCCAGATAAGGCTGATTTTGGCAGCCTTATCTGGCGCCCAGCGTTTTACTTGTCTGCAGTAGTCTGCTTGACATAGGCCTCCTCCTTAGAGCACCACAAAGAGCAGATGCTAACGACTTGCAGCCGACAGCTGCCTGCAACCTACACTAGGTCATCGGTCCTCCTATAGTAGGGGGTCTTTCTACGCTTCGTCGTCCAGTTCGAGACCCCAATTCGAGAACATTTCTTCCCCAACGACTATCAGTACTACGAGCGATGTGGCCTGCTTATTGCCAATTCAACTCTGCTACCCAGCGACTCTGCGAGCTGTGTCGGTAACGTTAGTCCTTCTGCGGATATCCTCATCACGGAACTTATCGCGCAAGGCAACGCCAAGCATAGCTCTGCATTGCTCGTTGAGTGAGTGAGCTCGTTAACTTTAAATCGAAAAATTAGGCTCTAGATGGCAGACTGCTGTCTAAACTGGACTAAATATGGACAGTCAGCTGTCAGCAGTATGAAAAATTGTTAAGTTCTAAAAATTATTACTGCTTCCGATAAATTTGCTGCAAAGTACGTGCTTTTATACCTTTTGCTTTACCCATGTACAGCAGGTTTTAGTTCTGAAAGAAGAGTCATCTAGGCACTTTGCCTAGGCAACGTAAGCTAATTCAAAATCGTACAAAGATAAATGTACTCGTGGCCCGAATACTACTCCTTCTAACTTCTTTGTTGTATTCTGAGTTCGAGTTTTATAAATAGGATCTACTTTTAGAGCCAGCGTGCACTTGTGATTTTTTATCGGGCGATTAGTTTGATCGTTCTGGGATTCAGTATGGAGTTATAGGTCGATTTTTACAAGCTTGCTGGGGGACAAATCTTGCAAGCTTAATTTGACCCACTTCCCAGTGTCCGATGGAGCTGATATTTTGTAAACAGGTTTGGTTTATATGACAATACAATATTTAAGTACAGTCAGCAAAAAAGGTTGTCATTAAAATGAAATTTTTACTAAAAACTTATTACCTAATCGTCAAATGCGCGAACTGCCTGATAAATCCATACTGAATCCCAGAACGATCAAACTATCGCCCGATCAAAAATCACAAGTGCGCGCTGCCTCTTACCTAGTTGAATTTAAGATTTTGTTTTTTGCAACCCTATGTTTTTTTAACCGAACCAATGGATGCTGTAACTATATTTGATTGTTTTGAGAGCCAATTTTTCAATCTTTAAACAATTATTTTCAGAAAATAATAGTACCGCATGAAATATTGCATTAGTCCCAATAGTGATTTGAAATATTTGTAAATTACATCATCATCATCATGTCAGCCGAACGACGATGTAAATTACATAATGCACATTAATCTGTTGTGGTATGACTCGATCTCAAATGAAAAAGATCAGGTATGTGTAAGTATTGAAAAATTTGCTATTGAAATATTTTAGTTTCAAATACCTAGTTATTATAAATGTGTAAAATAGAAAATTTGGGAAGGAATAAAATATAAGAATTTAGGCAGTCTAGCATTTAAAATTAAATATTTTACTTTAAAGATTACCTTTTTTTGAAGTAAACGTACTTATTTATATTAAAATACTTATTACAGTTGCTTTGTTTGTGTGCATTTTTATTAAGAAAGTAACTATATGTAGATATAAGGTACGATTCAGACCAACCGACTTGCATCGGCCCGGGCCGGAACGGAGCCGTACTGCTGCCACGGCCGCGAAAGTCGTATGGAGGCGTACAGCGCCGCCGCCCGCCGCTGGCGGTAGATAAGCGGGTTCCTGCTATTATGACCTGTAGTTTATGTTTATCTCGATTTCCTTAGTAGGTCTAGCACAACTTAGCGCGACTCTTTGTCGCG
This sequence comes from Crambus lathoniellus, assembly GCA_949710035.1. Lineage (NCBI taxonomy): Eukaryota > Metazoa > Arthropoda > Insecta > Lepidoptera > Crambidae > Crambus > Crambus lathoniellus. The sequence goes on from OX453317.1 coordinate 4,155,782, forward strand.
CTCCTTTCAACCAATCAGCACGTCGCCGCGTCGTCTTAAGTCACGCCCGCTATCTACGAGCGGTCTGATTGGTTGAAAGTGCCCGCGACTCTATCTCACTCGAGTCGCGCTCAAGTTGTGCTAGACCTACAGCACTATAAAATGCCGCCCTAACCAGTCTGATGCGAGCCGGTCAGTCTGAATCGTACCTTCAACGAGCTTAGCGAAAAGAGACAACATGTCTTAACACTATATTAACATCGTACCTATTATAGTATGAAAAGCTTAATGCTGTATTTAGTGGTCTTCGTACCTTTGTTCATAGACTAGGCAGTCTGATTCAAACTTTTTATGTTGGGGAAAATCGCAGTCTTTAACTTTACGATCGCCATTAAGATTGAATTGTACTGTACCTACCGTGGTACCTATTATATCAAACTGAATTAAACTAGCAACTTTGTGGTGACAAGTTTCTTTAATTATTGATAACACAAAACCTTGGGATGAGACTATAAGTAGGTATTTTTGTAAATTTCTGCCGTTTTATAGTTAATAAAATTATTTTAAATGGTCGAATTTTATTGAGTACCTAATTCTATTACTTGGTTACTCTTGTGTGTGGGAATTTTGTTGTATAATAATATGTTTATTAATAAAATAATTCCAAATAATACCAATGCATTTTGTTACATTTCAATATGAGCTAATAGTAATTTACTAATAGTAGGGTAGCCCTACCTTGATGTGCACAGGCATAGGGCTCCCACACGACTCGACTCCCATGCGAAATCGCATCGCATCTTAAAAATCTGCAACGCGTCCATGACTGACCTCTATTATTACACTTTGTGAAGACCACTCTTCAGGATGATGGGTCTGCTGCAGGTCGATGAATGAAAACTAGGTAATGCTTCGATAAGGATTGTATGTATATTTTTCATAAAAGAATAGAATACAAAACACTTTTACTTAAGAGAATACAAAATTACTTTTATTGTTATCTATTACACTTAACCGCTAAGACAAGACTGCGCTCTCCTCCGACGCTTCAACCAAGCAAGCCTACGCCAAAGAATATATACACTTACGCGAAAAGAAACGACACTTAAGCATGTGTGCACGTAAAATCGCTTGCGGCTATGTGTGGGTGTCTGGATGTGAGCGGGGGCCGCGAGAGGCGCGCGGGGCGGGGAACAGGCAGTCGGGTGAATGCCTTGGCCTAGGGCTGGCGCAATCTTCATACATTCAAATGGGAACTAGGAAGCCAGAAAATGCGAAAGTTGTTGACAATATTATTATTATTTGACGACCGATTTGGCGCAGGGGTAGGCGCCAGTGGTCTCCTAACAATACAAATATTTGTGTGCATGAACATGTCTATTTGTCTTGGTCTGGGTGTTTACTATGTATATTAAGTATGTATTTACAAACAAAAAGTATTTAAGTATAATATATTTATCCGTTATCAAGTTTTCCATGATACATTTTCTTAATGAAATTAAATGGGCTTAGATAATTGGTGTGAATGTAAGAAGTTATTTATTTATTATTGTTGAGAGGACAAATTTTTATTTGGGCGATTATTGATTTACTCACTCAGTGTTTCTGTCGCTAACTTAGTATTTTTTTCGGAAGATTTAGTATTTTATTTGGACACTTGGATTAACTGTATCCTACTGTTAGTAGCTTACTCTTTGTGTCCATTTTTCTTTGTCCACCCGTGCTATGTGGCCGGCCCACCTCCATTTCAGCTTTTTGCCATGTTTTAAGGCGTCGATTACATTTGTAGATTTTCTTATGTCTATATTTCTTTTTCTGTCTTTTCTTTTTATGTTCAGTATACTTCGTTCCATAGACCTCTAGCATACCTGTATTTTATTGTTTGTGTTATTATTACATATCCAGGTTTAGCAGCCGTATGTAAGACAGGGTAGGAGACACGAATCTAGAATTTTCTTTTTGAGTCTCATCGGAAGTTTTGATTTTAAAATATCTTTGTTGCTCCAAAACTTGTTCCATGTTCGTTCGTTCGTCTTTTTACTTCATCTTGATGTCTAGATGAAGAAAATGATTCTTGTTTACCGAGCTATACGTTTTCCTGAACATATTCTAATAAAGTATTTTCGCAAACAAAATTAACGCTGCTCGGTATCTTATTTGAGTATTTTATTAACTGCCTTACTTATATATTTTATTTTGTCAGAAATTTTATTATTTTCCATTTGTAAAGATTTTTAATAAATAAAAGTTGATTGAAAATTGAACGTGTCTTTCATAAGCTAAATGTTCTTACACAAGTTTACATTATTATAACATCCTATGTGTAATCTTCTTTGGCATACGGCTATTATTCCATTTCGGTATCAACCCTAGCGTCGGCTAAATGTCACCGGCGCTCGAACTCTCACGTACACGGAGTGTCACCGCTGTGCCTACGCGCCAATGTCGCCTGTTGGCGAGAAAAGCAAGCCCTGTGATTGGTCCACGCAATAATACGTTGACCAATCACAGCGCAGCAAAACCGCGCCACCAAGTGACAATGTTGCTTACCAAATGAACTTAAGTATACAGTAATTTGTATTTTAAATAATTACAACATAAAGGTTAGGTTAGGTTAGAACTGTGTCCTATAAAAATAAAAACAAAAATGCGGGCCACTTGTATTCGGGCGAGATAATACCTCCCAACAACAGATTTACACGGTGTAACTTTCCACCACGTTTATTAGTAAGGGGTTACTGTTTAAAATACGTATACTAATACTTTTCTAGTGATACTTCAACACAAAAAAATGCTTGTAAGTCAACAGCAAGGCAAAGTTATAGATTTTTACCGTTGACTCGAGAATAGCAAGCTTAACTGAAGTCTTTCACTCTTTTGACAACTTGCTATGGGCATGCCCATGCCCTAGGCAGATGGACTGACGATCTAATGAAGCAGCATTGGCTGGATTAGAATGGCGACAAATCGTTTAGTGTGGAACACCTTGTGTGAGGCGTACGTCGTCGTCCAACAGTGGATTGTAACAGACTGAAATGATGAAATGAGTCAATTTCATCAACTGATTTTTTTCGCTAATTTCCATGGACATTTTCATTTTCAGGTTTTTAGACAAACTTTGATATTGTAGTGCCGTACTTCCATATTACATATACATTTTCTAAAGGGGGAATACATAATTTATATTACAAAGAGAGTTATTTGGGCCACCGAAATTAGCGTGCCACAGAAATTTTGCTATGTCCACTGAAATTGACATGTTATTAAAAATAATGTTTTTATACAATTATATCTAACGTTCTTTATCATCATCATCATCATCAGCCATACGACGCCCACTGCTGGGCATAGGCCTCCCCTCAGATCATATAATACTTTTAGTATTATATCATCTGAGGGCCTCCCTCAAGGATCTCCACAACAATCGGCCCTGCTGGTCTTGCCCGCATCCAGCGGCTTCCCGCGACCATGAGCAGGTCCACCTTGTAGGGTGCCTGCCTGCGGAATGTCGTCTGGTACGCAGTCGCCATTAGAGAACTTTCCCTTCCTAACGGCCATCGGTTCTCCGCGCTATCTGTCTCACCCACTATTAATTACTTCAGCTGAGCAATCCTTCGAGCGTTTATCTATTGTGCGCAATAAAGTGTTATATTATTATTATTATTATTTGTTAGCAGCAGAACCGATAACCGCTGGTAAAACGAGTTCATCAGATAATGTCATGTTATGAATTCAATAATGCAAAAAGATCGCTAGATACCTACCCAGAACATTACATACATTATTTACACTCTTTTATCAAACTTACTAATCAGTAAATTGGCACATCAATTCAATGCGATATTCGCTTGAATAAATTATCTTAGCAATTTTCAGTGAAACATGTTAAAAGGATTACCGGAAATTGTTATTATGACCTGCGGATTATAGTTATTTTTCACCGGAAAGGGGATATTAAGCTAATGATTTAGCATTTTTCTATAAACTATTGGTATAAATATGGATGTAGCCAGAAGTGTTTGACAGTTTAGTTTATTACAGACAAACATGAAACTTTTGGGTTTGATTTTGGTTATCCTCGCGTTGGCATTCGCTGCTGTGGTAAGTGTAACGTAAAAACAAATATTTTAAAGAATTTATTCTCATAAAGACATGTATATCCATCGATCCACCGGTGGATGTCTTTGCTGTGAAACATGCTTAAATAACTAGTCACTACAATGCATTACTTAATTTACTAGTAAATTTGTTAATAAAATATGTCTTCATAAGCTAAAAAGCCGCCATAGTAGCAGAATCAAACCCGAGACCTCGGGCGCAGAAGGTAGGTAGGGCAGTTGTGGCAGAGAAAAAATCTTTCCGTGTTCTGTGGTTGTGGCTCTAGTTGTATCTTTATTTTTAACCATACTTTTACAGCCACTATATGACCAAGACTAAATAAGACCAAAATATGTACCTACATTATAGTTGCAATGAATAAATGAATAAATTTTTGTTTGTAATGAATAAACTCAAATACTACTAGACCGATTTAAAAAACTCATTCATTAGTAGAAAGCTACTTTCATCCAGATTGACATAGGATAGATTTTATCCCGATATTCCCACGGGAACCGGTACCACGTGGGTAAAAGCGCGAGGAGCCACTAGTCTATAATATTTATATTTATGTACTTATTTGCATGGTTGCAAAACCAAGAAAACCGCCAAATGATCCCGGTTCGTATAGACCAATAAATCTCCTGCCAATACTGTCCAGTGTTTAAAAAAAAATCCTAAAAAGACTAAAACCAGTACTCGAAGACAGTAAAATCATACCAGATCATCAATATGGCTTCCGGGAAAGACATTCAACAGTGGAACAAGTCCATAGAGTGATTCACAAAATCAGACAATCGCTGGAGAAAAACAATTCTTGTCTCAGCTGTATTTTTAGACATACGACAAGCTTTCGACAAAGTCTGGCACAAAGAGCTGTTATACAAACTAAAGATCCTCCTACCAAACCCATTCTTTATTATATTGAAATCCTACCTGAACCAAAGACAATTTCAAGTTAAATACGGAGAAGAAACTCAAAGCTATATAACATCAATGCTTCAGTACCACAGGGATCAGTTCTTGGCCCAGTGCTATACTCAGATGACACAGCTTATGTGGCTAGCGATATTAACCCAAACGTAGCTTCACTCAAACTACAAGAGCAGCTTGATAAGATAGATGCTTGGTTGCAGAAATGCAGAATAAAATCTAGTGCAAGCAAATCAACACAAGTCACATTTCCACTGCGAAAAGGTGACTGCCCACCAGTTCATATGGGAAATGGCGTAGGTACTACCGAGCCATAACAGTGTAAAATATCTGGGGCTACACCTAGATAGAAGATTGACCTGGGCAAACCACATCAAAACAAAAAGGAAAGAAGCAAAATTTCAGCTCCGCTGAATCGCTGCAATGGCTCACCATTGTCCCTAAGCAACAAACTCTTGTTTACAAAACGATCATAAAACCCATATGGACATATGGCATAGAGCTTTGGGGTTCAGCGAGCAACTCCAATATAGAAATGGGTCGATCTCCAGAGGCATTTTTTTTCGTGTCGGGCTGGATAAACCCATTTTAAAATAGAAAAATGTCTTCAAAATATTTTTTTATATTCAGCTCGGTGTTTAATCTACATAGTACAAGTCTAATATTATGAATAAGTTTGTATTAAATATTTAAAAAAAAAAGTTACACCCTAAAATCCTGATTGCTCTGGGTTGACCCAACACCCGATTGAATGAAAAAAATATTCTTTAACTTTTTAATGAGAAGTTTCAAATGAAACAACTTATTTAGATTACATAACAAATAGTTAATCTTCATAGTAATACATTATTTTAAGTTATATTAATAATACTTTTGCCACAATTTGAATTTAAACTGATGACCGGGCATTTTATCTCATCGCTCTGCGCTGATCTAAAACATCGCGCTCATCCCTAGTTACGCATTATAGACACTCTATTCCCCTCCCGCGCAGTAACGCCAGTAGTGGTCTAACCGCCGAGGAGGATGCCTGTTTGCCACGTTCCCGCGCTCCAATATTACGAAGGTAAGTTTATGATTGCTCTGGATTTGGTTTTCAAATTTTATGATTACTATGGCACGTTATTTAAATTAAATATTAAGCTTGTGGATGCGTTTCTTATGTGAATTAAGTGATCGTTTTAATGTTTTTTATGAGGCGCAATAACAATTTTCTAGTACTTTTAAATTCGGCTATATTTATGATTTTGTGACTTTTTGTGATCGCTATGGCTATGATTGCTCTGTTCAAAAAGACCAGAGCGATGATATTTTGCATTCATTGTACGTTATAAATCTATTGTAAGTAATAGCACCGGCATGTAACAATGACAAACGATGAACTATGCATATAATCTTTAATTTATAACCGTTCCCGGGTTTCTTTGTGTAACCTAAAGCCATTAAGAGATTTTGACGTATTTACCTTGATGATATTATTATATTAACAATCACCTAACCACAATCTTAACCCTTTCTTCTCTAAAATTTAATGGCAACTATTGTTGCAGATTTCAATCATGCCTCAAAATAAATTATCTATTGAAGAAAAACGTATTAGGAAGAAATTGGCTGAGCGTCGTAGAATGACCAAGATAAAAAATGATCCAGATCTATACGCCCAATGGCTTGTAAGGTCAAGAGAGAGTTACCAAAGGAAAAAAGCTCGGGGCACTGTACTACCAATGAGTGCTTTGACTCCAAGCCAGCAAAAGGTTCGTAGAAAGAAAAGTAGACAGAGTTCTAGACGATATTATTTAAAGAAAAAAGCGGATAAGTTAGCAGCAATTGATGAGCTCCCAATAAATGAAGAACCTTTCGATATGTCTGAGAACCGAGATCCGCTTTCGAATGTTCCTCAATCATCTCCAACCTTAAGCACCAAAAATGCAACAAAACATAGAGAGATACTGAAAACTGTAACACATGATATTCAAAATGAGTTAAACATTATTAATGATGTAACAGTTCATTCTCAGGCAAGTTCCTGTATTTCAGAGACCTTTAAAGAAAACGCTAATTTGTCTTATTTTGATTCACCCGCTTCACCGGTTAGTAGACTAAGAAGAATAACAAGATCTCAGCGGCTATCGCAAGATACTGACCGAACGAATGAACTAACACGCATTGGCAGTGCTTCCTCCAGCATCTGTCCCAGTAGTCCACAAAGCTCAATAAGCAACATATCACATACGTCTCGAAAAAGTTTAGATGTATTCCCTAAACATAAAATATCGTCACTTACAAAAAAAACCTCTCCATGGAAAGCCTTATTAAGAAAGATGAAATATAGAGCTAATAGAGAATTAAAATTAAAGGATCAAAAAATTCAGGAGTTGAAAATAAATAATGAACGTATTAGAAGACAGCTGAACAGGTTAAAAAATCAATGTAAAGAAGGTAAACGTTTAGAAAGAAAAATGTTGGTTTCAACTCCAAACAAACAGAACGGACAAGAAATAAAATATACAGTAAAACAACAGTTGATAAAAGATTTAAAACAGTTTTTTGAAGATGACGATATTAGCCGCATGACATCTGGTAAAAAGGAGTTTATAACAAGGAATAAAATAAAAAAGCAAAAGCGCTATTTAAATGATAACTTACACAATTTACACCAAAAATTTTCATTAAGGTTTCCGCAGCATAATATAAGTTACAGTTTCTTTTGTAAGCTGCGATCTAGGTTTGCCTTTTGGGCCGTTATACCAGATGCAAAATGCCGTGATACATGTCTGTGTGTAGAGCATGAAAACATGGATTTGGTGACTTTATCATTGAAAAAAAACTGTATTATTAAAGAAAAATCATCAACGGAAATCTTAACCTCCTTAACGTGTAATTCGAGAAGTATAGATTGCCTTACAAGATGTTGCATTATGTGTAAAGATAAACACCTGGAATATAAAGAGTTTGATAACAGTAAGCAAATTGAATATTTAAAGTGGGCCAAAATCAAGAAGACTTATATGAAAAATGGAAAAGAAATGAAAACTACACAAACCTTAAAACAAAAAGTCGAAGCTAATCCCAAGGATGTTATTGGTTGTTTTGAAAATATATGCCCCCCATACATGCATCACTGCGCTAATATGATAGCCCAGAATAGCTACATTAAAAAACTTAAAGCTAATTTAAATTATGATGAGTGTTTAATTCATTGTGACTTCAGTGAAAATTATAACACAAAATACGCCACTGAAATTCAATCATTTTACTTTGGCGGGTCGCGTCAACAAGTGACCTTGCATACCGTAGTAATTTATTACAAAAAAGATGATTTACTCCAGTCACAATGCTTTTGTACGATTAGTGAGAGCTTGAGACATGACGCTGTAGCTGTTTGGGAACATTTGGTGCCAGTCCTCCATTATATAGAAAATAAATTGCCTAGAGTATCGTCTTTGCACTTCTTGTCTGACTCGCCTTCGGGTCAATACCGGAACAAGAAATTATTTCATATTATATCAAAACTACACTGGGAATACCCAAGTCTATGTAAAGTTATATGGAACTATTCAGAAAAGGGTCACGGTAAAGGTGCTCCTGATGGTGTAGGAGGAACGCTTAAGAGGACTGCCGATAAAATGGTGGCTCATGGATTTGATATACCTGATATGAAAACATTTATATCTTGTCTCAAAACAAATGTGTCAGGAATTATTCTGGAAGAAGTTGCAGAATCTGCTATATTAGAAAAAGAAATGTTAATCCCGCAAGAAATAAAAGAATTTCAGGGTACTATGAAGGTACACCAGGTAGTTTGGTCTGCAAATACTAAATACGTTTTGGCTATGAGGCGACTAAGCTGCGAATTAGACAACTGCTCACAAGAGGCTGTACAATGTCCACACGGCAAACACTTAGGCTTTTACCAAGTTAATAGCAACTCGAACCAAATCACCTCAAAGACAAACACATCACGGACATCAAAGAAGACAAACCGACCTTCGCTGGTTAAGCGTTCAAAACAATGCAATGATCAGAAGCAACTTCAGCTCCGACAAACGCTAAATAATAGACAGACTATAACTGCAAATCAAAGTGAACAATCATTACACAAGTCGGACCTGCCAGACAGTTTTTGGGATGAAGTCCCATCTATTGACTATGATAATTTAATTACTCCAAGTATTTCCGAGGCAGTGTTATCTTCGTTGCAAAACGATAACACCTTGGCAAAGGTTTCTACAGCAGAAGATTTACTCGACTCCGACTCTGAGTATAATATTTTCTGAGCTTCCAAAAAGTCTTATTTTCTTAGTTTTTAGATCAACTAAGCCAGTAAAAAAAATCTAATTGCTATAAAATTGTATTTTTTTAACTTTGTGTTAAAATTTGTACCAAACATTATAATTTGCAAACAATATTTTAATCTGATCTGATTGTATCTGAATTTCATATTACTATGTGTTATTTTTTATAATACTTTATTTTTCACTAAAGATAGTTAAGGAAAATGTGATTATTACAAATCTCTTATTATAATCTTGAAAAGACTGTTACTTTAGTTATAATTCTAAGTTATGACTAAAAATAGTTTTAAAAATTGTTTATTTTTAAAAAATTTATCTCGTTTTTATAAATATTTGTTGATTATTCATATATTTGTTGACTAATTTACCTAGAATTTATTTAACTAAGTCCAAATAAATGTAACTAAGCCAAAATTTCATTTATATAATTATGTTAATATTTAAAAAAATAAATTTTCAGTTTTTCACAGTTATGAAATGACTTAGACTCATTAAATAATGATATAATTGCATTATGTAATGAGTCTAAGTCATTTCATAACTATGAAAAACTGAAAAGTTGTTTTTTTATAATTTACCTAAAGTGATTTAATTAAGTACAAATAAATGTAACTTAGCCAAAAGTTGATTTATATAATTATAGTACTTTGTTATTTTAGCAACATTATTTCCTACTAGCTGTTGCCCAGGACTCCGTCCCCGTGGTTACTTTTCGCGTCCCATCTCATCCCCCCTGGCTCATCCCGTCCCAACGATTCCCACCCCATCCCGTCTCTTCACAAACCATGCCATGGCGTTCTGGCGTAATAATATTCCGTATTTTTGATATGTATAACTGATAACATGCTTTGACCTTTTTTAAAATAATACATTTCTCTTACATATAACTGAAAATGGCTAAATAAATAATAATAAATCAATATATTTTTGTTTATTTCACTGATTTCATCATTTATGATCGCTCTGGCACCTATTATGATTGCTCTGGTCGCAAAAATTTTTGAACTTAAATATTTTCATAAGTGTTTGTGTAAATTGAAGGCTAATAGTAAAAATTTACAGTTTGAATATCATTCTTTTTAATGAGACACATATTACCAGTAAATTATCAATATCTGAAAAGCACCAGAGCGATCACATGAATACGCCTGTTTTGGAGATTGATCCAAATCCTCCAGCGATTTCAGAACGTCGCATTGAAAACAATATCTAGTGCACATTGGTTTGTTAAAAACACCGAAATACATCAATACCTGGAGATACCAACTGTTAACCTCTGCTGTACCTAACGGCAAAAATGCGCGAAAAAGCAAGATTCCCAGACGTTTTAATCTGACACCGCGTTTTTTGATGACCGGTGCGACCAGATGCGTTGTTTGTTTTCGTGCGCTCACAAATCTTTTGTCTAAGCGATAAGGCGCACAGTTCTGAGAAGCTTTTGAATGAGTCTAAACACTTACAATAGTTTGAAATGAATGCGATAACTGTGTAATTTATTAGAGTCGTTTGAAGTGGGCGGACCGTCGTATGAAAAGATAAACAGCGGTCGAGCTGAAATAAAATGCTTAGAACAAATACATCGAACAATATCAATTAGTGTATGTTACATATTCAAATTCTGCATTAAATTGCCTATATTATAGACATAAAATATATATATGTGTTCAAAGTAAGAAATCATTACACACGCATCTGAAATGTAACAATATGATGCCAAGAAAATATCGTTCCAGCACGGCAAGTTCCAAATTCAGTTTTGTGATAATATTATGAACGAAACATAACTAAAATAAAAAGTTATACGCATAATCAAATTCCTTGATAAATTATGTATCATTTGATATACAATACAGCCAGTTTTCTGGTTTGGTCATTAGATGAATCGGTGACAAAAAAAACCAGCCATTATAATAAGAACCCTAGTTTGAAACACGATTGATAACAAAAATATACCACAAAACACATATGCTAGCATTTATAATATATTATTTATTATAAATAATTAATAAAACAACACTTTACATACCATTTTCAAACAATCCCAAGCAAAAAACACAAAATCTGTTGTTTATCATATTGCCGTCAACATAGACATATGTCATGTCAAAGCCGAGTAGCTAAGATTAGCTTCAACTTTTTTTTTCTTTTTTATTTCTTTGTGGCATTGAACATATTATTTGCTAACGTTGGGCGAACGTTGGGCGAACATGAGGGAAAAAACACAGACTAGTGTGCGACGTATTTTATTTATAGAAGGCGTTACTAGACACCGCAAAAAAATGGCAAGCCGGCATGCCATGTGGGATTCAATAGGTAAGGAAGAAGTCAGTAAAAATAGCAAAAGATATAAAGATAAACTTAGCTCACATACGAATGAATTGGCCAAAGAACTTCTCAATGAAAATCAAAACATAAAACGCCTAAAAAGGTGGCAAATCCTGGACCTAGACCACAGAAGTTAATTCTATATCTATACAGTGCCAACTAATGGGATGGCACTTACAATCTGACTACTTTGGAACCCATCTGATCATGGCTGAGGAGCCGATTGCAGATTAAAAAAAATGTACTTATGCTGTCAAAAAAATCTTTTATTTCAGAGCGGTATGGCCACTGGAGGCACCCAGGGAGCTCTGCGCGAAGGTAAAGAAGGACGGAGGGCGGGCTGTGGCGGCGCCGGCGGTGGCGGGGGCGGAGGGGGCGGAGGGGGCGGTGGGGGCAACCGTCCACCTACCAGTAAGTAATTAAAATAAATATAATAACAATCATCATCATTGAGATTTTTAAATTATTTTTATGCATTTGTTAGATTTTAAAGAGAAAGTATGGAAATATGACTATTCTGATTAAAGCAGTAAACTGTTCAATTAACTAGGAATAAAACCATAAAGCTTATATTTCAATAAGACCAGAATCAAGTAAAACACAAATAAAGATTTAAAAGCATTTTATTGTTTTGATTCGTCCTCAATTTTTTACCTACCACCCGTTAAGGACATCTTTTAGCTGATAAGAAAAACGGGCGAAAAAAACTCACCAGCGTTATCAGAAACAACGACATTTACAAAATAATTATGTAGTTTTTGGACAAAGAACACATTTTATTGTAAATTAACATTTAGAACCACATTACTTTTCATGATAAAAGATTAAACAACATTTACGAATAACATCAAGCATTTGCTATAAACTGTTACTTCATATTATTTCCGTACTCACATCATTTATACAAAACCACTAAGGACAACATTAATTTAATATTATCAAGTAATAAACAAGTTAACGAATATCCCTTTAACAAAAGAATAACTTCAGCAACATCTACCAGACAATACATTGGCATTGAATAGCAAAGAAAAACAGTATAATAGAGGAATATAAAATTACAGGGGGGTATACTTAACTCAACAGTGCTGACGACTCGAACCACAAGACTGTTCGTTTTACCGCCAAGCTAACTTTTATATCTTTATTGACAATTCCTTAAAAACATTAACAAGGATGATACTTTTATTAAACCATTTCTCAAAACCTTTTGAAACTTATGAGAATGATTCACCACTATCTATTATCAAGAAACACATCGTAAATTGTAAGAAATATCAGTTTTAAATTCTCATCTTGTTTTGAAGCAAGTAATGTTACAGTCCGACATAAATATTCTTAACATTTATCAACCTTTAAATATTTATCAAAGCCAAATGATTTGAAAACCACTCAAAAATAGCTAACATATTATTTTATTAATAACAAACAATAATGATAAGATAAATTCTTCAAAAATAACAATAATTAGTAACAGTCTATCAGTTTTAATTCCACTTCCTGTTCTTAAGAAGGAACGTTTAGTATACACGATATACACTTACCAACTTATTAATTTTATCACAGCCAAATGCTGTAAAAATCTGTCGAAAATATCAAAGTTTGTATTTGATAACTAATAAAATATTATCATATGGCAATTCACTCGAAAATGTCAATATTATAACTTGACTTATTCCCTAAAGTAACACGGCCATACTGACCGAACTTCGTCCCCGAAGTTCCCACTCAATACCATTAATTTTAACTTACTTTTTACACCATATATTTTATAAGTGATCTGTTTCATATATACATATATATTGCATTTGGTTGTAATTTATACATATAGGTAAGTACCTAATAAAACAGTAACCAAACTAAATCTGTATATGTTCTATTTTCAAGAAATAATTACTGCTACCCATTGTAAGTATACAAGATATAGACCTCAAAACGATAAAAAAGTCATAGAGTGCCCTGTTTCCGTGTCATTTGGTGATAAAATACAAAGTTATACATGTAGTATACTATATTATACTTTTCATTTATGTACTTATATAATTTTATATTGTGTAGGTGTCATTTATGTAATATGTAAGTATTTGTTTTTTTCTTAGTAATCCAATGATATCATTTTATATTGTGTATGTAAAATTTATGTATTTTGGGTAAGTAAGTATGTTGTAAGTATGTATTGTAAATGCAAAAAAGTAAAAATTTAAATAAGTAAGTATGTATCTATTATAAGTATATGTCTTGTATGTTTTGTATGACTTATGTTTATTATCTTCGTATCGATCATTCCTCTTTACACCCCGCTTTTTTTCCTGACAATTTCTTCATACAGAAGGTTGTCTGGAAGAGATCGCTCTGAGCGATAAGACCGCCTTTGTAACACTAGTTTTTAAGTTTATTTTTTAAGGTATGTGATGTTTTATGTTATTGTGGTGTAATAATAAAGCGTTAGGTAATAAATAAATAAAATATACACACATATAATAGTTGAGGTATTTTTTGTGATAACTGCGATATTTGGTTGTAATAAATACATAAATAAGATTTTCACTACACTGGTCAAGAGCTTCGTTGGCGTCAAACCCCATCACCCGCTGCACGTGAAGCCAGGTAAGCGACCGCTCATGGCCAACAGCGTATATCTCATCATCATTTCATCTCATTTTTTTTCTCATCTCATTTCATTTCAACATCACTCAAAAACAACAACTCAAATACAATCTTAGTCAACATACCTACTGCCACCCCTGGGCAATTGTCTCAATAATCACATATAGTCAACAAGTCAACTGCCACACCTGGGTAGTCAACTTAATAATCACTTGTTCAATAAAATCATCGTGACAGTGGTCATGGTCAAGTGTCTCAAATTAGACAAATGGCCCACCAGCATCATTTTTAAAATTTCGATCAAATTTAATGTCAAATACCAAATATTAAATACATAGTTGTTTCCTCTTCTTACATGTGACTCAATTATGTTTGGCGGCAGTATTTCAAAAACTCCCCTAAGGTAAACGGTCGCTGGAAAAAAAAAACGTAGTTTCATACAAGATTTTAGTTTTAATTTTCCATAACAATTAAACAAACGATCTTGGCTAGCAACACCATAAAACGTTTACTGTCAAACTACACTGCGCTTACGATTAATTACTCAAGTTGTTCCAATATCGAGATAAAAACCCTATATTCTATAACTCTTTGGTATTCTGTATGCAAAATTTCGTCCAAATCTTTCAGCCGTAAGCAAAATTTTTTTATTTTATTATTTTACCTGAATTCTATTTACTTCTAACTTTATCGAAACTTTCTTAATAATACAATTGTACAACATGAAATATTCGTAGTTCCCGTCTGCCTGTAAATCAACGTTTTGAATTAAATCTATTAATTCTGAGAAATTATTCGAATTCTAGTATGAGAGAAAAAAAAAGAAGTAAACTTTTGTATGGTTATGTTTACCAATTTCAATATTTTCACAATCCGCTTGGCCATACTGATATTGCTGTATATCTTACATTTGACACTGGAACTACATATCACTATTCGACTATAAGATTCCTACAGATTTTGATACGTATTTGAGGTATTCATATATATGACCAATATTTCTGTAAATATAAAAAACCGATTTTATTTGAAATGAAAAATGTGAACTTTCCTCTAATGACAAGCAAGGAAGTACCAAACGAAAAAATATCTTAATCATTAACTGAAATTACTTTCTGTGTCGTTAAAACGGTAAGAGATTTCAATATATAAAAGGTAGTAAATGTATCCGATTCTAAATAACTCTTATTTTAATGTCCATTAATGTGATGTTTAGCATCTTAAAGAAATGTGCGATATCATCTGCGGTTCAAACTCATAAAACTGAACTAATTTGCCATTACTTAGATAAATAAAAAGTGTAGGAAAAATAATTTTTCCGGATTTGTGAACCTAATATAATATACCTATTACTTTCCCATGTGGCTGTTTTTATCATAAAAAGACCTTAGTATTTATGATTATGACTAACATTAGACTGTTCTCAAATTGCAGTGGTAAAAAAAAATGTATCTCGCCTCACTCGATTTGTCAATCAAGGGTCAAGACAAGACTGAAAATAGTTTTGGTGACTACTAGGTACCTAACTTGAAAGAACCTTTGCAACATAATCTAATTGAATTACTGTTTTTTTAACCTTAAATATGGATAACATTCGGACGAGGAGTCAGAGGAGATATATTGATTAATTAATCAAAATGGTATTTACTCCTAGTAACACATATTGACTATCATTTTCTCAAAAGAAACTTGGAAAATCGAAATTTTAAAAGTAGTAAGTTATATAGAAATATACCAACACACTTATTCGAAGAGATAAATCTGTACAAGTTTTCCAAAATTTTCTTGATTATAGCCAAAATGTTAGGATTGTAAGTAGCCAGTACCTAGCCATTTTTTTTTTAGAATTGCAATATATTCCATAGCTTGTGCTACCGGTTTGGAATTCAGCTCCAGTTATATAAAATATAATCCATACATTTATCCAATAAATATCATGAAAAATAAATTCTTGATACTCAATTTTAGCAAAATCTAATCAATACTCATGGTTTTGTAGGTACTAATAATTTTCGTTAAGACGTGGTTTGAAATACTAAGAAGTCTTTAATTTGTAGCTTAAGATATTGATACATTATGTAATTAAAGAATATCGATTCTGAAAAACAGCTTATTGAAGAAAGAATTATGAATATGACATTTATGACACAAATAGAATGAGAAAACAAAATCTCAGTTAGCTTTTTAACGATTTTAAGCGACAGATTGATGATTATAAAACTGAATACAACCTAGGCACTGCAAAGATAATTTTATTTCATAAACGAACTTAAGCCTTCCTGAATCTAAAGCGGGTAAAACTATCTCGTACAAGCTTTTCGCTCGCAGCTCTGCCCGTGTGAGCTAGGCGATGTTTTCCCGTGGCAAAGGTATATTTTCTAGAGGTAAAAAGTCTTATGCTATTCTAGAGCATAATTTATATCTCTGTCCAATTTTATCCATATTTGTTCAGCCGTTTCACCGTGATTGAGCATCAAAACAATCACACACAACAACACACTTAAACTTTACTATGGCTGAGGTGAGGTGTCATTACATACATGTACGTACCTACATAATATGTATCATTCACATTACAATAGACCAGGCATTATTTTATAGGATAATCCAAACAAAAACACATAGTTAATAGATATCGCAGTTCCAAATATAGGTATTCAATATCACAAAAACTATCGCATAAAAAGTCCACAAATACACTGACCCAGAGACAGGAGAATGTATCCATAGTCTCAATTACTCTGACGAATTACTAAACTGTCAACAACGGGCGTACCAAAACATTCAGTCAATATTAAACTACCTCCTCCATGGTCTCGCACCATCCACGTACATAAAATTGCAAAAAACCGCCACAATTGTAAGAATGTTTATGGATGCCCCCGAAGAAACAATAAATTTTTCACCCACTAACGAATTAAGTAAATCCATTAAACTTTGATTATTTAAAAAACCTTTAACGCACAGTCCCACAAAAGCGGAACATACTATGCATTTTATAAGTGAGAAACGCAAAAATAATAATAATATTCAATTTTTAATTGGTACACCACATACTATTCTATCGGCCAAGTTTGTCAGAATAAAATCTTACTGTCACTTAATAACAGTTAAATCTTTTCTAGACATTCGAAGTGGAAATCTTTCATAGTATTATATGTCTAAAGTACTAAGGCTAGTAGTTAATCAAAGAATGACACTTTTTTCTAATGATACCCTCAATTCGTACCGAAGTTTTAAATAAATGCAGATCCCAAAGGGCTTTACTGGCTTTACTGACCGACGACATGCGGCTTCAACTTCCTTGGCCAAGTTTCGATAATCTTGCACCAGGAACCAGTCCAGTCACCGGGTTGGACAGAAGAACGACATCATCACCTTGATACGACGGATGACCCGTAATTTGAGGTGGCAGCATTGCAGCGCCACCTTGTCACGATGGATGTCCCGTAGTTCGAAGCGTAGTAGATTAGCCAGATCAGCAGCATCCATCCATAGAACATAAAAAAATATATTATGAATTGGTCGTGGGCTTAGTTAGCACTTCTGATGTTAGATTTTAAAGAGAAAGTATGGAAATATGACTATTCTGATTAAAGCAGTAAACTGTTCAATTAACTAGGAATAAAACCATAAAGCTTATATTTCAATAAGACCAGAATCAAGTAAAACACAAATAAAGATTTAAAAGCATTTTATTGTTTTGATTCGTCCTCAATTTTTTACCTACCACCCGTTAAGGACATCTTTTAGCTGATAAGAAAAACGGGCGAAAAAAACTCACCAGCGTTATCAGAAACAACGACATTTACAAAATAATTATGTAGTTTTTGGACAAAGAACACATTTTATTGTAAATTAACATTTAGAACCACATTACTTTTCATGATAAAAGATTAAACAACATTTACGAATAACATCAAGCATTTGCTATAAACTGTTACTTCATATTATTTCCGTACTCACATCATTTATACAAAACCACTAAGGACAACATTAATTTAATATTATCAAGTAATAAACAAGTTAACGAATATCCCTTTAACAAAAGAATAACTTCAGCAACATCTACCAGACAATACATTGGCATTGAATAGCAAAGAAAAACAGTATAATAGAGGAATATAAAATTACAGGGGGGTATACTTAACTCAACAGTGCTGACGACTCGAACCACAAGACTGTTCGTTTTACCGCCAAGCTAACTTTTATATCTTTATTGACAATTCCTTAAAAACATTAACAAGGATGATACTTTTATTAAACCATTTCTCAAAACCTTTTGAAACTTATGAGAATGATTCACCACTATCTATTATCAAGAAACACATCGTAAATTGTAAGAAATATCAGTTTTAAATTCTCATCTTGTTTTGAAGCAAGTAATGTTACAGTCCGACATAAATATTCTTAACATTTATCAACCTTTAAATATTTATCAAAGCCAAATGATTTGAAAACCACTCAAAAATAGCTAACATATTATTTT
This sequence comes from Crambus lathoniellus, assembly GCA_949710035.1. NCBI lineage: Eukaryota > Metazoa > Arthropoda > Insecta > Lepidoptera > Crambidae > Crambus > Crambus lathoniellus. Next base: position 4,174,508 of record OX453317.1, read on the forward strand.
ATTAATAACAAACAATAATGATAAGATAAATTCTTCAAAAATAACAATAATTAGTAACAGTCTATCAGTTTTAATTCCACTTCCTGTTCTTAAGAAGGAACGTTTAGTATACACGATATACACTTACCAACTTATTAATTTTATCACAGCCAAATGCTGTAAAAATCTGTCGAAAATATCAAAGTTTGTATTTGATAACTAATAAAATATTATCATATGGCAATTCACTCGAAAATGTCAATATTATAACTTGACTTATTCCCTAAAGTAACACATTCATTGTGAAAAATAAATATAATATGTAGCTTTCGGCAAATAATCACAAAACTGCACTGGTGCTGGACTGCATACGGTCAAACATCTCCTGAGGATGCCCCGGGTTGGGGCGAAACACGTGTAGAGTAGTGTGTTCGGTGAAGGTGTAAGTTTTGTGATTATTTGCGGAAGAAAATTTCAATTTTTTTTCAATTTCCGCCAAGTGACGCCTGATTCAATCAAATACTTTTCTAACTAGAAAAGTTCTGATATGTATTAACATTACGGCGTACACGCCGTAATGTTAATACATATCAGAACTTTTCCACGTGTAATGCATGCATGCATGCTTTTTTATATTGTAAAATATGTAAGTATTATGTGGCTGTACTTTTTTATAAAAATAAAAATAAAATAAAAAACTGGTGCGTACACCACTCGGTCACGGAGGTCGTCGAATTATAATGTTAACACCCTTTTTAAATTTTAATTTTATCCTTTTTCATACATAACGGGGTAGCACCAGCCCAGGGGTGCCTTAGCACTATTATTTATTTTGTGGTAGCACTTAGCCTTCATGACACTTGATGTTAAATGAAAATAAGGCCAAAGGTGGAAGCGCGCTTCTCCCGGAATCCTCAAACACTGCGGAGCTGGATCTTATCTTTAACCGCCTCTGTGGTCTAGTGGTTCACACCACCGATTTCAGACCAAGAGGTCCCGGGTTCGATTCCCAGTGGGGGTACATATTGTATTCGGTTTGGTTGGAGGAAGGACTTGTTCTTAGTCCGCCTGGCTAGCTACCACCATGTTATCTAAGTCTGACGCCATAACAATGATGTTTTCAGCATTATTGTGTTCCGGCAGTTAGAGATAAGATAGCCAGTTCCTCAGTGGTTGAGGATTCCGGGAGTAGTGCGCTTCCACCTTCAGCCTTATCACCACTTAACATCAGGTGTGATGAAGGCTAAGTGCTACCCCGTTGTGGACAAAATAAAAAAAAAAAATAACTGCCGGAACACAATATGCTGAAAACATTGTTGTTATGGAGTCAGACTAAGATAAGATAGTGGTAGCTAGCAAGGCGGACTCAGAACAAGTCCTACCAGCAACCAAACCTAATACAATATGTACCCCTACTGAGAATCGAACCCGGGACCTCTGGGTGTGTTAGTGCCCTCTTCATACTGAAGTTTGGAAATCGGTATGTTTAATTCTTGTACACTGTAGTGTAACGACTGATCGTTGAATATCATGCTTGGGGACATCCTTGGGGAAGGCCTATGCCCAGCAGTGGGCGTCATTCGGCTGACATGATGATGATGATGAATGGCTTAAATTGCGCCAATTTGAAAATTATTAAATGATACTGTGAAACCCTTAGGTTTTAGTTAAGTTTGTCTTTCTAGTTTAAGTATGGCTGTTGTTGTCACAATAAATAAAATTAAAATTAAAATTAAAAATTCTCTGTAGGAGTATTCAGCTTTACTATAATTCCATTTCTTTTTCATTTTCAGATTCCACTGGTTAAGCTGCTACAGAATCGGCCCAAGGCGTCAATAATACAGATACCGATTTTATCTTTTATTAAAATGCTAATATTACACTTTCTTTTATTTATTTACTAATTTAGGAGCGGAACGAATCTAGAATTATTTCCGCTTCTTTCATACAGCACAAAACAAAATCCCACCCCGTTTATTTATTTTTAAATACTGTTATGTACCACTCATTGAATTTTCTTAAATGGGTGATTCTCCCGACACAAAATTTTCCGCGTACTCAATGAGAAAGGGGGTGCAGAACATTACTATACGGCTGTAATATATTTTTCTAGCAAGATGGGATTGTTACCCTCTCTCGGCACTTAAGGCGCTACTCGGAAAAATATGGACGTTTTGATTTAAAACTATAGGACGGTTACAGTTGTTACAAATCTGGTAATAAGATATATATTTCTTCATACCTTTATCTAGAATCGTATAGTTTCAAAAAACACGATTTTATGATTTTGCCTCGACACTTTTTCTTTTCGAAAAGACCTATAAAAATACGAAAAGTGAAGATTATTCTTAAATGGGGTTACTTACACTATTGGAAATTGGTTTAATTATTGGACACCAATAATATTGAGGATCGTATAGAACCATTTTTTTAAAAATCGCTGTAGTTTTTTAATACGAAGAGATTTGGTGTTTTTTTTGCCTAATTTGCAAAATCGGTCTCGCTTCCGCGCGCGTCGTTTTCTCATTGCTATCTCGCTTCAGCACATTTTTTCCGAGTATCGCCTTAATATTTTGTGATTAGGATTGCAGTTAATTAGGGGGGAAAATGATAAAGCCTCGATTTTATCATTTCGGAGGACGTAACTCAATTTTCTTACAGTTTATTTTCGGGCATAACACAAAAACTATTATTGATATTTAAGGATTATATTTTTGAAATTGTGATTAGTGCTAGTATTAGCTAAAGGTAATTTTATCTACCCAGTTTGAGAAATGGTAGATAAAATTGTATGCGTTCCAAGAATTTTCCTCATTTCGGTGTCTCAACTTTGAGAAAGAATATTTAAGCCTAGAATTACTCTAGCCCTCATCTCATGTGCTCATAGGCTACGAACCAGTACCGCACAACCGTTGATCGTGGAAGGATGTGCGTTGCTTGCTTCGTTTTCCCACCATAAACGTAAGTATGTTGTTTCGGTGACCCTGTTAATTTTTATTCTCATTTACATTTTTGTTAGTAACTTGACTTCGACTGATCCAAAAAAATCACCAAATATTTGTGAGTTTCCTTAATGTGATACATTCATTTATAAACTATTAACTAGTTTGTATGATAAATAGTTTTCTTGTCGTGATTATTTTTGCTTTGAATTTTAATTTCGGTGTTCTCATTTCGGTTGATTCGGTGGACTAAAATGTCAACCGAAATGATAAAAATCTCACCGAAATGATACTTTTCTCACTTCGGTGTCTTTCGGTGTATAAAGTTATCATCTCGGTGTCTTCTCCTATCATCTCGGTGGGTTCTTTTGTCATTTCGGTGGATAGTTTTATAATTTCGGTTTATTCTCTTATCATTTCGGTTGATTCTTTTATCATTTCGGATGGAGAAAAGTTGTTTGAATTTTTTTTATGTAAACCCGGAATAAGTGTTTGCACTATAAGTTTACCACCAGAGGCGTCATATGCGTTGACAACACATTATTTTACTGGGATAAAAAATATTTTACTGAGATAAAAAGTAGCCTATTTTAGTTTCTAGCCTTCCAAGGACTCCCCATATAATAAATCATTTTATTGCCTCTTTGTGACGTGAAAAACGTATTAGACAAACATTTTTTTACATACAGCAATAAAATACTTTTAGCTCGTATATATTAACGATTTCTGTTGATCGATGCGACTGCGTTGACGTTTCAGTGTTTTGCTATGCATAATCTCTAGATTCATCAAATCAATCTATTGATTTGATGAATAAAATTGACGGGTCGGGTTACCCAAGTCAGATATTTGTATTTGTTTTATGTCTGGGCGTTATATATCTAAATTAGGTATTTATATTGTCTTTAACATACATGGCTAACATGCATGGCTATGGCTACCGGTCAAGAATTAGGACGGGAAACTTTCACAGCTCAAAACCAAATGGGATTGATTTTCCATTATTTTCCATGATTTTTCTCCTATGATTTTCTAAACTTTTGTTTAAGTACAAATTCTTTTAATGGTTATCGTAACATTTAAAATACTTAATAATTTAATAATTAAAAAACACGATTGCCAAAATCGAACTAAAAAGTATTGAACACGCTCTCATCGCAGTCGGGGTACCATGCTGTGGAATAGGTACATGTTAAAAGGTCCCCGACTGCAGCACAGCTGCAACGAGAGCTTGTTTTTACATGACTGCCCTACCTAGGAGTGCATTGTTTATTTCCTTTTTAGTTCGATTTTGGAAAACGTGATTTTTTATTTTTTTATATCCCTAAATATTTATTTTTTTCTTTTTTTTCTATAGTGATTAGATTACCTACGTATACTAATTTAATATTTTTGAAAGATATCCAGGCCTTTCATTTGACACCCATATTGCTATAATTAAAGAATTTTTTTTTAATGCACCGTACGTCCGCCATATTGAGTAGGTATTTAAAACCCACTTGTTACGAGAAAAAAAATTACGCCAGATTTAAATAAGTTCTTAAATACAGCCTATTTATGCCCCAAAAGATACAGAAAAAATAGTAAAAAAAATGTTTTATACCTGGAAAATCCGGAAAATGGTGTTGTTTTAAAACAACGATAGTAATATGCACTACTTTAACAACACAACAAAAGAAGAAACTCGGTGTTCGATTTTTAACCTTTCTAACATTTATTTGCTATAATAAAAACAAAATTATTTTGTGTAAGTAATATAAATAAAAATATTCTTTTGGATACAAAGTTACATTTCTTACAAAAAATTGTATTCTAGTGACAACGTCCAACTTCATATGAAGAGAAGCTTACGTATAAATTTTTTGCAAGACATCTGAGTACTGAAAAATTTCATTAGCACCCAGTCCCAGCTTACGATTGGGCTCGACTTCTGTACCTTGTCTTTGGTATGAGCTGAACCAACCAAGGCGAGTGGAATCTGCCCATGGTTTTCCTCTCAAAAAACTGTCAGCAGGAATGTTCCCCGTAGTAAGGCACCATCGCTTTGTGTATGCTGTAAAAATCCTCAAAGGGAGCATGTCTTTAAAAAGCGTCATTCAGAAAATTGACCGCAGGTCTAAGTTTTCTGACTTGACTAGTCACTAACTGCCGATGAAGTTAAAAGCCCTGTAAAGTCATCGATTCGAGAATGATTGGCCAATAACGAGCCAATAACGAATAAATGAGCTAACGGTACGTCATCTTCACTGTCATCTGAAGCAGGAGCGTTGCCAGGGGTAGCAGGAAGGGGCAGCTGCCCAACGAGACGCACAAATATACATTATGCCTAAAATTATTTTTTTTCATAGTTTTCGTTTCCCATAGTATCGGTTTGCCCCTAAGGCCATGGGTTGATAACTTGCCTCCCCTCTCCTTGCCCATTGGTTGGCGATGCCCGTGATCCGAAATATGATTCGTAACCTCAGCTGGGGCTCAAAGTTGTGAACCAGTTAAATTCTGAAGTAAAACTTCATTTTCGACGCCAGAAATGTTTATCTGACTCAATATCGTTGAAATTATTAGGCGGAAATATCTTAATAATGCTTAGTACCAGTTCCCTTCGTCCCTTCCAGCTCTTGCTGAATTTCATGAGCCTGCAACTTGCTAAACTTTGACCCAAAAAATTTACGATACGTAACCTATAGTCAGTTCGTTGTAGTAGTATATTTTACTACTGGCGTTTATAAACAACACCTACATAATTTACAAGTAATGGTCACTGAATTGTAATATAATGTTAATATTTTATTATAAAATGAATAAATATAGAACTAAAAACTGAATTTTAGTCAAATAACCGTAATTACATAGCGAAATACATAGCTACTCACCTTTGAACACTGACATTTTAATTTTATGAGTATATAATTTTTGTTTTTGATTTTTTATACAGTTAACTACGCGAAACACCACTCAAAAAGAACTTTATCTAAAGTCCGAATAACGTTAACTTACCGAAGACATAAGTTGCTTTTTTAAAACTACTCCCAATTTCCACAATATTTTTTTATTTGACATGTTGTTCTAAAACGACGCTAGTAACAACTGGGTTAAAAAAAATATTAAAAGTGTTACTCGGGGTGACATAACGTTTCTAATAATAGTTACCTCATTCATTAAAATCCGTTAAGGCATTCAAAAGTTATGGTGGAATAAAGAGCTTACATACATACACACATACTTAACCCTAAACTCCTTTTTTTGGGCAGTCGTGGAAATAGAAATAGAAGTAGAATAGAAATAGAAATATCCTTTATTCAAATAAACATTTTTAAATGTATTTTCAAATCGTCAGTTTTGCCCTACCACCCATTTAGGACTCTTTTAACTGACGAGTAGAACGGGCGCAAGAAACTCATCAGCTTTGTCAAAAAAAAAAACAATGACGAATGGAAAAATAAACAGACCATGTTAATGGCTACCTAGTCTTGCTTATGAGCCACTAGTTTTATACTAAAACATCTGGGTATTCAAGAAAATTCCATACGTAATAGTACATTACAGCCGAGGACAGGTAATTTGCTTACCGTACAAGGCTTGTATAGTGCTTTTCGCAAGAAATGCGAGGAAATAAAAAAACTGTTTTACTAACTTAATAAAATTTAATAAAATTATATGACACAATATGTTCGGGCAATTATTAATAATAATAATAATAATAATAATAATAAATAAATAAATTAAATGTAAATGTTATTGTTTTCCCGGGCACACTTTGTATAAATCGCCTACTACTATTGAAATCAATTTAAATTTCAAATATCAATATTTATTAATTTCAAATAATATCGAAAATAAGTAGGTATATGAAAAGAAGCGGAATGATTCTAGATTTCCTCCGCTCCTAATTTGATCTTCAGTTTAAAGTGGCTCTTGACTTATATAAAAGAAATAAAATAAAAGAAAGTGTAATATTTACATTTTATTATAAGATAAAATCGGTATCCATTATTGACGCCGTGGGTCGTTTCTGTAGCAACTTATCCAGTGGAATCTGAAAATTTAAAAATAAATTGAATTAAAGTTGTGCGTTAATTAAACTAGAAAGCTGAATACTCATAAGAAAACGTTCACCTAAAGGTTTCACAGTATCGTGTAATAATTTTCAAATGTGCGCAATTTTTGGGCATAAAGGCTTCCACACACCAGATGCGTGAGCAACACGATGCGTTGCATCTGCAGCACGCTGCGACATAAAGCAATTTCATACCGGCATCGGCGTCGCACACGCATCGCAGTGCATCTGCGATGCCGTGCGTCAGCGACGCCGTGTGTTGCTGTCGGATCGCGGTTGACATTTTCTTTCAATTCGTGATTCCCTTCCTATTTTATCCCACAAAAGAGAGTTTTTATCTTGTGGATCTTATATACATTTATATCTACGTACTATATTAATTAATTTTTCGGGTATTTGAAAATCCATGATGACAATTTGTAAATATTGACAACTGACGTGCCGCAGTCAGCGTCGCAGCTGCACGCAGACGCATACGTCACCGCGGTGTGTCCTCAATTGAGAAATCCTGTAGAATACAACGTCACAATGCCGGAGCTCGTGTGCGGCGTTGCCGTTCCGCTGTTGCGCGACCGCGCCGCGGCCGTTTCGGTTTGTATCTCGCGGACGGCCGTGCGGCTCGCACGCAAACTCAACGCAATGCAGCTGCGATACTGTCGGTGTGAACCTACGCGTACAAATTCATATATTACAACTCATGACGCACGCACACGCAATGCAGCACGTCTGCGTGCGTTTTTGGTGTGTGGCAGCCTTTATTCTACCAAAACTAGTATGTACGTGAACGGACATAACTCTCTCACGTGCTTTCTATAATCAACGGTCAGGCGTCGACTGGCACCCTCTCCAGTGACGTAAGCGCTCGATAATACACTCATAGACTTCAGTGTACAAGTATTAAACATACTGATTTCCAAAATTCAGTATCAAGAAGGCACTGTCAGATCCAGAGGCTCTGGGTTTGATTCCCAGTAGGGGTACATATTGTATTAGGTTTGGTTGGTGGTAGGACTTGTTCTAAGTCCGCCTTGCTAGCTACCACTATCTTAAGGCGCATGGAGTCGTGAAACGATCATTTTTGAGGCCCTAAAACTCATAAATTAGCCTACTGATGAATCTAGAATGAATATAATATTATTTTAAATATTGATACTATATATAATACTAGCTGACCAGCGCGACTTCGTTCCCGTGGCCTTACCCCCTTCTCCACCCTACCCTACCCGTACTCTACCCCTACCCTACCTCTACTCTACCCCTACTTACCCCTCCTTCCCCTATTTTCTCACCGTTAAAACCTTCCTTGGACTTCCACGATCATTTCAAGACCAAAATTAGCCAAATCGGTCCAGCCGTTCACGCGTGATGGCGTGACCAAGGGAAATAGGGATTCATTTTTAACCGACTTCAAAAAAAGGAGGAGGTTCTCAGTTCGGTTGAATTTTTATATATATAGATGAACTTCAATCTGAGCATTTAAAAAAAACATAGTCTTTAAGATACTATTTAATAAAAAACATTGAAATGAAGCTGTTTTCAACTTGAAATACGCTACTGCTTCTAAACAGAACTACAATTGATATTTTCACGTTTCTTTCAGGAAAAGATTGCTAACTTGTTTAACTTAAAACTGAGCATTTTTCGTTCTAAATTAATACATAGTTTTGACGAAACGTGTGTTTAAGCTGTTTTGGTGCGGGTAGCGGGGCGGGAAAATTAGGCCACGCTTCTATGCCCAAGGTCGTTGGCGATACCACGGGCCTTAACTAAATCTGACGCCATAACAACAATGCTGACCGACAGGTGGAGATATGATAGCCAGTTCCGCAGTGGTTGAGGATTCTGGGAGTAGTGCGCTTCCACATTCAACTTCACCCTCCCAGCGCTTGAATACAAGCGCGTCAAAGTAGACAGTTTGTATTCTAGCGTCGGGGAAGGCTAAGTGCTACCCCGTTGTGTATAAAAATAAAAAACAACGGGTTGCACTCCGGGAGCGCCGGCAGTAGTGAAAAGGGCTCCCTAGACTTAGTAAAAAAAAAGAAAAGAAATACGGACTGGATTTGAACCGATGTATTCTGGCTTCAATGCCGCCCGTTTTCTAACATCACATTCTATTACATCTTTGGAAACGGTGGCAAAATTTCCGATCGGACGGTCACGGTGTCCTGACGCGAGTTTAAAATGTTTTACGCATAGCATCGCCGCTTAAGAAGTTTTCACTTCAACAATGAGAAAATTTAAAAAGGGTGTTAACATGGTGTTAACATTATAATTTACTCACTAGTAGGGGGAGGACGGGTGCCCCCGCCACCGCCGGCGCCGCCACAGCCCGCCCTCCGTCCTTCTTTGCCTTCGCGCAGGGCTCCCTGAGCGCCACCAGTGGACATGCCGCTCTGAAATAAAAGATTGTTTTGGTTCATAAATTCATACAGGATATTTTTTTTATCAGTGCACAAATTTTTAAGATCAACTCAGAATCGGGAAGTGAAAAACTTTCTCCAAGAGACATAGGTCGAAATATGACAACATTTTTGTAACTCATCATAAATACAAATCGGACTGATCACATGATCGATTTAATATGGGAAGTCCAAACATTTTTGTCGTATTTCGACCCATGTTTCTAGGAGAAAGTTGTTCACTTACCGATTCTGAGTCGATCTTACAAACTTGTGCACTGAATAAAAAATTATCCTGTTTACATAAAAATAAATATTATAGACTAGTGGCTAGTGTCTCTTTGCGGTTTTAGCCGCGTAGTACCCGTTCCCGTGGGAATATCGGGATAAAATATATCCTATGTCAGTCGGGAGGAATGTAGCTTTCTACTGCTGAAAGAATTTTCAAACTCGGTCCAGTAGTTTTTTGTGTTTATTCGTTACAAACGAAAAAACTAATATTTTCTCTTTTATTAGTATGGATGGATAATATTATTGTTTTAATAAAAAATGACTAATTTACAGTGCCGTCATAATTATACTAATGACTGTAAAATAATGATGGTTGTGTTCCTTGTCCCACGGAATGAACTTTTCATCAACTATCCATCAAAATCCAGCGTTGCATCAACGCAACCAAAACCCGCTTGCTAAAAGCCGTTTTCTTCATGTACGGTCGCCAGCACCTCGGGTTACTACAAAATGTCAAAATTTATTAATGGAGACTGAACTCTATGTGTTGGACATAAGGTTGAATTTTAATAAAAGAAATTTGACAGTTTGTAATAACCTGACGTGCTGGCGACTGTACATACCAGTCCTCTGATTCACAAATCGTTGTTGTTGTTTTCAGCTAAGTTCTCATGTGAAGACTCTGTATGTCTCTCCTACTTCCAGACTCCACCAGTGGATCGTTGGATATTTATAAATGCTTTCTTTATGAGAATAAATTCTTTAAGCCTAAATCTATCTATTTGTTTTTACGTTACACTTACCACAGCAGCGAATGCCAACGCCAGGAAAACCAAAATCAAACCCAGAAGTTTCATGTTTGTCTGTATAGATAAACTAAAGTGTCCGACACTTCTGGCTACATCCATATTTATACCAATAGTTTATAGAAAAAATGCTAAATCATTAGCTTAATATCCCCTTTCCGGTGAGAAATAACTATAATCTATAGCTAATAATAACAATTTCCGGTAATCCTTTTAACATGTTTCGCTGAAAATTGCTGAAGATAATTCATTCAAGCGATTTTAGCTTGAATCTTGAATAGTAAGTTTGATAAAAGAGAGTAAATACTTCCGGATAGGTCTCTAGCGATCGGTTATGGGTTCTGCTGCTAACAAATGGTAGTGGCACTCCACTGACGGCAAAACGGCTGAACGGATTTGGCTTAAATTTAGGACACAGATACTTTGTAGCCTGGAGAGAAACATAGGCTACTTTGTATCCCGCAAAAATATCACATTCCCGCGGGATACCGTAGTGTAGTCTTCGCGGGCGAAGCCGCGGGCGGTAAGCTAGTACTTGATAAGGCTGAAGGTGGAAGCACACTACTCCCGGAATCCTCAATCACTGAGGAACTGGCTATCTTATCTCAAACTGCCTGAACACAATAATGCTGAAAACATCATTGTAATGGCGTCAGCCGACCTAGCATGAGCGGCTTTTATCACGCTCACGCGATATGATATGGTACGGCATGCCGTCTTGCTTACACCTTAGTGGGGTAAGCAAGACAACTTGCCGTACCATATCATATATCGACTTTGATAAGATGGTGGTAGCTAGCCAGGCCGACTAAAAACAAGTCTTACCACCAATTAAACCGAATACAATATGTACCCCCACTGGGAATCGAACCCGGGACCTCTTGGTCTGAAATCGGTGGTTGACATACGGACGGACGGACGAATGGACGGACAGACAGACAGACAGACAGACATGACAAATCTATAAGGGTTTAGTTTTTTGCCATTCGGCTAAACTTAAAAAGGCATACCTACCTCACCTACTATGTCCTGAGAGTATGATTTATTTTTTTGTAACTTCAGTATAGGTACAAGCAGACAGAGTCGCGGGCGATAGCTCATTTATCATTCAGATTCACAGCCTTTTTCATACTGGTACATACATCACAATGCGACACATTAAATTTAATGCCTGCTCAAATTAGAAACGTTTGAATAAATTCTCTTCAGCAATTTAACATAAGTATTATTATTATGAATTACAGTGATTTTTCACCGGAAAGGATTACTGGCGTTTTCCTATACCCATTTTAGTATAAAAATGTATAAATACGGATTCAGCTGAAATGTTAATACTACTATTTTCACTGTGAAAAATGAAGCTACTGAGTTTCATGATGGCCCTGCTAGCTGTGGCGTTCGCCGCTGTAGTAAGTTTATTATTGAAAATACCTGTAAAATCAGTGAAACTTATGCCCGAATACTCGTACCACAGCCTTCTCGACGATAGAGACGGCTGTGCTCGTACGCTACGTCTCAAACATCACCCTGTCACTTTAAATGTCGAACGTATGAAAGAGAATGCCATGATGTTTGAGACGCTCCCAAAGATGATTTGCGTTCGAGAATTCGGGCACTAAGATGAGAATACTCATCTTAAAGTTAAGCATGAGCATTTTAACCGCCTCTGCGGTCTAGTGGTACACACCACCGTTATCAGACCCAGAGGCCCCAGGTTCGATTCTCAGTGGGGATGCATATTGTATTCGGTTTGGTTGGTGGTAGGGGTTTGTTTACCCACCGACCAATGGAGAGAGCGATGCTCGGTATTTACCTGCGCGATCGAATCAGAAATGATGAGATCCGCAGGAGAACTAAAACAACCGACATATAGCTCGAAGGATTGCATCGTTGAAGTGGCAGTGGGCGGGATACATTGCGCGTAGAACCGATGGCCGTTGGGACGGAAAGGTTCTCGAATGGCGACCGCGTACCGGAAGACGTTCCGTGGGCAGGGTGGTCCCCCTACAAGGTGGACTGACGATCTTGTCAAGGTCGAGGGAAGCCGCTGGGCGGGCAGCGCAGGACCGATCGTTGTGGAGATCTTTGGGGGAGGCCTATGCCCAGCAGTGGGCGTCGTTTGGCTGACATGATGATGATGATGAGGGCTTGTTCAAGTCCGCCTGGCTAGATACTATCATCTTATCTAAGTCTGACGCCATACAACGATGTTTTCAGCATTATTGTGTTTCGGCAGCTAGAGTCAGAAGACAGTCAGTTTCTCAGTCCCTAATTGAGGGTTCCGGGAGTAGTGCGCTTCCACCTTCAGCCTTATCATCAGGTGTGATGAAGGCTAAGTGCTACCCCGTTGTGGATAAAAATACTTTGAAGACTTATTAAATAATGGTAACCTAATCTATATATATAAAAATGAATCCCTATTTCCCTTGGTCACGACATCACGCGTGAACGGCTGGACCGATTTGGCTAATTTTAGTCTTGAAATGTTCGTGGAAGTCCAAGGAAGGTTCTTACGGTGAGTAAATAGGGGAAGAGGGGGTAAGTGGGGGTAGAGTAGAAGTAGGGTAGGGTAAAGCTAGGGTAGGGTATAGGTAGGGTAGGGTAGGGGTAGGGTAAGGTAGGGGTGGGGTAGGGTAGAGGTAGGGGAAGGGGTAGGGTAGGGTAGGGGTAGGGTAGGGTAGGGGTAGGGTAGGGTAGGGGTAGGGTAGGGTAGGGGTAGGGTAGGGGTAGAGTAGGGTAGGGGTAGAGTACGGGTAGGGTAGGGTGGAGTAGGGGGTAGGGCCACGGGAACGAAGTCGCGCTGGGTCAGCTAGTCTATATATATAAAAATGAATCCCTATTTCCCTTGGTCACGACATCACGCGTGAACGGCTGGACCGATTTGGCTAATTTTGGTCTTGAAATGTTCGTGGAAGTCCAAGGAAGGTTCTTACGGTGAGAAAATAGGGGAGGAGGGGGTAAGTGGGGGTAGAGTAGAAGTAGGGTAGGGTAAAGGTAGGGTAGGGTATAAGTAGGGTAGGGTAGGGGTAGGTGTAGGGTAGGGTAGGGGTAGGGGTAGGGGTAGGGTAGGGGTAGGGGTAGGGTAGGGTGGAGTAGGGGGTAGGGCCACGGGAACGAAGTCGCGCTGGGTCAGCTAGTCTATTAAAAAAATGTGTTAACTATCTGTAAGAATTAATCAATTGTACTTTCATTCAATAAAATGTCATTTAAAGTTCATGTTTCGTTTATAATTTTCATTTATTTGAGTAACCCCTCATGTCCAGAACTTTATTTTTAATTTTTTTTATACTATAGAGTATTCGTATTTTTGTGTTTGATACCATTTTCGGATTGTTTATGTACTTACGTACTTTCATAATTTGATTTTAAATGATATCCACTGGAACATAGTTTATCTAGAAATCAACTCCTGTAAAGTCAGTTTCAATGGAGTATGTTTAGAATTTGTTATATATACGAGTAAAGTCTGTTAACATTCACTATTTTATTCTTTCACTCAAAAGCTTTTATATAACTTGCAGTGTATGTAGGTATGTATGTCCGTTAGTCAAATCTTGCAAGTTAAATTTGACCCACTTCCTAATGTCCCATTGAGCTGAAATTTTAAATGCTGCTGAAATACAATATTAAAGTACAGTCAGCAAAAAAAGCTTGTCTTTAAAATTTAATTTTTACATACAAACTTATTCAAATTATTCTTATAAATTCGATATTTTCCGTTGAAAATTATGATTCTATGATTTATGATCTATGATGATCAAAATTCAATGTTAATTAGGTAGGTACTAAAAGTAATTCTAGAATTTAAGAATCTATTCAGTATTTTGTAAAAATATAGCAATATAGATTAGGTAAAGTAATCTTAAAATCAGTTTCAATAAAGGAATATTAGTTAATCTGTGGTTCAATTTGGTTTATTAAACACTAGCGGCCGCCCGCGGTTTCCCCGCGTGCTTCCCGATCCCGTGGGAATATTGGGATAAAAAGTATCCTTTGTGTTATTCCAGCCTATAATTTATCTCTGTTGCAAATTTCATCCAGATCCGTTCAGTAGTTTTTGCGTGAAAGAGTAATAAACATCCATAAATCCATTAATACTCACAAACTTGCGCATCATCATCACTACATAGTATAAAACAAAGTCGCTTTCTCTGTCCCTATGTCCCTTTGTATGCTTAAATCTTTGAAACTACGCAACGGATTTTGATGCGTTTGTTTTAATAGATAGAGTGATTCAAGAGGAAGGTTTATATGTACTTTTTATCCCGATATTCCCACGGGAACGGGAACCACGCGGGTGAAACCGCGGGCGGCCGCTAGTTTATAATATAAGTAGGATTTACCTTTTTCAGAGCGGCATGGTCGTTAAGGGTGCGCATGAGCAGACGGGCCTGCAACAAGGCAAGGAGAAAGCTGGCTGCAGCAGCGGAGAGTGGGGACCTGCACCACCCCCTCCTACCAGTAGGTAGCTATCGAGTTCAGGGAAGACTGTCACGCGCAGGGACCCGGAAACGGGAAAACCGTCAGGCCGCAGGGGGTGCATACCACCACGACCCCCCCACAGTAGGTGTACCTAAAACTGACGGCGGAGAGCAAGTAGTGAGGGGTTTAGTTGGTAGTGGTGCCTACTGTCAACCGCCCCCATCTGGTCAGTCCACCCGGATTGGGTAACCTTATGGGGAGATTGAGAAGAGGCTCTCTCCTCCTGCCCCGCCTGTCGAGCTTTCGAGGTCGTCAGGGGGCGAGGCAGGGATTAGAACCACCCAGCCCTGACGCGAAGCCTATTACGCTTGGCGGGAGGGCTGGGCGTGGCGAGAGACAGGCCTTTACTGACTCAGTCCAACATGCCGTTAGCGGTATACGAAAAGACTGTATTTGCCCTCACTATAAACAAAAAAAAGGGAAGACTGTCACCCCAATCCCCCATTACCAATGACTGCCACGAGAGCTCAGGGGAGACTGTCACCCCAATGGCTGCTACGAGAGCAAGTACTGGGAGTTTTAGTGGGTAGGACCCCCAAAGGTGTGTCCCACATTTCGAATCACCCCTGCACCCAGGGGCAAGGGATGTATAAACGCATTTCTCCCAGTCACAAAAAAAAAACAAAATAAAAGTAAGTACCTGTCGAGTCCACTAGGCGCGCCGAGCAGAGTCGAATCAATCAGTCGAGCAGTAGGGGGGAGGAAGAGAAGGAGATATGTGGGGCTCGAGCCCACTAAAATCCCCGGAGTGCTCTCTACCCCTGCTCCGTTTCAGCGCACACCATAATGCTATCCATGTTTAC
The DNA here is from genome assembly GCA_949710035.1 of Crambus lathoniellus. NCBI lineage: Eukaryota > Metazoa > Arthropoda > Insecta > Lepidoptera > Crambidae > Crambus > Crambus lathoniellus. The sequence continues at coordinate 4,190,204 of OX453317.1, forward strand.
ACTTGAGATGATACTGATTGAGAAGATACTGATTGAAAATTGCATTTTTTTCTATTTTTAGATTCCACGGGATGAGACACAACGGACATGACAACAGACATGGCAACAGACATTGGCGCGGAAGACGATTCTGGCTTCCTATTATAAAGAATAATAATATCTAAATTGTACAATCCCTTTCATTTTATTATTTTATACCTAACTACTAAAACTTTTATATTAGAAATCTCAACTGTCTTAAAAAATATTATTCATAGAATTTTTAGAACATTAAAAAATGTGAATCTTTCTTTCGTAACGAAAGAGCCTTAACATGAAAAATGGAAAATGAAGTATTTAGAAAAAATCGACCCGTCTCACAACCTCTTTCTAAATAGTTTATTAGTTTTTCTAAATTCTTCATTTTCCATTTTTCAACCATAAAAATTGCATTGTGAATGCAAAAAAGTAAAAATCTAAATAACGAGCCTTAACATCATAAAAATAAGCATTTAACATCACATGTAGGGAAGCGACTTTTGCAGGCTCTCCGAGTCTGGTTAATAATCGCCTTTTCGAGGTCTCGCCTATCATAGAGCCTGCAGAAAGGCAATAGTTCGCTTGAAGAAATGCTTTAATACTATTTAGAGCAGAGGTTCCCAAATTTATTTTGTGTACTGCCCACTTTGAAAATAAATTATTTTTTAGCGCCCCTCATTTTTTTGCCTGCTTAAAAACCGCTATAACTTCAAATGAAATAATTATTGTCAGCTATAGTTATCAGCGGAGATTAAACATTTATTCTAAACGAGACTTTTATTATAACCTGCAAGAGTTAACTTGAGTTTGAGACCTGATACTTGTTCTATTATTTATTCTGTGCCTGAGCGCAGTTAGGTAGTACCTAAACAAAAGCGCTCATCACGGGTAGCCTCTACAACGCCCCCATTTGTTTTCTGGGTCTCTTACCGCCCCCCTTTAGGCTTGCAGCGCCCACAAGGGGGCGTTATCGCCCACATTGGGAAAGACTGATTTAGAGGATTTAACTTTCATTAGAACCATTAGCCAGTTTTAAAATACTGTACCTACCTCTTTATACAGTCATCCATGTGTGGCTCAAAAATCCATAGTCGTTCATAATGACTTGAATGATTAAAACGATCGATGAAAGGATACAATACACATATATTTAGGTACAAATATAATAGATTGCTGGAAGAGTAGGTGCCACTACTGAAGTACAGGCTATGCTAATGAAATTCGGCTAGGATGTACTAGCAAAAGGATATACCTAGGATGACCCACCACGCAAGTACAAAGCTTATTGCTCATCTTAAATGTGTCATAAAGGAGCTCAAGGTGAAAAAGTTTAGCTACCTATTCAGGTCTTTAGGCTCGTGTCCAAAATTTTCCTAGAACGTTCGCGCGGGGGACATATGTCACCCATCAAATATCGGATTTTTTCTTACCACTCTAATTTGATAAGAGCAAATTAGTAGTTTGTTACACAAGGAACGTAAGTAAGCTATTACAGAACAAGATCCAATTTGGCGCCCGTGCGAGCGCAGCTTGCAAAGGGCGCTAAAGGATCGAGTGCACCCGAGATATTTAGACGCCCGAGCGAGCGAAACGAGCGAGGGCGAATATAGTTCGAGGGTGTAATAGCTACTTGCAACCGAGGTAAACATTCTACTTTACATCATTCATGCGAGGTAAATAAAACATTTATATTGGTATGACAAAATGATTCCTTTATAAGAGAGAAAATATTTATTCAAATTTATTTGCAATAACTTGTAAATGTACTTATTTTAAATTTTAATACAGTCGTCGCAAGTGAACAAACATTTAATTCGATGAAATGCCGCCAGAGAACAATTCTCTCCAGTAAATAGTTTTCTTATCATTTTATGAAAAAATATTGTTTGACCAAGGAGTTTTGCATAGCTTGAATGGTAAAGTTACTTTACAATTAAAGCATTCACCTGCTTGAATTGCAAAGTAATTTGAAAATGGAACGTTCTATCTAAACAATACACTGTGTTGCACATGCCAACTTACACAGCCTCTTACCGTACTAGTAAATCCTAGTTACCGAGCAGAATGATGTAAAAGTTATAATATGACCAATCAACTTTATTTTTTACTAAATAGTCTAACAAAACTACACAGTTGCATAAGTTGAATTGAACTATAAACAAAAATCAAACTCTTGCAAAAATTAACATATTATTGTACTTATTGTCATTAAACTGTCTATTTTTTTTTTCAAACCATAATTTGGTAAGTGAACCTTCTTAATGTAAGGTTTACAAATGGGTTATTCTAATTAACTAGCGTCTACATCACAGTTAGGTCAGACTATGATTTGGTCACCCACGTACATGCGTCGCCCACGTACTTTAAAAGCGCACTGCGCACACGCCGCGCCGATGCACCTAGATAGAGTGAAGGCATAGTAAAACAATAAGGCGCGCACTAATGACGCGTGGGATGATTCGTACTAGAGGAATACCTGAGAGAACAGCACTAAAGCGCGTTTCGTTCAAAAGTTATTAAACAATATTACACCCTGGATGACATTATGTCACCAACGCGAGCCCTCTAGTGTTAATAATGGGCGATTTTCTGAAAGCTCAGCCACTAGATGGCGCTGTCCCACCCAGGGACTTATATCGATATTTGAAAAATATCGATATAAGCATAAAATTTCGATAGTTGGATATCGATACGAAATAGCGATTAAAATATCGATAATTTTATCGATATTTTAATATCGATAATGTACGTAACGTGCGAGTGCGACGCGCGACGTTGCCAAACTTAGCAGGGCGAGAGGATCGGATCGGGGGATTATCGTCGCGAGCGACAACAACGGCAAGACGACAAGCGTTTGATTTTGTTTTGCGTTTTGGCAAGCGGCAGATAGCTACCAACTAAAATGCGTTCTTTGCGTATTTTAGTAATTTACCCTATTTGTGGCTATTACGATACCAATACGAATGACGAATACATCGTAATTAATGACCCAATACGATAACAAATTACGATATGAATGCATTACGACTTCTTTTTGATAGCATTTTGTTGAATTTATTTGAAGCTTTGTTTGAATATATGTTTTTATATCAATACTAGCTGTTGCCCGCGACTTCGTACGCACGGTAAAGTGACTTTTGTATTTGTTCATTTTAAAATAAGTACTTATATTTACCTGACGATACCTGACGCCCGATTTGGCGCAGGAGCAAACTACCTGCCTTCCGCGCCAGAGGTCTCGGGTTCGATTTCCGAACAAGACAAATATTTGTGTGCATGAACATGTCTATTTGTCTTGGTCTGGGTGTTTTCTATGTATAATAAGTATTTATTTACAAACAAAAAATATTTAAGTACTTACTTATATATTTAACTGTCATCAAGTTCACATAGACACAGTTTCTAGAAATTGCCCCTGCCGTGTTTGTATATTTACGAAGTTTGCAAATTAGTACGCAATCATAGCGAATTTTACACAAAACGACAAGATATTCCATCGAAATATCTATCACGATACAAAAATAAGTTAATGTTGCCAAGTTGCAGATTAAAACTAACATCTAATA